>JAHWFO010057280.1:11059757-11075183 GCA_023313115.1 Rhysida immarginata | reverse complement strand
CCCCCCCCCCCCACAACTCTGACCCCATTGGGACAATTTGGTTCAAATTTCATAGGAATGTAGATTTTGCATAGAGGAATATGCATATCAAATTTCACTCCTTTACATAACGTTAATGCCACATAGAAGATTTGGTCCCCTTTAATTCCGACCCCAGTGGGGCAATCAAAACCAAACTAAATAGTGAAGGTATTCATGCCCATAGTAAGCTGCATTCTAAGTTTCAACCTTCTACCTCAAAAAATTCAGAAATTATGAAGGGGATGGACAGACATTGTGAAACCAATAAGTAGCTCCATTAATAATAATAATATTAATAATTAATTGAAAATAAAGTAAATTACTTGTCGCTTTTCAATTTTTTGTGCAATGTTTTATTGATTTAGTTCTTGATCTGTGTTTACGTAGCGTTTTGATGTTGCATGTGGTAGTTTTTGATAAGATTTTTTTGTAAATATTGAACAATACTTCTAAGAATTTCATTAAAATGGCTGATAATACGAGGTACGATCAAAACGTTCCGGGACTGTTTGCACATCTCGCCAACAAATGGCAGCACAAGTCCACAAATATAGTAAATTAAAGCCCTAACATTCATAAATCACCTTTTCAAAGGATTTTGTTTCATGTGCATTGGGGAATGAGAAAATATACTTTTGTGATCACGTGTGTAAGGTCATCGGCAATTTTATCATGGATATTAAATTTGAGAACAAGCAAATTCAAGCAAAGAGCAATCTGAGGGAGGACATTCGGCGAAAGCGACTGGACGTGTGGCGTGAAAAAAAACTGGATGCTCTACCATGACAATGCACTGAGGTCTCCTCACATGCAAGTTTCTTGCGAAAAACAACAAGATTTCACTTCCACACTCATCCTACTCGCCAGATTTGGCTCTTGCAGACTTTGCCCTCTTTCCTAAAATGAAGATCCAGTTGAAATGTTGCCATTTTGAAAAACCTCTTTATTTTTTATGTTTTTAAATATGCATATTCCGGATTTTTACAATTGAAAACCTTCAAAATCTGATTCATCCGTGTCTTCAAAGAGGTCCCTTCGCTCTTCGGTTAGCCTGATATCTGTATCCCATTCTTCGGGTGAACTATCTTCTTCCTCTGAAGCACTGGTTGCATCATCTTCATCCTCCCTCAACAGAAGATTCTCAGTACCATCCATTCTGTTGTTAATCCCCGTTTTCAAAAATTTCTTGTCGCCATATTTTCGGGTATAGAATCCCTAGCCTATTTAACCCAAGTAGCTACCTGAGAGAGTCTTGGCTTCCTCAGGTTTCTTGCTGGTCCTCTCACCTGATCAGATGCCATCCATCTTATCCAGTGTTGCTTCATTCCATTTTTAATAGGTTTGTTCACTGCCCGGCTTGTCTTCATGTCCTTCAGCTTGGCTTTTATTGGCTTTGTGAGGTGGCTTCTGAACTGGTCCCAGACAAGCATTACGGATTGCTTCGACATTGTACCAGCTCTTCTGTTCCAAATTTTATCCAGCCAAAACTTCACACCCTCTTCATTCATTCACCATCTACAATGGAAATGAATACTTAGACCAGAAGGAAATTTTTCACCTTTTTGGAAGGTCTTCCTCTTAAAAATAATCATAGGCAAGACAGCTTAAACCACTGTAAAATGAGTCTTTTCATGGCCAGTCGTCCTGACATAGACTGTTTTGTTGCCAATTTTATTAATGGTTTGGTTACTAGGCATATCAATAAACATGGGCATCTCATCCATGTTTCCAGTATTTCCTAGGTCAAAGGAGTGTTCTTTCCATAAATTTATCAAAAACTTTTGAAAACTTAGCACCTTATCTTTCTGGTCACAAAGAAACTATTGCAATATTTTTGTTCGCTGACAAATTGCCAGAGAGTTTCTCCTAATGAATTTCGAATACCAGCCATGGGAAAACTTTAATGGCTGGCTGATTCCATATTTAACATCCTTGGACACATCTTGGCTTGCAGTCATACATGAACTGAGGAGATGATATACCCATCTTTTCTCAAACTTTCTATCCACACAAGGTTCTTTTCTAGCTTGGGAAACAACACCAGCTTTCCCCTCAGTGCCTTTTTGGTCTTTAGCATTTTTTCTAAAGAACACTTCTGTTTTTGACAGAGTCTAATGTTACTTTTTGGAATATCAAAGTGTTTCGTTGCTTCCCGGATTAAGTACGGTAATAAATTATTAGCTCTGTTTCTTAAACAACTCTATTTCTTCCCAAAGCAAAGCTTGGCGAGGGTGCATTCTTGTTGCAGTATGATCATAAAATAACAGTCAGTGCAGGGCTATTCTGCTGCATGAATGTTGAAGAATTGGATTGCTTAGAGTGTGGATCTAAACCTGTTTTTTTGGGCAAAATGGTGCACACTTCTACTGCAACATTTCAAAACTTGGTATATAGCTTCCCTGTTAGGTTAGTAGCTGTTTTTACAGCAAAGAGTGGATTTGCACTCTATTAATTTCCTTTCCTGTTTTCTTTTATAATTTAAAACATACTGTATAAGTAAATCCTAGACCATTCATCAATTATTCTTTATGAAACAATATTTGAATAATTTGTTTTTTAACATGTCTACAGAGGGTTATTAAAAATCTATTGTAACAATTAGCTTATTAAATCTGGTGATTTCATTTCATGTGAGCTATCAGGTGGAGTATTGTTAGGACAGGTGTTAAAATAGTTAATACTTGAGGATCTTGCTAAAAACATTGAGTTATGCCACCAATAATCGACATCAAATTCAGCTATTCCGAAAGTATGAAAGCATGCAAGAAGCGAGGCTTCATATTTTTTAAGAAAGAGATATCAAGTGTACTAAATAATATTGGCAAAACCAGAAGTGGTGCCATTACTGAGGGTAAAAAGCAAGCCAATCTGAGACCATCCACAAGCCTTACTCCTGATATCGTCCAGAAATTCAAGCTCTCATAATTAAATGTAATCCACCAACACAATGGGCCTTTGCACAGAAGTTAGGGACATCTGTGTTCACAGTAAACACAATTAAAAACTGTGATTTACAACTGGAGAAGTGACACAAGACACATCATAAGTTGTTGCCGTGCCATGTTCAAGAGTGAAGGGCCAACTGCCGTAAAGTGGATGAACGCTACCTGGTAGATGAAAAGGACCAATTGCCCAAGGGGTTCTCAGGACTTCAAAAAATGGTACTGTGAATAAAAGGAAACATTTTCAAAAGGTTTCATGATCGTGGCGAGATGCAGCTACAACGGCAAGTTAACATTACACAGAGTTGAGTCAAAGGCCGAAGTCAACACCATGTACTATCAGACTAATGTTCTAACCCCCCATATTTACCCGTGACATCCCCAGTTTGCACAGTACAGAGGTAAACATGGTACGGCTGCACTAAGATAAGGTGTCGAGTCACAACGCCACGTAAACTCAGCTTTTCCTGGAAAGCATGCAAGAAGATGCCGGAATCTGCTCCATTCCATTCAGTGATATACCCGTCAAGTTGCCAGATGCATCGCCTATGGATTTTTGTGGCTTTTGCATACTTAAACAGCCCCTCGGAAAAAAAGACCGCGAACAGTGGAGGGTCTTTAGAAAGCGTGTCAACAGGAGTGGTTACGAATTGATCTTGGTATTCTGTGTTCCAACCTCCTGCAGTGAAAATTATTATGCATAGGTTGAACACACTTGATGATGGGGAAAGGGGTTTTCCACGTTTTTTGGCCTATCTGTAACTTGTTACTATAGATCCCTAACAGCCCTGTGTATAATATGCCTTTTGAATAATATAGATGACCATTGGAAAAATGTACTAGTTACGACCAAAACTGTGTGTCATAATTCCTAATATAAAAAACGGGTGTATATTCAAATAAAGTGAGCTTTATTTTTCATGTAACCTAAACTCTTTTATTTGTAATCAACTCGACTTTTATGAGAACCGGTAAATAATTGTGGATAAAGAGTTTTCCCCGGTTATTATAACTCAGCTTTTATTGTAATGAAAAAAATGAGTCTTTATTTATTTTTTTACTTCTCAGGCTATGGTTTCAGTACAGATGCTTTCTGAATTAGAAGAAGTAATTCAGTATCGGCTGGTACCTGAACGACGTGATGCTATAAAACAGATGTGGTGGACCCGATTGAAAGTAGGTTTTAATCTTTGAAGCCAATTCTCATGTGAATTGACTTTGGAAAGAACCACATTAATTAGCTCTCGTTTTTTCTTAGGGTTGCCAGAGAGTGGTGGAGGACTGGCAAAAAATTATCCAGGTTCGATCTTTAGTTGTGTCTCCTCAAGATGACATGAAAACGTGGCTAAAATATGCTAGTTTATGTCGTAAAAGCAATCGCTTGGTAATGTTGTATTGTAATTTCATAACATTTAATCTTTCTGTTGGACATTTTTAAGAAATGGATGATCTAAAAGAAATCATTGGAATTTATATCTTTTTGTAGATGTTATCTCATAAAACTTTGGTAATGCTTCTTGGGGTTGACCCAGCAAAACGACCTGAACGTGAACCATTGCCCACGCTTCATCCACATGTTACGTTTGCTTACACAAAGCACATGTGGCAAAACAACCAGAAGGTAAGAGTTTTTAAATTTTTGATATATACATACTTGATTTGAATGTATATTATTATATTTATACAATGTGACTTGTTATAATTATGGTCTTATGTTTTCTGCTGACATTTTATGTACGGTTACGTGCATGTGAGAACACAGCACCTGTGCTGCTGCCCAAACAGGATATACAGTGTAATTAGTATTGGGTCTGTGTACTGATGTTATATTTATTATTTCAGAACCTTTGGTAATATGAAACTGAATTTGTGAATATTTTTACATGTACATTTAATTTTGTGTAAATTGAAACGCATTCAGTTGCTGTTTTATTTTCCATCAGTGCTGTTTTCCTATCGGCCGGATGCAACAATGTCATTCAATAACTTTTCGTTAAAGTCTTGGTTAAAATTTTTTGCATTGCACCAAGGAAGTTAGGACTTAACCAGACGTCAAGTAGCAGTTTAGTTTAAATGCTGGATGACGACTGTTTAACTCCATGATTAGCAAAACAAAATGGCATTTCGAAACAGAAATTTATTTTTAACTACCTTAAATGGATAAATTATCAAACAGCTAAATGGATCAGTCATTTGGATAAGCTAAATGGATCTGGCATTTGAATCAGACAAATGGATCAGCCATTTGGTTACCGTAAAACCTTAAATAGAGGCTCGGGCGTCTATTTGTCACAATAGTCCTGATCCCCCCGGCAATTAATTTTAAGGACTATTCCCAAGAAATGGGAACAAAAAATGCCGGAATTTATACGATTAACCTGAAAAACAATCAGACCTGGCGTTGAATCTATTTTTAAAACATTGCCCGGCCTTTAATCGAGACCGGCGTTTATTTGAATATCCGGCCTTTATTCAAGGTTTTACGGTAAGCCAAATGGATCAGCCATTTTGTTAAGTCAAGTTGATCAGCCATTTGATTAAGCCAAATGGATCAGCCATTTTGTTAAGTCAGGTTGATCAGCCATTTGATTAAGCCAAATGGATAAGCTGAATGTCAAACAACTAATTGAAAACAATCCACCAGGTTGACCAGAAGTTGTTGGAGCAAAACGAACCAATCACAGTCCTTCTTACTTACATTACATCTGGTTAACTAACCGAGACTTAGCTAGGGTTGGTTCCAACGTTTCCCAATTAAGGACTTAACGGATCGTTAACTAACCGAAAGTTAGTTGTTTTAACTGGCTTGTGTGTTTGTTGCATTTAGGCGCCAGTACTAAAATACTTTGCAACTTAGGCAGGGGTGGATCTGGAATTATTTTTTATAGCTACTGTTAAGCCACTTTCATATTTTTTTTTTAGTCAATTGAAAAAAAATTTTAAGTTCCCTAGGAGTAATTCAAGAATAGCCCAAGCTGAGAAAGGCAATTACGTGTCACTGTGATTTTTTTTTTTGCCACCTACTTTCGTTACTTCTAAATAAAAATTGTCATTTTGAAAGTGGGGAGCCATTGGCAAAAGTAGTGATCAGCAGCATTAGCCCTGTCAGCCCAGTGTACGTTTAATTGGCCTATTTAATAGCACCAGCCCTGGTTGACTCATTTCACATTACAATGTATGATGTAAATTATGAAATTTTTCTGTAAATCTTTTAAACTTTGATTCCCTATCTTTTAATATAGGAAGAGGCATTTCAACAACTCCATCACTTTGTGCAAGTGAGTTTGTATCCTCAAGTGCTTCAATTAACCAAAGATAATTGTGCCCCTTCAGAAGATAACCAATTGAGACAAGAAATGAATAAATTGCTAGCTAAGTAAGGAATTTGTAAATTTTTCTTTTTGTATAGTAGATTGCTCTGGTTGTGACAGTTATATATATGAGGACTGTTTCTTTATTTGTACCAACAATATTGAGGTACACCTAGAAACGGAACCAGCGTTTCTTTTATTTACTTACCGTCAACGGTTGACAATGAGATCCCTGATGAGGCCATTCCATTGATGGAAATGGGTGGGGGAGAGGGAGGGAAATGCCTATCATCTCTCCCGACCCTGCTCACACATTTTCATCAATGGACTGGCCGCTTCAGGGGTCTCATTGTCAACTTTTGACTCAACATTATGATAAACTATGAACACACATAAAATGCTAACCTATTTTCATACTCTTAATAGTGTTGATCATTGTTTAATTTCATTAAACATTTGTTCATTCTTATGGTGTTAATAATATATTTTAATATTATATAAGACTTTTTTTTTTTAATGGATATCATATACAAGATATTTACTACAATATATTATTTATTCTGTGTGATTGGATACATTAAACAGATGCTATCTCAAGCTTGGTCAGTGGCAAGAAAGCCTACAAGGCATCAACGAAGCATCTATTCCACAAGTACTGCAACATTATGCTTCTGCAACAGAAAGAGACGGCAATTGGTATAAGGTGATTATATTCTATTTGTTAATTAGAATTTAAAAATTAATTATTGCTATTTGGTTCGTCGCTATATGCAGTCCCTTTTTAATGTTTATATGGAATTAAATAAGAAAACTTAGGCGTATACTGTACGAGAGACCTAGTATTGCCTATAGAGAAAAGTAACACTTGATTAGCAATTCTGCCATTAGCTATTGTAAAACGCTTGAAGCGACCCTGCTTCTACTTTCGTGCATTTAGTTGGTGCACACGGACAAAGTTTACGGTGATTCACAAATATCTCGCCTAAAACATGAGGGGTACTCCGAATATTAGTGTGCTCTCAGTGCAAAAAAATTCACGCAATTCAAATAAACGAATGTGCCTTAAGACTGAAAGGAACTACTGTTCCGCATGTTTTATCTGGCATGAATGTACATTTTGACTGCTGAAGGAAGATTACTTGCAGGCAAATTTACATTCAAGCCTAATAAAACAGTTCCTTTCTGTTTTATTTAATGAAGGCTTAAGGTAATCAGTTTCTTTATACATGTATATGAAGCTATGAACTAAAAGATATTTGATTTCTTTGTATGATTTCAGGCATGGCATGCATGGGCATGCATGAACTTTGAAGCAGTTTTATTTTATAAACAACAGAACTATTCTTCAACTCCTTCCTCGGAATTACCACATATTAGTGAAAAATCTTTTAACTCTGTGGATTCAGGATTGGTAAAGTTATAAAGATTAAAATGTATTTTTAATCATAGTATGTATGACTGGTCATTTTAAGTTGCTTTTTCTTGTGACATAAGTTTCCTAATGTGTTCTTTGTCATGTTCTAAAGATTTTTCAGTGCTTTTAAGGATTTTATGTGGATGCCTTTATTGACAAGTATTTGTTTAATTTTTAGATGTACACTATACCTGCTGTGCAGGGTTTTTTCCATTCCATTGCTCTATCTCAGGGAAATTCTCTACAGGATACTTTACGCTTATTAACACTTTGGTTTGATTACGGGCATTTCTCTGAAGTAAATGAGGCACTTGTTGAAGGCATCAAAACCATTCAGATTGATACTTGGCTTCAGGTAAGTTACTGGTTCTAAAAATTTTTTTTCCTTTCCTTTTTCTATTTCATAGAGATGCTCTTTTCTCCATGAAAGGTTTGCAGAGTTCTTCTAATAGTGCAGCCTGTATTTCATGTACAGGTTAAGTACCAAAAGGTACTGTATGCTATTACTGTTGGGGAACGTGTCTGTCTGTTCATCTGTAACTCGATCTTCTCAAAGCCTATGAGAGAATTTCAAAATCTGTTTTTGCCAATCGATTATTATGGTTCATCACATAGATCAGTTTGATGATCATTGAAATCTGTACAATGGCATATGCTGTAATGGTACCATTATGACGCCTCTTTGAAATTTTCAATGCTAAAATGTAGCAAGTAGTACATCAAACAACCCATAATGACTAAAACGTTATTAGGTACCTTTTCGGCAATCGATAAATGTGGTTGGAAGATTATAGAAATTGGTTCAGTGGTACCTGTTTTAATGATACATCTACCATTATGATAACATTGGAAATTTTCATTGCTAAGATATGGCATGTAATATATCAAATGACTTGTCATGAATGAATATATAAGAGTAATTACAAAGTTCAAAGATGGATGAATTTCATTCAGCGGTACCTGTTCTAGTGATATCATTACGGTACCATTGAAAATTTTCAGTGCTAAGATAGGACATGTAATATATCAAACAACTTGTAACATTGTAGCATGAACGAATGTATAAGAGCAGTTAATAAGGTTGAAAATGGCCGAATTTGATTCAGTGTTTAATATATCAAATAACAAGTAATGACAATACATGAATAAATATATAAGTATAAATATTAAATTCGAAGATTTTAATCATTGGAACTTGTTTTAATGTTTCCAAAAATTATTCAAAAATCTTGGAAATACATTTCAAATTGTTTATGTGACTGTGACTAGTTAAGCCTTTCAGTACTTAATGATTTATTACGTTAAGCCTTTCAGTTAATGTCATTCCTTAATGATTTATTTACTTGTAAGTGCTATTTTTACTGTGGACGAATAAAGATTTATTTTCTGAAAAAAAAGTTGTATTTTTCTATTGGAAACCTTTGTTTCTTAGGGCTTTTCTCATAAGAACATAAAATGAAGAAAGTTCTGAACTGTCCTCAGTGTTATAAGTGGACCAAATTCTACTGTAGATTTGATTCCTTGTTTTCTGTAATGAAATATGTGTGCACTTTGTAACCTGACTAATAAGGCTGTGGCTATTGAAAGATGTTTCTTCCTGATAGCAGTTCTGCACAAAGAAATGCTGCAGGAAAAAATGGTATGAAAAAAACATTAATCATTAGATGCACAGAAAGCTAGTAATTTAAAATGGTCAAGATGCATCAGCTTCTGGGTGACTTTGAAAACACAGAAGAAATGTTTTCTGGCAGCTTTCAGTCAAATCAAGGAGTTTCATTTTTTTTTCACGTTTATTCCTGCAATTCATTTGACCTCCCCTTGTATTAGTGCCATAGACATGGATCTAATTTTAATGAAATATTTGATAAATAAAAGTCTCAAGAAAAACATTCATGATTTCAACCTTTGAGGCTTTTGCTTTCTTGCATTTCTTCCTGTTATTTTAGTTTCATTTTGTAATAAAATAGCCAGGGAGTATTTGAAATGAGGTTAGAGCCCCGATAATTTGACCTCGAATTTAGACAAACTCTGACCACAGGGAAAGATTTAATTTAGATGGTGAAAAGATTTACAATACAAAGTGAAATTTACAATACAATTTAGTGAACATGTAAAGATTTAATTTACAATACAAAGTGAAGAAGTAAATTATGGCGCCAATCTCTTACCATCACTTCACTGCACCATATTCAGCTGCAAGTTTCTTCAACGTTTCACCGTTGTCTAGTCTTTTCAAGGCTTCTAGCTTAATTTTAATTAGCATAAACTTTGTTTTAGCCTTTCCACTTAATGTCACAAAAATAAAAGCGAAATAGAAGCCGAATTATTTTTTTTTAGATCAGCAACAGGTGGCGTGACACTCGAGAGTGATTTAGAGCACTATAATAGAGAGTACGGACATTCTTTTCCCCGAACGTATGCCGCCAGGAATGCAAGTTCATTGGCTGGTCGGTCGCATGTGACCCTTCAATTGTTACCTTTCGTGTATTAATTTTCTATGTGCCTCTGTACGAATGCATACTTGTTAAACGCTGTTAACTTTCAATTTCTTCTGAAATACCGTGCTACTGTGCAGTAAACTACAGTAACAAATCGCGAATAAATCCCACTAAATCACTAGATAAAAAAAAAAATTATTCAGTAAATTAATTTTAGGAAATACTTTTTAAAAGACACCCTCCCCTGCCCCACTCAACACTCGCTACACAATACAAAGGAAAAAAACTTCAAAAAAATTTCAGATAACTCGATAAAAATGATATAAAACTTAAGGCTTCATTTGGAGGTTAGGTCCTCTTTTATCCTTTTACCATAGCTTTTATCTCTGTGGGTTTTGTACCTGTGTTTTTTTACTCTGGGTTTTTTTTCCTCCTAGCACTTGAAGACTGGGGTTTTGTCCTACCCTCCATTGAACTAAAACTCGTAAAATGCATAACATACTACATTAATGAATTTTCGAAATACACAGAACCTCTAATTAGTGAGATTCTAATTATCCTGGCTCTACTATACAGAAATTCATGATCCATGACCTGAATTCAAACTAAGCACCATGAGTATCCAGGCTTGTTGCTCTATCATTTGGTAGATATTGTAGATACAGGAACTGATGCTACCAATGTCCATTTGTATGCCTCTACGAGGTGGCCTTCTTTGAATTTTGGAATATAAATGTTTTCTATACTGATAGGCGTTTGTTTGTTTGTTGTTGTTGTTTTTTTTTTTTGTTTTTTTTTGTTTTTTTGTTTGTTTTTTTTTTCCTGAAATAAGAAGCAAAATGTACCTTTCAAAATAAGTAACGTTTCAAGAGTATCATCAGCTTCAATGTGGAAATTGTAGGCTGTTACATATGTGACTTTATTTACCATACTTCGGTATTGTTTCCATAGAAAAATTATTATGCTACTTTTATTTTTGTTTTGATTGCAATAAATTCGTTTATTTCGTTGATAGGTTATTCCACAATTGATAGCTCGCATTGATACACCTCGTCCACTTGTAGGCAAACTTATTCATCAGCTCCTGATGGATATTGGAAAGCAGCATCCTCAGGTTAGTAAAGTTAAAAAAAAATATTAAAAAAAATTATTTACTTTTTCTTCAGAATAATCACTGTTCCATGAAGATTAACATATCCTCCCAACAATACTAGACCAAATAGAAGATCGTTTCACGAAAGTTACTGTGTAGCTTGTCAAGTAGCTCGATGATCCATCTCGAATTGAAATTACCTCAGCCATCCTCCTGGGCAAGTTTTCAACAGGGCTGTGAAACAAAGGCATGATTACATTTCTATTCCACCACCTAATAAATGGGGGGGGGGGGGGGGCTAGAAGTTAAGGCGTCGACTACTAAGGTCATTTTGCACCTTTTACACAAGTTATATCTGTACGCAGCCCGGGACAAACACAAACATCCATGCCCACGGCGGGATTCGAACCCACGGCCAGGCGGACTCGAGAACTAGAAAGCCTACGCCCTAGCCCTTTCGGCCACCTGGCCAGCCCTAATAAATGGACTATAAGCAGTCAATGTCAGACTGTTTGCCTGACCCTTGCTTTATGCTTCAATGTTTATATCAGTTTATATCAGGGCTCTATACCAGTCAGGAGAGATGTTGAGCATCACTTTCATTGTGCCAGTCCTTGATACTAAAAACGCCATTGTTAATTACATTTCTACCAATAATAAGCCCTCAATTTGGCTGCTTGATGATGATGTAAGAGTGTATGATGTTTCAATGCATAGGCATAGGTGGTGTTGTCCTGACAGAGGTGGATGCGTTATTGTTTTGGAATAAAACAATCTTCATTTCCAAAAAAAAAAAAATGCCAAATTGTTTCCAGCATCAAGTAGCTGATTGTCTAAATTGTTCAGTGTAACAGGACTCATCACTCCATAGGGTCTTTCCCCATTGCTGTGCTGACCTATTCCAATGTTCCAAACATCACCACTGAAGTCTTGTTGGATGGTTGAGATTCTTGGTTTATTGATGTCCTTTCTGTATACTTCGTTTTTGAAATGATTTTGGATGAATGTTGATTAGATTGCCCATAAAAAATACTTTTTCATTTCAGGCCTTGATTTATCCATTAACAGTAGCATTCAAATCTGCTGTTGTACCTCGCCATAACGCAGCAAAAAAAATTTTGAAAAGTATGTGTGAACACAGTAATATATTAGTTCAGCAAGCAAGAATGGTTAGTAAGATTATGAATTTTCAATTATTTTCCTTATATTCTGTAATAAATCTTTTTTAATTTTTATATTTTGATTAGTTTTAATTTAATATTTCCTCCCTTTTAACGAGTGCAGGTAAGTGAGGAATTAATTCGTGTGGCCATTTTATGGCATGAACTTTGGCACGAAGCGTTAGAGGAGGCTTCTCGATTGTATTTTGGTGAGCGAAACACTCAGGGCATGTTTTCAACTTTGGAGCCATTGCATGAAATGATGGAAAGAGGGCCACAAACTCTAAAGGAGACTTCATTTAATCAGGTAAATAATTATCTCCGTATTATCATCTCGACTTGTAATTGCAATAACAAAAAATTCTTGATATACTACAATGAAAATTTTGCTTTAAAATTTTTTTAAGATTTTAATTCAAGTTTTCCATTATAATTTTTTAAGATGAAATTATATGTGTATCTGTTTAATTTATTTTTTATTTTATTTTATTTATATAAAGAATAACTCATGAATGTTGTATGAGGGTTTGTTATAGGCCATACCTCAGGCTGTGGAATTTTCTTTCCTATTTTCATCAATGATTTATTTATTTGTTTTTGCTTTTTTGTATACGATTAATTTCTTTCTTTGATCAATTTATAATGTTTTAATATTGAAATGATCTAGCGAAAGAGCTAGTATGTAAAGATTATTTGTTGTAATGATCATAATTTTGCTAGGCCTATGGCAGAGAGTTGTTAGAAGCACTAGAATTTTGCCATAAATATCAAAGAACTGGTAACGTGAAAGACTTAACTCAAGCATGGGATATTTATTATCATATCTTCCGCAGGATCTCAAAGCAGTTACCTCAGGTACGTTGAATCGTTGTTAAGGTCAAATGGAATCAACTTTATGAAATAGTAATGTTGATTTGATTTGGTCTTAACTATGTCTTTTTAATGGTCTTTTGTTTTTGCCAGGCTGTTAATATCATTATGATAGTGCCTGCCTTATTTAAAACTGTTACTTCTTTTAAATGAGACAGGAGATATCATAAAGGATATTACTACAGCCTAGCACAAATGAAAAAGACATTAAAGAGACATTAAAAAAAAAAAAAAAAAGATGTTTATGCCTCTCGCTTCTCACTTTATTCATGGCTGAATGTGAATGCACATAACCTAAGAAAAAGCAAATGAATGTATTTTTATTGTTTTGCTTGCAAGAAATGTGATGTACATTAGTGGAAATTCTGTATACCTTATTTAATGTATTGAGGTGCTTGTTTCCTGGTCATCTCATAAGCAGAAATAATGATTTTTCCTTAGCCTGCCTGTTCACCAGATATTTTTTTCTTTGGGGGTATCTCAAAACTAAAGTTCTCCAAGAACACCTGCCAAGGACTTGACATGAATTAAAGGAGAGAATTCAGCTAGAAATCAACAGCATACCAATGGAACAGGTACGTAATGTCATGTCCACTTTTGCTCTTCTATTCCGACGAAGCCAAGGACGCCATCTTACAGACACTATCTTCAAAATATGAACATTTAATAGGGTATACAGAATTTCCACTACTATACATCACATTTCTTGCAAAACATTTAAAATACATTCATTTGCTGTTTCTTTGTGATTATTTGAAATAGTGCCATTTTTTTGCCTCAGCCTGTACTTGTTTAATATTACAGTCGAACCCGAATAACTCACATTCTGATAACTCAAATTCCCAGTTAAATCAAACGATATTCTAAGTCCCATCCCCCAGAGCATTTAATTCAATAGAAAATTCACTCATTAACTCAAACAAATTTTTTAATAAATCCCGGATAACTCAAGGAAATTTTGGTTTTAGTGAATAGGTATTCCTAAATTTAAGCAAAACCTACCTTAAAAAAAAAACAAGCTTTGCCTGTTGAAACTTCATTTTTTCAACTTTAATTTTTACGTCCACATGACAAAGAAAACAATGCAGGAACCTTTCACAGTCGCTGGCAGCCATTGTGAAAATCCAAACTTAAAGTGAACCCAAAATTGCAAATCATACTTGTTGATTGCAATCGTTCACTGGGAGAATATTTAGACGTAGTAATTGATGACGATTGCGCGTTTATTTTTAGAGGAAGTGTTCATGTAGACCATAAAGTTCATTACATGAATGATCGCAAACTAGTTTTTAGAAGCAGTCATACACTTCTGATTAGCCGTTGCCATTTTGATTTTGAAACTTCACTGTCTCATTGCTTTGTCGAAGTAAAAGTAACAGAAATTCAAGAAAAAAGTGAATTCTCTGTAAACTTTCAAATATAAAACTTTTATACATATATCACAAATGTCATCAGATGAAAAATAAATGGGCAAAAACTGCCAAGAGATGCCTTTCAAAAATGTTTACAAACTGGAAGTAGAATTCAGAAGCCATGCCAAAACAGCATTGGAATTGATTTTGTTTACTGGGGCCGTACTGTATTTGTATATGGATCTCATTAAAATTAATCAAATTCATAGAAATATTGGAGTATCATATACTCTTTGTAGTGGTCATGTAGCCTCGTTTTCGACTTCTGGTTAAGACCAAAACCTGAGAAGTCAAAATTTTTATGTGGTCCACTGACGATTCGAGTTATCAGGGTTCGGCTGTATTGGGTTTTTTAATTTGCATTTTTGAGGTGGTGGGCAATGTTATTGTTAGTCTGTACATTTATAAGCTCGTCTCTTATATTGGCTTTGGCCATTTGAATTTTCTATCGTGGCATAAGTCAGTGATGCTTAGATATCCAGGCATTTTCCTTATAACAATATAACAATCTGGAATGAGTTAGTTTTGGACATGAGACAAGCACGTTTTGACTTTAACAATCATGGCTATAAAAATCATTATCATTTTCAACAAAGGATGAAATGTCCTTACATGGATGACCAGTTGTTAGACGCTTACTGTAAATAAAGGCTGGGTATTCAAACACCGGTTTCGATTAAAGGCTGGGTGGCGTTTTAAGTTCCCATTTCTTGGAAATAGCCCTTAACACCGGGTCTCGATTAATCGCCGGGGGGGGGGGGGGGG
>JAHWFO010057280.1:11030788-11059657 GCA_023313115.1 Rhysida immarginata | reverse complement strand
TGTGACAAATGTTTTACAGGAGTGTGTTTGTCGCTTTAAGAGAATTTTACTTGGTTTATATTTTTACTATTCCTGCGGAGAGTGCAAATACAGTCAAACCTCAATATAACAATTTTTTGGGGGACTTGCAAAATGATATGAGTATAATAGGGTTATTGATACACAATGTGATCAAAAGTTTAGGGACATCAGCATTTCTGCATCGCAGATAACCAGAATTATTAGGGGCACCCCCTTTTGCTCTAATGACATCCTCTGTCGTCAGAGGAAACTTTCCACCGGTTTTTGGTAGTTAAGAAGCTAGAATTTCCCTCCATCCCTGCCTCAGAGCACTGATTAATTCAGCCACAGATGAGGGACTGTGTGATCTGACTCGTAGTCGATGTTCCAATTGATCCCACAGGTGTTCAGTGGGATTGAGATTGGGTTCTGGGCAGGCCAATTCATTTCTTCAACCCCGCTGTCTTGAAACCAGTTATGTACAGACTTTGCTTAATGGCAAGGAGCATTGTTGTGTTGATCAGGAAAGGCCCATCACCGAACTGTTGCCACAATCTTGGCAGTGCACGGTTGTCGAAGATGTCTCGATAAGCAACAGTATTCATCGTTCCTTTAACGGAAACAAGATGGCCCAGTCCGAACCATAATGGAATAAGGTAGGGGTTACTGACAAAATTACAAAATCATTAATATCTCCATAATGCACAATGGGACGAAAGGCCTTTAAACCAAAACCTATATTTTTCAAACCTTTATTTCCGTGTTAAGACTACATTATTTACATTATTGAATGTGTGTACAATCACAGGAGACTTGTTTTTACAAGTTTAGACGTGAATTATTGCTTCTAGTGGCCCGTGAGTTTAAACAAAGATTTGAGTGGATATTTGTTGTCATACGTGCAATGTATTATACTAAGTTTCAGAGAAGTTGGATGTGTTAAAACAGCACTGATATTTATTTCTTCACAGCTGTGTTTATGCATGTAAGTACTTTAAAAATCTGTAATTATTTTTTCTTTTACACTTAAACATGGGCCTCTGGAATTTTTTTGTGATATGCTCCAAAAAATTAAACTTTTTATTTATGTATGAAAGTTTGCTTTGAGTTACAAAAAGTTCCCCACGACTCCCCACTATTTTTTTTTTTTTTAATTAATGCTGCCAGATATGTCAAAAACTAGGATACAAAAAATTGGCTGCCCATATTTGCCCCTTTTTCAGACATTGCCTTCAAGCAAGAGGATGCAACGACGAGTGCTTGCGATCGAAATACAACAACAATGCAAAGGCGCTCGGCGCTCTAGCTAAAATAAGCCACTGAAGTCTCTCTGATGACGTGTTGTCACTCCTGAAAGAACCTGAAGTGTGGTTCAGCTCTTCCGTTGTGAATGAGGAGCTGGAATCCTCAGAGGATGAAAATTTGAGTGATAGCGAATAATATTATATCATAGCGATATGTAGTAGGAATTAAAATTAAATCATAATAAAATAGGCATTGAAAATTAAAGTTTAGTGTTATACAAACTTTAAAAAGTCAAAATCTGTGGTTTTATTTTCTAAATAGAACAATTCCAAGCTAAAAACGCACAAGTTAGGTTTTGGCCAGATTTAAAGGTCTTTTGTCCCACTGTGTAATGGTCACATACTGGATAACATACCCACGTATCATATATATTCGTGTATAAGTAGAACCCCAACTTTTGGCCTCAAAAAAGTAGAAAAACTGTATGACTCGAGTATAAGTCGAGGCAAAAAAAAAATTTTTATAAACACTTTAGAGGAAAAGAATTTATTATACAATGCAACTATCACAAACAGTTTTTGTAGCATCACACAAAACTAAATTTATGATAACAAATTTATGTTGTGGAAAAACCATCAAATGGAACTTCTTCATTATCTGACTCTCCAAAGAGTTGAAGTCTTCTCATGGACTTCATTATCTGTCTCATTTTTGTCATCCACATAGTCTTCAATCACATTTTTAAATGAAAGTTGAAGAACTTTACTGGTTGAAATCTTACTTCACTTTTCACATTTCTAAATGATTCTTTCCAAAAAACAAAACGAACTTAATCCAAAAAGTATTTTTATTTTAGAAGTTCGTATTTGTAAAATTTATTATCATCTGTTGATTAATATACACAATTTTTCATAATGATTTTTTTTGAACTTCTATTTTGGGTTAAAGTATGGCCACCATATATGTGGTGTGGAAATTGGATTAACCTCAGGTTTTTAAAGCCTTCTCGTTGTGCTGTGAAGAGTGGATAATTTTATCTTATCAGAATTTATTTATGCAGTAAAAAGGTTAATAAATGATTTCTAAAGGGGTTAATATAATATTGTTTAAGTTTTTTGTAAACTCCGCTTATAAGAGCCCTCTGTGTTAAAGAGCCTTCATCAACTCTGACTCGTGCATAAGTTGAATGTGGTTTTTAGGGGTCATTTTATTGAGGAAAAAAACTTGAGTTCATGATGATGATCTCATAGATATTGAGGTCCTCTAAATGAAAAAGAGCCCCATACCATGATGAAACCTCCAAATTTCACAATGGGCACCATGCACTCAGGTAGGAAACGTTCTCCAGGCATCCGCCAAACCTAACTTCGTCAATCTGATTGTCAGATATGTACTGTAATTCATCAGTCCATATGACACGTTTCCACTGTTCCATCCTCCAGTTTCTGTGAGTTTTACACCACTCCCAAATTTCACCTGGAATTGTTGTCAGTGATGAGGAGCTTGTGAGCAGCAACACGACCGTGGAAATTTTCAGTTATAATATAAGATAATTGAAATATATTATTTATTCACATTGTTCAAGATGTATACATCTGGTCTGGGTATAGTGTGCTTCTGTTGTTTGTAATGCCATTTGCGAAATATTCGATATTAAACCTTGCTTATACATACAGGCTCAATCTTATTCGTTCCAATACGAAACTGAAATTGTTAATTATTATTTTTCTAACAGTGTTTACTGAAAATACTTCATTATAACAAGGGATGTTTAACATTAAAAAGATAGAAATTAGCCGGACCATGAAAATTATCATTTTATAAGGGTTAATCGCTCTATCGAGCATTGTTGATACTGAAGTTTGACTGTAATAATAATAATAATAATATCAACCACACAATCTATTGAAAGACTCGCCCTACCTCATTTGAGGGAGGCAGAGGTCTTACTGAGGTAATAGATGTACAACAGAAACAGACACAGTTACTCAGAGAATTTTTTTTACTCTGACAACACACATCACCATTGCAAAAAGCAATCTGCATGGCAGATACAAAATACACGCCTTTGTATCTGAACAGCATGCTGAACATCCATAACATTCCTACAACACGCACTAAACTTCATGGCTTGGAAAGCAACTCTATGGTAGATGTCCTTCTGACCTTAACCAGCCACACATCGACAAAAAAGGGTTGAACTTTTGGTTGAGTGAAAGGGAATCTCTTTGGAGAAACTGAAGGAAATATGATTGCCATACAAGACCAAGTTATTAACAATAAAAGGTACAGAAAATGTATTATCAAAGATGCAACTGGTGGGGCTTGCAGAAAATGCCACATCACAGAGGAAACCATCCAACACGTCATATCCAGTTGCAAAATACTCCTGCAGAAAGATTATTTTCACAGACGTAACGAGGTAGCCAATATCATACATCAACATCTAGCTAAGATACACATCTAGCTTAGGGACATCAACACTCATACTCTCTATAAATAAATCCCAGACACTGTCTTAGAGAACACCATACATAAACTATAGTTTGACAGCTACAATCACTGACAAAACTATCCTTCATAATAGACCAGACATTACAGTAGTAGATAAGCAAAACAAAGTGATCTACATACATAAGTCTACACAAAATACACAAAATTTACAAAAAACATAGACTGACAAAATCACTAAATATAAAGATTTTTGCACACAAAATAAAAAACCTCTTTGGGGAATTACCAGAGTACACATTGTTCCTTTCGTTCTTTCTGCTACTAAAGTTATTAACATTGAACTTAAACCCACACTTATACAAAACTTTACAGAAAGCCACAATCCTAAACACTTGTCACATATTAAAGAAATTCCTACAGCCAAACATTAATACTTCTACAAGCACGTAATTTTTCCCTTCCTTTCATTTGACCCCCCTGGGGCTTGGCCCTCTCTTTGGTGGTCTGTCTCAGGAACTTCGCTTCCGGACTACTTGATCTGAGTTTGGTTTTCCTAAATAATAATAATAATAATTAATAATAATAAATGATTTGTTCCTGGTGCCTCTGATTTCTCTGAATTTAATCTAATGATAGCTAAATGCTCTTCATACCTTTGTCTAAAGGAGCTTTATGCATGCCAGATAAAATGTACTAGATCCTCTCCTTTCTTTATTTCAGATTACTGCCACTATTTATTTTATTTATATCTTATTGTGGGGGTGGTCGTAGTTCAGTGGAGATACGACCAGTAACAATCAGTGGAGTTGAGCACTGTTAGCACAGTCAACCACTGGATAGGTGACCACCAGTGGATTTCCATACCCCCGTGCTTCAGGGGGCAGTTAAGCTGTCGGTCCTGGCTGCTGCTGACACCTTACAGCAGTCATTAACATAGGAAGGCAACGGCAAACTACCTACGTAAATAATTGCCAAAAATACTGGATCTGTCTAAAGACAAAACACTCACTTTTTTTTTATTATATCTTATTACCATGTTATTGATTACTGTATGTAGTTCTTTGCTTGTATTTTTACTTACCAGTAATCTCTATCTCTCTTCTCTTTGTTCTGTCCATTTTCCATTTCTAATGAATGAATAAGTGAATGTAACCAGAACATCACCTTCCTGTCTCTTTTAAAATTCACATCAGTCAATCAATGAAAACACAATGAAGCCATACATTGAATTCTTCCATCTTATGTTTGCCTTTGCTCAGCTTAGCTTGCACATGGAAACTAAGCTTATATACTATCACAAAAAAAATTTCAGTGCTTGCTTCATGAAACATAATGGATTCTATAAAAGCTTTGCTAAATTCCAGGAATATGTTCATTATATAAGCCCATGTATCACATTGTATGTAAGTGAAAAGATATGAAAAAATACTTATCCAAACCTGAAAGGAATTTTGTGAGCAAATCGTGTTAACTTGCAAAGCTATACTCTTGACTCAAACTTAATAAGTATTCTCAGGAATATTTACATGTTCCTCTAATTAATATGATGGACTGACATTGACAGGAAATCAATGATGTATTTAAAGCTTGAATTTTTTATATATTTACCATATTTATTCTACTATAATGCACATCTTGTATAATGCGACTCTGCTTTCAGAGCCCAAAAAAAAAATTAGTAAAAATTTTATCCTCTTGTATAATGCAATCCCAATTTTTGACTCATTGCGAGAAATAAAATATTGTACTGTTCTGTTTGCTGATATTTATCTTGTACATTATTCAATTTTGAATAAAGACAAGAGTAAATTCATTTTGGGATCTGTTAAATATTCATCTTTTAAATTGGTAAATGATCTGAAAAAAATGGCAGTTTTGAAGTTGCCATCTTTTTGAGAAGTAATTTTCATATTAGCTTTTTGCGACGGGAAATTCAAATAAAAAGTGAATAATGTACTGTATAATGAATTGTACATTGTATACGAGGTGCTACCCAAAATTTCCCGAAATGTACCTATATAAAATACGGAACTTACCCAATCTTTTAATTTACATTGGGCGTCTATACATTGCTTCCAGCGATGTTTCCACTTCTGGAAGTTCCCAGGTTTGAGCATGTTTAACATCTGCTGCAATTCCACTTGGATCATCTTAATGGAGTTAAATTGCCACCTGTTTAACCGCAATTTCAATTTTCGGAAACAGTAGAAATCGCAGGATGCCAGGGGACAGCAGCCATGTTGCTTTTGTTGAGGAAATCCCTCACAGAGAGCGACGTATGCCCCGGAGCATTGTTGTGATGGAGCAGCCAGTCTTTCTTCTTTCACATCTCTGGCCTTTTACACCTCACATTTTCCCTCAATCGTCTCAAAATGTTCTGTATGACAGTCCTAGGCGATCACAAACATCGTGGATGGTCTGACTTTGGTACTCTTGGATCACATTACGCCATTTCTTGATCATTTCCAGAATTGTGCTTGTTGATGGTCGACCAGAATGCTTGTCATCTTCCACAGACTCCCGACCATCTTTGAAACGCTTAAACCACTCATGTTTGGGTTTGGTTTAAAGTTTGTTCACCAAAAGCCTCCTTCAACAGTCTGTGGGTTTCAGCCGCAGTTTTCTTCAGCTTTAATATCAAGAATCACAACACAACCAACACAGAGTGACAAAAACAGCTCCAACTCAAAATCACGTGGACATAGGATGACACGGCTTGGCACGATTACAGCTGACACCATCTGTCAGCAAAACTTCGTACCTCTTACGGTTCGGTCAGAATAAAACAATTTTGGGAAATTTTGGGTATACTGTATAATTAATGTACTGTGATTATATTATATGCTAATTTTATCAGCTCGAAGTTTGTTTGACACCCCCACCAGTTGTTGCAGTGCTAATATTATCCTTTTGTATAATGTGGTCCCACAAATTTACCGCGATAAGTGCTTTTTACCACAAATTTAATTTAACACAAATGCGGTAAGTGCTTTTTTAGGCCAAAATTTTTCACATTATAGTGGCCTAAATATGGTAAATTTAAATTTTCTATCAATTTTTTTCATTTTAAGAAAAATGAAAAACCAAATATTATTAGCTAATACTAAGTATATTTCTTTTTCACAGTTAACTTCCCTAGAATTACAGTATGTTTCACCACGCCTTTTAATGTGTAGAGATCTAGAATTAGCCGTCCCTGGTACTTACAATCCTCATCAGCCAATAATTAGAATCCATCAAGTACAAAGCTCTCTCCAAGTCATTACTTCTAAACAAAGACCCCGAAAGCTATGCATTAAAGGTAATGAAAAAATGTTGTAGAAACACTTTCAAATTTGTAATGAACTTGGTTGTGACGTACTAATTGACTTAGTCTAGAGAAGATCCACATTCAACAACACACTTTTAATTCATATAATATAGTTGAAGTTCAGGATATTACATATAGGTTTTCAATAGATGACTGCAGTAAATCGGCTGAACAGTCAGTTACACAATAGTGACTAGTATTTAAATAGTATGTGGTTACAACCCAGCTAAATGCTAACAAGTGATATTAAACTGTAGTGAAGAACTGAAATTCTGAATATCATTTATCAAGGAACATCTTTATATACACATTGAGAACAAATCAAAATTTGCAGCTGTGTAAAAGGACATTCAGAAAGCAAAGAGATAGAAGTTTGAAATTTTGCATGTTAATTAGTACATGTAGTTCTCTGCATGGAGTAAAATCACATGCTCTGTTATGATTGAAGTAAAATCACACGCTCTTTCCAGTGACACATTTGTCCAATCCTATCATTGTACAAGGCAAGCTCACGATCAGAAGAGTGGGCAGGAAGCCTATGGTTAAGTCCCTTTACTACCAGCAGCATGTTCAGTCCAACTTTTCACGAGGAAATCCCTGCATTGTCTAATGGTTCGAAATACTGAACAGAATCACATATTAAACTGCAAACCATTGTTTCTTCAATTCATCCATCGTTTGTATGCACAAATCAAAAGTGAGCGTTTTCTTTACTTTCTTCTAAATCAACATAAACTAGTGATTGGGGCGAGCCTACTTAGTAATTGCTGAAGTGAGTGATGACAGCATTATTGAAGCAGATAACAAAAGAATGACAGATTGAAGTACTTATGAAGATTCAGATTCAGAGGAAGAAAATATTATTCTGGTATCAATTTCGAAGAAGTCCTTAGGAACATCATAGGGGAGTATCATAGGAGAAATAAGATTTTATCAGTATCAGGGGAAATCGAAGTTTTACAAAGCTTATATTCAGTAGAAGAAATCATGAAAAAAAGTTTTGAAAGACTAAATAGACTGTGATTACTGGCTTTTTTTTTTCTTTTAATTAATAATGTGTAAACTTGGATATTAAGTGAACTCTGATATAATGTAAACTCGAATTATTTAAAATTTCTTTGTGGTCCCGATAGTTACATTACAACTAAGTCCAGCTGTACATTGATGAGCCATTATATTATGACACCTCCAACTTTGCAATAAGCTTGCCCTGAGACAAATATATGATACAAATACACCTCATACTGTCTTTTATAAACTGCCAATGAACTGAGAAATTTCTGAATGCCGTGTGTTCAGCTGCAGCTTGGGTAAAAAAAACAGCAAACTTTTCAGACTTCAATAAAGAACAAATCAAGATGGCCCAGTGTCTCAGAACGTCGATCTCTGTTCATGTGCATACTCATTGAATGCGGAATCGCCATCCTGTTATTTGCTGTCCACAGTGCATTGATTCCAGAGGGGAGCGAAGAACATAAGCCATCCAGCGAAAGAAAAACCTATGTCAAAATTGGGAAAGTTAAAATTAGCCAATCAAAATGATGTAGGGGTGATTTAAATTGCTTTGAATGTCATGATGTTGACATAGTTTTTATTTCACTGGATTGACTGTAGTATGCATAGCTCACCATGAACTAAGGGCTACGTGGCCCAAATTACCAGCGGCTACAACAGTAGTGAACCAGACAATTTGTCACAGTTCAGCGTTGCCATCTGCATATAGCTTGTGTAGCTGTTGCTCAAAGGGGAGTTCCAGCGCTTACAACATACCATTGTCAGCTATGCCAATTGGACAATAGAGGACTGGAAGAAAGTCGCCTGGTCTGATGAGTCACGTTTTTTGGTCCATCAGGTTGAAGGTCTAGTGTGCATATGCCCATCAATCCTGGATGCACAATTGGATGGATATAATCTTGTGTAGGCAATGTTTTCTTGTGCCACATTAGGACCCATCATCCCTATGTAACAATGACTGATGGCTGTCTGGTATATTAACATCATTGCAGACTATGTTCACTCCTTCATGGCTGCAATGTTCCTGTATTAGACAATCTGTTGAAAGATAATCTGCATTCTGTTATTCAATTTTTGGCCGCCGAAGGACGTCAGCCAATGGAAATTTTTATGAGAATGAAAGTTGTATATGGCAACTATAGTTATTATATTACTGTATTCTCATATGGCAGTGGTAGAATGATGCAAGAAATTTCAACAAGGAAGGAAGTCCATGGGGTTGTGGCTTGTACCAACAGGATAACGCACCGCGTCATGAAGGCTTGAGGAACATTCTACTGACTTTGAAGTCATGTGGTGGCCTTCAAATTCCCCTGAGATCAACCCAATATAGCTTTTGTATTTTGATTCGTTCTGTTCACATGACCCTTTTGCAATGGAGAACCAGCAGCTGGTGAGGACCAGATACCTCAGACTACTACTTTGTCAAGTCAATGCCTCATTGCATGTCCGCAGTTTTGAGGCCCTACATCCTATTAAACTGGTGGTCATAATGTAATGGCTCGTTGGTGCATACAACCTCTAACAATTAAGTTCGGTGAATGAGTTCACACAACAAAATGCAAAACAGATAGAGCCACATTTACTTTATTGTCTTTCGAAATAATCACCCTGGAAGGCAATACACTTTTGGGATCGAGTGTATAAGTCCTGGAAGCTCCTTAGGGATGGCTTTAAGTTCACATGTCACATTTGCTTGAATGTCTGGTATGTCCGCAAATCTGTGTCCCTTTAAGGCCCATTTCAGGTGTGGGAACAAGAAAAAGTCTGCCGGTGCCAAGTCTGGTGAATAAGGTGGATGAGCTATGGATATGACCCCTTTGTTGACACGATTACGTGTTCCTCTTTGATCCATTATCCACAGTTACGTGTGCACGCTACACCTTCAACTGAAGAAACGAGCATCTGCTAAACCATTGCACGCACAAACGGGACCTGTCTGAACTTGCTTAAACAATGACTGGGCTTGTATTTAGATGCATTGTTACTCGCGTAAAGCTCGCACAGATTAGGGTGTGACATCATTCACCGAACTTAATTGTCAGAGGTTGTATAATCCCTATTTTGCAGGAAGAGAGGATACAAAAAATGAATAACTAATTTCAATTCTTTTTTTAGGAAGCAATGGAAAAGACTTTATGTTCTTGCTTAAAGGACATGAAGATTTGCGTCAAGATGAGCGAGTGATGCAACTCTTCGGTTTGGTTAATACATTGCTCATTAATGATCCTGAAACGTCAAGGCGCAATTTAACGTGAGAATGCTTTTGTTATGTTGTTAACAAATGATTTATATTATAGCAATATCTACATTATCATTTTATTATTACAGTATTATTATATAAAGAATGTTTTTTTTTTGTTTTTTTTCCTGTTTTATAGCATCCAACGTTATGCTGTAATTCCTCTTTCAACTAATAGTGGATTAATTGGTTGGGTTCCCCATTGTGATACTTTACATGCTTTAATTCGAGATTTTAGAGAAAAGAAGAAGATCCTTTTGAATATAGAACATAGAATTATGTTGCGGGTGAGCTTGTATTTTTTTTTTGTGGGAGGGGAAGAAGGAAATTTTAGAGTAGTAAGCTTCCTATAAAACCTTAAGATTTTTTAAGTTATAACTTTAGTTTTGTTTTAGATGGCACCTGATTATGATCACTTAACCTTAATGCAAAAAGTAGAAGTGTTTGAACATGCATTAAAAAACACCAATGGGGATGACTTAGCCAAATTGTTATGGCTCAAGAGTCCGAGTTCAGAGGTTCAAAATTAATACTGTAAAATTTTTTTTTAGAAATTTAGATGATATTAACCTGTTTTACTTAGCATTTGATTTCTTATGCTCGATTAGATTTGGTTTGATCGTCGTACTAATTTTACTCGATCTTTGGCTGTTATGTCGATGGTTGGTTACATTCTTGGATTAGGAGACAGGTAAAAATAATTTCTGATTTCTTTGTGTTTCTATATTTATTTTGCTAAAGCATTTTTTCTTTTTTTAATGAGGATACAAGCATAATTTTTATTTTGTTAATGGAATAAAATTTCACTTCAGTAAGATAATCATAAACAAAGAAATAAATTCACCTGTTCATTATGATCATCTTATTGAAGAAGTGTTGCTTTAGTGAAGATAATGAAAAGAGGAATGGTGTAGAAGAATATTTCAGGAGTTTATATTTGTTTCATTTGAATACTTAATGATGTTGCTGATGCGATTATGGCAAAAAAGTGATGGAATGCTGCATTAAATTCATGGTTTGATTTTACTGCAGTTTTTATTAACCAAATGCAAACAAACTTTATAAAGCTAATTACAGTAATACACAGTGTTCTGTAATTATATAGCTAAAACTTGCTACAAACTTCATTAAACACAAACTCGTGGCAACGTGGGCTAGAAACGTGCACAAAGAGTTTTTCTTCATTCCTTATTTCAGATTTTGTATAGAGAAACAAACTCGTTCTTCATTTCATCTCAATTTAGAACTGTATATTGGTCAAAAAGGCAAATCTAACTCTGAAACATGTTTTCGATAGTTTTTCCGACTCAAAACTGGAAATCAATCGACAAGGCGAATCCAACTTGGAATTGCTTTTTCTGTAATTTTTCAACACAAAAATGCATATCAGATGACCAAGGCGAATTCAAGAAAAAAAAAAATTTAGAGAATATACGATGTTCTTTAAGGATCCGATTATTATTATTATTATTATTATTATTATTATTATTATTATTATTATTTTTCTCTCGCCCCCTTCTAGTTTTTTCCTTGTTTTTTTGGTTGCTGTGTTTTCAAAGCACTTGGTTTTCTTTTCCATTTGTTAAAAATATAACAGTTTTTATAATGCCAAATTAAAATTGTACATTGTTGCCATTATAAATTGACATTAATTTTCAAAAAAAAAAAATGTTTTTTTTTCCTGAAACCCAACACAATAAAATCTGAAGAAATAAAAACCAAAATTCTCAATTGTCAATTTATAATGTTGATTTTATCCCCAACGTTATTATTGAATATTGTATCTTGTCGAGTTAAATTGAACAAGATAAGAGGGGGGGGGGGGGGGGGTTTTTTAAAAACACGCTTTTATAATGTTTTATTATTACATCTCTTCAAGCCGGCATCAACAATTTGAAAAACTAATTGTTTGGTCGAAACAATTAAGAAATTCGTATAACAATCGTTCCTCCGACTTATGGAGAGATGACTGAGATGAATTGGTGCCCTGGAACACGAGCCAGTGAACCGATTTTAAAACTGTTTCCTTTAACATGCATTGTCATCGGTCCTGTGTATGTGTATCAAGTTTCAGCTCTCTAGCTTGTCGGGGAGTTGGTTTAATATTGGTTACAAGATTTGACGGATACACAAACGTACAGAAAGCAAGTTGAATAAAAGCGTATAAAAAGATTACAGTGCATTATTTAATTATGCTTAAAATTTTATTTGTAAATTATATCTGGAAAATAGACCTAAGAGTGTTTTTTCATGTCAACCTCTGAACATTAATAAATAATTTTCTAGATATTGATAGCGACAGCTTCCATGTCCATGGTGTCTTTGTGGTTATAGCATCGGGACGGTAACCTGAAAGTCCCTGGTTTGAGTCCAGGCTATGGAATTTTTGTTACTATTTTTCACCATTTATTTATTAATGTCCGGAGGTATGACGTAATAAAATTGAAATTGGACACAGCATTGATAAAACCCTGAAAAAAGCTGACGTTGGGTTGAACACTGTCCTTCCGTGGTGTCAGGTTTTCAACTCCTCTGTGCTACGATAGCAGAAAGTAACCAGTACCTTACCATTAAGTGCAGATCCAAGATTTCATCCATTAATTTAAAAGCTACAAGGGCAGGCCAGGAATTGCTTTGACAAAGGATAGTCTCTATCCGAAATGTAAGGTTTTTTTCAGGATTTTACACTCTATGTGCAATTTTGGTTTTAATCCAAGGTTTTCGCATCTTGTCTTTCTATCCTTCTACATCTGTCGTGTTTCTTATTATATAAACCAAGATGAGTCTTTCACACAATTGTTTTTTTTTGTTTTTCTTTTTTTTTTTTAATCATATTTTTGTATTTATTTTTTAATTTTGTCTTCATAGGCATCCCTCTAATCTTATGTTAGACAGGTTAAGTGGAAAAATTCTTCACATTGACTTCGGTGATTGTTTTGAAGTTGCCATGGCCAGGGAAAAGTTTCCTGAAAAAATACCCTTTCGCTTGACGCGAATGCTCATTAATGCCATGGAGGTGCATAGTTTGCATTCATTGTATAATTAACTGTATAAATGATTTTCCTTTTTTACTATTAGCATTAAAAGATTCGCCATTTTTACTATTAGTATAAATTGAATAATGTTTGTTTGTTTAGGTAACTGGAATAGAAGGAACTTACCGGATAACTTGTGAACGAGTAATGAGTGTTCTGCGAATGAACAAGGACAGTTTGATGGCAGTCTTGGAAGCTTTTGTTTATGATCCTTTGCTTAATTGGAGGCTAATTGATAGTAAGATAGATCTAAATCTTTAGTGTTTCTTTTAATAATAATAATAGAATTTATTATTTTATATTTATGCAATTTCAAAAAGAATCATTAAAGAACCTCTAACTATAAAGTGGGTTAAAGTAAGTCTAGTCTAACCAAACCTTTCAATTGAAATAGCATTCAATTCACTTTACAGATAATACATATACAGATTAATGATTTCAAGAATGTGAAATGCCTCTCATATGTTCAATTATGTAAAAGAACATACTGTATATACTCTTGTATAAGCCAAGATTCCCCCCCCCCCCTAATGTTGTGCCTGTGTGAAAAAGAGCATCGTCCTCCATGAACAGAATGGATGTTTAGTCAAGAAACCCGCTGGAAAATATTGGCAAAAGACCCTTCTCTAATATGGCAATGTATTTTTCTGCATTAATGTTATCCACGCTTTTCACGAACTCTGATCTAATGGTATTCCACACCATACTTGACAGTTGGTTGCAATTGCTTTGTGCTGTTTTTTTTTTTTCTTTTTCTTTTAGTGTTTTGAAATGTGTAATAGCACTGTTGACAGTGGATATTGTGCAGTACATTTCGTATTGTCCTCCTTGAAAATCACTCAATTCTGTGGCTTCAGGTGTTAGGCATCTTTCTTCAAGATGATAATAAGTTACTGCAAATAACACTGTAAAATATAAGTGCACATTCAGTTATTTCTATGAATAACATGAATAAACCTGAAATGTAGGGTGTCTATTTACTTATTGGGTATCACTGTACATTATTAAAAAATTCTTTTATATTGAATAAGAAGTTATATCTTTATCTTTCGTATTTAAGATTATCTCATATTTTGAATCATAGAGGGCATTTACTTTTCATTAACTATGACAAAATTGTGTAGTTATTTAATTTATTTTATATTTTATCTCCCACACCTCTATTAATTTTATTTTTATTTGCTAGCACCTAAAGCTAAGCGTTCTCAGAACCGTAATGATTCTATTTCGACCAGTCATGACCAAGCAGGTAATATTTTCATTATTATTAAAAATAAAAGTATCGATTTTTTTTCATCTTTAGGCCACAACCTTGACAACCACAAAATATTGGACAATTTCACCCACAAACTGCAGTTTTAATCAATCTGTAGCTTTTAGCATATCATAATCAAGCAGTTTCGTTTTAAGAGTCTACATCTTATGATGCTGGGATTACTAAATTTATACATTTATCTTGTTGAACAAATAAATTACGGACATTTTAACTTTTCTATAAATGATAGCTGTATCCAGTTTTAACACTGAAAAGAACTTAAAATTATAATTACAGTCGAACCTCTTTATTATGAATCCGGTTAATACGAATTAGTGCTCAGTACATTTTTTGTTCCGATCCTACCCTGTGACTTCACTTTTTTGTTGTTTTTTTTTTTTTAATACAGGGTGATTCAAAATGATGTCCGGCATTTCAAAATTTTACTATGCATTTATTTTATAACATAAACTAACCAGACCGGGTTTAAAATGCAGGAAAACTCAAATATTTTTAACCTTCCCGCAATCGGAAGCTGTGGTATGATCAATTTCTGGAAACTGGATGTCTTTGTAAGCGCAAAAGCACGGGAAGGCCATGTGTAAGTGAAGAAAAGGTGGAAGCAACAAGGGCCAAGTACACCCACAGCCTGCAGAAATCAACTTTTAAAGCTAGTCGTGAACTGCAATTCTGCAAACAACATGTGGCGTGTGTTGAGGAGATGATTGAATTCGTAATGCTCTCAGACTAGTAACAGCAGACATGCTGAAAGGAGTTTGGGATGAGATTGACTATCGTCTTGACATTGTCCGGGTGATTCGAGGGAGTCACATATAACATTTGTAATGATAAAATCAATAAATATTTTGAGTTTTCCTGCATTTTAAACCCAGTTTGGTTAGTTTGTTATAAAATCAATGCATAGTAAAATTTTGAATTGCCCTGTATAATTTTTTTTTTCAATCTAATTCCGGATAATACGAATAAAATGAAGAAATTCATCTCAAAAATTGAATGAAAAGTTCATTGAGAACTTTATTGAAAAATAAAAGAACTTTATTATTGCAAATAAACCTGATTGGTTCTTAATCTAAATGAACAGGGAGATGTGTGTTCTTCCATACACACAAATTCTAATTAGTTCTTGGACTAAACAAACAAGGAGACAAGGATTTGACATCTGGGAGTTCTGATTTGTTCCATTGTTTATATAAATGTGGGCATTTCATGCTTTGATCCTATATGGGATTGAAGTTCCACCAGATCTTTTCAATTTGTATAGTTCTGTCAATAATGCGATTACAAACAATAATTCATTAATGTAAACAAACTTAAATACCAAATATTTATCTGAAACGAATGACTATAATTTTTAACAATCTGGTCTGAGGCTTGATTCATAACATAGCCCCAATGGGGTTTCCTCTATTATCTGATAATACAAATCCCAGTTAATAAGAACAAAATTTCTGGTCCCGTGAGATTCGTAATAGCTGGGTTTGACTGAACATTTATTAAATTACAGATTTGAAGACGAATGGCCTCTTATGAAGGTCATTTCAGAAGTTTTGCAAACTGGTTACAAATTTATTTATAAAAACACGTCATCAATAAAAGCAACTTTATTTGAATTGATATAGAGAACATAACACATAAAAACATTATATTGTGTTTGAGATTAGCAGAAAATATTATTCCTATTGATTTCATGAACTTTCACTGTAAAATGAGAATTTAAAAATCTATGGGAAACAAAGGAATAACCAAATTATACTCTTTTGATTTTTCTGGGGGTTTTTTTGCTATTAAGCTTTCTCCATCACTTTTTTTTATTCATAGATTCTTTTAATATAAATTGATTTCTAAAATATAGGTCTTTATTATACTTTACCCCTTCAATAGTATTTAGCTTTAATAACAATTTTTGTCTAAAAATTGAAGTTCATGTTCTTTTTAATATTTAGCTTTGTCCTTGAAAAAAGTTATGCTTTGAATGTTTTTTTTAATTGTGTGTTTAATTTCATACATTAAGCAGAATAAAAAAAAATTAATGCAAAATTTAGTGTTATACAGACAAAATCTGTTGGGTTTTTTTCTGGGTTTGATAGGGCAGATACTTTAATGAGACATGATGGACTTGATATTAGCAGTGGCAGTTGTCATTTTCTTTTGTTTTCATTATATGCTTAACCCTGAAACTTTTGATTCATAGCTCAAAGATGTTGCTATTAATTCTTTTTAATAATTATTATTTTTATTTGTTACTTTACAATGAAATCAATGCTGTTGTCTTTTTAAAATTTAAAGGTGATGTCTTAAATGGAGCTGATGTAGGGCAGTCAGTCTTGAAGAAAAGCAATGTGAACTCTGATTCATTTATGGGTGGTGCAGGTAATTATTTTGACTTGGAATTTGAAAGTGTAAGTATTAAATTAAATATATGTAATGATTGTTACTGGTTGTTTTTAAAAAGGTGATTCCAATCAGCCTGAAGTAAACAAAAAAGCTCTTCAAATTATCAGTCGAGTTAGAGATAAACTTACAGGTAAGCATGAATTTACGACTTTTTTTTAGTAAAGTTACCATTGTTGAACTCGTGAATATGCATTAATTTTTTTCTTTTTCTTTTTTTTTTTTTTTTTAACGAGAACTTTAATGGTTTCAATTTATCGTTTAAGCAGTTTGTAATTTGTAATGTTGAAAATTTCAACAAAGAACTGAGCGTTTTCAAATAAGATACGATATGATGAATAGCAATTTATTGGCAAATTTAGAAATAACATGACAAATGTCAGTAATTGACAGGATGAGAAGAAAAAGAATATTGTCTATCTATTATATTCCTCTTTTACCTTTTTGGTATCGAGGATGTTAAATGACCTTTGAATCTCTTTATACATGTAATTTAATCTAGCGGTGGATTAGCTCCCCTGAGTGGATGCCCCCTTACCGTGGGTCAGGGGTTTGGGTGCTTCAGGGATTCTGTGAGCTATGCTGGTTGTAGCATGGCTACTTTAGGGTCACCCTTACCAGAAAGGTCATGGTTGAGAAGTGAGACGAAGAGTATCCAAACAAATATATATCTCATGATGTCTACGAATAAGAAAATTCATACTGCATCGGGTGTGGCGCAGGTTAAAGTCACCCGCGTTCGGGAGTTAGGCAGAGGCTCTCGTTCGAAAAATAAGCGACAGTCTCCCGGCTGTTATCTCGGAGCAATGCCTCCGAGAAGCCCCACCAGGGCACTCGCTATGCGCTTGGGGAAGCGGTCGGGGGCAGCGCATGCCTTTACCCACTGATTGATTTTGTAATTGTTTCAGCTGACTTATTCCGATCAGTGTTGGATACTCGTGTGAGAAGAGGGGCAGAACTATCAACTGATCACCACCTTGTTGTCTGCACTTTGCGGTTCTCTGAATCCATGCCAACCAAGCGAAATACTAGGTTCAGACAAACTTGGCGCATCAAATGGGAGGCACTGGAGGATAGAGCTGTGAGGAAGACCTTTGCAGATAACATATCTTCAAGTTTCAAAGAACTTCCCAGTGATCGTGGTACTGTTGAAGAGGAGTGGCAGTTGTTTAAAACTGCTGTGATTACTTCGGCTGCATTGTGCTGTGGTCGTAAGCGGCTGAGTGTGGCGCAGGGCGGTGAGAAAAGGACTGCGTGGTGGAACGGTGAAGTCCAAGAAGCTGTCAAGGCAAAGAAGGAAGCCTATTTGCTATGGCTTGCAAATAAGTCAACTTCGAGCCGAGTGCGGTACACTGAGGCGCGAAAAGCAGCAGCAATGACAGTATCAACAGCTAAAGCCAAGACCTGGGAGAAGTTCGGGGAGAAATTGGAGGCAGACTATGGTTCGGCAAACAAGGTGTTCTGGCAGACCGTGCGCCGCCTCCGTGGAAAGAAGTCTCTTTCATCACAAACTATTAAGAGTTCAGATGGGAGGCTTCTGAAAACGGAGGAGAGCGTATTGCATAGGTGGAAGGAATACTTTGCATCTCTTCTTAATCCGGTGACGACAACAACTGAGACATACGAGATGCACCTTGGAGCGGAGAATAGTCACGGTAGTGTCACTGAAACAGAAGTCAGATGGGCAATTAAGTCCCTGAAGACTGGCAAAGCTGCAGGTGATGATGAAATCCGGTCCGAGATGTTAAAGGCCTTAAATCAGGATGGTATCCTGTGGCTGACTCGAGTGTGTCAGGTTGCTTGGATATCTGGACAGGCCCCTAAGCAATGGCAGACAGGAATTGTGATCCCTATCTTCAAAAAGGGAGACCAGAGAGATTGCAACAACTATCGAGGCATCTCTTTGCTCAGCATTCCTGGGAAAGTGTACGCTAAGTGTCTGGAGAAGAGAAGTCGGGAAATAGTCGACTCCAAACTGTCGGGGGAGCAGTGTGGTTTCCGACCTGGCCGAAGCACGACGGATCACATCTTTGCTCTAAGGCAAATCTTTGAGAAATCCTGGGAGTATGCAAAAGAGGTCTACGCTTGCTTTGTGGACCTCGAAAAAGCATATGACAGAGTTCCTCGGGAGAAGCTCTGGCAAGTGTTGCAAGAGTATGGAGTGGATGGGCAATTACTGGTTGCTATCATGTCTCTGTACGAAAGCTCTGAGATGTGTGTCCGGATAAATGGCATTAAGTCAAGACCGTTCACCGTGGGTGTTGGACTCCGCCAAGGGTGTGTACTGTCGCCCATCTTGTTCATTATCTTTATGGACTGGATAGACAGGGGCAGCCGAGGCGATGAGCGTGTTTGTGTGGGCGACTGCCTGGTGGAGAGGTTGCTCTTTGCTGACGACCTTGTCCTCCTTGGGTCTTCTCGCACGAACCTTCAGCATGCACTAGACCGGCTTGCAGCCAAATGTGAAGAAGCTGGGATGAAGATCAGTGTGGCTAAAACCGAGGTTCTGGTCCTTTCAAGACAGCCTGCTCAGTGTGCTCTCCATGTTAGTGGAGCCTCATTGAGACAGGTGGAGAAATTCAAGTATCTCGGGATTGCATTCACGAGTGATGGACGGCAGGAGAAAGAATTGGATGCTCGGATCGGTGCAGCAAGCTGCGTCAGACGTGAACTGTGGCGATCCGTGGTAACGAAACGCGAGCTGAGTAACAAAGCTAAGCTCTCCGTCTTCAAATCCATCTTTGTCCCCATTCTCACCTATGGTCATGAGGCTTGGGTAATGACCGAAAGAGTGCGATCGCGGGTACAAGCGGCCGAAATGAGATTTCTGAGAGGTGTTGCAGGTGTTACCCTACTAGATAGAGTGTACAGCAATACAATAAGGGAATCTTTAGGTGTTGAGCCGCTACTTCTCCGCATTGAGAGGTCTCAGTTGCGCTGGTATGGCCACGTGATTCGGATGCCGCAAACTAGTCTTCCTAGGCAGTTGTTATTTTCCAAGCCGGTGGGTAAGAGACCAAGGGGTCGGCCTAGAACCAGGTGGCTAGACTACATGGAGAATCTGGGTTCGAGTCGCTTGGATATTACCAGGGAGGACATGCGCCTGATGGCGGAAGATCGCGATCGCTGGAGATCCTCCATAGGGCTGCTGCCCCCGCGACCCTAACGGATAAGCGGGTTTGAAAAGTAAGTAAGTAAGTGGATTAGCTTACTGAGCTTAGCTTGCTCTTGCAAACTTGTTAGTAAACAGACCAAAAGAAACATCCATGGCCTCAGTGGAATTCAAACCCATGACTCACTGGTCTGAAGAGCGACAAAACCTGTGCCTTAGAAATCTCAGCTACCAAAATTTAAAATGCTGTCCTTCAAAAATTCATATTTGTATTTTGGGAACTAATTGAAACATTAATTTTTATTTATTTCTTATCTATTGCAGTAGTAAAATTCAGACTGAAATATATTTTGCGCATAGATAAGTGTATCATCCAAATCTTATTCTCCTTCGTGCACAAAACAAACTATAATGAAAGTGAATCACGTGATCGGTGTGAATCGTGCAGTGCGATTCATAAAGTTCAGGGAGCTCCAAGAAGAACAGTGTTAAAAATAAAGCGAGCGTATTTTGCAATTGCCCAATCGCAATAGAAAAGTGTTGATTGTGTCACTGCTTAATACTATTCAAACAATTGCAAATAAGCATATTGCAAATGCTGTCGATGAAAGTAACAGTGACAATGATTTGCTTGAAATGTTACGGAGGAAATCTAATAACCGGAATTAAGCTTTTTTTGCAGTTTCTCCATCTACATTCGCTGTTTCGATTTTGATTGTGTTTCGATTTTTCGATACTTCCTCTGTCATCTTGAATACCCCAAGCAACCCCAGATCCTGGCTAGTTTGTTTCGTGCATTGAAGAATAGCCTTCATGAAGAATAGCATTCATGAAGCACGCCGAGTGAGGCGGAATGATCAGTGTATGCATAGCATAAATATTGTGCAAATCGTGCAGGATAGAGAATGTGCCTTTTGTAACATAATTTATTTTCAGAGAAATTTTATAATTTAAACTGGAATACTTTCAATTTAATTTTCCATTCATTATTAGTTTTATTTTCCTTTTCATTTTATGTTCTGTGCAGTAATATTTTGTCAGCTTATAAGATTGAATATTAGTTACAAATAAATAAGTTTTACTATAACAAAGGCACTGAGAATTAAAAAAAAAAAAAATAATACAAATTCTAGTGCTTAACATTTCCTAGTTTATATAAATTCTAATAGTGTGTAATCATTTAACTGTTAAATGTAATTCAATTTCCAAAACTAAATGTATATTGCAGTATATAAATTAACGCTGATTTTTACATATCATATTGTGTAATTTTTGACTTGAGACACATCTAAAATTTTAAATTTGTTCTTGTCGATGTATCGGTGAAATAAGTGATATTCATTTGAACCAACTTGATTTGTTATAGGTCGAGATTTCATACATGATGATGTTCTCACAATACCAAAACAAGTGGATTTGCTCATTAAACAAGCCACGTCATACGAAAACCTGTGCCAATGTTATATAGGATGGTAAGGGAAAGAGTAAAATCTAAATTATTTGTAACTTTTCTTGCAATTTTTCCTCATTCTTTGTAACAAATTTTTGTTCTTTACCCATTCTCAGGTGCCCATTTTGGTAACCACAAATAGAACAAGATCTACTGTAAATTTGGTTAATCCAGTATTGAAAAAAACTAAATGAACAGAATGTATACCAAGTGGTGTTGCCATTGCTATAAGGAAGAAATATTTTAAATAGTTAATTTTTTTCCTATTTAATTTAAAAATATTTCTTTCTCTTAAAAGACACCAGCTGAGAAAACCATATCATAAATCCCCCAATGGATCTCATATCCATAAATTCTATTAAAAAAAGGTTACAGTGATGAATGGAGCTATGGTGTTTTAAAAGTACAAAATATAGCAAGAATTAAATAAATAATATACATAAACAGAAAGAAAAAAAAAAGAAATAAAATCCTGTAGCAATACTTTGTAGATATTTTTTTTAAACAAATGAACAATAAATGTATTTTTTTTCCTGGCGAATATAGGTTTCTTTCTATTTATTGACCAAAAAAAAAAACAAACAAATTCCGGTATCTTTTTGATTTATTAGGCATGACTTGCTGTATCATCGAGTTTAGGTATACAAGAAGAAAAGCTATCTAAGATAAGACTTGGAGCTGACCTATCACTGTCTATAAAGAAGTTTATTCAGCATAACTGTACATTTCTTAGCGTCTATCGTTCCGTGTGGGACAATTATCTTAAGTAACAAGGTCTAGACAGAAAACGGGACCAATAAGGAAAAACAAATGACTAAGTTCAACCTGATTGGTTACCCAATAGGAGAGAAGGATACATTGAAAGAACCAGTCAGGAGAAGAAAGGTACACAGAAATAAATGCTGACTGACAAATAATGTAAAATTATTTTTAAACAGTTATTTTATGAACTTGACTATGTTCATTCAGTCAGATAAATGTGTTGGAACGTCTATCACTATTCATTAGTTTATCCAGGCATTTTCTTTTTTTTTTTTTAAACAATTTCTATAGTTTCAAGTAAATTCAATTTCTTGCTGGCTTCACACAAATGTAGGATTCAATAATTCTTAAACGAGGTGAAATGGCCAGTTGATAAAAGTAATGATGAGCTGAAGCGGTTTTCTCGGGTCTGTGGTTCTTAATGTTGCTGAAATGCTCTTTTATCTTGCTAGCAAAATGATGGTATTAACAAATTTATGCTTAATATGATTTATTTCTAATAGAGATCACATTTTATCTCGTATCAGCAAAAAAGGTGCAAGTTTTCACATTATTGTACGAAAAAAGTAGTTGACAATTGGCTGTCTGTATTGCAGGGCGATTTCTTTATCAAAGCTTATAATGAAAGAGATTTGCTTTCATTGCGAGTTTACTAATTTCATGAACAATGAACATGGAATAATTCAAAGAACGTGATTTTAATACCAAAAATTGCCAATTAAACAATTTGAACTTGATTGATTAAAGAATAGTAATTCACTTTGTGATTAATATGAACTTGAAGAAAGAGACTGGTCGAACCATGTATTCATATGACATAAAAATGTATGAATTCTTAAATATCAGAAAACTGGTGATAATTACTGAAAAGATGCATTAGAATAAATTAGCTAATTGTATTTTACGTATGATGTTTGAATGTCATCTGGACTTCTAAATCTAGCTTTGCATTTTCTTCAATTTCCATTAGAGATGATAATTTGTAACAGCATCTTTCTGGGTTAATTTAATCCCTGCAATAAAACTTAATTGTCGTTTTGGAGATAACAGTCGAGACACAGTTAACAGCACTCTCCATTTTTCCGTCAGCAACATGTAGCCAGTAAACAAAAATGCACATGACACAAGCTCAGTTGGTACGTATAAAAGGTGAGATGTCTGTATTTGCACTCGCTCGTTTTATCTAATCATTGCTTTCTTGGGTAAAATGAATGATGAATCATGTCTGCAAAAGAAAATGATCATTGGATTTCAGGCCAAAAATTGTAACATTTCTGGTTTCACAGTTTGTGACTTGCTCATATGCTGCTGTAATTAAAGTGTACCATGATTGGACAAACTGCATCTTTGCCAGTAAGTGGCATGGAAACTGGAGCACCATGCTCCATTGATGTGAGAGGTGAAAGTCAACTGTGAAGAGGTTTGTTGACAAGGATCACTGTAGAAGTCTAGGTGGATCAGTGAATAGAGGCAAAGCCATGGGTGCAGTTTGACTCCACTGATAATAACGATGTCAAACCCATGTATCTATACCTACTTTCGGGAAAATTCTCTGGTCTACCATAGGAACAGCTCCTTCTTTTATAAAAGTCAGATCAGGAGTCTTCCTAGTAACACTAGGTTCATTGGTGCAAGTTAAAATTCCGAAGAATTGGTCTATATACACACTATCTGTAGATACCAATTATTTAACTCCTTCAGCTTGCACAATTCCTGGAGTACCAGTCGATATTGAAGCCCAGGCTTTTAATGCTGGATGCAACATAAGGAAACTCCCTTATATCAAGCATTAGAAAATTCATACCGAAATTCGAAAGGCCCCCTTTTGGCAAGATGGTAATCTACTTAAACTCCCCAGACACAACATTATTTGACAACTTAGCATTCGCTTCTCATCCCAAGCCGTTTCAATTTGCGAAATGCCTTAAATGGTATTATAGAGCTAAGTTTTGTAGCTAAATCGAAGCCTGTTCAAGATGCCCAAGCATGCATCACAATCACAAAAACAATCATAATGAGCCAAAATGCATAAATTGCAATGAATGCCACTCGCTATATAACTGTAATTGTGCATTATACAGGGTGTCCAAAAGATCTGGTGACCTGGCAGATATCTCAAAGCTGCCAAGGTAGACGAGATCTGATGAGTGTGGTTTATAGGTAGTAGGGGGCGGGGGGAAATTCATTACCACACTCAAATTTAACCTTGACCCCCAAATTTAAGGTCAGGTTACAAAAATTTTGACTTACAAGAACCATATGACACTGTGGACCATAAAAAATACTGCAGAAGAAAAGAAGGAAGAGACATAAGAAACATTGAATAAAATAAAAATTGAACAGAGTGGTAAGACCCTGAAAAAAAGCTTCTGGGAGGGGGGAACCCTGGAAATGAAATAGAAGACGTGCTGGGATAGGTCAAGAAAGAGGAACAATGGGAGATGATTAAAGGGCTATGAGAAATGTTCATCAAGAAATAAGATGACACATAAGAATATAAGTGACAGAAATTGTAACAAAATAAGAACGATAAGTAAAAAATATATTAGGACTGATCAACAAAGATGAAGAAAAGCGAAGAAAAAATATTGAAAAAACAGAAAAAATATTAGTGAAAGCTGAACATTAAGAAAGAAGACAAAATGAAAAATTTGATAAGAGAGACCAGGGGGAGAGTAGTAGAAAGGGAAAGAAAGGCACAGAAAGAAACTGTAGAAATGCCTGTGATAAATTAGGGAATAACTGGAGTGAGGGGGGAATGGTGCCTTTGCTAAATGCCATTAGAGATTAGGGAATTGAATTTCCAAATGAGAAAAAGACTCTAATTACTTTCTTTTTTGTCATGGAACTTGTGTCTGATACAGATGGTAGATTATTGCTGTATTGGCCACCAACGATAATCTCGACGCGTATCCCTACTAGGGAATTTTGCACCATCCTAGTAACATAAAGACTGCTACGAGATGACAGTAGCAGACGGGATCGACGGCTTATCGTCATCTCCAAAGCATGGGGCGTTCAAGATGGAAGAAACGCTGGTGGACGCACAACCAGTAGCGATCACCCTCAGCTGCTGGGCATCCAACACTAGTCCCTCAGCAAATTGGTCCGATCAAGTAGCCCGCCATATAGCTGTGCCCCAGCATTTCATAAGGTCTCTTCCAGCATCAGGTCCATCAAGAACTGCACTAAGGTATTAGAGCATTAGTTACCGATATCAAAGTGACACCATTACAGACTCTTAGTGTGAGCCGAACGAATTTAAATATCTGGCAGGAGTAACTTTGTTGGAAGTATAAAGAATAAGCCGAATATTTCGAGATTAGCTTGGATGGAAACCCAAATGGAACTAATCCTAAGGAATCTTGAAGATTCTTACAAAAAAATAAAAGATCGGATTCTACAAAGGAAAACGGAGAGAGGGGTCTACTGACTCAAACTTGACTGAAAGATTGTCCTCAGCTGTTGATTAGTGAAATTAGAACCGAAAGATTCGAAATGTTAGCTTTCATGGCCGCAGTGGCACAATTGGTTGGTGTGTTGGCGGTCTTAGCCAAAGGTTCCTGGTTCGAATCCAGGCTGCGGAATTTTCTTTCCTATTTTTCTTCATTAATTTGAACAGCTGAGGTTGGCGTATAATAACACCCTCACTGAAGATCTTCTGATTTATTCTTTAATGAATCTTAAAAGTAATCAAAATATGTTGAGGCATTGGTCCCATCTTTTATACAGTAGGTCAATTCCCTTGGTACAGAAGGATTGTGATTGTTTTTTGAAAAAGGCTTTCACAGCATCCTTCACGTTTTTGTCCATCGAACGCTTCCTTTGCAATGTCTTCTTGAGCGGCCTGAAGAAATGGCAATCAAAGGTGACAAGTCTAAGCTGTAGGCAGGATGTTCCAAGACTTCCCACCGGAATTTCTGTAACATCATGGTGGTTTTACGGGAGACGTGCGGGCGCGCATTGTCGCTCAGGAGAATAACCTGCTGTGAAAGAAGACCTGGGAGTTTGTTTTTGATTGATTGGCGCAGTTTCGTGAGAGTACTGCAGTATATTGATGGTGCATTTCTTTGGCAGAAAATCAATCAGCAATGGTCCTCGGTAGTCGAAGAAAACCGTTAACACCACCTTCCCTGGTCGCATCCATTTTTACACATCCATTTTCTAACGTTCGTTGTATACACACGAACAGATGAAGTCGCAATTTATGCACTCCGGTACACGTCTGAAATCTACTAGCACCCCTTCGCTAGAGCGCTGTTATCGCTGCTGTAGTTATGTTGCTATGGGATGCGTCCACTTTTCATTTGGGAAACCCTCATATATTTATGCTGATAGTTAAATTTATGCCAAAGCTTATTGCAACTGGGCTATAGAAAACGGAAGGTCTTATGTGGAGCGATGAATCTCACAACACACTTTGGCATTTCATGGTCGCACAAGGGCAACGGAGAATATTGTTACATGCCCGAGTGTATTGTGTCAACTGTCAAATTTGGTGATGACAACATTGTGTGGACTTGTTTCTCTTTGATGCTTTGGTTCATGTGAAGAAAACTATGAATTTTGATTCTAACCTGGACATTCTAGACAATTCTGCGCTGTCTCCAATGTGAGATTAGTTTGTGCTCCCATTTACAAATTAAGATCTAGTACGATGAAAAGGGCGAGGAACAACTTGAATGGATAAGCTAGAACGTTAACTTCGTACCCAATGTGACGAACCCCCTTTTCAGGGTGATGAGATCACAAGGTTGTTACCATGGGTTCGATTAAAAGAACTGAGATAACACTTAACAACAAGTAGATAAAGAAGACTACTCTGATATTCTTTACTTTGGAAGGTTAATAACGGGATATTCTAACTTTATTGATACAGATATGAGACGAGTAAAGTAATTCGCTCAACCATGCCACTTTGGGTGCCAGAAGAGGATGCGGAAAGCATGGCAATAAAGTCAACCAAACACAACAGGTGAACGGGTGCTTTTCATTAGACGCAAGTCCAGCCAACCAGAAGCTTCCATGCGATAATAAACAGGTTCAATACAGGGACCATACGTTAGAATTTGGGTTGCTTATCTTGACTCAGACCAGAGTTTGTCCAAAAGGGTTGCTTATCTTGACTTCAAAAGGGCAAATGCTGCTCCAAACGCATTTACTTACAAGAGTTGGCTGCTCCAACAATCAGATCCTATCAGGCTGCTCCAATGACTGAATGTCAGTTGCTCCCACAAATTCAGCACGGGCTAATGCTGCTCCAACAGCATAATACGAGTTGCTCCCACAACTCAGAACAGCTAATGCTACACCAGCAGCAATAATATCTACGTGGGCTTGTTGCTCCTACAACAAGATCGTACCTAGCGTTAACAACTCCTCTACCTTTACGAAGTCCAGATAAGCAATATTTTCTCAGTAGGCCAAATAAACACATTCAAGACGAAGGCGCAGGGGCATGGCTTCTGCACCCCAACATTTTTAGATGTCTTCCATCCAAGAGAGATTTCAAATCCTTCTCAATAATCAAATATACAAAAATAGATATTTTATTACGAAACAAAAGCACGCTTTCCCAATGTGGCATTGTTTCCGCACAATAACCAACACCTCCTAGAAAGAGGACACAGCTATAGTCCATCTGGATGGATTATACAAAGAGGTGTTTCTTTCTAGAAGGTGTTGACAATAACAGGCATAGATAAAGCTACGGCAACAAAGCAACGCAATAATCGTCTGAAACAGTAAAACAAATTGCCTGGATAAACAATTAAACAAATAATGACGTATCAGATACGTCACAATAACAGAGCCGTAGCCAACGAGAAAGACCAACACCGAAGCCGACGCGATATAATCAAGGAATTAAATCAAGCCGTGGCACTGAATTTGTCACATCATGCTAACAGATGGATTTTGTGACGTCTTGCAAAAGTAAATTTAAGAACAAGATCAGGATATTTAAAATTTAAAGTAAAATGATTTATTAAAAAAGTAAATGACCCATATTTGGCATGAATGCATTTTATTCTACTGTATTTACTTAGTTATCTAAAATATAAAATTCATATTTAAAATACGTCACGAAAACCGATAGGATTTCAACAATGCCAAGTGACGTAGTGCCATGGCTTTGTATAGAACGTGTCGGCTTCGCCAACACCTCCTAGAAAGAAAGCCTGTGCACTGAAAATTCATACATTGTTACATCATCATAAAAAGGCACTGTTAATCGTATTTCAACCAATAATAAGCCCTAAAATATGACTTCTTATGATCATGTAACAATGTATGAATTTTCAGTGCATAGGCTTTCTTTCTAGGAGGTGTTGGAAAGACCCGCCTGGGCACTCAAAAGTCACATGACCGCAGTAGTCTGAGCAACAATAAAACTTCCATTGTCTCCATCTTGGATTTTAACAATCAGTGTTTCTTCGTTTGTTGGAAACAATGAAGTTTGGATTGTTGCTCAGGTGATTTTTGAGTTCCCAGGCCTGTCTTTCTCGTGAGCTACGAACAGAGCTAATACAACACCTCCTAGAGAGAAGGCCTGCGGATAAAAGGTGTATACATTGTTA
>JAHWFO010057280.1:10995024-11025788 GCA_023313115.1 Rhysida immarginata | reverse complement strand
TTATACTGACGAGGAATCACATTATTCCACTAAAATTCTACTAATTTTAATAATTAATATTAAAACATTACTTCTTCATTCGGATACATCATTATTGCCGACAAAAAACCTCACAATTGCAAGGATTCAAATGCGACAAATGTGCCCAAAATTTATTTTATTTAAAAGAAAATAAAGAATGTTTTGTAAAACAACAAAAATAGTTATTGAATTAGAGTTGGAGTTTATGAAGAAACGATAATACTGTGGGGCTTCTAATTATGAAAAAGAATTAAATGTTAGAAATTTTATATAAACAGAATAAAATTTTAAATGATTTTTTATTTAATAAAAATAATTTATTAGACTCTGGAAACAACATTTAAATATCAATGGGAAAGGAAGATCTCTAATTATATTTAATTAAACTGTCCAAATATTCTCCAGTGAAATTAAATGTTTATAAACGATATTTATTACCAGCATCACACAGGTTTCTGTCTATTGACTTAAAGCTCTAGATTAGGAGCTTAATCTTAATCTAGAGCTTTATATTGACTCTGTCATTACTGCCCTCTTCTGTCATGGCCACAGAAAAGCAATTCCAAACAAAGATGGCGGCCGGTCTGCCAGTCTATGTATTCTATCTCCTTGGTTTCACGCATAACTAACAGTAAAAAAGTTGCTTCAGGATATTTATACTGTGATTTGTGATTGTGTGACATGCAAAAAAAGTCAGTCACTCAATTAGCATACTTTGTGAGGTGTACCTAATAAAGTAGCAGCTCGAATTCCAACAAGAAGTTTCCGAGTTACTTATTGAACATCATAACACGTGTTCACTTGTGAGTACTAACTAGCACTTGTTACAATTTTGACTGCATAACTCGGAAACTTCTCGTTGGAATTCGATCAAATTTTAACTGTATATACAGTTTTATGTACCCTGTTCTTCCTCCAAATTTCATTAATCTAGGCTTTACAGAACCTGAGTTATTAACTTGTTGATCTTGGTGGCGGCATTTTTATTTCTGTTCATATCTCAGTTATCGTTCAAATTCGGATCCATGTTCATAGGATATTTTGTGTTTACCTTGACCTCTTATAATACCCCCTTAAATTGTTTTATACACGATTTGAATCACGCTGTATAACCACTGGAAGTGAATACCGCTCGAATTTAGTGCATCGAAATAATTTTTTTTTTAGACTCGTGATTTTTTTCGCGGGAGAAATACTCGTATTCAAGTAAAAACGATAAAAATATTTTTTAAGAAGTTTCAAATTATCTGGAAAGACAGCCAATCATGTGTTAGTTTTACTTTTTAACTTATTCATCAAAATCTCCATAGAGAGGGTTCGCCTTTTGAGATAATAAGTATGGATATCACACATTATAATGCAGTTGCCGCATTCGGCAACTCAGATCTGAGTCAGATCTGACTGGATCTGAGGCACGAAACGTTCGGCAAGTGATTCTGACTGACTGACTGCTCAGAAAACGTGTTCGGCAGAGGACTTGTGACATCATAATCTAGTCAGAATGGTGACGTATAAGTCAGTCGAAAAATTCTTGACTGAGGAAGTCAGAAAATTAATCTATGACGTAGCCTCTCTTCTGTCCACCGTAGCAGGGGTCAAGGATAATAAAAGATTAAGGAAAAAATGGGTTTCTTCCTCTTATCTGTGTTATCAAAAGGGGCTTTCAAAAGGGTGTGCCGCGGTACAGCCATGGAAGAAGGAAATAACTGTTTTATCTCCTTCTTCCATGGGCACAGCTATATATTGTGAAATTGCGTTGCCTTACCGCGAAAAAAAATTAAGAAAATATAAACATAATTAAGATGTGCTACGAACAAATAAAAGTTTGAGAACCCCTGCACAAATAAAAGTCATGCGATCGTCTCGATATGAAAACTTTTCCCTCCTACTACAGGACAATGATTGTATTTTTATTCCGATAGGATTAAAAATATTTCGTTTTCTTCGCTTTTGAAAATGGCAACAGCTGCTGACAGTACCCCTTATTGTCATTAACGCTGTTTCAATGGGCTCGGGACAGTGAGGATTTTATTACTAATTGTCATGTTTATTTTCAAATTAGCCACGTTAGGTTGCTCCATGAACTATCTAATGATCTATTCTGCAGGTCGATGTCGCTTCAGTCTTCAAGTCAGTCAGATTTTGCGTTCGGCACTTCGACTCAGATCAGCTCAGATGCAAGTCAGAAAATCGTCATAGGTCACATGACCTAGTCAGATCTGACTCAGTCAGATTTGAGTTGCCGAATGCGCCTAGTATGGCTGCGTTCGTTTATTGAGCGAAGGAAAAACGAGCCCTACATGAGCGCTCACTTAGCTCTTGGGGGGCGCTGCTGTAGTTTACGAACGATTTTGACGATTTCAAGGGTCTTTATCATTAGCGCTCAGGCAACATGGCTGTCATCAAGAAACTTATTTCCGAAGCGATTGCTTTTGCGTATTCGTTTTTATTCCCTGAAGACGAATAAAAAAGTTTTTTTGTGTGTTTGTGAAGTTAAATCAAGAAACCTCTTTATAATTTATACATACATAAAATATATTCCAATTTACATAATTATAAATTGATTATTATCTTTATTTTTAAAAATGAAAATTGTACAAACAAAAAAAATTGCCGAAAATTATCTGTTCTTCCCCTCTTTTGATATCTATAATCTAAGAAATAAAGGGTCTTGATATAGAAACACTAATTTCTTTTATATTTATCTGATAGAATATAAAAATGAATAAAAAAGATGGAATTGCCGTCAGTTAAAAGTTAAAGTTTCTGGTCTTTTGCTTCAGCTGCCATCTTGTTTTCGTGATCTTCTCTGTCGAGAGCGAACTGAGCGAGGATAAACTTCGCTCAGTTAGCTCGCGAGCGCTCTCGAAGAGCGAGATTTTACGAACGCCAACATTTTGGTGAGCGAAGAATTTACGAACGAATTTGTACTGAGCGCCCTCTGAGCGCTCGCTAAGCGCTCAATAAACGAACGCAGCCTATGTAACCTCTTATCCAAAATACCGGGGACCAGTAAAGACAATTGAAAAAAAAACGGAAAGAAAAGAACAACCACGTTTGCACGCACACTCCTTACTCTCATTGCTTATCTCGATTAACATATGACCGACGCGAAGCGAGACGAATGACGGTAAAAAAAAACATAGAAACTAGGCGCATTCGGCGGCACTCAGATCTGGCTCAGATCTGAGAGAACTGTCACGTGGTATCTGACTGCTTTTCTGAGAGTCTGAGTGACTGTTGCCGAACGCGCTTTTATCTCAGAAAGAAATGGCTTTACCGACTTTACAAATATTGAGAAGAAACGGCGGTTTTACTAATTTTAGTGTACATGAAATAAAAATCTGCATCGAATGAACAACTCAGCATGATTAATATTCGATGGCGAGAAGAGTATACCATAAAGTCAGGGAGGAAAGGGTACACTGGGCATCGCCATGATTTGGCTCTCGTAGCTTTTTGATCGCAGTGAGCGCCGCCATATTCTATCTGAGCACTCAGAAAAAGAAAAGCTTGCTGAGCGTCTGAGCTCAGAATCTGACAGATTCGTTGCGTGCCGAACGCGTTTTCTTCTCAGGCGGAAGTACCAAAGTGCTCGCCGAACGCTGCTCTCTCAGATCTGAGTCAGATCTGAGCGCCGCCGAATGCGCCTACTCTCATAATCTGAAACATTTTCTCAATAAAATACTCAGTGACTAGCAAGGAGGATGGCTAGTGAAAGCCAGTGAGAAAGTAGCTGAGTCAAAGTGACTATTGCCGTGTAAAGTGTGAAGAAATGCTATTGTTCACTGAGCAGGGCAGATTCGCAGTTTTCCCGGGAAAAACTACTTAGTCAATTAGCATGCGCCAGGTTGTGACGTCATTATATGCTATACACGGAGGAGGGAAGGTGTAGCGCTAGAGTTCTCACACTGTAAGGTGAAATGGAAGAGTTCACTTTATCGCGCTCCATAGGTAGATATGTCAGACAGATAGTATACTTTTTTATCTTACCCTCATGCGTGATCTGTGAGCTGCTTTTTTTTTTCACTCAAGCCTGCTCGCAATACTTGTTGCAGCTAATTGTTGAAGTGCCAGAATTTAAGAAAATTAGAGCATTTAAAAAAATTCCCTACCTAGAGAGCCTTTGACTGCTTCTAAAAACTCTCCAGTCGCGATCGAGCGTAAGCGTTCATGATCAACGCGAGCACTGCATCTAAAAATGACTCCCCGATCTCATCGTCGTGTTGGGAATGCTCAGGATCAATGTGATCACTTCGCGTTGCCTCGCTCACTTTCACTACTTTCGCTTTCCGACAGTGAAAGTGTATCCCACCTCGAAGTCTGTTCCCAATGACTAGCGGTTAATACCAAACGCATCCCATCGCTTCAGCGCATGCGCATATACGGTGTTGCTAAAAGGTGGAATAGTAGCCTACAGACGCGAGGCAAGGTTTCTGTGGTGATTTTGGCAATGTGAGAAAGCAGACGCTGTCTCGCTGAGAAGTTTACAATACTTTCTCTTTCTTAAATTAATTTTCTATTTATGCGGTATCTTTTTTTCTTGTTTTTTTTTTAAATAAATTTTTACATGCGTTATCAATTTCATTTTTTAAAATTTATAATTTTATATAATATATTTTTAAAATTTATAATTAACAAGATAGTTAAAATTCGGTCAGTCAATAAAATGTATAATTAATAATATAATTAAAATACGTTTAATTTATAAACAATAAATAAAATAATTACAATTCCATCAATTTCTACAATAATTAACAATAATAAAAATAGAAACAAAATAAAAGGTGAAATAAAAATAAATAAATAAATAAATAAAATGAAAATAATAAATAACAACAAAAAAAAACAAAACAATTATTATGTTTTACAAGGTATTAAAAATTTCTGCAAAAATTTAAAAAAAAAAAAATTTTTTAATTAGTACCAACTAATTTTTTCACAGATTTTTATCAAAATTTAAATATTTCTGCAAATTTAATCTTCCAATTTTTAGGTTTCTGTTCTATAATATTCTATTGTTGCAATCTTTAATTGTGAAAGGGATCAAATTATGAATTCCACCAACATATAATCTATTTTGTTGTGAGGGGTGTGTATTTGAAAATAGGTAAACCTTTTAAATTGAAGATAAAAAGATTTTATCTTCTTTTCTTTTTTGTGTTCTTGTATCATAAGGATTTTTTTTCAAGGATTTCGTATTTACTTGCTTCAAAGCGTATTTACATATTCTCAAGGAATATAATTGATTTTTAAAAGATGCATCCCAAATTGGAAGGCAATACTGTAAAACAGCTTAAAATAATCCTTCAAAAATTACTTTCATCAACGATGAATTGATTATTGATTTAAGCATACGCAATAAGATTGATATTATTCGTAACATCCTCATATTCCCATCGTTACAAATTACACGAATAATTTTCATAACAGCTTTCATTGTCAAATTCTCTTGAAGTTCTTGAAATGCAGTTTTATTAAATTCACTAAATTCACGTTTAATTTAAATTTTTAATAGAGATTCTTATCTTTTTCTTTATCTTTTTCAGTTGTGAAGCGGTCTAATTAACTCTACAACACGAACAATTACTGAATGAGCACAGAGATAAAATGAAATAACTCTACGCCACTACTAGTGTATATATGTGGCAAAATAAAAATATAAAATTTAAAAAAAGTAATTGTAAAAAATTAAAAAAAAAAGGTAGAAATTTTGTCGTACATGGAATCTTGGAAACTTAAGGATGAGTTGCTCACTTAGCACGAAGTAATATATTTAGAGCAGTGCAATTGTGATCTTCAGGTGTGATTTGCCTGTTATGCTCAGTCTTTTTTCGTTTGAATGACGGTAACTCACGTTGTTGAGTGATTTTTTTGTTGTGTGGTGTTATGCTTTTACACATCTGAGGAACGTTAACATCCCTTAAAGCTTTAACCCCACTTTCTAGGGAATTGAGACGATCAAGCATGAATTTCAGTTCTGAGGTGGCTGTGCATGTTTCAACAATTCCTGTCAGAGTACATAGTTTTTCTTTAACTTTGGTCTTCATTAAATCCAAGTCATTAACTTGGAATCCCTCAGAACGCAACTCATCAGATATGAATTGTTGTTCCATTTCAAAATCTTCATTTTCATCCACTTCTGAAATTATCAAATTATTGCTTTCTGCCTCTTCTATATTACATGGTGCCTCTTTGGTTTCTCTAGGGTATGCCCTGCATACCAAATGAATATGCTTACACATGTTATATGATATAGAATTGTCATAACAGGAACATTCATACATATGAATACAAGCATGGCATCTGTTACAAACGAATGAACAATTACATTCATCAGTAATGAAATTGACTGTATAAAATTCTAATTGGCCATGAGATTCACTGTTAAATGAAGGCACTAGCCATTTTGATTCCTTTTCTTCCTCCGTCACAGAGAGCATGTCTAATTTTTCACTAATTGCATGCCTTTTTCTCAACTGCTGTAGCTTCGAAAGAATTTCCCCCCCTTTTAGAGACACCACTCGATTTAAGAACTTTTTCTTTAAACATTTCATTACATTATCGATTGAAACATCCAATCTCTGTTGAGTTTGTCCAGCAATGCGTACATTGTGTTTTAGTTCTTTATGCCAAGGTTCAACAGCCATATTTGTGTTTACCTTCAAATGTGTGCGATAACAGTGTGCCCATTGAGTAGGTCTATTCGCATAGAATGCTCCAAAATAATTACTGTATTGTTCTGTGTCTTTATCTGACTTAAGTTCATTTAACACAATTGGCAGCAGTTGATTAAATGTATTAACATCACGTTCGTGGATTAATGTTTTTATTTTTCTTTTAACTTCGTCCCTTTTCTCTGAACATTTAATTTTATTCAAATTTTTCCACAGATTCTTTTGTACATGCCAATCACAAAGAATTTTTTGAGGAGTGCATTGAAAAACTTTGATAAAGGCATTGTAAATCACATTTGTATCATCAGACATAAATGCCTTACATGAAATTTGTTCTTTCAATTGATTATTAATGCAAGCAAAAAAATGCTGAAAAATAGATTCTGTTTCTGATGAAGACCATAAAAAGGCTACTGGAAACCCTTCCAAGTTGGAATCTTTTATCATTAAAGTAGTGAGCTTTATATTGTAGGGATTAGTACCGTGTGTAGAATCAACCAATAAATAATTACTTGCATATTTGATTAGCATTTCCTGCTGCGCTGTGTTCATGAACACTAAAAAAAATTCATTTAAAGGCAAACTTTCCAATTCTCCAGTTCCTTTCACTCCCTGAGGTTTGTATGCCAAAACAGGACAATTTTTTTGCTGCTGAAATTTCTCCACTATCATTTGAACGCTTCTGGCATCATTAGCATCAAGTTGTACATCACCTTCGATGTTAAAAGCTCTCTTAATATTGGTGATGTCACGTTTTGTTGTAAAGCTTATTCTTTTAGTCGGGCTATATTTGCTGACTGTATCAAGCACAATTTTTTCAGGAGGAACACCGAGCAATAACTGGCCTGCGATATTCTGTCGTTCACTGGTACTCAAACGTAACAGTCCAGGATCAAGTTCATGTCCCACATGTGTAGAAATGTATATTACATGAACCTGTGGTGACTGAGTCTCGGTCACTAGAATCCGAGCTGGACAAAAACACCCACTTTTAACAGAACCTTTAGATTTCATTTCTCGTTGTCTGGTACCTTTCACTTGTGTTTTATACTCTCCAGAACGAAAACATTTATATTTATACGTCTTCTTCTGTGCACTCACATTAGAGTTCATCGAAACAAATGAAGATAGACTTTTTATTTCAATTTCAGTCTTCCACAACTGAAAGGCCTCAAAATTGTCAAAATTTTTTTCTTCGACTTTGATTTCAATGTCATGGATATCAGCTAAATGTTTGTCATAAGCTGAATATGTAGAAAAATCCACAGTACACAGTGCACATTTTGTAGATGGCTGTGTAGATTTTAAATGTGGTTCTATTTTGTGCACAGTTCGAACATGACGATTTCGATGCGATACATTTTTGAATAATTTTTTGCAAGTAGTGCAAACTTTTCCATTATCATCATCCATTTTCTTGCGTAATTCTATTAAAAAAAATAGGTAAAAAATAGCAGGGTTGTTATACGTTCTTAAACTTTGTTAGGAGCTTTAATAAAAAAACTACTTATAGGAATGCACGCATGGCCCATACGTTTATCAAGCCAGCCATTTGCACGATAACTTGAAAACGGATTAACTTTTTCAAATTCTGTTTTCGTGTGATATAACAATCGATTCGTAGTGAGAAGTCAACAATGAGTAAAATGTAACTTTCTGTTTATCTTTTAAGCATTGTTGTATCAACTTTTCAGGTCTTATCCAACGTCTCCTAAAGATAAGGCCTGAGCGCGAAAACGTCATACATTGTTACTTCATCATAAGTAGTCATCTTTAATCGCATTTCTACCAATAATAAGCCCTAAATTATGACTAGGTATAATGATGTAACAATGTATTGAGTTTCATTGCGGAGGCCTTCTCTCTCGGTGGTTTCGGCTGTATCAACTTTTCAGGCTTTTTGGTAGATCCCTTCAAGTCGATTGCACATGCTAAAACAGTGGTCATAAAGAATGCATAGATAATGATAATTGATTCGTAAAGAATGAATACACTGTTACTTTCTATTTATTAATGCATTATGAGTAGTCAAGCAATCGTGCATCGACAAAGCGATCGGCGCGTGCTCACGTAAACAATGATTAAAAGATAAACGCAAAGTAACATTGTATTCTTAATGAATCGATTGTTATTTGATACGCCATTATTTTGTATTTCATCTGTGGTAATTGACAGTATTTCCAATAGTAAAAAAAGTCTCTGTCAATATGAGAGCGTTACACTTTGTCACAATGTGTCCTGTTACAATGCGACAAAGTCACTACTGATAATCTAATACTAAAACACATCTACATCTGTTAGATGTAAACTTTGTTCTCCCTTGTAACAGTTACTTAGTGTAACAGTTATAATCATAGAAGTGAAAATAGCTCGTCGAGCTCTTTTTGTTTTTGTTTTTTTTTTGTTTTTTTCTCCCTCATTACTCAATTTCCTCAGCAGACCGTTTTGGGGGCATATTGCACGGCCACTATATTTTAAAACTAAAAAAAATAATTATACTATATTATGAATATCATAAAATGAGAAAAAATAATGTTATTTGCTTTTAATTTTATTTGATTAGATTTCGTTTTCTAATTTATGAATTTTCCTTTTTATTAATTTAGTCAACTGAAAAATTATTACTATGCAAATTTAAAAAATATCATAAAATGTAAAAACTAATGTTACCTACTTCTGATAGCTAAAATGACTTACTTAGGATATAATTTGATTTACTTATTTATTTTAGTGTGTTTTTTTTAAATGTCAGTAGATGTTTATAGTTAAGTAGATGTATATAGTTAAATCTATGACATCAATATATATTTGATCCGTGGCCTACAAAAAAATCATGAATTTTTTAATCTAGTCTCTTTCGTCGGCTGCGATTTTCGGATTTTAACAATCGGTGTTTTTTCATTTGTTGGAAAAATGAAGGTTGTATGGCTCGGCACTATGGAAACGGACATGGAGCAGTGGAGACTATGAGCAGGAGGAGTTAGCATTTTATATATAAGATTCTTTACGGTCACTGTTTTAGCGGAAAAATCCTGAAAAGTTGATACAGCCAGGGCCGTGCCAGAGAGGCGGCCGCATAAGCAAAGGGGGAGGGGGCGGCATTTGCATAGACTTGCCTCGCCTCATACTGAGAATAGGAGAAAATCAAGAAAATCTACCCAGCCGAGCTAATAAGACTTTGATGGTCATATTTCTGAAAATAGACTTTGAAAAGGTAAAAAAGTTAATTCGTTTTCAAGTTATCGTGCAAACGGCGGATGGCTGGACGAACGGTAATAAGTAAAAAAGCGTCTTATTACCTGATCTCCCGAGGAACAAGATAACAGTCGACAATCGAATTCAAATGATGGAGAGAAAAACAACTCTTAAACCATAAACACACGATGGATAATTATATTAAATAAATAACTCTTGTCCACAAGAATTACTAAGTGCAAGAATTACTACTTAGTCAAGTAGAATTCACTGTCATCAACACATCATACGATTTCTGAATACTCCAAACACTAGCGGTTAAAACCCAACGCATCCCATCGCTTCAGCGCATGCGCATATAGGGTGTTGCTAAAAGGTGGAATAGTAGCCTACAGACGCGAGGCGAGGTTTCTGTGGCGATTGTGGCAGTGTGAGAAAGCAGACGCTGTCTCGCTGAGAAGTTTACAATACTTTCTCTTTCTTAAATTAATTTTCTATTTATGCGGTATCTTTTTTTCTTGTTTTTTTTTAAATAAATTTTTACATGCGTTATCAATTTTATTTTTTAAAATTTATAATTTTATAATATATTTTTAAAATTTATAATTAACAAGATAGTTAAAATTCGGTCAGTCAATAAAATGTATAATTAATAATATAATTAAAAAACGTTTAATTTATAAACAATAAATAAAATAATTACAATTCCATCAATTTCTACAATAATTAACAATAATAAAAATAGAAACAAAATAAAAGGTGAAATAAAAATAAATATATAAATAAAATGAAAATAATAAATAACAACAAAAAAAAACAAAAAACAATTACTATGTTTTACAAGGTTATTAAAAATTTCTATATAATTTAAAAAAAATTTTTAATTAGTACCAACTAATTTTTTCACAGATTTTTATCAAAATTTAAATATTTCTGCAAATATCGTTTTTTTTTCTGTGGAAAATAATCAAACGGATAACAAAAAAGAAAAAATTAAATTCTCTTTTCAATACCACCATAAACTAAATCGTGTCATTAAAAAAATTTTCAATGATACCGAAGTCCAACCAGTATTTCGCAACCCAAACTCTCTTTTCAACAGCCTAGTCAAATTAAACACATCACCTCCAGTCCCGGAAAAAAAAATCAGAACTCATTTATAATATACCATGCTCACAATGCAATAAGTCGTACACAGGTCAGACAAAAAGACGATTAGAAACACGTATTCATGAACATCAAAATGCATGCAGAACAAAAGATTTCAACAATCCCATTGCTCTCCATGCTTACACAAATGATCACCCAGTAGCATGGAACCAGGTAGCTATATTTAAGAGAGAGCAAAATTATATAAAAAGAGTGATCAAAGAATCAATTTACACAAAAAAAAGATAATAACAATTTGGCAAGTTGTTCTTATCAAGTCCACCCAAATTGGCAATTAATTTTATAATTCAATCTACTCCCTTATCAAATCCACCCAAATTTTGTTAGTAATTCTATAATTGAATCTATTTTTCTTTTCAATATTTAAGCCGATTTTAAGTTCGATTACTTTCGTTTCGGTTTGTTTACATTTCTACCGCCATCTCACCCCCCAGGTCAGTCCTCCTCCGCAAAAAAGCCACAAATCTTGCCTGACACCCAACACCGCGAAATGTCCAAGAAGAAGGGGAGGGCCCTCAAACTTTAAACCAAGCCAGATGACCTGAAGATGTCCTGAGTGCCAGGACGAAAGATCTCGTCGTTCTTCTCTTTTTAGTTCCTTTTTATTTATGTTTAATGTTTTTCAATTATTATACTATGTTGAATAATAATAAATTAAAGATGTTGAGCAGATGAATAAACCCACAATTAAGACATTGAGTCAAAGACATCTGCATAATTATCTCATAATTAAAATTTCTCTTTCATATTTAAATCTTTAGCTTAAATGAGTTCAGCAATCAACAACGCATAAACACTATTCCACAAAAAGATATCTATTTGTGGAATAGTGTTTTTGCGTTGTTGTTGTTGTTTGCTGATAGTGGTGTTCACAGTTTTTGGCGTATATCATATGTACTTAAATGAGTTCTTAACCAGTTAGACAAAACTAAATTTATTGATGCCTTATAATACATTTTTGGAATACCAAGATTGTGACAGGTTTTCCTATTCGCTACTTTCAGTGAATATAGAGGGCCGCTGCTATTTTTGCAAAATGGCGGCGAAAGTAGGACCCACCTCACCATCCGTTTTCCATCAACATTCTTTGAATATTACACTGTGTGATATTTTTTCTTTTGATGGTATATTTTTCAAGTGGTTGATGTGGCAAGCACCTGCTAGGAATAGCACATGATTTCAACTTTCGTTTTAATGCTGGCATATTTAAAAAAATTGTATTTCTTAGTTGGAAAGTTATTAGCTGATTAAATATGAAAAAGTAGATTAGAGATGAAAATTGTTCCGAATAATAAACGACCTAATTTTTTCCTTATTAATGGTCCACAAACAAAACAGTGTTATGAAACTAATGCAGCTAACAATAGAAATAGTGATTTTACCGTAAAATTACATGCATGTAAACGTATTGTAGGTGAAACAAACTTTTAAAAATTAATAGTTATTAATTATTGTATTCCAGGGTTCTTGTGTCTCATCCTTCTCTAAATATATATATTCGTTCAAACTTTTAAAAACAAATTTTGAATATTATTTCATTTTAGTAGTAGTGTATGTTAAAATAGGTAAATATTTTCCATCTTTTACCCTACCGTTGCAAATTTCTGCTTACATGGTGGTGATGGAAAAAAATTGTGTTGATAACATGGTATCTGGGCCCCCCCCCCCCATTGTATTCATCATTTAATTTATATACCTACCACAGCTTTCATACAACAATTTGCTCATTTCTTGATCTTCTGGCTGGATAACATAAAATAGATGCCACTTTTTTTTTTTTACCTTTACATGTTCATTGCATGCAATAGAAGATGCATGAGCTCAACCTAATCCATTCCAAAATATGCCTTTTATTAAAAAAAACAAAACAAAACAGCTATAAATTTTTTAAATGCTAAATAGACAAAAAATTGTTACAGACTTTGTGAACACAGACACATCTTAAATATCTGGCATAATTTTGGTAACCTTTTCTCACCGTTTCAGAAGGGGAATTTGTATACATTACACCAACTGAGCAAAACTCATGGGATAGTCACCTAATCTCTGGTCAGGCCCCTCTGGCCCTGTGGAGTACAGTGATACGGCGTGGAAGTGAGTCTGCAAGTCCCTGGTACACTTCCGGAGGTAGATGACACCACATAGTCTGCAGAGAGGTAGTTGCGGTCTGTTCGTGGGTACAGGATCCAGCACACAGAGCCAGAGTTCAACGGCATCCCAAATATGCTCGATAGGGTTCATATCAGGGCTTCAGGGTGGCCAGTCCAGTCATTGGACCTCCGCTGCAAGATCTTCGAACCATTCTCGGGCACATTGGAGCGATGTGACGGCGCATTGTCATCTTCAAAGACGGCAACGTCGTCAGGATGTTAGAAGTCCAAAAACGGGTGGAGATGGTCTTCAAGCAGTTGACGATATCGCAGACCATTCAACTTGTTTTCTAGGAGAACAAGGGGTCCCAGGCACACCAGACCATGACGGATACCCCACCACTCTGGACCACACTCTCTTGGCATTCCGGGCCCATCGCCTCATGAGCTCTGCTCTGGGCCTCCTATCGGCATGGGACAGTTGATACTGTGACTCATCCGACCATATGATATTATGCCACTGTTGCAGTGTCCATCCGATGTGATTGGTGGCAAATGCATGCTGAAGTGTCCGATGACGTGGGGTTAACAGTGTCCCGGTGACATAGGTTAACGTAGGGTGACGGCTCCCATAGCAGAGGTCCGATTGTCCACTGGGAGAAGTTTCTAGCTCGGCTGATGTTGAATTGGTCTGTGATGTGTCGCACTGTGGCCCTCCTGTATCTGTTGACCATTCGTCCCAGGTGTGGTGGTCACAGTTATCGAGGATGGCTAGATGCCTGGTATGGTGTCTGTTGTGGACTGTTACGCCTTCCTCCAACCATTCTTGGTACACCCTAGACATGGTTAACGCATGAAGCCGAATTCATGCATTTACGCCGAAATTGAATTCCTATGTGTCGAGCACCCACCACTATGCCGTCAACTCACAACAAGGTTTCACATGAATCAAACACACAGCCACTTCCCACAAGGTCTCATAGATAACTGCAGCAGGCTGCATAGTCCTCAAGGGAACGTGGGACACACGTAGTGTCTGATCGCAAATCGGTGACCTGCTATCCCATGAGTTCTGCTCAATCAGTATACTTAAACATGTTAAGATGAGACCCGCCTTTGTGTTCTCACTTATGAGACCATTTTTATTCATTACAAGCCATCATTAAGATGGCAACTGATAACTGAATAAGAGTCAAATTTAAAATGTTACTATTATACCAGAGAAAATTGGTGCACATCGTTTGCTTTGATTGATTATAATGAAAAAGAAAGCTCTAATCTACAAAAACTGATGAGGAATGAAATACAAAGTCTGCAACATACAAACGAATTCTATTCTGAAAGTCTAATTTGTTTTTAAGTCGAGCAAAATTAGCCTACGTACCCAAAGGACACAACACAACTCTCAATTCCTATAAAAAAATGTACATGATATATATAGAAAATATTGTTAATCCTAATTAAATAAAACATTTTTAATCAAAAATACAATCACTTGTAGTAGAGCATGGAACTATGTGACCGAGAAGGTAAACAATAATAGAATAGATTTTTATTCTGCCTGCGAAATAACTTAGGAGCAGTCACAAAATTTAAATTACTCTACAATTAAAAATTTTTCACGTATTTAAAATAAATTTTAATTTATTCAGCATGCACATTCATATCTCTGAAAGTTCATAACTCGAATGTTTGTATGTAGGGGACTTGCGTATTTCAAAGGCTGTGCCTCCATTCTTGACGGCCAAATGGTATTCATTTTCCTTATACTTCATTCAATTCCACAATTCTTTCTTTTTATTTTATGTTGGTTGATTCATTATAGGTTTGTTGGGCACATCAACATGATTAACATCTTATTGCAGTCCAAGGAAAAATAAAAACATCATACTCATAGCAAGATTCAAGAACTGAAAGGCCTATGTCCCAGTTTTCTTGGTTATCTGGCTGGCATCTTTTACTTTTATTCCTCAGAGATATAGGACACTACGTCACTTGTTACAAACTTTACAGGAGAGCAGTTTGAACATGCTTGATTTTGTTCTCCCTTTATTTCTTACATGTTAATTGGATTTTTGTAACAAAATTTTAACATAAAACTTTTTGTACACTACAACTATGTTTCATGTTGTTTTTCATTGAATGTAATTTCTTTTATTATTGACATATTTCAGTAAAAAAATGAACATCTGTCCTACACCTCTGAGGTACGGTATTAAACTATGAAAATCTGAAAAACGTAAACCTAATGGTTATTTTCACCCACAGAACCACAAGGAATTAACTACAGTAATTGAAAATACAGTCACACCCCATTATTACAAATCTGGTTAATAAAAAGGCTTTTTCACTTAATACCAGTGCGTTCTTTTTCTCCAGTCCTGACTCCCTGATTTTAATTTTTTTACAAAATTAGTTTTAATAAAATTTAGAAATTCATATCGAAAAATTCACATCTGGGAATTCCCTGATTGGTTCTTTCAGTGTAAACGAGCGAGGAGTTATCTGGAATTCTCTAACTGGTTTTCAGTGTTTATAAAAACCAGACATTTCCATGTATTGATCAGAATATGCACTATTCACAGCATTTTGATTTCACTGTTTCACAATTCATTACATTTCATTTCATTGTTTCATTACATTTTTGACCTGGCTACATTGTGGAGAAATGAAGATGGTGAATCTGAAGAAGAAGCAGAGTGATGACGAACAGACAGAAAGATGTGCACCATCTAACAAGCATATGTTGTCGGTTTTAGATGAAATGAAGTCGTACATTCTATATAGCAAGTGTATACAAATAAGTATATTCGTTCATGTAAACAAACTTCAATAACCAAGTATTTGTCTGAAATAAACAAATTACAATAATTTTTAACAATCTGGTGTGAGGCTTGATTCATAATACAGCACCGTAGGGGTTTCCTTTCATTATTGGATAATACGAACGAAATTCCTGGTCCCCTGAGATTTGTATATTAAAGAGGTTCGACTGTAAAAAGCTATTACCATTTTTCTATTATTCAAAAGCTGCCTCCATTTTATCGTTGCTGCAGCTTTTACAGCTTTTTGCATTTGCTTTAACGCAATTTTCAAAATAATTAACGCATTTTCCAAAATATTTCACGCAGTTTTCAAAATATTTAACGCAGTTTTCATTGGAATTTCTATATTTTTAGAAAATAGGGGAAAATATCTTCGCATTGAATGATGGGTACAGCTGCCATTTTTTGAGGGCAAGAGGAAGGCAATCCTATACTGCTACTCATCGAAGTGCGCCGTTTTTGCCTGACTTGTTATTGTATAACGATGGTAACGAGTTGTTGCGTGTTTGATGTATTGTATAACAATGGGATAAGTTCAGAGCCATGGCAGCCATGGGTCTCGATGCCCTCAAAAGATGGCGAATATTCAATGCTTATGTTTTGATATTTCTCCCCATAGAACATCTTTTTTCTTCGGGGGGGGGGGGATAAGATTTATTTAATTTTTACTACTTTTTAAAATAATTTTAGCGTCGTTTAAATGAGTAAACAGAGTTGGTTTATAACAGCATAGATAATTTCTTTTACAGTAAAAAAAAAAATCATTTTTTCTACACTAAGAATCATACTAAATTTTTATTCAACGAAATAACTTAGCCACATTTTAAGATTTTAATTACGTATAATCTTTTTTTTTTTTTTTTTTCTGTAAGTAATGGTTTTTCATTGTTGTTGTATTTTTTACAGTAAATTTTAAGTAAGAATTGTAATTATATATGCTTATTTTCGCCAATCATCATTGTCTTGAATAATTACAGTAACAACATTATAATAATAAAAAAAAAAGCGTTTTATAAATCGATTAAAAATTCCACTTATTTACAGTAACTATACGTTTTTAACTGAATTTCTTTGTTTTTTTAATAATTTACAATAAATTGTAATTTCTGTATATATACTGTGGAGTCCGACAGTTATATAAACATTGTAAATTCAGTAAACTTTTACTAATACATTGTGAGTTCTATAAAAAGTTATAAACAACCTGTTTATGCTGTTAACTCATTTAAAAGACGCTAAAAATATTTTAAAAAGCAGTAAAAATTAAAAAAATTTTACCCAAATTTTTTTTAAAATTTTTTAAAAAATTATAATATTTCAATAATATTCCAATGAAACTTGCGTTAAATATTTTGAAAACTGCGTTAAATATTTTGAAAACTGCGTTAATTATTTTGAAAACTGCGTTAAAGCAAATGCAAAAAGCTGTATTATTGGAAAAATAATTACCAATTTTATTATTTTTTTAAGAAAATTTTATCATTAAGGTAAATGTAAGGTAAATTTATTAAGAAAACAAGTAGAAATTTAAAATATTTACTCAAGTTTAAAAATAAATTAAAAAAAAAAAAGAAAGAATTTGACGTAAGTCACAATGAATGCACTTAAGGCTGCTCCTCAAATAACCGCCTTGCCCTAAAAAAAAAAAAATACGGCAATTATCTCAAGCATCATAAATCTTTTTTTAAATTTACTTCTCGATATTTCTTGAACTGTACGTTTTGTATTCTTGACAGAAAAACTTTTTAAAAGACAGCAATTAAAAAGAGTGGAAAAAAACTTACATTTATTCCTTAAAAGATAATTAGCATTTTTGTTTTATTTTTAGGCAACACTGGACAATCAAAAATTCACAAAAAAAGCAGCAGGTACAAAAAGTTCATATATAAAATCTTTAATAGTCCATATTTGATATGTTCTTTAAAAAAAAAATGGTACTTTGATTTGGTTTCAGCTAACATGCTTTTCCACACTGCACAGGTATTGCTGCAGACATGTAGGTAAATAAAAACTGTCACACTTCAGTACTATCTTCTGTTACACCGTACGTAGCTAAGAGGTAACTGTAAGCTTTCTGGACATCCCAATCACAAGTGACGAGGGTTTGTTTGCAGTTTGCTACGCTGACCAGTTGAGTCCTTAGCAATGCTTTCAGCTTAACGAACTTAATGGCTTTGTGCACATCCCAGTCAGTTTCATTTAATGCAACCACACACTCGTCTGGTGTGACCTGCGAGGAAAAGAGGCCAACCATTTGTCAAACGGAAGATGAAATATTTACTATAATGGCGGTTTCTCACTGGAGTCACCTTTTTTTTGTTTGCCTACTGTTTAAAAAAGAGGCAAACAGATAATAAATACATAAATCAAAAGATAACTTTTAAACGTTGGCAAAAGAGAGGGAGCTAGACCCAGTCATTTAACCCCTCCCATAGTAAAGCAAAATAATAATTATGAAATTATGCTTAAACAAGGTTTTTGTTTAATATCACAATCAAGAAGTTCAGGTAAGTTCATTTCATCAGCAATAAAATCACAAGAGTTATGTACATGCAGCACAGTTAAATTATGCATAAGCAACAGAGATAAAGTTGGTTTCAAAGTCCATGGCATGCATGCCATTCATGCATTGAAAAAAGACTAGGAAGGAAAACATGCGAAGGAAGTTTGGAGCAATCACTTCTAAGCACATAAGATTAATTGGATTTAGAGGGTAGAAGAAACAAATCGTACTTCTAGTTTTCTACATACTGGCATTTCACTAGCAAGCACTTTCTGCATGATCCTCACTTCGTCTGAATCGATACCACGTGCTCGACCCTGAGTCCTGAAATTTAAAAGAATTAAGTAATGCATTTTTTAAGATAAGAACACAAAGAAAAAAACTTAGTTCCACTCCATGTTCTGGTGAAGGTAACCAAAAAAAGATAAACAATACCTTAATAATAATAATAATAATAATAATAATAATAATAATAATAATAATAATAATTTGCTACTGCTAAATGCCACAATACTTCACTATGACAGCCTAAAAATTTTCAGAAGTAAATTCTAAAAATGTAAATTAAACCATTCGTAATTCACAAAATAACCACTGATGGTTTGGAAAAGAGCTATATTCTTAAGGCATAGAAGCTCGTTTACCGTTTAGTGTTAGGCCGGTCACATGCAAAATCAAGCAGATCTTCACAACTGATATTATAGCGCGCCGGAGGCACAGGGGCCTCTTCTTCTGGAATATCATCTAGGCTATCCATATCTGCCTGGATTTGGTTGTCAAAGGAATCATCCAAATTTTGCGATCTGAATGGGGAATGTTATGTTTATAGAAGGGTTAAGTGTCTCTATTTCAGTCCAGAAAACATCCAATTACAGAAACATGCCAAATACAAAAGTGCAATAAAAAGCACATGCTTTATTAATTGTGTTAGCAGTTAAAAATGTTGATCTAATTAAAGGTAATTTTAAAGCTTCTTATGAAGCATTAAAGAAATTATCATCTAAAAACTTAATCGAGAGCTTACCAATAAAATCAGACTAGTTAAGTATATCTAAATTACTTACAAGCGCATAATTGCTTATGAATATTAGAATGGCAAATGTGTTGTTCTACATCAATTGCTCCAATTTCTTTAACAATACCTCGGAGGTTTTGCTGGTGCTATAGGCAAGCGAGTCTGTGGCGAAGACAGGGGAGGATTGCCGCTGCTTTCGTCTGGGCTTTCATTTATTGTGGAAGATGAATTTGCCGTTGGTGTCGTGGGAGACGAAACGGGGCTTAATATTTCTGAAGACACAGAACACACTTCTGACAAGTCATGCTTCCCGTTACTTTGTTCTGTAAAAGGTTAGACATGTTACTTAACTGAAAATTATTTTTAGTATTTAGACAAAGCATGTAAATCAAATCTTATACCTGGTGAGACATCAGGCATGGATAAAGATGGCTTTACCAAGGACTTCGTTATATTGCTTGGAATGATTAATGGATGTTTGCGTTGTCGAGGTTTGTGCTGCTGCATTGGCTTTGTTCGATCTCTAGGTGGTAAAGGTATAGGGTTCGTTGTTGAATCACTAAGTTCTGCATCATTACTTACAGGTGGAAAGGCACCGTTTTCAGGACTGGTTGAGTGTTCATCTTGCTCGAGAGGTGATGTATTCGGATCAGATGACACATTTTTCCAAGAAGATCGAGAAATGGAATTGATCACTTGTATAACAGGCTTTGGGCTAACAGGTGGTGGGACTCTTGAAGTCTCTGAAGGGTTTAAAGGTGCTGAATTATTGGACAGACGAATGTCAGAATGTCTTGCTGGCAGATGATTAGAATTGTCACTGTGTAGGCTTCTCCCAGACAATCCGTGTTTATTGCCTCTTACTTTTGGTCGTACAGGCACACCACTTCGGAGCATCCGTAGAGGATTGGTTTCCTCCTCAGGAGACTAATCATTGTATTTCAAGATGAGGCATAATTAAAAAATTACAAATAATTAATAAACTTATACATTAATAAATAATTACTAACTTAAATTATTAACTTAGTAGCAATGGAAATAAATGTACCGGGCCCTTTTCCACTAAGGAGTTGTATGCCTCCTTAGCTTCTTCTGTTAAAGTTTCCTGAATGTCAGGAATGCAGGCAGCTTCTTCTGCAAAATTTCGCCGCTCTGACTTAGGACTTGTACAGGATGTAGGAAGACGGAATGAGAATTTTCGCTTTGTAGGAGAAGAAGGAGTATTAGGGCTATCCTGGGCCACATCTGATTCAGGCCCATGATCCAATTCTATCATACTTTTGCTAGCCATTTCATTTGCCATGGCAATTGCTGAATCGAGAGTCTTTTGATCAGAGGCTGAAATAGCTTTAACGGTAGCTTGTTTCTTCTTGCTTGTTCCATCTTTGGTCTAAAAATATTTTTTATTATTAATTTAGGTTAAAATATTTAAATGAAACTTAATATATTAGAGGTATCTGTTTTAATATATTTTTCATATGCTTGGGGAGGAGATGGAATTATAAATTATTAGCAATACATTTAATTAATAAGACATACAGTATAATCTGCATAAGTCGAAATTCCGCTTACGTCAAATTAAATTTAAAATCCCTTCCCCTAATGAATAATAAATTTTGTCCATTAAATCCAAGTTGAATACATTTTTAAAAAATAATTTAATGCGAGATGACCAATCAGAGAAGCTCTTGATATTTCTTTGATTGTGTGACATCATCAGATTGTGTGAACTGAAGCTAACAAGATTACAGTACATAAGTCAGATTAACGTGAAGTCAATGGTAACAATTCAGACAAAGTTGTTTTAGAACATATACATGAGATTGTATTTAAGAACATATACATCGTGTAGCATATTCTTCAAATCTTATCTACAGAAATCATGGCTCAACACTCAAGGAAAGGTGAGCTGAATACACTAACGGTGGAAATGAAATTGGAAATTTTAGCAGTGGTTCTCAACTTGTGGAGACCACTGGTTGTATGCAAAAAATTAACTGGTGGTGATTGATATTTGGTAGTTGTTTTATTAAGATATTTTGCTTGAGTGCTACATGGTTGATAAAATTTTTGTTTTAGTGGTATGTGGTTGTGAAAAGGTTGAGAACCATTGATCGACTAAAAAAGCTGATCTTGCTAAAGAATTCAATATCCTGTCATCAACAATAAGGCTTGTTTCACATGGCCAGGGTGTTTATCCAGATGGGCAGCACCCAGATGCGGTCTTCACACGTGCAATCAAGTGAATGGGTCCGGACATTCGGCGGAGGAAGTTTATCACAAGAGATGGACCGATGCGAAATAAATTGTTGTGCTCGCTTCATTAATGTATCGCCCAAAAAAGTTTCAGACAAATTTGGGTTCATTCATTATTATAGAAAAGATATCGATTAGAAACTTTCAATGCCCTCTTTGCAGAATATGAGATAAAATGAAATTTTTAATTATTATTATTTAATTATTTCCAAACTTCTAATGAGTTGATGGAACATTTGCGAGAACAGCTACAGAAACAAAGTTCAAATACGAACAATTGCATTCAACCAGCAGAAATGCTGGCTGTTACGATTCTGTGTGATTCACAAACACATTTTAATCTTTGTTGTAACGTTACAGATGTTGCAGACTGCCTGACGTATTGTGGTTGGTCTGCTATGATGTTAGACGTTTTTGGAATTCCACGCAGATCCATAGGGTATGTGAAACGTTTCACTCACTTCTTTCAAGGAAATGCAATGGTTTTCTCTGATTGTGATGTCAATGTCCACGATTATAGCTGGTGTTGCCGCTGACACAGGACGCTCAGAACGCTATTTATCAGCAAGGATAACTCTTCCTTCCCGAACATTTGCATGTACTGGAATAGTCCAGACAGACGGCACCGTAAAATTCTACCATTTCCCCATGAATTTCAGCGGGTTTCTTACCTTTTGCGAAAAGAAACCTTATAACGGCTCATGGTTCTTCCATTGCAGATGATGTGATAGCGGCAGTCCATTTGAAATGACTGTGCATGCGCAGGAACAATTCTTGTTATGCAATATTTGTGCATGTACTCAGCCTTCTTTTCGGCTATGTTAACTTTTCCACAGCGACTATATTTACTTCATTTAAAAATAAATGGCCTTACTTTCTGATATCCCCTCGTATTTAAATACTGTAGTATGTAATCAATAATCACAACCTCGTTTTGGGAATGTTGTTTAAATCGAATTTATTTCCTGGTCCCGTGATGATTCGACTTAAACAGATTATACTATACTAAACTTTTACCTCTTAAAAAGTGATTTAAATAAATAAATAAAAAAGACAGGTTTTACATTTTGATAATTAAATAAAGAATTAATGTTATCAATTACGGTAATTAATTAGCTACAAGTGGCATCTGTCTTTAATTTTTTGAGCTGTTTAAGATTTTTAACATGATTGTTGAATATAAAAAACTTTTTTAGGAAAATTGTTGCTAAAAATAAATATTTAATAATTCTAAAAGGGGAGAGAGAGAGAGAGAGAGATGGATGGACATGAGATTTAATAATTCTAAATCTAGGGAATAGACTTCATATGTTTCCATTTAATTTTGCAGTCAATATACTTGTGAAAAAAGATAAATTAGCTCACCCCACCCTAGGAAAAACCTAGATATACCCCTGTGGACATGCATTACAGAAAAAGAGTAAAAAATAAACCTTTGATGTAATTTCTTTAATTTCATTTTTGACATTATTTGCTTCATCTTTAGCTTCATCTGATTCTTCTTGTTTTGTGCCCAAGGCTTTTAACACCTCGTCCATCAGAGAAGGGCCAAAATCCAAGCAACGCTGAAAAAAAGTCTAAGGTAAATAAAACGTATTAAAACCCGTAAATAAGACTTTAACGTATTTGCATTATATCATTATTATCTAAAGATCAGCAATTAAACTTTTCAACATAAAAAATGCTAAATTTTAACAATAATGACCTAGAAAAGGCACCAAGTTAGTCTAAACAATTTCCCTTCTTTCACCCATTAGCTTTATTTATTTTTACTATCAACAGAGATAAAACCACTCGAGAATAAGAGATAAAAATAAACAAACCTCAAACCGTGGGCTTTCTACAGGGTTATCATCCTCATCGCTTATCTCGTGATATTCATGATCCTGAAAAGGCTTTGGGCGTGCTTTCTCATCGATGGTCTTATCACTGCTCGTGTCAGACCAGGTTTCTGCTATGTATGTTTATGTGTAGATATGAAAGATTAGAATAAATTATCAAAGAAAAGTTTACTTTTTTTTATAACAAGGAAACTCTTGAAGCATTTAATTCAAATGAATCACCTTCATTTATTCCATTTTTGACAACATCACTTGTTTTCCTCAACAAAGGTGCTTTATCAGAAATATCTGATGCCACTCTTGTGAGTGCTGTTGATGAAGTATCGCCATCATCCTGAGGCTTATCTATACAGAAATAAACATAAAATGGGATCATTCCACTGTACTATGTTTCACACGAATAAAAAAAAAAAAAAATAAACAAAATAATTCTTTATATTGAAAAAAAAATAAACACTCACAAGGTGTAACTATTTGTTTTGGAAGCAGATGGTATTTATCTCCCAGGCAGGAAATATCACCAAAAAAAGCACCATCTAAGCCAACATGTCCCGTATGACGAAAATCTCCTTGAGGTTGGCTGATCATATCAGGTCTTAATCGTCTTTTACTTGAGTAAACTCCTGACCTACTTTCTAACAATATTCAAACAAGGCAATCAAAACCTGTAGATTACATACTGAACAATATATCAGTTTAAAATGAAAATGAAACATTTTACAAAATTTATTTACAAAATTCATTTTACAAAATTTTTTACATTTGTGTTCAACTTAATTATGTCATTTTCTTTGATAATTCATAATTCATAAATCAGCTGTTGGGCTTTTACGTATTAACCATTTTTACATCTCTTTATTTATGTATAATTTCAAAAATTTTGTTCATTACTTCATCAATTATGTTGCTCAGAAATGAAGCCTAACAAAGTGCACATTCGATGTTGCATACTTTATGACTTTCACCAAAAGATTTCAATTTCTGAAACATCCAAGATTCTGTGCAAAACCTACAGTGAGGCTATTGCAACTGAAAGAACATCAGCATTGGTACAAATGGTTCAGGACAGGCAATTACAACTTGAACAATGAGGAGCACACAGTCCAGCAGAAAAACTTGAAGCAGTCCTTTCGAAAACACAACACATTTATATAGATGAGACTTGCAGAGAGGTTCGGAATAACTCCCGAAGCCATTGGATATCAGTTGTACACGCTTGGAAAAATCTAGAAAGAAGGAAAATACTTCACAAGGTAAGAAAACAATCAAATGAAGTAGCACAACACCTGTTATCAATTATTACCAGGCAGAAGAAGCCGTTTCTGTACAAAACTGTAACCAACGGCAAAAATGGATCTGATACAATAACCCATAAAAAAAATACAAAAATCATGGATCAAAACCGCCAAACTACCCTCCTTGCAGCTCAAACGGAATATTCATAGCAAGGTTCTGCGGTGCATCTGATAGCATCAGAACGGGGTGTATATCATTAACTTCTCTCATCAGAGCAGACAAGTAATGGCAGACCATTATGCACAGCAACCGTGAAAACTGCAACATGCAACTGAGGAAAAATGACTATTGAGTCACCACTTCAATGTTGTTCCTGCTGCATGACAATGTTTGTCTTCATGTTGCTTAAGTGGCAAAGGACATCTTTAACGAACCTCACAAGTCTCATCTATATAAATAAAAGGCAATGTTCACGTATGTGCCCTATGGACTAAAAACTACTCGACCAATTTCTCTGGAAATTTCAAAGTTTGTTCTTATTAGTCCCAGGAGTCTTTAGAGAGTGGTTTGAATGAAATCCAATAGGTAGGTTAGGTTAGGTTAGGTTCAATATTGAACTTCAATTGCATTTATTTAATTCACATATACTGTATTTATCTGAATATAGCCCGACCATGAATTTAAGCCAACTTACATTTTCAACATTTTAGAGCTCTTTTTTTGGAAAAAAATGTCAGCTTATGTTCGGGTAAATACGGTACTCATATTTAGCAATAGTGAAAATTGCTGGGTCCGCTAGTAATAAATAAATGGCATTGACTTATCAGAAAAAATAAACTGGATCGGTTGCCTTGCTGTAATAGGTAGAGAAATACATTTGTATAAGCATTCATAACATATTTTGACTCACTTAATACAATGATGAATCAATGCAGAACAGATGATATGGCATTCTTTTGTTATGTTTGTTTGACATAGAGATGTGGACAGCTGACCATTGTGCTTTAACTATTGAAGTGGTTTTCAAGAATAATAATTTTTTAGTTGCTACACAGCATATATTTATGTGACTTCAACTTGGGATATCATGGGAATGTACCAGATGATCTGTAGAGGTGGCTAAATATCTTTAAATTGTCAGAATCTGTTTGTTATTGCAAACCAGGAAGGAGTGAAAAAATTGAGGAGACGCATCTAAGGAAGCTGCAAGACTTTTGTACTCACTTATGGACACGAAACATAGATATGAATCATTTAAGGTATGACCAAAAACACAACCAGAATGTGCAGGATTTTTTTGCAATAGAATTTTCCATAGAGATTAATTTATTGTTTTGATGACATCTTGGTCATTTTAGTCCCCCTTATGAAAGTTCCTCAAGCAAGAACATACTGATAATCTAAAGAACCACTTCAGAGCTGTTGTGAACAATACCCTTAAGAACGGTTACAACACTTAATGGACAGCTTCTAATGCTGCTTAGAAGAATGTATGATGTAGCAGGGTCATATACAAACACAAACTGATAAATGGCATCCTATTTGACGTAGAGAGTAAAAAATAAAGAGCTGTTGTTTGTTTATTGTATAATTTTATTACTGTGCTATCAACGCTGCTATGCCCTATAGCAAGCAACAGAGTGTAAATATAATTTATTATTACAGAATTATTAGCATTTCTCCTATGAAAAAATCATGGATCCAGAAGAAAATTTATTTTGATGCACTAAATTCAAGTGGCACCAAATTTGCTGTTTTCAGAGGGTCTATGATAATTCGGTGGATGACAATTCAGTGAATGACAATTTGGTGGATGCAGCAGTTTAGTAAGCATCAATTCTTGTTCTTATTCTTGTGATGCTTGCTATTCTCTTCCCATTTACCTTCTTTCTTTCTGTTCAATGGCAATAGATGAAATTGTCAAGTTAGTTTTCCTTCCATGGCAAGATGCAGGCAGGCATTGCACTCATCCTTCATGCTATACACTTGTTTCCTCACTGGGAGTGAATGACATACTGCCTTTCAATATACTGCCCAGTACACAAAAATTGGCAGTTGTTTTTCTTTCCACTTCCACATTTTCTATAGCTTCATTTATAATAGGTTCTATCTGCACATAGTGAACAGCCATTCATTTTCGTTAAGGCAACATTAGGCAAAGTCATGTAAATTGTTTTGTGTGTTAAATTTTCATTGCATTATAACTTGAAAAGCATATTGTTGACTCATATACATGTATAACACTTGGCTGCTGACAGATGAAAAATGCAGATATCTCGTATGTTACAGATAAAAATACCAGCAGAATAAATCCACAGGAACTTATAAAATACACCATGCTTCAAAACCATTTGAACGATTACAGCAAGTTCCATGAAGAATACATCATTGCTAGCGATCAAATATCCAGTGAAATAGATTGAGTTTATTTATGAACTGTGCCAACAGTTTGTTTCATCAATGCATAAGACAACACTGATCAGCATCTTCTTCTACACAGCCCCCCCATCCCCAGGGCACTGATTATCATCGCCCTATGATCATCTTTTTTTGTTTGTGGTTAACCATTAATGAAAGCATGCTGCAATGTGTCTGGGTGGATACTGATTAACACACTGTTATTTGCAGAGTAAAGAAAGGAGCTCATATAGAGCAGCTGAAACTACCCAGTCTCATGTTATCCAATAAGAATTAAATTTGGACAGTTCAATTACATATATAAAATTAGAGTTGAACCCACATATAATAAACTTGGTTATAACCAAAAAGCAGTTATATAAAAGTTAATTGAAATCCTCAACAACAGGTTCACTGAAACTGTACAAATTTTCTTCAGTTATAACAAAATCTGATATAACAAAAATACATATATAAAGAATCATTTTATGGACTATTACACAACTTTTGTTTGGATATAGCAAAATTTTGAAACATAAACATTTTTTTTCATGCCTAAATTTGGCATTGGATTACCGGTAGTTCACTCGGTAGGAGAAGAGGGTGAGGAATACAGTAGCAGAAAAACATGAACAGAGTATTCTAAATGAAACACATTGAAGAAAGCAGATACTCAAACTTCTTCCACTCCACGAGTTCTGGCAATTCTAGTCCAGCCCACAACCATCTGTAAGATCCACTTTAGCGAAGCTCCCAGTGCTCACGCTCAAACTTTTGTCGATTCAGCAGTTGTTTCATTAGGAATCGTTCCCTGTACAGCCTCTGAGCAGCTATTCCTTTTCCGTTCGCTGTCCCATACATCATATGAATATTTGCAAACTCTTTGTTTGTAAAGTGATGCATGCTGTTGTAAATCCCAGCAGGGAATGACGCCTTACTCCCAGACTTCACTGACTGCAATGCTTAAATGCGTCATTTCCAAACACACATTCTACGACGGTAAATGCCAGGTTTTGATCCACTCTACCACCCTTTAAAATTTTTACGAGCACCCTGTATTTGTGTAACAAAGTAAAATGTAAAAAGTTAAAAAAAAAAAAAACTATAGAAAAAGAATGTAAAGAAAAAAAATATGATCAACAATTAAAAATAATAAAATAAAAGCATATTAATTCAATATAATTGAATAAAAATAACTACAATATGAAAGTATAACAAGAATGCTCTGAAAAAAATTTCAGTTGGCAAATTCTCATTTACCAGTGGCTCATAATTCTATTGCGTCACTGATAAATAAATGTCAAAGATTATTGAGAAAACAAGAGCAATGATGTTCTTGATTAAATACTTTGTTACTATAATGGTTAAAAAAATAGCATGAATCTTTACCACTTCGACTAAATGATGGCTTCATTGAGGGAATGTTAGTTCCAAGATAGGCAACAGTGTGAGCAGGATTAAAAAGACCCGTCTTTCCGTTGTTTAATGCCCCTTTCCACACATTGACGCTATCTACAAATGGTCTAAAATATTTTAAAAAGGCAAATCGTTGAAAGTAATTTCTCCCATGAGTAAAAACTGACCTCTAAATATTGTTAGAAAAACAGTATATGATATAAGAAACAGGTATTATAAAAAAATTATAAGATTTATGAATGTGGTCTAAAAACTGATAATAAGAAAAAAGGCAATATCAAAATTCATTTCTTTAGAACATTTTTCAAAGCAGAAAAAAGAAGACAGAAACTACTTACTTTTTATCCAAAACTGTGATAACATCTCCAACTTTATATTGTAACTGATCCCGTTTTGGTTTTGGGCTGGCATCTGTATCCAGGTAATCATCAATAGCTTGCACTTGCTCAGGTTTGCACTAAATAAACCAACATCCTTCCTTACTCAGTTACAGTGTGGTTATTTTCAATTTATTATTACCTAACTTTAGCATTTAAGTTCCTCTTAAACAGGAAATGCACTTCCTTAACTGTAATCATTTTCTTTTGCCATAAAAAATAACTTAATTCTAAGAACAATAAAAAGTTTGTAATTGCAAATGCATAAAGAAATTTCATAAATGGAAGTCAAAGATATCAAAATTATTTTCAAAAAAAAAAACAAATTCATGAGATTTCTTTTTTCCATGAATCCCACCTACTCATAATGAACACCTCAATTACCACTTCAAAAGTCCGGATATAAATCTACATTAAGTATTAGTCAAATCTCCTTTATGACAACACAGTATATTTTTTTCAATAGCAACAAATTTTAATAAAAGGGATTTTATTAAAATATTGCAACTATCATCAACATCACAATTAGAAGAACAGGTTAAAACACCTTTAAATACTGGCATTTTGCCATACAAGTGTATCTGGTTCGTTTATTGACCGTGTCCATCATAACATGAAATTTGCAATCTGTTATGAATGTTTTTCCTATAAAACTTTTGATTCTTTGACTATGCACGTTTTTATTAGATGATCTTAATTTATTACTTACATCAGGTAAACTCATTACAATTTCAGAAAACTTTGGTCTTTTGTTAGGATCATGCTGCCAACATTTCAGCATTAAACTATAGTATTCCTTAGGACAACATTCAGGTTGTTCCAAACGCTGAAAGTTTGGTTCGTCAATAGCTTCCAAAATCTAACATACAATGCAAATAAATATAACCATTAAAAATAATGACAACCAATCAAGGAATTTTTTTTGTAATTTTGTGAAATGATTACTGTATATTTTTGATTACTTGCTGCCCTGTTAAAGCTGCCCATGGTTGAAATCCATAGCTGAACATCTCCCATAAAGTTACTCCATAAGCCCATACATCACTTGCTGAAGTAAATCTTAAATAATTAATGCATTCTGGAGCACACCTAAAAGAATGTTGTTAGATTCTTAATTCTAAGTTGTTTAAGATGAAAAAGATATTAAAATAAATGATAGATATGTACCTACCATGCTATGGGTAACTTAAGATTAACATTAAAATTAGTTTGGTAATAATCTTTGCCTACTCCCAAAGCTCTTGACAGGCCAAAGTCACTTATTTTTATCTATAAATTGAAAATAAGATTTAATTAAGAAACTATAAACCCTTAGGAAAGCAATTGCCCTTAGTTAACAACATTAAGAAATTCAGAACTAAGTGAAAAGAACGAAAAAAAAATTGTTGTTTTCTTTAATATCTCAACCTTGCTTTGGTTTCTTTTTTTCTTTGCTTTGGCTTTTTCTTGGAATAACACCTTCTTACCCCAAAATGATGGTATCTTTTATAATAGGGCCCAACTCTAACTATTGCCTTTCAAGAATTTTGCTGACATTATTTTGACCTGATTATGCATAATTCTCCAGTAAATTTCATCTGATAAAAATACTTTACATTCAAAAATAATTGATGACTATTCAACTCTCATTATAAGTGGCTTGCAAGTGGTGGAATTTTCATTTTCTTCCTGTTTGCAAAACAAGATGACAAACTTTTGATGGCCTCGGGACAATTAAAAACCAATCAAAACAAGAAAAATCGGTT
>JAHWFO010057280.1:10954808-10990024 GCA_023313115.1 Rhysida immarginata | reverse complement strand
AAAAAATATACCAAACATCTTTTCTGAATTTTCTAATATTTGTAATAATACAGTTCTATCAGCATGTAAAAACAGTATAAAAAAGGATTTCCCCCCTTGTTATTTTACTTATAACATTTAATTCAGATATGAGTCACAATGGACCAGTGACATTCTGATACAGTATTACATTTTCACAATTTAATGTTTACTCATTCTAGTTAAAATCTAGATTCCTGAAAAAGTTCATGATTATATTTTACATTAACTATGTTAAAAAAAACAAAACAAACAGTGATTAAGAATGTATAAATGTATAAAAAAATAAATTAGTGTTCAAAGTTATGAATTTCAAATATGAAGTTCTTGATAGCAATAATGATCAGGTTCTAAAAGCTAACTTCTTGCTTCAGAGCAATCTTATCTAATAATATTCAGAACTGTTATACTTTTTATATTTTTAATTCAAATGCACTTATGAAATGTGCCCTGTAATTCAAATTATATTGATTTATATTTTTCTGTTTTAGTGCTTTTTTCTAACAGCAATACAAGAGCATCATTTGAAATTAAAAGGGCATTGTCACAATGACCTTAAAAAGATTGGTCAGTAAGATTTCCTAGTTCAGGCCTCAAAATGTATAAAAACAGAATTTGTCAAATTGTATCCACAAATAAAGACATACCGGTATGTAAGATCTACAGATTTATACAATCCAGATGAGTTTTCATTTAAAATTTAATCCAAGGAAGGAAAATAAAAAAAAAAAAAAAAGAATACTCAACTTACTTTGTTTTTCGAGAATACAAGAATATTTCTTGCAGCTAAATCTCGATGAATTAAACGCTTGCTTTCTAAATATTGCATTCCGTCGCATATTTGGAAAGCAAAATCACAAAGAGAGATGATGGGAAAACTCGGCCGTAAAGCTGGTTCTTTTAGGCACTCTAATAATGATCTAAGTGGAGCTAATTCCGTTACCTGTAAAAGAATTAAATTTAAGTTGCAAAGAACTTTAAACAATAGGATCCTAAGCAGCAGAATTCCTTTAATCCCAAAGCTGATGCCCGGTTATTATTTTAACAGTTGAGTGAATAGTCCCCAGCTTGGTTTAAGGTATTACAGATAGCATAAAATTTTAGCATCACATCCTAAGTCATACATCTGTTTTTTATTTATTCAATACCTTAATGAAGATATTTAATACTAAATATTAATCTGTATTTGGATTTCACACTGCAACTACAATTCTAAATGCTGAGCAGAAAGGGAGGGAAAAAAAATATGCAATAAAAATGATTTAGTAGTTTTTTTCTTCTATTCCAGGTCAGAGTTGACACTTATAGTGATGGGTCTCAAAATTCTATTGCTAGAAGCATCTTTGGAATTCTTTTTTTGAACTTTTGTTTGATTTGGCTTCTTCAAACCAAAATGCCAAACGGTTTATTTTGCATCTGTGAAAGGTAGCCACCTTGAGTTCAAATTGCATTTCTGTACCATGTAGCTACTTAAAATGATCATGATTTGATTTTAAGAAGAGAAAATGGATAAGAGATGTATATATTCAATTATAACATTCTCCAGTAAAATTTTAAGAATCTGATCCCACTTTGGGGTTGGTTAAGAGAATTCTACTGTAATTTTGTTATCTAATGTAAAACTTTAAAATTGATCGTCAAATTAAAACTAACATTACAAAAATCAATACCAGCATAAGTGCATTTGTTTCTAAAACAACTCCATACAAGCGAACTATGTGCTCATGGTCAATTGTATGCATTATAGCTGCTTCTTTAAGAAATTCCATAGGATTGTTTTGCATGCGTTCTTTACTTAGCCTTTTGATTGCTACTTGAATCTTAAAAAAAAGAAATAAAATTTAAAAAAAAAATAAAAACACCCACTTGATTTTTAAAATCGCAAATTCATTTCTTTCATACCCTACTTGGACAAAAGCATCCGGACTCGTGTATTAGTAGAGAAAACAATGTTTTATTTCAAAATTAGTAACTGGTAGGTCTGCCTTTCACAGCAATAACAGTCTCCACTCTTCTGGGAAGGCTTTCCACTAGGTTTTGATACGTAGCTGGTAGAATTTTTACAACTAGTACAATGGCAAGGTTAATGGTGGATTTTGGGAGAGTCTATCTGTTCCGTAATCGTCGTTCCAATTCTTCCCAAAGTACTTCTCTGGGCAGGCCAGTCCATTTCATTCCTGTAAGACCCTTGCTTTGTGAGCAGAAGCATTATCGTGTTGAAATAGGAAAGAGCCATCGCCGAATTGTTGCCACAACGTACGGAGCGTGGAATTGTCTAGGATGTCTATATACCCCTCTCTGTTGAGCATCCCCTTCACTGATCATAAAGGTCCTAGTCCATAAAGCCCCCATAATATGACACGGCCGCCGACGAAATTGACAGTTGGAACAACACAGTTGGACTGAAAGTGTTCTCCTGACATTCGCCAAACCCACACTCTTCCGTCGGATTTCCAGATGCTGTACTGTGATTCGTCACTCCAGAGAACACATTTCCACTGATCCAGAGTCCAGCTGTGGTGAGTTTTATACCCTCCCAAACAATATCGGGCATTCACCTTGGTGATGTTTGACTTATGCACTGCAGCTCAACCATGGAATCCCATCTTGTTCAATACCCTACGAACAGTTTTAGTGCTGACAATGGCCCTAGATAAATTCTGAAACTCAATAGGGATTTCTTAGGCTGAGGAAAAGCGATTACTCTTTACAACACGCTTTAGAGCTCGCTGATCCTTTTCTGTCAGTTTATGCAGTCTGCCCGATTGTTGTTGAACTCCTTCTGCTCCAGTATGTTTCAAGATGACATCATTTACCGTTGAGCAAGACACTTCCAACAAGAGAGATATTTGTTCAACGTATGGTTACACCTATTATCATACCGCATTTAAACTTACTGAGCTTCTCCGAACCTCCCATCTTACTAGTATCACTCACAAATGAATATTAGACACAATACGCTTGGGTTTTATCCGTGTTCAAATACTATTTGTGGCATTATTAGGCATACCCCATGTTTCAGAGTAGTGTCCAGATACTTTTGTCCAAGTAGGGTATTCTTATTAAACAAATAAAAAAAAAAAAATATCTACTCTTTCGCCTTCTTCGTTTGTCCATACGCCTTGTTGAACAACACCAAATTCTCCAATTCCTAGCTCTTTATTCACACTGATGTTGTCCGTAGGAATGATGTGTTTACTTGGCACTTTAACTGAATGCTTATCTGGAATACTATCTGGAATGACAAATGGTATCCTCATACCATCTTCCTTCTTTGGTAGAATCATCTAATAGAAGGAAAAAAAATACAATATTATTTCAATAAAATAAATGTAATTCAATATTAAATTCAAATGAGCATGATTTTTTCCTCAACAAATTCAGAACATAAAACCAAAACATTTCTCACAAGAAATGTAGTGAAACGTCTAAGAAATTATAAATTTGCTTTTAAAATCACATGCATCATTAATAAATGAATGCCTCTATTTTCTACATCCCTGGCTTCCATGACAAAACAGGTAAACCCTGAAAACAAATCCTAACTACTGAAATTACAATTAAATAAATAAGACATCTGTACCTTTTCTTTCCAATAAATAGACTCTTTTCTAGCATTAATAAATGATCAGGATATTTTCTAAATATCTTCACAGGCTCTGCTTGCTATCCATCCTAAAAAGTCTTACATCATCTTTAGGAAATATTACATATGATATTAGCTACTGGATGCTCTTTCTAGGAGGGGGATAAAAGTGAAAAATATCTGGCAAGTATTTTTTGCTCTCTTTCAAGTCATTCCTGAATAATACTCCCTAAAAGCTCTTTGATGAATAGCAAAGCCACATCCCCAATTCAAGTAACAATTACAGTTTATGACTTAGTTTCTTTATTAGAGTTTATATTTTTGTTTATAAACTATATCCAATTCTTGAGCATGGCAGAAAGGTTTTAAAAGAAAATGAAAAATGCACATTCTCTTTTAACTTGAAATAACTTATGAAAATGCAATTTATCTATCCTGGCATTTAAAATTCTAAAAATAAAAGGGTTTTGAATTGGCAACTTATTGAAAACTATGTTTATGAAGTATTTCTTTTTCGTGATAATACGCAGGGTGGACCAAAAAAAACTCGCCACTGAAAATTTTTAAGTCCATTGGAAATGGTCCACAAAGGGGTGGGCGATCCTAGAAGGAAGAATGGAATGAGTCAATTTCTAGATGAGGTGAACATAATCTTAAATAATATACAAATTGTACACTTCTTAGATCATTGTCTCTTTTATGCCTTAATTAATGGTAGTGTTCTTCCTTCTAGAATTGCTCACCCCTTTGTGGACTGTTTCCACTGGACTTAGAAATTTTCAATGGCGAGTTTTTTTTGGTCCGCCCTATATAAGCATATTAAATTTTTGCCATAGTCAATAGAAGGTATGGTCTTAGGACTCTTTCCTAAAACCTGTCTGAAGTAGACTTTCACCATACAAGCATCAGCTGATGAGCGCTTATCGAATGCACACAGGCCTTCCAGCTTAACTGTTAATCTCAAAGGCCTCATGCATCCTGGAAACTACGGTATACTATACTGTTTATATGCTTACCAGGTTTTGCATTAATTTTGACAATACGCTGAATTTTTCAAAACAAAAATACGTGGTCTCCCCACAGCGATTCAGTGAGCGCTCAACGGCTGGTGCTCAAGTATTGCAAACATTGTTAACGACTGTTAACCATTGTTAAAGATTCATAGCATTGAGTAGTTTATGGGTTATAAGACCACACCGTCTATTGACTCTGGTTTTGCTTTGAAGGAATTAACAAAGCTTTCTGAAATCTGAAAACTATAACCACCTAATAAGGTAGCATTACTGTAATCTCCAGGGTTGGTGAATATTAAAAGAGTTAATGCTATGACTTGTTGAAATAAAAAAATTTACTATGATCTACCCACAGGCACATTTAGAATTTCATGTCCAAAAATTTCATCACTGTATAATCAATTATCGCATCAGGGTCGATCTCGCATATAGGATGACCCTAAATTTTGGGCCCTAAATTTGGAAAAATCGATTGACTCGCGTCCAAGTCGAAGTTCAAAATTTTTGCATCTCACAACCACTAGTTAATGAAATATACAGTTTAAAATAAAGGATTTTTTAGCAACTCATCAATAATATTTTATATATTTATTACATATTCCATAGCTATTTACACAGAAATAATAGTTGAGTATAATTATTGAAATCCTTCAAAGTCCGATTCGTCATCATCCGAATTTCCAAATTACTGATGGAATTCATCAATTCCAACATTTTCATCGTAAATATCTGCAAATTTATCATTATCAACATCACTTTCAGGCTCATCGTCCATCATGTTAAAGTATATAATTACGTATTTTTAGTCATTAAACATTTTTATTATGCCCCCCGTATAAGTCAACCTAGGAAATTTAGGCCCATTTTTTGCCGGCTCGGTGGCCGAGAGGGTTAAGGCGCAGGTCTTTCCGCTCTCGAGACCAGCGAGTCGTGGGTTCCAATGCTGCCGTGGGCATGGATGTTTGTGTTTGTCCCTTTTCATTATCATCCTTTCATCATTTCATTGGCAATGCAGAAAGTAGAGAGGCCCCTACTGCGTAATAGACTTGCCTCAAGAAAACTCGTTCATTATGAATGAGTCATGACGTTCGGTACCGAACGAAAAGACCAAACACATACACATATACAGTAGTTGCTAAAATGATCACCAGAGTCCTCCACAGGCATTTTTGATTTTTACAATTTAGCAATCTTTATTGTAATGGACAAATTACTCAACTATCGAACCAGGAAACTTCAGCTCTTCGCGCTGAATGCGATAACCAATTGCATCACTGTGAACATGGAAGCATTAGCACTATCTACATGTCCTTAAGGCTGATTAGAGCACTACCTAATTCGCAGGTTGGGACTACAAATTGATTTAAATTAAGAGCGTAACAGTTGTATGGTTCCATGTTGCGTATAAGTATAGAAATAATGGTAACCGGTCCTTAAATGCAACAATTTAGATGCGTTTCGGTATTTAAACCATCTTCAGTGGATTAACATGTAGGCTACCATTATTTCTATTAAATTAAAATGTTTTAATTAGTTTAACAAATATGCTGTGCTTCTCAAAATAAAATTGAAAGATAACAAAATTGTCACATGACTGATAATTGATGAATGATAATCTTTTGCTAATTATGAGCTGTGGCACCAATTCTATCAAAAACTCTAGTATAAACAATTTTGAACTTTTCTAATGACAAGTTTTTCTAAGCTCTTCTTTAGAATGTGTTTAAAGCGTGACTTCAAGATCTTTTTCAAAGAACACCTCAACTGCACAAATTTGTAAAGTCCATCATCCTCATGAAAGAAAAATTTAGTAAACTAGAAAAAACACTGTACCATGAAATTATTACAAAAGACTTAAATCAAAAAATTCTAAAAACTTTATGTACATGAATAAACGGCTACAAGTAATCTATACCTACTAAACTTCCAACCGAAGACCAATGCACTTAAATTCGTAAATAATATGTGGCAAAACAAACGATTTATCGACAATTAACTATGATCATTAATACATCTTCTCAAATATTTAAAAATAACTCATTCCAACTTATAACTTCAATTAAAAATTTATCATTAATGTAAGAAATCCATTTTAAATTATCTTTATTATTAATGCTGTTATATCAAATCTCATTACAACATGTATTAATTATTTCTCAACAAAGACCATTATATAGCCATTCATTAGCAACATATGTATCAACATCAAAAGTAAACCAGCCAGCAATGACTATGGTTCCTTGACCGAAAATGATATGCTATCCATCAATAAACATATTATTAAAAAAACATCCTCTTTTTCAATATTTAAAAAACGCTAATATTTCATATAGTAATTTCTTATAAAATTCTCAGTTTACTTTAAATTAAGGGAATTATAATCCATTTTTACTTTTGGAATCTGTATTAACTGTATAGCATTTGTTTTTCTTGAATTTTTTTTTCAAAATTGGCGTCATTTTCAGTAAAATATGTTTTACACACATTCATATTTTTTTACTTTTCTTATCTCAACCTAATTTAAAAAAAACAAAAAAACAACCTAATTTTTATCTGCAGGAATTCTAAAAATGTTTTTAAGTTATCAATTTACTACACCAGATACAAATACACATGTAAATATTCCTTCCATCAGTTTCAATCATTTTCGCCATCTCAAGGAAAAATTATAATAGAAGCTCTGTTTTCTCGTTTCCATTCACATACAGACAAGAATCTCTGACGCACTCAGTAAAGCTCAGATGGAAAATGCCAAAGAAATCATTAAAGAGCCTTTTATTATATCAAAGGAGACAGAACAAGAAGAGAAAAAAAAGATAATGAGCTTTGCTCTTCACATCAAAAGGTTCATTGATGAAACTGCAGCTATGGAATAAACTATTTGTTTCTGAGATTCATATTTAGGGCAAGCAGATTTATTAATATTATTTCAAATGCATTTCAGAAAAAAAAAAAATATTGTGAATAAAATTTTCACTGCAAACACCTTCCTAGTATTGATTTGGAAAGTAATGTCATTAATGAATAGGTTTTTGCTGGTCTCTTTTTCTCCCCACTATACAAACTATTTACAGCTAAAGATATTATTACATTGCCCTGCTGGGTGAAACTTAAAACTCAAGTATTATGTTTCATTCTAACATACTTTATCACCTGACAAAGGACAAGGACAATGTTAAGACGGAGGATGACGATAATTGACAGAGAATAACAATGAGAATAGCAGAATGATATGAAATATTGATATCTATTAACTACTTGGATTTTTTTTTTAAGCATCTCCTTTCATATGTGACCCTTTTCTGTTTAATAAGCAACAAATATTACATATAATATAAAAAGTAACTTACATATTAATAAGCTTAAAAAATAAACTTAGCATTAATTCAAACACTAATCTAAACATATTCATTCTGAAATTCACTAATTGTATCAGTTTGGACAAGAAAATAAACCAGCCAACTAGCCTCCACAGTTGGCATCAGATCTTCTATGGCTCCCATATGACTGACACCAGACACTGACATATTCTTCTGACCAGAGAATTTGGAAACAGTATTCAGCAGACCAGCCAATCTTTCTCCAGCTGTCCTCAACCCAATTTTAATGGCCACAGTCCACTGGAGTTGTTCTTTCTTGTTCTGATAGAAGAAGAACCAATGAGGGTGTCTGCTATCATAACTCAATCGTGCAAGAGTTTGATGGGCTCTGCATTCTGAAATGCCTTCCACTCATCTACAGCCTATGTATGCCCACAGGTATACGTTTGAGTAACTGGTTTTTCTTGATCATGCCATTTGGTCAACGCACTTGAAATAGTGGTCTGTGAAAAGCCCAAAAGGGCCACCACAGGGCCTTCATAACAGCATTATGAGCTCCTGGGTGTTAAGACGACCCTGGATCACCATTCCCTTAAGGCTAACACCTGCTATTCTGGCATCTACAATCATACCACATTCAGATTCTGGCAAGCCCTTGAAGCAGTTGGAAATGAGGTAAAGATGCACTTGTTCACTCATATTACGTTAAAAATAATCTGAATATGCAAACAAGGGCACAGCCCATATTGCATGTCTTAGGTTGGAGATTGCTAATAAACTGGGCCAAGTGTGTAACTAAACTCAAGGTTTACTCAGTCCTGGTGGGTTGTTACAGCATGGCAAAATTCATGGGCACACATCCCACATAACAATCGGAAAATTAGGACTTTCAGAGTATCCCCCCCCCCCCCCCCATTATTATCTTTTATTGGACCACTTAAGGAAGCTCTGGATGGTTAGAAATCTTCTACAGATGAGGAAAAAAACTTTCTTTGCAGTCAATCAAGAGATTTTTTCCTTCCAGAATTGAACTTCTCATAAAGTGCTGGTGCATTTCTACTTTCTATTTTTAATTCACAAAATATAAATACTACTAGCTTCAAAAAGTTCCCGGAATTGTGGTAGGCTGTGAAATTGAGATAGTGTGCGTGAGCAAGCAAGGCTTCCCTGCATTCTTTACCATTCACAGATCACACTTGAACAGGTTTTGACGTGATTTAAATGGAATGCTGTGGTGAACGGGAAGTCTGTTAACTGGTAATGTAGAGTAAGCATCGCATTCTGATTTCGCTACATAAAATGTCAGTTATGGAAAAACGTTCAAATATCAAAGATGACCATCAGAGTGGCCGTCCATCAACTTCAATCAATCCATCCACAATTAATCTTGTGAGCAACATCGTGCTAGAAGACAGATGCCAAAGTGTAGACAAAAGCTGCTGCGATATCCACACCTCGCACCGTTCTGCAAACTGGCTTTGCAGAGTGTTTCCAAGCATTACACAAATGTTGGCAGAAGTATGTTACTGCCCAAGGACAGTATTTTGAAGGAAATGTTGTTTATATGTTTGTATTTTATCTGTGTGCAGAAATAAAAATTAATTCTGCGAACTTTTTGAAGCTACATAAACGATTGAAGCAGTTTCATAATTTTATTGTAGGTGTATTATTTAACATATCATTTACAAGTACATAGTACAACTCACAAGTTTGTTTTTTTTCACATTACAGGTACTCGATGTGTGCCCCTTTAGTGACCCTACAGATACAAAGTCTGTGGTCGAGTTCATCCCAAATTTGATAAAGCATGTCTCAATCAACTTGAGTAAAAGTTTGGTGATACAAGCCCGCAGTTCTGGCAGATTAGCCACTAATGGCAGCATAAATACCGAGTCCTTCATATATCCTCTTAAAAAAAAGGTTAAGTCAGGGGAGCATGGAGCCCAGGCAGCTTTCTTGATCATCCTTTCCAACATACGGATCCATCAATTTTGCAACTGTAGCCATCTAATGTCCACAAGTGGAAATATACGTTTGCCGGGCATTGAAAAAACTTGGCGAGTTGGTCTATGTATTTGTAAAGTTTCGTGATGATATACTAAATAATACACCTACAATAAAATCGGGAAACTACTTCAATCATTTGTGTTCACCCCGTATACAAGGTCTGTTCAAAAAATAACCAAACTTCTTTTTTTAATTTTTTTTTATTTAATATGCAGCTTAGTGGTCTTTGTCTCCTTCAAAGTACTCCCCTCCTCTATTCACACACATATTCCAGCAGTTTTCCCACTTTACCAACCAGTCCTGGAAAGCTCTTTTGGAATATCCTTCAATGCCAGTGACGAATCTTTCTTAATGTTATCAATACAGTTGAAATGGCATACTTTCAGTACTGATTTTAATTTTGGAAACAAGAAAGAGTCGCAGGGAGCCATGTCTGGGGAGTAGGAAGGCTGGGGGAGGACATTTATCTGATTTTTGGCACAAACTGGTGAATTAACAAGGCCGAGTGAGGCGCACTGGCATGATGAAGGAACCATGAATTGTTTTGCCATAACAGTGGTCTCTTTTTGCGATTCCGTGAATGTTTTCCCCAGTTTCACGCAAAATTTCATGTTGCATCATTGCTCTTGTAAATCAGACATTGCAAAAATCGCCAAGAATACTGACAAGGAGAGGCTACAGTGTTGGAGAAACGGATTCAGGTGGGACTTGGTGTATACGTAGAGGGTCCGTGCCTGTATAAGTCTGCTGAGCCATAGTGCGCACTATTCAGCCATTAGCGAGATAATTGACCTGGAATTTGGGCACCTGAAACGGCGCGCCTTATGTACGCTGTGCGTGCGTGGTTTGTCAGTAGCAGCAGTAGCGCAAAGGTAAAGCGTATGCTTGGTAATCTGTAACTTCTTGCATGTTGTTGGTTCAAGTCCCGGCTGGGGAATTTTTTTCAAAACTCTGCACAACAGTTTTTTTTTTCCATTCCTTACTAATAATCACGATTAAAAATGCACTTTTATTTATTTTGTTTGTCAAGTTTCTATTTTTTAAGTAAGTTATAAAAAATTTACGCTTTTATACCTTTTTATCTAATATACTAATTCTCTTATCTGTCTGTCCGTCCGAGGCCAACAAAGAAAGTTACAACAATCCGTCCGAAGCCAGGGATTGATGTGGCAAGACAATACTCTGTCATTGTTATTTACTTAAATAAATAAACTGAAAAAAAAATAATTCTCTTGGTCTCTCCAAAGCCAGGGATTGTTGTGTGGTAAGACAATACTCTTAAGGGCAGTATCTTTTGAACGGGAATAGGTAGCCAGTTGAAATTTTCACAGAGTATGTGTTATTATGGCGGATTGTCTAACAAATAATAAAAAATGTAAAAAGTTTTTTTTTTCTTTCTTTCTTTTTTTTTTTTTTTTGTTCTATCGTAAAAACAGTTATACATACAAGCGTCAAACTTGGCATGTTTATAGTTCAAACTCTAAAGTATTACAACAAATAATGAAAAACTGGCCAAGTGTGAGTTAGACTTGCGCAACGCCAAACATAAAATCTTTTTTCAGGTGATCTGTTAATTTAATATTTGAAAACTTTTTTGCTAAAAGCGCTTACTTTAAAAATTCGTCACTTTATATTATATATTATATGTCTATAAATGCCGGAATCGAGAACACAGTGCCACACCCTTCAGAATCTGGCATATTTTGGTAAATATATTATATGATAGTACGGAACCCTCGATGCACGAGTCCGACTCGCACTAGCCCAATTTATTGTTGCAGAATATAAGTTTTGAAGACCATTCATGCTCCACTTTCATTTCTTTATCCTTCAACCTGTACGGTTGACACCCGTCATGTGACGGGTGGAATTTCTAGTTAATAATAACAATGAAAAAAACATTTTTATTTACTTTTTCAAGTTTCTTCTTTTACAGTTTCTATTTCTGCGAAAGTAAACTTCTGGAAAATGTCCAAACTGAGGATAGTTATCATTGTGCAACAAGTGAAACTAACGATACAGTCTAGGCTGTCTAAGACGGTCTCCTCCAAGAAGGACTAAAATTATAACGGTCGAAAATTATGTCACCTGGATTTGGGAATAGGCTTTCCCAAGTTAAATTGTATGCCTATATCAGACTCCTTATAACAGTCACAACCTTATAAAGGACCAAAAAATGTGGTCCAAAGACAGCACAGTAATCTCCTTAACGGACTTTACGTTCGTTAATGGACCTTGTTCGTGAGTAACATACCCTCGATCAAGGCATCATTGCTCATTAATGAATGATTTTTACACATAATTTTTTCTTTTCATAATGAAATTTTAAAGGCATTTTTATATTAAATTTTGGATTATGTTATAAATTTAACTTAATCCACAATTTAATATAAAAATGTTTTTTTTTTTTTTAAATAAACTCATTTTTCAGTATCTGCAATTTTATTCTCATAACCAGTGGCGGTATTGCAATTTTCCTTTTTTTCTTCTTCAAAAACATTTACTAGCCATGTATTATAAAAGCAAGCGATGCTATTTATTGTAATCTTTAAATTTAAATTAATTATCATTCAAGAATTTAAAGTTTTGATGGAAAAAATATTAAAGATCATTTTATTTATGTTGGGGATTCCCTATCGGGGATTTACCATTCCTTACGAGTGTCAGTAGCTCGTGATTATTTATAACAGTCAAGACAGTTATACGTTATAACAGCCATGACCGTTATAATTTATAACAGTCAAGACCGTTATTCCTAAAAAGGACTAATTTTATAAAGGACCCTATTCATGTCGCCCTTGGAAGACCGTCTTAGACAGCCTGGACTGTACTTCAATTTATAGTGAACAGTCGAAAAAGAACTGTTCACTTATTGTAAATGTAAAAAAATGCCCCGCTTTATCGAATTTATTACTGAGGTATAAGAAAACGCTGTTTATACCTTTATTAACTGTAAAAGAAGAAACTTGACAAAAGTAAATAAAAAGTGCTTTCATTGTTTTATTATTAATAAAAAGGTATAAAAGCGTAATTTTTTATAACTTATTTAAAAAAAAATAATCTTGACAAACAAAGTAAATAAAAGTGCATTTTTAATCATGCTTATAAGAAATGAAAAAAAAACCCCGTTGTGCAGAATTTTGAAAAACATTTCCCTGATTGGGACTTGAACCAACAACCCGCAAAAAGTTACGGGATACCGAGCGAACGTTTTACCATTGCGCTACGGTAGCAAAATGGCAGGGCAGGGAAATGAAAAATAATTAGGGCACATTTGGTCAGAAAGTAGGGCAAGTCAGAGACATAAGTGCACAATATAATGGTTAGTTTAAATAAATCCAACGAAAAAGGGCAGGGTGCTCTCAGAAAGGGCAGGGCGCATTGAAAAAAGGCAGGGCGCCGTGCCCTTCTATTCCAGCGTAGATGCAACACTGGCGCTACCACTGTTGCTGACAAATCATATGCGCACAACGTACTTAAGGCGCACCGCTTCAGGTGCGCAAATTTCAGATCAATTATCTCGCAACAGTCTGAATAGTGCGCATTATGGCTCTGCACACATACACAGGCAAGGACCCTCTACGTATATGCCAAGTCCCACCTGAATCAGTTTCTCCAACGTCGTAGCCTCTCCTTGTGAAACATGTTGCACTCAAATGGCAATAACTTGGAAACTAAACAACATGTAAAAACTTGTAAATAAACCATTACGCAGAAGGATATGACAATTGTAGTTCTGCCAACTGCTCGTCGCTATGACGATCCGTTGCCGCGTAATTAAAAAAGTTTGGTTATTTTTTGAACTGACCTCGTATGTTACATTACATTTCATAGTCTTGCACAATTTATTATTTTTTGAAACTCCATTCTTTCTCCAAATACAAACAATGTGATAAGGCAAAGTAGTACATCAACAAATTCTTGAGCTGTTGTTTTCTTTTTCTTTTTTCTTTTTTTTTCATTTTCAATCATCAGAATCATTTTCTCCATCTCATCATCTCATGACAGTGGAATCCTTTAAATTCTTTAACTCACTTAGAGAGGATAATCAAAAATGCCCAGTATTCAAGATCTGAAAATTGCAGTACACATATTTCGAATCTCAATATTTCTTACCATGAACCATTAAAACACATCTACATAAATTTAACAATGAAGATCTGTGACTATTCATAAATACTAAAAATTTTCCCTACCAAAATCCAGAAAGCAAAAAATCTTAATTTTACAATAATATTATTCTTTAAAAATGAAAGAACAATAAAACTTTCACATAATAAAATTATTAACAGAATTTTATTATCAGATCAATCAATTATAAAATCTTTAAATTATATAGAGTGATTCTAAATTATTCTTATAGTTTTCATGGGCTATAATTGCCAAACCCACTAATGACAAAATAAACAATTTCAATAAGTGTGCATTTCCTGACATTTAAGACTTCCAAACAGTATTCCATTTCACATTCATTCCTAACACTCAGAATATTAAAACAGCTTTTGTTGTCTTTAGGAGTTAAGAAGTTTTTAAAATTTGAAGTTAGTTAAGATGCTCACTTGCTTGATCCTCCTAAGATAGGTTTGTGGATAGTATTTATGGAAATACTTTTTAAGCCGTCTCATCTCTGGCTTGGACATCCCAATTTGAATCAAATCATCATCTTCAACATATTTCAACTGAGCTACTGTATTGATCTTTAGATCATTCTTCAGCCCATTGTAATAAGGTTGAAGTTCTGCTTCAATAAGAAATTCATACAATCCAGGCCCTCTAGCTGATGCACCCATGCCTTCGTCCTGTGAATGAAAAAAATAAAAAAATCAAATTAAGATTTCAAAGGACTAGAGATGGACTCCAGATTTTTACCATGATAAGAACTTATACAAATAGATTACAGACATTTAGTGATTATTTCGATATGTTACAATAGTAATTTAAACTGCTCTAAAGTAATCATAAAAAAAAATTATTTCATTAAAAAAAAATCATTCTGCTTCATTCATGGAAATGGTTATCTTTTTTCTTCATGCATTATTTTTATTTAACTTCTAATTCATGCATCCTTCATTCGACATTTTCTTTTTATACAGGTATTGGACATTGAAACTGAAACACCTAGTAGAAATCCAAAATCTTTATTTAATAAGGTGTTGGGGCACCGTGGGCAGCCAGCACAGCAGTAACACGTCTTGGGAAGGATCGGTAGAGGTCCTGCACAGTTTGCACCCCAAACCATTACTGATCCACCTCCGTGTTTGACTGTGGGTGCCAAGCAGTCTGGGTTGTAGGCATCAGAGGTGCTCCTCCAGACGAATACCCTCCCTGTTGTTTGGAAGACAGTGTAGCTGGACTCGTCCGAGAATATGACGCGTTTGAGGTCATCCAACGTCCAGGTTTTATGCGTCCGGCACCACTGAACCCGCTTGGAGGCATTTGTACTACTGATGAAAGGTTTCGGTATAGCAACCCTGCCATGGATGTTGGATTTATGCAGGTAACGACGGATTGTCTTCGTGCACACAGGTTCCTTCATTTCTGCGGTGATTTCTGCTGAGGTGGTTTTCCGCTTTCGTGCAACAATCCTGGTCCATGTCCTGACGTCTCTTTCCGACAACTTCCGTTTTCCCCTGCAGTTGCTCCTCCTGGACGTGGTTCGCCCTTCCTGTTCATATGCACACATCACCCTGGATACTGTAGCACGTGAGACATCACAAAGTGTGGCAGTTTTGGACACAGATGCACCTGCTAGACGCGCCCCAACAATCTGCCCTCTTTTGAAGTCGGATATGTCTCCCATTATAGCGCTCTGCACAGACAATTTGAAGCTTACTATCGAACTTTTCTACTGGAGTGACTACCAAGACCTCTGACACGTGATTCATTGATATGCATACGATTAATTACCTAGCAGAAGGTTCTATTCAGCCCTGGGGGTATCCAGTGCTATTTGCGAAGGTGTTTCAGTTTCAATGTCCAATACCTGTATTTTCTGACATCCACCTCCTATGCTTATTCATACAACAATGTGGAAAACAAGTAAATTAACACACACACACACAGTCATTCACAATTTTCCTGCTTTAACTTATTCAGATACCTAATTTGAAAATTGTCTGAGTGTAAACATATTATCAATTCCTCTTTTACAAAATCATTCGGAATACATACTACAGCAATTAACACAAAACATTCGAGGAAAAAAAAATTTTTTTTTTAAAATAGAATTTAGATATTAGAATGAATTCTGAAAATATGGGCTTATTCAATTCTGGTATTGTTGCTAAATATAACAAACAGTAAACAACACCATCAATATAAACAATATGAGTGGGTTTATAGACAGCTGATGCGATTCCAATCAAGTGCTTCATTGACAGAGCCATTGTGGCAATGGATGAGGAACAACCTTAAACAGGGTGTTCGAAAGTTTTGTACCAAACTTCTAGGATACACAGAATGGACCAAAATATCTTCTGCAAATGAACAGAGGGTTGGAAATGCTTCCTTGTTTCAATAGACAATAATTATTCTGAACCTTGGATGGCAACAGTCCTTCATTTCCTCTCACAAAAAAAAAGCCTTTCTGAAATTTTTAATATGTTTCCTATTACTATAGCTAATAATGGCTTGACCCCATGGCGAGTCCATTTTTTAAAACAAGTAAATTGGATATTTTGTGTGTCTTCATAGCCATATCAGACTCTGATACTAACATGAACACTAAGAAACATCTTACAATAGCTGAAATGGCTTACATGCTTCTTGCGCATGGAGCAGCTGATGGAAATGCAACTGCAGTTGCCTGTCTGTATGTAACATGAACGCTTCCCTAATCAATATCACCACAACACTGCACTTTTACATCAGCCTCTCAAAGATGATGCATGACACAAACTGACGTCAAACCACCTGAAGCCGTGGAAGACATTCTGCTGGAAATTCAAATAATCCAGCAGCAAGCGTATGGTAGAGTCCATGTCCATTCAGGCAGGGCCATTACCTTGATAGTCTCAGAATTTCTTGAATTTACTATATGTTAAAAATCAGGAAAATATAAGATTACCATACTTTTTGGTTTTGTCCAAAAAAATTCCTGGGCCGAGATACAGGCCCTCAAGGATGGCACCACGGGTACCATTTCTTAGCTGGAATTTTCGGTGAAAGTTTTACAATGCTCTATCTCTGGAACCGTTCATGATATTTGATTGCTGTTTTTTTTATGTTAAAGATAACAATTTTCTGAGTAACCTGGATCCTTTGTTTGTGAAATATGTGTTTAAGTTCCCTTGCTGTAGCCTTGGGAAATTTTCTTCAAAAATTTTTCTTTATTTTTTTTCTCAAAAATGCCAATCCCAAAAATTTTGAAATTTTTACTGTTGATTAGTACCATTCAGTACTACATTCACTGAAAAGAAGAACTTCCACTTTTGAGTTTAAAATTTTTTATTAACAATTTTCTCTTTTCAGCTTCCATGGTTAATTTCTTTATTCATTACACGATGCTGCATTTAAAAATTTTTTGTCAGATGTTTGAATTCTGATAGCTTATTTTGTATAATTTTTAATGCTGATTTCAAATCCGTTTTTAGTTTTGCTGTATCACGTCATGATTTTGTACTAATGCTAATAATATTTTTCTGCATTTGCATTTATGCAAAAAAATCAATGATATAATAAACATAGAAAGATTTAGTGAAAGTATTTAAAAGCATATATCATTAATAAGATATTTGCAGTACACATTAACCAAAAAAACCTTATTTTAACATTTCTCACAGCCGTAAATATAGCAAAAATGTGTTATTTTTCAATAAAAAAATGCAGATATTTTAAAAACTGTACGTGATACCAAAAAAAAATTATATATTTGAAATCAGTGTGAAAAATTGGTTAAAAAAAAACATACATCACTTTACAAACATCCAAAATCATACAATTTTAAAATTTGACTCCATTTCTTTTCTCTCTGTCTGGAACCAGAAATTCCAGAATGAAATAGAACCATCCAATTGTCTAACCAACCAATTTCCTGTCAGTAGTAGATTTAGAGAAATGGGAGCTTCAACCAGGTTCATTTCTTCTTTTTGGCCTATGGCTGGCAAAAGAAAGTTAAGTTGTCAACAAGCAATCAAAGAGAGCAGTTTATCAAATTTTAGGATTAGCAGTAGTGCATTTTGTGAAAGTGAAAAGATACATGACTCGCAGCATTAAAGAAACCTTCGCCATATATAAGAAGGAGCATCCACTATTTCACATTGGAAGATCAAAATTTTATGCACTTCGACCTAAGTGGGTGGTTCCACAATCACCTAGAGATGTTTGCTTATGTGTTTATTGTGTGAATTTTGAACTTTGTGTGTAACTTTAAAGAACTTACTTGAAGGAGTGACATACGAACACCTTGGTTGAACGTGTGTAGTCACTAGTAGTGTGTGATGTAGAGCAAGAAACCTGTTTGTTTCAGGAATGCGGTGACTGTCCTGGAAAGGGAGGACTAGACTCACAGACACTTGGCCTGGAAAACGAAGATGACTCTTCTGAAGTTACATATGCAATATGGGAAGAAAATAAACTTATTAAGAAAACTGTTGCCATTGATAACTTCATTGATGAACTTGGGAAGTGGACAACAAAAGCAGTAACACACCAACATCTAAAAAAAATTCAACAACGCTACATTGCAGAAGTGAAAGAGCGTGTAACAACTGAACAACTATGCTTAGTGCTTCACTGTGATTTTGCTGAGAACTGGTCTGTGATTCTTCCACAAGAAGTACAAGGATACCACTGGAGTAATGACCAAGTTTCAATTTTTACAGCAGTCATATATTTTCAAAACAAGACCACAAGTGCTGCTATTATAAGTAATGACAGAGGACATGACTCAGCACATGCATTATTGGCAATACGCAAAATTCTACAGCAGGTGCAATCACAGCCAGAAAAGATCATCATTATATCTGATGGTGCACCTAGCCACTTCAAAAATCGTTACCAACTGTTTGAAATGACAAAGTCGCTTGTTCCAATGCAGTGGATATACAGTGCTACAGGTCATGGAAAAAGGCTTGTGATGGTGTAGGAGGCCTGCTTAAGCACCATGCTACAAAACATAATCTTTCCAGCCCAAGTTTAGCTGCAATTTAGAATGCCGAAGATTTCACAAGAGTGGTGCAGTCATACGCATCGACAGCCCTCATCCTTTTTCCGCCAGCAGAAAGTAGAAGAATGGTCCAACCAAATTGCACCTGTGAAAAGAATTCAGAAGACACATGTCTGGACATACAGTGATGGGAAAACCTACATTGCACGAACTTTACAGAGCAAGCAACAAGAAATTTCATTTCTCCGATCGAAATCTCAGAAACAGCAAGAGAATATTCAGTGTCACAACCTGCGAAAAGGGTTGTTTGTGGCCTGTGTATATGACAGTGAATGGTGGATTGCAGAGGTTATAGATATTAGTTGTGAGTTAAATGAAATCACTGTGAACTTTATGCTACCACATGGACCATCCGCTGGATTTAGATTTCCAGCTGCAAGACAACAGCACCACCACCAGTGCTCACTTCCAATCCGCTATGTTTTGAAGATTTTGGATGACCCAGTGCCTATTGGTTCAACAGGAAGGCATCACTCAATATCAAAGGAAGATACCGATGCAGTTGAACAAATTTTTAGTTCATTTAATTGCTAATTTCAGTTCTAAGGTCTAAGCAGTGCACAGAAATGTTTTGTAACTTTATGTGTATTGAGCATATATTTGACTTATAAGCTTTAATATGTTTTGATAGCTGTCTCTATTAGTTTTATTTATTAAGAATCAAAATGCCATGTAAATGTGATTTGATTTTGATTTAATTTCTGGTCAATATGTTAGCATGTGATAATTACAAATGGTTTATTATACGCCAAAATTTTAAATTGTTTATAAAAAATTTTAAACTCAAAAGTGGAAGTTCTTCTTTTCAGTGAATGTAGTACTGAATGGTACTAATCAACAGTAAAAATTTCAAAATTTTTGAGATTGGCATTTTTGAGAAAAAAATAAATTAAATTTTTTGAAGAAAATTTCCGAAGGCTTATAGCAAGAAAACCTGAACACATATTTCCCAAATAAAGGATCCAGATTACTCAGAAAATTGTTATCTTTAACATAAAACAAACCCCAATCAAATGTCATAAACGGTTCCGGAGATAGAGCATTTTAAAAGTTTCACCGAAAATTCCAGCTAAGAAATGGCACCTGTGGTGCCATCTTTGAGGGCCTGTATCTCGGCCCAGGAATTTTTTTGGGCAAAACCAAAAAATATGGTAATCTTATATTTTCCTGAATTTTAACATATAGTAAATTCAAAAAATTCTGAGACTATGAAGGTAAGATTTTTTTTTTTGCTGCCTGAATTGATATGGACTGCACCGTATGCATTATTACCGCCATAATGCACTACAGCCTTGTCTGAAAGTCCTGTAGGACAACCACCTAAATTTTTTCCACCAACGTGCAAGTACTGAACGTTGCTGATTATCCTCGTTGTTTGGGTTTTTGCAGCAAACTGCTGTCCAGCCTGATTTCCTTTCAATTGTCCTGTTCACCAATGAGGCACATGTTTCAGTCAGGAAGTGTGTTTAATGTTCACAATCCACATTGCTAGTCCTGTGCTAACCCATATGTGCCATTCATCTATTGTCTCCCATAGGCATTGTGGGTGATAACGGAATTAGGCCATAACAACTGCCCGAATGCCTGGACGAGATGACATATTGGATTGTCTTGGAGGAGACCCTTCTTGAATTGCTAAAAGATGGCTATTGGCTCTAAGCATAATTCCAGCATGATAATGCACCAGCACATTTCACCAGTGTAGTTCAGCAAAACCTGAATATTACATATGGTTTTAAGTTGGACCAGACAAGTTGTCCGATATGACACTTCTGGAATTCTATTTTCTAGGGGCATTTGCAAAAAGGAAGTATATGAGACGACACCCAACGAGTCCGTAGAGTACCTAGCGGCACTAAAGAACAAAAAAAAAAAAAAAAAAATCTGTATCAATCTAAGCATTTAAGTATTACCTATACATAACCAATGTTCAATATGGATGCCCTTAGTGAACAACAGATGTCAAAACAGAAGTTTAGTTTTGTTCAGAAATGTCCTAGCATATCCTTACACAGGAGATGCAATGTTTCCGGTCACCCAATTGTAGTACTGCATCTAGCAAAATGGGTGGCAGGGAAGTGAACAATAAATAGGGATCATTTGGTCTGAAAGTAAGGAAAGTTGGAAACATAAGCGCACATTACAGTGGTTACTTTAAAGGTAAACTCCACACCCAAAACAACTTTGTTTAAAATGAAAGACGAAGGTCTCAATAACAACGTAGCATGTAAAAAAATTTTCAATTCGAACTCAAAATTGATAAAATATATAAAAAACTTTCATTTTCCCCTCCCCCTGCGATCGACACTGGCGCCATGTTTCGGCAACTGTTACGTCACAAGTTCCCGAGAAATGCGTAGGAGTTTCAAATTCGTAACATCACACATTGGATGCTATTGGTTAGTTGTCAGTTGGGCATCGTAATGGACTATGAATATGAAACAAGACCGATAGTGACAACTGAGATTTTGATAACAGTGACAGTGATATAGTACAAGGGCTGTTAGCAGAATTAAATGCTACTGCAACTTCTGCGATATACAGCCCTATGCATTAAACCATAAAACGGGATCTTCTGCTTGCTGCGTCGTCGTGTGCACATTAGGGCAGCGTGTGCCTACACAGCTAATAGGCCTACCTCATTCCTTCGGCGTTTAGCACATGCTGTTGCGGTCGTTGTTCTTGAAGAACATCAGGCCCGTTTAGAGTTGGAAGAGCATCTAGTTCCACCTTATACGTGATCTAGTTTTAACAAATTTCTTGTTTGAATTGATACTGAATTAATACTGATAAGCGAAAACGGTGGATGCGTAGACAAAGCAAGACGCTTCGAAATGAGCACACGATGCTGTTTGGAGTACGATACCAGTTCCCTCGCTGTCAAAAATTAATCCACTGTCTTTTAATCGATTCTGATTGTGGAAATCTATGAAATGTGAAATTTCTATCCGATTGTCTGTTTACACATCCAAAGAACAAATTGAAGGCATACCGACGTAAAACAGGTTAGCAAAATCTTACGATATGTAGCAAAATCGTTCTAAGCAACTAGAATCTCTGCAACGAAATTCCCGAGGTTCTTGCGGCAGGAAATGACGCCTTGTTCCACCATGCTCTCTGGAGAAGGGATGGAAGATACCATGTCAATTTTCAATTTTCCGAGGCATTTTCCTTAATAAAATATTAGGAAAATCGAAAAATATATTACAGACCAATCAGTAAGTTTGGGCAGTACCCAATGGCTTAGAGGAAAATGAAATGTGGCTATTAAAAGCGTAATATTTTTGTTTCAGGTACAGAGCAGATCATCACTGAAAGCGAACCGGTCAGCAAGACAACCAGGCCATGACCACCCCTCGTAAGCGGAATATACTCATTGGAGAGAATTTGTCTCCAATCACACCCCACATACATACACAGTGCGTTTTCGGTTATTTCATCCATTTAACAGGAGTTACAACAAATTTTAGTGTACAAATTTATGCACTTAAGCAGATTATCTAATTATCCAGTATCGACTTAGGCAAACTTAAAATACATTGACTTCAACTAAATAAAAACAGGACTTTACACTCAGTATTCACTTAGGCGGATTATCGAATTAATTAGGTATCCGCTTAGCAAGGTTTGACTGTAGTAATGGGCATCAAACAAGATACATGAATTTATCTTTAAAAGACTTTCCTCAGGCATATGTTATTGCAGATAACATAATAATCATAAGCTCAAGAACAAAAAAATGCACTGAAGACAAGGAGGATAAAGTAATTTAGAATTTGCTTACTGGAAGAAAAAAAAAAAAAAGAAAACACCGTGATGAAGAAGAAAAACCTGCTTCCGATAGGAGAATAAATGTTTGTCGGTTTTTAGAAAACCCAAAATGTTTACGCAGTCAAAACTGTAGCAAGTGCTGGTTAGTACTCATAAGTGAATATGTGTTATGATGTTGAATGAGTAACTCGGAAACTTCTTGTTGGAATTCGATCAAATTTTAACGGTATACACAGTTTTATGTACCCTGTTATTCCTTCAAATTCCATTAACCTAGGCTTTACAGAACCTGAGTTATTAACTTGTTGATGTTGGTGGCAGCATTTTTATTTCTGTTCATATCTCGGTTATCGTTCAAATTCGGACCCATGTTCATAAGACTTTTTGTGTTTACCTTGATCTCTATAATAACCCCTTAAATTGTTTTACACACGATTTAAATCGCTCTGTATATGTAATCATTTCCTTAAACCATCTAAAATGTTGAACATCAACATCTTGGTTTAGATGCCAACACGGATCTTGATGTCATTCCAGGCACAACCAGCATTACAGATATTACATGTGGCAATAAACAAGCAGTTCAAAGATTAATTGGAGCAAGAATAAATTAGTGCTTAATGTCTGGAGGCCAATCCATTACACCAACTGGGAAAATAAAAAAGCTATGAACATCACAAATTGGACAATGAATTTCAGATTTTTAGAAATAAATATTTTAGAATTCAAGAAATGCTCTATCTCCAATGAAGTTATGTCGCTACATGTATCAGGATGATATTCTTTAGGAAGACAACAATGAAACAGGATGTGCTTGATAGTTTAAATGAAGAATGATGTAAATAATATAAATAATGCAAATAATTAATCTAAATAATTTTAAATTATTACATAGCAAATTATGAAAATCTTTTTCTAAAAGTTCTTTTTTCCTCCCCAAAAATGTCTTCCAAAAAATAGGAGGCCATATTAGATTCGAAGTTTTATTATAGTTGGGTAAATATAGCATTATATGCAACCATATACAAGATAAAAATTAAACATAAATAAATCTCTGGGGTTGTGGTTACTTACTGCATAAAGAAACAAAGTTCAGAATTAACCCTTTCACTTCATGTAATTAAACTTCATGTTCATTCCCTTTTCGCAGCATACCGAGAAGTTTTTAAAGTCCATGGGGTGAAGCCGTTTTCCACAGGTAAAAGTAATGAAATTTTGGGTGGATGTATCAACTTTAAACAGCCAAAGGGTTAACGACGTGTTCCAACTGGCCAAACTTAAATTAAATCTAAGGCCAAAAAGCTGCATGAACAGTTTTGCTACGACAGCTTCAAGTGAGAGTTAGTTTGCATCAAATCAAAATAGCATATAGGAAGCACCTAAGGAAGATGCACCTACAGGAAATGCATTCACTGATTTCCTCTCTAAAGTTATTAGAGAAAGAGATTACCATGCTGAATAGTACTGCATTAAATATGATGAATGAAGGTAATGCCTTATTGCATATAACCATGTGACAGAAGCAATTTCAATGGTAAAACATAAAGTAAACAGTGAAAGTATAAATTTCCTGGTTGGTTTAAATGCAGTTCAGTTGTTTTTTTAAGTTGAAACCTTTCTCAATTCATCATAACAATAACTCGGTGTATTTTTAAAGCCACTGTAAAGTAACACTATCAGTCATTTGAATAAGAATGTATGGATCATTCATTCCATTTATTTTCTTAGAGATAAGATTTTTCTTATACTTAGTACTCATAATTGAATAGTACTCTAACTTTATAACGTTCCCTTTTTAATATACTTCTAGTGCTCAAAAAAAAAGTTATGTGTTAGAAAAAGATGTTTCTTAAAATGAAGTCAAGGCCACTAGCATGTATGTTATCTGAGAAAAAAAAGACTGTCTTAAACTAATGAGCAGGTTGTCAAGTACTACTAAGAGCATTATCATTGAAGCAAAGAAAGCAGTGGTGGACCTCAAAATGAAACTTGATCTAGAGATTAATAATAAAGATGCAGACAGTTGATTGAAAGGGCACAAGAAGTTATTTCGTAATCCGAAATTAGCTAAATACTAAAGATGTGAAACGGAAACCAAAATATTAGAGCAAGAGGTAGCTGAAAGAAATCCAGAATAGAAAGCATTTCAATAAGGAAGATTTCACAGAAGCCTTTCTTATAACAGAAGCAGGAATGACAAAGATTAAAAGCAGGGTTCAAACAAAAATATTTAGAAATGCTTCAAAAGACACTATTAAAATATTTAGTGACATAAAGGAATATAAGAAAATAAAAGAAAACCATCTCTTCAGGTAACATGAAATCAGTTTTTCAAAAGGAGGCTAAACAACTGGGATTAACTATATCAATTCTAGGTGGGATTTCTTAATTATCATTTCCCAAAGCATCATTATCTTTGAGAAGACATTATTTAAATTGCTTCCAAATAGATAACTACAATAAATAAGTTACATGAACTTGATAAATTATTACAAACATGAATAAATAAAATTTTGTTGTTGAATTGTCTCAAGCAAACTTCATTAAGTCTTCAATAGAAAAATATCAGATGATTGTTGAAAACACGGATGATGTCTTTATTTTTGAACCATCTTTTGCTTATATGGACAGATCTGTCACCTTATTGATAATTATCAATTGCTATCTTATATTATTTTTCATTGTTATTTTTCAATCATCTCATGTAATATTCATCGAATATCTACAATACCCCAAGGTATGTTTATTTTATTTCATTTACAGTGTTTTATCTTCATTACATTTAAATATTTCAAGCATTTTTTCCATTTTTTTTAATATTTAATATAACGATATAATAATTCTTTCAATATAATATAATAATAAATATTTCCAAGCTGTATTTGGCAAAGAAAAAAATTAGATTAAGAATATTCCAGTATATCTTCTTATAACTCTATTATCAAGTACAGTATACCGGTAATCCACTTGATATGAAATCCAAGAGAACAAGATATTTTTTCATAATATCAGAAATTCATAGCAGAAGAGTGTAAATTTTTTACTGTAATAAATTTGACAAGTTCATATTATAAATAGCCTACAACCTTTATAGCAAATTATTTACAAAAAAAAAATCAAGAATAGTCGATTGCTTTTACCAATTTTATTGTCCACATTAATTTACTTTTATTATCAATTTCTTAATTACCATATAAAATCACAACCAGCTGCTTGCCCGTGATCAATACGATTCTTCACGTGATTCGTCACGAGTGATTCCTTACATGTACTATCCACCCGATGCTTAGCATCATAACTCTTCGAGCACAAACACCACAAGGCTTAACATTGACTGATTTAATATTTTAAGAAATATTTTCTTGAATTAACAAATTTAATTGTATTTTTCACAAAATTTTTATTAAAAATTATTTTGTATTAACCAAAACACATATAAAAACATTTCATATTAAAGAATGATTTTACATGTAAAATTCCCTGAGAGGGTTGGAGAAGAAAATAATTTTGTATTAAGTGGTTTATACTGTAGTTCCCTATTAGGGACCTTTTGCACTTTATTGCTGGGCTATTCATTTCCATATATTCTCAATGACTTATAATTGACAGCAAATGTCCTCAAAGATTTGAATTTTTAATAAATAGATGCATGGACTGGAACATTAAATTTCAGGGAATCTTGCTCTTTTTTCCTAGTGAAAACTTTGGATACCATCTTGTATAACATAGGTACGGTTTATTTCAGAAAAATATGCCACAATTAAAGCAGTATCAATGCTCATTTCAAATTTTGCTTTCTTAAAGTAGAAACTTTGAACTTGCTAATAAAAAAAAAATAAAAAAAATACAAATAAAAAGGTGACATGCATATAAAGCAGGAAGTTTTATAACTAAGGTATCAACCCATACATTAACTGATGTAATAACTGTTTTCAATTCGTCAGTTTTCACTCACTGAAGACGTAACTTTAATGCTCATTTCTAATTCATCGGAAAACAACAAGTTTTCATTTGAAAAGATGCAATGAAAAAAAACCTTTTACCACAACTTTTATATAGTAAAACACAAAATTAAAAAAAAAAAAGACACAATGTGTACCTCTAATTAAAGAAATGTTCAATTCCTGAATGTCAACATTTCTAGAGCAAGGCTATTATCATTCAGCAGGATACAAGCAAATAAGTTAAACTGTTTATAAAGTTCTCATTTGCCTGTAAAGGAAGGGAAACCTTTAGCCACAAAAAAACATCCAAGATATGAAATGTCAGATGCTTTTTTGTCGTTGAAGGCTTTTCCTTCCTTTACAAGTAAATTCCATAAAACAGTTCCTTCTAATAATTAATTCCTCATTTAGAATATCTGGACATTAAGCATGCATGTGCACCAAACAATTTTCTGATTGTATGGTACAAACATATTTGTTTAATGCTCATTTGTAATTCCTAATATGAATAGCTTGAAGCATGAGTTTTACATTTGGATCATACATATAGGCCTACAAACAAACACATGATGAATACTGTACTTTTGATTCCAACACTCGTATATTCTCTTGTTATATGTGTGTATTGAGCGAATTCAGATAGTCCAATTTTTAAATCATTCTGTTCTCATTTAAATAGAACGCAAGAGCAATCTCCCATTTTTTCTTCCATTTTCAGTTAGCATTTATTTTTTTTTTCCAGATCACATAAGACTGTTATCATCATAATAGAAATCAATAATTTTTTGTATTAATCAGAAGTAAATTTAACACTTTTCTTCAGATAAAGCAAATGAAATTTTGGTGATCAAAAGCTAGGAAATCTTTATAATGCCTCTTGAATCATTTAGACATAAAGGCAGGTCTTATGTAAATAGCCATCATTTTGAGAGTGCAGGTATAAGATGACTGTTTGAAATTAATGTTGAAATAGTCAAGCATAACATAGAAACATCAAGAGTTTGACATGAAATGTGACAACATCATTGCTTTTCAGCAGATTCCTTTGATTCTGAACCATGATGTGTCAAGCCATAAAGTGCTCATGAATAAGATAATGACATGCAGATTAGCAACATGTTGGGTTTTTGGACTTGTCCACTTTAACATGTGCTAAAATAACGGCTGTATATACAAGATGGGACCCGGATATACGTAATATTTTATTATGTATTTAACAAACGTTTTCAAAATCGCCTTCAAAATAGTGTCCATCAGACATAATGCACTTGTCCCAATGGTATTCCCATTAGTTAAAACATTTTAGGTATGCTGTTCAGTGTCTTCCACCAGGGTTCATCTTCAATTGACATTCGATCATTTTTAAAATGACTAACCGCCCAAACGCTTGTCTGGTTCAAAGCTTCCTCTCTGTAACCTTCTGAAGCCCTGCAACGGTTTTCGCTACTGATGTCGCTAACAAGAAACAAAGTTTGATGTTAACATGTTGCTCTTTCATGCTTGCCATTAAAAAATCACCAAACACATCCAACAGCATTTACAAAACAGCCTCACTGACTGCTCAATGTTTTGCTGAGAATGACGGTTGGACAACTGATCCAGAATGATTTCTACTGCAGGAACCTAGCATTCAACACCCATCATCCACAAGAAACTATTTCTCGTTATTCTGGAGTCCCCCCCCCCCCCCCTCGTATGTGTTAGACAATACTGTCTAGCAGCAAAATGAGAGGTGTGCTGTTGTGGGATGCCATTGGATATCATGTTGCCAGGAACGTTAAAGCCTTCTTAGCAACTCAGCAAATAATGCTTCTTCCCTGCATGTGAACCAGATATATTGCTTAATAAACACATCTAGAATATGTCACTTGGCAATTCCAATGAACTGTGGACTTGGGAGGGCTTCACAAGTTACATATTTTTTGGATATAATTTTACTATATTTGTCTAAAATCTGTAGTCACTTATCCATGTCATTATTAGCAGTATGTGCTATAAATTTCATCTTAGTCATATGATTCCTTCGTGACATTCAATTTTCACAAACAGTTGTGTGCTTATTTTTAACGTGTTTTAGGATGTCACTGATTATCTTTTGCATATACAATAATAATAATAATAATAATAATAATAATAATAATAATACTTTAAATTTATTTTTTAACATTAAAAATTATTTAAAATGTTTAACCAAATGAACTAAAAATCCCCCCTATAATGAATATTTTTATAATTTTTAGTTTAAAATTTCACATTACCAGTTTCTATTTAAACAGTAAGAAAATTTCGTTTTTATAAAGTCTGGAAACATGAATTAATGGTATACTTAGAAATACAAATTGAATATTTAAATTTTGGAATGAAATGAATTATGTCAAGTTTGTTCTGTTTAAAAATATCTTAATATGGTTAAGAATTAAAAACTTTAAATTGTGATCAAAATAGAGTTACATAAGGCCTTACAATACATATTAACTGACATGAAACCAACTACTTTCAGCATTTATTCCCGCTCTTTAATGATAAAGAATGAGTGTTAAGAATAAAAAAAAAAACAAAAAACAGAAAATGAAAATTACCATAAAACTCTTAGTGGAATTTTAAAAGGGATAAACATCACACAGAAATTGATTTGACTGGGAGAATGTAAAAGGGCTTTGAAAATCTCAATGCTTTTGAGTATGTGGTCTTGATTAGATCATTTGAATATTGTAAAATATCCATGAAGTCTTCTATATTCTTTAGGGATAAGCTTTTATTATAATTTATTCTAATATATTGTAATTCTGTTTATTGTAATTTCTCCTCCTCTTCCATTTATTTCTTCACCTATGATTAGTCAGTTTCTTTTCCTCTAATCATCTTTATTTTATTTAAGTAGAAATTTTTGTTTTCCTCCAATAAACTTTTGTATCATTATTAATCACTGTTATTGATTTCCTTACTTGTCCATGTGATAAACAAAGGAATAAATACCGAAGCTATTCAGCTTATTTCATTTATAATGTACTGTAGGACCTTCGCTTTTTATGTTCTAAGCACAATACAAAGACCTCTGTTTTTACCAAAATAGGTTTACAATTACAGTGGCTAAGCTTTTCTTCAAATAAACAGAAAACAATTATTGATTTGAAAAGCAAATTGGAATAACAAGACTGAAACATGAACACAAGATCCCAATGAAAGAAGAAATGGAAAGGGGAACCCTGAAGTAGTGACTATTTACTTAAAATCTTTTTAGGAAGAAGATTTGCAGCCTTTCATCCACCAGCATGTGGGAATGGAAACTCCCACTGATGAAGAGACAGAAAAAGAAACGAGTGGGTGAAAGGCCATGAAAGGAAAGTGACAGGAGATGAAGTAGAAAAGCACAGTTCAGTTACTATAGTCCACTTGAATTCACCATATCCTGCAGTCAATTACAAAATTACAAACAATCTCAGCAAATATTATGTATTGCTTTTTTTTTTTTAATTTGTTAAGGAAGGTCTTCCAATCAATTTTATTGTTAAACTTCTCAATGCAATTTTAAAATGCTATATCCATAATGAGAGACTGTTTAAGGAAGGACATAGAATTTGAAAAGCAGATTATTGAAAAATATGCCATTGGACATGCTTAATGATTAAAAATAATTGTTTCCAGAAGAAAGTCAAAATCTCTGAAGCATTTAATACTTTTAATGATTCCATATCACATAATGTTAAAGTAAAATTTCATCATTTAAAAGAAAAATTAATTGTGACGTCTATTATTTAAAAAAAAATAAATAATAATAATGACTTCTATTGCCGTACTTAAATGAATGCAATATGAAAAGAACGATCTTCAAAATTTTCTTGACTATAATAAAAGATTATGTTCTTAATAAATAAGAAACGCGATTAAATTCCTTTGTTTTGATTCATCAGAAAAGAGTAGAAACAATCAACTATCTTTTAGAGATTTGATATTACTATTGGCTTACCTTATCAACATATTGAAATCTGTTTGCTCGTATTTCTTTATATATATCTTTACTTGTACACCATTTTTGGTTAGTCATTGTATATTTCGATATAGTTTACTTAACATAAAAATAAAAGTATGCCCTATAATAAAAAGCTATCCTAACCTTTATGCTCTTTATTAGTCATAAAATGAATCAAGAGGCAGGAAATGGTAAGCGAGTCCTCTCAAAAATACATTTCCTTCTTTTGGCCTTTACTCATTAACCTTCTTACATCAGAGTTCATTTTGAAATTTGTTTTTAAATTGTGAAAGGTATACTTAAAGAATATGTCTGCAATTTTGGATCCTTTTATACATACATTTGAAATTTCAAAATAAAAATTCCTAAAAAAACTTTTATTCGATCTTCTAAAGAAATTAAGTCTGGCAATATTCCATTTTCTCACAGGTTTATTGATATTGCTGCTAATATTTGCATCCTGCTGTTTAGAAATTATTTCCTATATTAAGTTATCAATATTTTTAACTTCAAGTAATTTTAATTTCAATTAAATTAACATAATAGAATAAGCATTTTGATAAATCTGATGCATTTGTGTTTTAATTTTTATGCATATTATAGGCTGACGTTTAATAAAGCCTTAAACAAGATTACGAAAAAATCAAATGAAGGGAGGGAGAAAATGATAAAAATAGCATAACTGCAGTTAAAAAAATCATTAAAAGCCTTTAACCAAAAGGTATCATTATCACTGTATAAAAAAATCAAAAATATTTTCTTAAAAAATAATGTAAAGTAGTTAAAAATCAAACATTTTTAAAATGAAAGATTTTTATTATACAAGATTCAGCTACTACAAGAAAATTACAACTGTTTTTATTCATTTATAACAAAGAAGCAATTAAAATTTATGATACTGCATTTTTAAGTGAAATTATATATATAATTCGTGTATATAGTAATAAAATTAAATTCCAATAAAGGCAAAGACGGGAGCTATCTCAAAATCAAAATGTTATAAACAATGTAATTAGTCATGGGGGGATCAGAAAGATAATTAGTTCATAGGAGGGGGAGGGGAGAGAATATGCCAACTATTTGCTTCCATGTTACTAATTCATGTGATACTGTGGACAGAGAGAGAGAGAACAAGAAGTTGTTTTCTTTAAAGAGAACTTATCAGGTCTGCTAACCCCAAGGGGGGGGGGGGGGCAGCAAAAATGTAATGATTTCTTCCTTATGAAAAAGAAAATACAAATAAAAACTCATCTAATTATTTAGCTTCAATTGCTCAAAACCCAATATGTTAACGTTAATAACGTTTCAATACGAATAATAATTATTTTGTACAAATTACAAGGCTACTAGGAACCAAGAAACGAAAAGATGAAATAATTTTTAAAAAGTTATAAACGAAAAACTTTCACAGAAAATATATGTGAATTAAAACATCAATTAAACTTGTAGGCCAAAAGGCAAAAATTCGAAAATTTTTTAACTGGTATAAAGGTCAAATTTTCACACTGTTCACGGTTTTACTGGAGTTTCTTTTCATATTTTTTTAAATTATTCTTAGTCTGCTCATTTTTTCCCCTTCCAAGTTTTCTCATATACAGCATTTTATTAATTTATTGCACCCCCCTCCCCATTTCTTTTAAATAAGCACTTTTAGATTAATTTTACTTAAGTTTTTAACAAAACAAACAACATGGTATAATATGTGTACATTTATATTTATCAATCTATAATTTCAATTGTCAGTCTATACAATATAAAGTAACCCCAGAGAGAATTGTTTTTCTTGATATACTGTTGTGCCACACTTATGACATTTTATTCACTGTTATTATATTAACTGATTTATAAAGAGCCACTTGTTTCCGAGTTTAGATTCTAACAAAGTGACCTGCATTCCTCTATTCACATGAGTAGTGAACAATGAAAGGATGAGGAAAAAAAAACATCAATGAGTAGTTCATTAGCCAACCTGACATCACAGAGTACATTATTAAAAAACTAAATAATAAATAAGAGAGCTTTGGAGGGAACAAATTACAAGCATTCGGTTAAAGAATGTTTGAAACCAACCAATGGGAGGAGGCTAACATTTACTTTGGCTAGTCTATCCACTTTCAGTTGTGGTGGTGGGCTGATGACTTGACTGACTCACTCACACACCATGTTCGCTTGCTCTCCATCCCTGCATTTATGTCAATGATATGTTATGCACCACTTTCATGTGGCTGCTGTTTGCTCTTTTTACTGCAGTTTTTAATACAAGTTCTCTATGAATTTAACTTTTAAAAAGAAGTCATTTCAAAAGTTTAAAAAAAAAAGCAGACATGAGATACAATTTATGACATATTTTTGATGCATAACATATGATAGAATTCGTTTTAAATTATCGTGATTTTTCTATTTTTATATATATATAATTTTTAATTCTAATATGAGAATGATATTTCCAGTTTGTTGGGTTTTTTTTAATTTTATTTTTTTATTGACTGTTCATGTTCAAAAAGATCAAATAACCTACCGAACCCTCCCCTTCCCTTCACCTATGAAAAGATAACTTCCTGGACTTGTTTTTAAAGCTGTACCTGTTCTTCTTTTTATTACATAAAAAGCATTATAGATAAATGCTTTCAGTCTACTTTCCAAAGGTTCAAATCTCCCTCCATTGTAAATGGATTGTTTGCAGCTACAATATAACCATTTTTTACAAGGGCCTGCTTTTGGGATTTGTTTCCTGCAAGCATTTAGAATAAATTTGAATGATGATTGCTCTAAAATATAGTTTTTTATCATTGTGCCCACCTTTAAAAATCCTTGACTTTTAATGTGAACATTCCCTATTACCTAACGTCAAAACATGTATGACATGGAGGAAATTTTTAAAATTCGAAATAAAATGAAAAAATAAATGAAAAAATAAATCAAAAAAAAAAGTGAAATGAGTGTTTCTTACCATAGCTTAATATTATATTAGAAGTCTTTAGGATGAAGTGTATTTACAAATGAAGTAACTGAAAGAGAAGAAAAACCTATAGTTCGTTTATAATTTCTAAATTTTAATTCTATTACCTAGTAGCAATAATAATAAAAATAATAATAATTATGATAACGATGATGATGATGTATGTTTTTACTCTTGGTTAAATAAATAAAACTAATAAAAAGCGACATGTAGGATGCCCAGCTTTATAATCATCAGGCAATTTAATGTCAAAGACTGCAATAAATGTTTATACTGCAAGAAGTTAGTTCCCATAAAATTATCAAAATTTAAAAATAAAACATCGCGGTATGAAAGATGCTTTTTAAGTGACATGAGTGATGATCGAATGAGTTCAGGAATTTCAGATAAGGATAAACAAATTTTTAAAACGAGTTTCAATACAAATTCGGTTCTTACCTTTTTTAACAACTACAATGTTTATGTGCTGATTAATCCGTTAAAATGAAAAAAATGTGGGTAACGATTAGGTGTAACACATTGCTTACAACAAACAGAACAGGCTCAACGTATAAAACAGAAACACACAGCTTAAGAACATTAACTCACAAAACACCTATGAAACGATCTCCGTTCTCGTTTGTCTGTTTTCCATGTAGGTAAGCTACCGAATGGCATTCTAGTTTTCTCTTAAATCGTATAACAGTAAAAAGACACAACAGCGCACTTCTCAGATCTATAAATATCATCGCCAGCGAAAGCGATTCTGAGGAGAGCTCATTTTCAGCTTCCAGCGTCATTAATCCCGTGCAGCAGCATTGCCGCCATAGTGGCGGAACCATACTCTGGCAGCAGTACATCATGAAAATAATGAGCTTAATGATTACATCTATTGTAAAACATGTTACTGGAGTGTTAAATATGGCCAATAAAAACACATTAAATTTGTCACAAGTGAATTTATTGTTTTTTATTATTATAGATTAATAACATTTGTTTCTTTTTTAATTTTTTTTTAGCTGAGAAGCAGAGCGTGATCTGATTTAAAGAGTATAAACTCAAAATGGCGGTTAATGTGAATACGAGGATTAGTGTGCGTTCATTCTTGTTGGGTGTTTACATCTTTTTACCCATTTTAGCCCAATTAAATACTTCTTTTTATGCACGTATACAGAAATATATAATACATTGGATTGTAGGATATATAATTTTAGCTTACGCTATTATATATCGAATTGATTCTGGGTATTCTTTACAGGTACGCAAATAAGTTGTATTAATATTCACTCTTGTTTTGAAATAATTGAGAAACCATCAAAAATTTAAATTTATTAAGGTGATTATAGCCTAGAAGGACATAATGCATTCCTCCTTAATTGCGGTAATAATGATCCATCATGTATTCCGTCCTTCCCCATTTTATTTCATGATTCAATGAATAAACATCATCATGTATCCGGCCCCGCGCACGGGCGGGGGGGGG
>JAHWFO010057280.1:10932413-10954708 GCA_023313115.1 Rhysida immarginata | reverse complement strand
ATTTTATTCTTAATCATTTTATTTTTGTTAACAGATATCAATTCGATCACTGGGTTTGGGCTTACTCTTTGGAATTGGAGTGATTATAAGTTTTTGTACGCCCTCTTCGTGGAAAGCATTTGGATGGTATTTCTGTCTCCTGAGTTTTTTCCATTTTTCCGAATATGTCACGACAGCAGTCGTCAATCCACGAACCCTGAGCCTTGATTGCTTCCTTATTAACCATAGTAAAGAGTACACCATAGCAGCGATATGCAGTTGGATTGAATTTTGTATCGAGGCTTATTATTTTCCAGGTAAGTATTTGTCATCGTGTTGTTAGCTTTTTGCTGTGGTCAGTACTAAAGAGAATGGTAAGAGAGGGATGGCTGGAGTACAGATAATAGCTTCCCCAAAACAATGAAGAAATAATGTCAATGCCCTAAGACTTTGCAAGTAACGATCACACAGGTTTTCCTATACGTTCGGTGAAGAACAGCTCCTGCACTTACCTCACTATGTCGTTTTGTTTTATTTTTTTTTCTGAACGTTTTTGCAGGAAAATATCATTAGTTACCATCACCATTTATTAAGTAGCCCTCGTGAAGATTTCATGTACTTCCGTGAACTTTTGAAATGCAATTAATATATAATAATAATAATTATAAACTGGAATTAACCTCCAAACACAGGTATAATTTTTCAATCGAAAATTTTTTACAATTATTATATATTTATCATTGAGATCTGTTTGTATCATGTAAGTCTAATAAAAACAAGATACAAGGGAAAAACAAGGGTTTTTTTTAAAACCACGCTTTTATTATGTTATAATATCTGTTCAAGCCAGCTTCAACAATTTGTAAAATTAATAAAGCTTAATTTTGCAACAACAAACAACGGATACATTTAACCTTCGTCATAACGAATTGTTTGTTGTGGCAATTGGACAGTTCGTAGTAATGAATTATTACGATTAGAACACGAACCAGTGAACCGATTTGGAATTTTTTTTAAGATGCATTTTCATCGGTCCTGTGTATGTGTATCATGTTTCAGCTCTCTAGCTTGTCGGGAAGTTGGTTTAATATTAATTACAATATTTGCCCCAGACAGACAGAAAAGCAAGTTGGATAAAAAATACAGCATTTGCCAACTTACAATAAAACATAATTCATCAAAAACATAATTGCAGTTGTGTTTAGATCAGTTGGTTTTGATTTTGGCTCACTTTTTTAGTCTCAATAATTTCATGGAAAAATAATAAATTTTTACAATATGACCAAGATCACGAAAACCACTGGAACACAGCATACAGTATATTCTTCCATTTCCAGATTAAAGACTAAAATTATTTTACATATAAAGGCTATTAGAATAATTTAAGCAAGTATTATGCTGTATAAGGATAAACAAAATTTAAAAAGAATGGAATTCAGATAATTATCCTGAAAAGATCAAGTTTTGAAAAGCTTAACATTTATCTGTACATGTGCAACAACTCTTAAAAGATTATTTCCAATTCATGACTATAAAATGGGGAAAAAAATTATGATTTATTACTCAAAATAAATTCTATATTTTATTGAATGTTAAATTTATGCAATAATTTACTTACATTTCTTCAGTCATGCTGTCCTAATAGCCAAAAGCACTGGAGCATTAGATGTTTTCAATTCTTGAATCAGTCAGACTGTGGGTTCAAAAACCACCGTGGGCATAGATGTTTGTTTATTCTAAGAAAAAGTTAAGGATAATAGTCATGTGGAATTGTCTCAAGATTGTATTAGTCATGTGAAATGGTGCAAATGACTAGATATTGATGCTCTCCTCAAAAAAAAAATAAGTAAATAAAAATAATAAATCACACAAGCAATTTTCAATCATTTGGATTTTATTTGATAAAATTTCTTTTGTTGAATATACTACACTCTCAGTTATCTTGTAAGGGGCAGTTAATACCCATCTACAAAAAAAATGCGTGTCTTATTTTGTATGGGAATATATTTCCTAATCTCTTCAACGGATTTCATATTTATGATCAATGTTTATGGAAAAATTAGTGTGTCTTAATATTTCAAACACATTTTAAAGATATCCCTGTAGCTAATTCAAACCATTTACATATACTTTGGATTATCCATGCATTTATATTATCTGTACTCCTTCTCCCATGAATAATTAAGAGTAGACTGCATTTGTGTTGATTTAAGCAAATGAACATTTAAAATAAAACGTACATGAAATTTTATCAAATTTTTATTCATATATCAATTTTCCCCTACATAGGTATGAAATCGTTATATCCAATTAGTATAATCGGATTATTAATGTGTATAGGAGGTGAAGTCATTAGGAAATTAGCCATGTTCACAGCCAAGACTAATTTCAATCATCTTATCCAGTTCCAAAGAGAAGAGGGCCATGTTTTAGTAACTCATGGCATGTATAGAATTTGGAGGCATCCTTCCTATGTAGGTTGGTTCTGGTGGAGTATAGGAACACAGGTGATTCTTAAAGATAAATTAATAATAGTTTTATGGAGACTTGTATTGGCATTTTGTTCTAATAAAGTTTGTCTTTTTTTAATTCCAGATCATTTTGATAAATCCTATTTGTTTAATTGGATATACTCTTGCATCGTGGAACTTTTTTTATGAACGCATAATGGAGGAAGAAATAACATTGTTAAACTTTTTTGGTGAAGATTATTTTCGGTATCAACAGGCTGTACCAACGGGTCTGCCATTCATAAATGGGTTTCGGGTTAACTTTTGAAGGATTATCACTCAAAAGTGGATTATCTTGTACTTTAACAACTATGAAGTGGTAAACAAAAGGAGAAAATGGATAAGCAATTTTGACTTAAGCTTAGAGAAAGCTTAATTTATTGCAGTGCTATGACACTTTCTTTTTTTTTTCCTATGTTTGTTATTGATGTAAGAACAAGTGACATTGTACTTATGTATATAAATCCGCTGTTTGATATGATAAATATTCTCTTTATTCTGAGAATATTTTTATTAGTGCCAATTGCTAAATTATGACAAAAAACTCAAGTTTGGAAAAAAAAATCAAACTAAGATGCTTTATACGTGTATATTTATCTCCTAATAAGGCTGTGACTTCAGAGAACATTCCTTTTTGTCGTTTTATTAATGTTGTCATGGTTTTCCCTGCTGCAAAGATGTACAACTGGACAGTTAGCTATTGGTTGGGGAGTTTGTATTATTTTTTGAAAGAATATTATGGAGAACATTTTCAAGCACAAGTAAGAGATGTACAAAAGACAAACAATCACATATGTACATGGATTATTTGAAATGTTAAAGGTTTGCCTTTGGTTATATTGGTGATGCAAACACTAGCATCATTTTTTAAAAATATGGTATATTAAATTCAAGAATAATATAAATTTATATTTTTGCGGAAGGGAGGACATTGTTTGAAATGAAGGGAAATGCAAATTAGTTATGAAAATTGTATTTATGTAATTCTGATAAGGGTTTATGAAGTGAAAAATAGCTTCTTTAGTAAAGCCCATCAAAAGGAGAGCACTGTTTCTGGATGACTGTTATATTAGATATGCTTGTTTTTCAAGCATGCTGGATCCAGTTTGAGCAGTGCATAAATGAGCTGCTTAGAGGGTGGAATTATCATCCAATCCAGATTACTAAGAACCGAATTTGTGGTTATTTTGAGTGGGCTTTAAAGAAAGTATTACATTAAAAATTTTAGTATATTGTAGAAATTTTTCAAATCTGATTCACTAGTGTGCCTAAAATAGAAGTTATTTTTAAATTAAAGTGACCATTTTTTTCGTAAGTATTTTCGGAGCTAGAGAGGATGTATTGTAATTTTTTTGTCATTTTCAGGGATATAGACCATTAAATCCGATGGTATCAGAATTTGACATCCTCCACCCATGAAAATCGGAGACGAATGGCCACTTTATTATAAATGATCGATGAAGCTGTAATCATTGTAAGAGGAGGAAATGACAATATCAGGGAGTAAAGAGTAGATCTGGACTCCCTGATAATATTTAGCTCTATTTTTGATTGTGAGACGGAAGTACAAATCAAGCTTGATTATTTTTGTTGTTTTTATAATTAAAGCTGTTGCTGTACCATCATCATAACTACATGACTGATATTTTAATGTGAAACTGTTAATATTTCTCGAGAATTGTTCGAGAAGTATGGCTATATGAATTGTTTGCTAGGCAAACCTTGAGTTAAATGAAGGTTATCACTCTTGCAGCGATTTGTGTTGCTACTGAAATTGCCTTCACACACGTGTAGGGCGGAGCTTTTGAAATTCGCCACAAGGTGGAAGCATCGGGTTAGACGCCAAGACTCGCTGGCGACGAAATATTTTTCTTCCTATTCAACTCAACGGTGGTCGAGTTCTCCGTAGAGGAACCGCTGCCTTTTCCTTGGTGGAAATCCAATGACTATTACTCACGATTTAGTTTAATTTGAATTTCCTCTGTTAGCGGATTTGTTATTAGAGTAAGCCTTGCGTAATTTATTTAGTTAAGTGTTGGATTTTTTTTATTTTCTTGTAGTTAATGATAACGAAATTTCGGAGAGCTTTGTTGTAGGCAATTATTAAAATTTTATTTTATTATTATTTTTTTTATATATATTTTTTTCCTAATATCGTCGCCTTTTTATAAAACATTATAATGTTTAATTTTAGTATTATGTTTTTACGGATTAGTTTTAAGTCGATCGCTCACACAACCGTTTAAATGGATGAATCAGTGATGATCATTTGTTATGTTTTAATTATTCAATTATGTGTAATTATTTATATTTTTTTTGGGTTTTGCCCTAACAAAGGATGAGGACTTCTGCCAATTAATATTGAGATGAATTTGTCATCGATTCAAATTTTTTCATTGTTAATGATTAATCACGTTTTTCTTGGAATTTTTTTTTTATTCTCTCCATTAAGTAGTTTTATTGTTTAATTTAAAATTCTGTAAATAAAATGTTGATCATGTTCGTAAATACCCTATTTATATACAGTACATATAAAGTAAGCTAATGATAGCTGTGTTAAACTTATTTAATTATTAATCATCCATTTTTTTTCTTATTTTTTTATTTTATTCGATGCGAAATAAATATTAAAATGTTTGTTTTTTGTTTTGTTGAGCGTATAAGAAAATAAAAAGTATTAAAACGATTAATTTTATATTGCTTTTATTTGAAATACGGATGCAACCTAGATTTTTCTTTTAAATTAAACGCAAAATCCTTAATTTGAAGCTAATGCCAAGTGCATAATTAGTCGAGGCTGTGATGAAGTAATAGACGGTTGTCATCGAAGGAAATGGCTACACCATCACAGCTAGCTCAAAGTATGCCTCTTTTTACGATAATTTTCGTTTTCATTTCGGCTGCCACCCGGTTTGGCTTATATTTCATGTATAACATGATTCGTATTAACCAGCATCTCAAGAGTTGCCTGGTCCAAAGGAATTAATAGAATTTAGTCGGCAGGCCGAAAAATATTCCTATTCACCGTACAGCAAGTTTACAGTGGGCGCTGCCCTTCTGTGCAAGGATGGCACAGTTTATAAAGGTTTGTTTAATATATTAATAGGATTTCGATTGTTTTGTATATAATAGATTTTTGTGTATTAATTAAAGTCTTGAGTATTTATTTTCCGTTAACCCCCCTTTTAATTCCAGGCTGCAATGTGGAAAGTGTCTCCTTGAGCATTTGTGCTGAAAGGACAGCCATCGTCAAGGCAGTATCCGAAGGACGTCGAGAGTTTCTCGCAATTGCAGTGAGCGCGTAAGAGGTTTAATTGTGCTTTATATTTAAATTTTTAATTCCAGCTGTGAAATTATAAAAATTTAAGACTTCAAAAACTGGGATTAATAAAAGATAACTCATAATGCAGCCCCTATTGTAGAGGCGATTTTTTTAAAGGCTCTCTCACCTAAATTGAACCATACGTGAACCCTTAAATCCAAACACAGCACATTTTCACTTTATCTTCTAAACGGTTGGTACAATTGAAAAAACACTAAGAATAAAACATTTCCCAAATGTTGTGTACAGTCTGAAAATACTATTAAAAATAGGGGTTTCCATTGCACAATCAAAGTTGACTTGCATATTCGAAAATTGCATCGGGTTTGTTTTTGTTTTATTTTGGAAATGGAATGCACATAAAAAACTCTCACATAAAAATACAATAATTCTTCCTTTGAAAGTACTCTGTCAGATTTGTATTTTGGAAACTGGCTATTGGTTAACTTTAGGTGAGATACCCTGTATATTGTGTATAACTTAAGTTGGTACCTTCAGACTATATTCACTATTTCGTTCTTAATGGTAAAATGTTAGTCGTATAGGAAGTGATGCGTTAGAAGAGATTGATTAAATATTGGCAATCTTTCAGATCTAAGTGTGACGATTTTATCAATCCTTGTGGAAATTGTCGTCAGTTCATGACAGAGGTAAGTTTTATATATTATTGTTAATCATTGCAACAAAATATGATCATGTTTATATGAAAAAATCTTTAATTCTTCAGTTTGGTCTAGATTGGACGGTGTATATGAGCAAACCAGATGGAACATATGTTCAAGCAACTGTCAGTGAACTGCTACCCAGGGCTTTCGTCAAAAATCATCTAAAATTGAATTAACTTTATATTTTTTCTGAACATCTCTTTATTAAAAAATGCAAATATACTTTTATAATGTTTAATCTTGACGAAATAACCAAAGACCAATTGACTTGATTACTTCATGGCGATCATCTGCGATGAAGTGTTAATTTATTACTAATGACAAAATTATTTTTGGAAAAATTTCAATTTAATAAGTCTTTTTTGAAACTATATTCAACCAAATTATTTTTTTTCAATTCTAAAGGTTTATTCATTCCTCAATTTCATATAAAACATTTATAAATATTGTACTCCGAAGTAAATTTAACATCATGATCTCGATTATTCGTTATTTCCATGATTGGTGGATAATTATTCATTATTTTAAATAAAGCCGTCCAACATTGATGGACGAACACGAGCACAAAAATATCAATTGATTCATTTTTTTTTTTTATTTTTATTTCGTCATATGTATTGAATTCAACTTAAAAAGTTATTTTAATTTTTTAAAAATTATTTTACACTGAAGGACGCAAATACGTTTAAACTCTTATCTCTTACGTATTGAATGATTAGTTTTACATTTTATCATTGATTTTGCTAATCTGTGTTATCTTATAACTACGTGATAGTGCGTTAATAATAGCATTTATCTCTGTAATTACCGCACAATTGAGTTGCGTCAATCTCAGCCGCATAAACAGATGAATGCGTGAAATTAAGTAAAAGCATAGTATTAGAAGAAGAAATAATCTAATACTATGGTAAAAGGGAAATCTAATCAGATTTGTTTTAACATGGTTAAAAATAATAAATACGTTTCATGAATAGCTCATCTTTATAGAAGGCAAAATAGATATATATCACGCCCCCATAATTAATTTTTTTTGAAATTTGTACTTTGATAGATAACAAGGTACTTGTTATTAAAGATATTAGAGAACGAATTAAAAATGAATCCACTTAAAAATAGAACTCGGTTGCTGATTAATAGATCAGCTAATTTTGAAGCTGAGTCGTATCAAATAGGTGCAGTGTTAAGGTTAGCTATTAAATAGCACAACAAAAATGGGATTTAATTACAGCCTTTTTAAAGCCATTGTCGTGTGCGAAGAAAATATCCTATATCCATATGATAAACTGGAGTACTTGTACATGCGATACGTTTAACCAAATCAGTATATCAAACTTTTTTTGTAAGAGCAGAAAAACTTTAGTGTGGTTAAAAAAAAGTCCTTAAACAATTATACCGCTAAAGTGAGAATTAATCCAATAATAATTTAATACAGCTGATAAAAATATTTTCTATACGATTCGAAACACGTTTCGGAAGAATTCGGGGATTAATTTCAGTAGCTGTTAAATGATAAGAGCAAGTTGGACCGTGCCGGTCTGTAATCCATGTGTTGGGAAATATTTGAGTAAGTAAAAAATTGTGAGGAAGACTGAGGGCAATTTAGGTTTGAAGATAGGGAGTGGCAAAATCAACTCCAGATGTGCTCCATATTGTGCTCTTGAAAGTGCTGCCAGATTTCAATTAGATACTGATGAACCTCGAGGCGCTGTCATTGTTAAAAATACAATGAATGTGACGTTGCCTAATTTATTTTAAATTTTCAGGATCAGCACTTTCTGGCAATTGCTTCAATTTATGATAGTCCTTTCAGCTTTGTCAGAATTTTAAACAAGCATGCATATGCATGTTTATTTTAAAATTAATAAACTCATCTAAACACAGTTTACAGCATTTCCCAAACTGTATTGCGAAACATTTGACCCTCTAATCGCGAAGTTTTATTTTTTTAGTGCGATTTTTTTAAAATTGTATTTAATAATAAAATAAACTATGAAATATTTATATTTCATTTGCGAAATTCTAGTATAAAAATGGGTATAACTAATCGAAGGCCAATTTGCAAGGGACAGACAGAAAAAAAAAACAAAAACATTATGGTATATGCTGTATATGTGATTCTAATAATATCTAAAGTTTTTCTTAAACAACGGAGTATGCTTACCGAAGAAATGTAAGTCTATTCATACTCATTTCTTTTTCATAGTAATAATGTCCAGTGATTTGAATGTAGTGATTCTGACAATCGTCAAACATCTTCTGGAATTGATTTTCGTAAGGCAGACGTAGATTGCTTGTCCTATTGGAATATGGTTCCTGAATTTTGTTGTTTAGAATAAAGGACAAAGCCAAGAATTGGAAGAGCAGGATCTGGGATTTTAATGTAGCCAATGGAACTGCAGCAGCGCTATGGGAGAAGGCGTTATCTTGATGTAGGGATAAACTTCCTTTAAAATCTACATTTTTTGCAACGTGCTCTGTAAATGTTTGCAATACGAATATTAGTATGTTCCGTCGACCGTTTTGTTTGGAGGGGCAGTTCGCTGAAGAAACCATTCCTCATCAATTAAAACTGATGATTAGCATTATCACTGATGTAAACTTTTTTTTCACATTTGGAGAATATGGCGATTTCTAGACTGCACTTTTTATTTTTGTTGCATGATCAAATTGAGAAAAGTTTCATCACATTTTACTGGCAATACTCATATTAGTCTGAGATTTTGAAATACCACTACTTTCCACTCTGGTTAGCAATTACAGTTGTAACTGAATGGTCGTTACTGCACTAAAACACATTTTTGTTTGACACGCTGTTTCTATCACGTGAACGGGTCTTCTATACATGCGTATGCATGAAGGCAACGTATTCCCAGTTTTTTTTTGTTTTTTTTTTATTTACTATTTTATGGATGACCCTTATATAATGCAACTTTTACTTTTTTTTTTTTACTTCGTCTGTGGCTGTGGAAACGATGCAAACAATCTTGTTTGAAGTAATTTTTTTTTCAATTGTGTGAAATGAAAATTTTTAATCATGAGCAGCCACAAAGACTTGTCAACAATGAAGATTCGCGTTAACTTCTCAGAAGTTTCATGAAGACCATGAAAATCGTATCACGAGTAACTTTCTGATAATCTCATTTGAGTCATCCATAGCAATAATATGTTGACATTGTTGTAACTAATTGTTCCTTATCACAATATTATCCCGCTATCATTACTAAGGAAAAGACTTACTTGAGAAAACCAGTCCTGATAGGCCGTAGGTCATAAATTACAATTTTCAAAATATATAAATTACATATACTATTTAGAACCCGTCAAAAGGACAGATGCAGAGGAAATGGCACATGATGAAATTTACTTTAATGCAATTAATTCTCAAAATTCATATAGGGCCTACACTGTCGGAAAATAAAATTTCCCTAAAAATGCGTTTCAATTTACTCACGATTCGTAGCCAACGAGAAAGAAGGCGTGGGCATTCAAAAGTCACCTGACCACAGTAGTCTGAGCAACAATCCAAACTTCATTGTTTCCAACAAACAAAAAAACAGATTGTTAAAATCCAAGATGGAGACAATGAAAGTTGGATTGTTGCTCGGACTATTATGATCAAGTGACTTCTGAGTGCTCAGGCCTGCCTTCATGTCAACGATCCTATTACGAAAGACTGTTATTTAATACCATGTATAGATAATTTTTATTTAATTTTATTGAATGTTACATAATTTTCATTGATAGTTGTATAACTTGCAATCAACGTCAATTGCAGCAAATGGAGTTGGGAGTGTTTCATTGTTGGACTCTTTATATCGTCATACATTTTACAACTGAATTTTTGTAGAAATTTAGGGTGTCCGAAAAGTTACTGTGCAGTGAAAACAGCATTGTCATTCAAATTTCATGTAACTTTTTATTTTCTCACTGCACAGTGATTCCAGATGGATTCGCTCCAACGAGAAGGTAAAATTGCACTGCCGTTAAGTATAACTTCAAATTTCACTCCTAATTTTATTTCCACCATTCGCGCAATTTTCTTTTTTCTATAAATTTAGAATCTGTATCTCAGTTTTGTTAAACAGAGATGAATGAACAGTTAGCGAGTTTGCACAAATTACGGAATTCTTATAAGAGATAAGTATCTAGTGACAACTTTACGCCAGTTGTATTCAAATGCTTCCAATGCACAGTAATTTTTCTGGCATCCTGTATATTAACCTACACGGAGAAATTGGTTGTCATAATAAAAAAAAGTTATTTATGGTCTGTTGAAGGAAAGAAAAATTAGGCGTAGCCAATTTAATTTTTCGGATTATTATTACCGAAATGAAAAATAGGTATTTAAAACTGAAATCGAAATTTTAACTCAACATTCGGATTTTTCCCTCAACAAATTGAAAAGGAGTAAGAATTATCAAATGCTATAAAATGTTAATTCTTTGTTGGCGTGTTTGTCTAAACCACACCTAATCTAAAATTTTACTCTGTTCAACAAAAGTTTGTCTGGACATGCCCAATTAAATTTCCATTTTCAATTGATACATTGTTGCGAAGTAAAATACAATACTAACCATACCCCTGGAGAAATTTACTGGAGGTAAAATTTATGAACTTCCGTTAATCATAGACTTCTGTCGGTTGGCAGCCGCGAATGTTTACATTGCGCTTGTATACGAGGACCTTTTCTATTTCTCGAAACTGAAAGCGTATCCATGGAGAAAATAACGTGACGTATCAGTGCTGTTATCCGTCGATATGAATTAGAAGTGCTGTTAGTCAACGATATTAGTCTTTAATATATGTCATTCCTGTTAGCCTCTCGTGGTGACTGTAAAAAGATTTATTGTACCTTTTTTACTTTATTGTTTTCTCCTTTTTTTATATACGGTTTTATATACTTTTGTTCACATACGTCTCTTTATTGGGGTTGAATAGACAAAACATTATTTTGGTTATGAGTAGGAAGCAATTTTTATTTAATCTACACCGGGTGTCAGCCTTCCCTCCCTCCAGTACCAAAGAGAACCTATGGTTAAATGATATTACAGCTTTTTGCAATCGATAAAATGTAGTTTGCAATTGAAAAAATAATCTTTTCAATTGAAAAAATGTAGTTTTCAAATGAAAAAATGTAGTTTTCAAAATAAAAAATGTGGTTTTCAAAATAGAAAATAGACAAAAAATTCATAAAATATAAGTCAAAGAATTTAATTATATATATTGTTATAGTACAGTAAATTACAAAATTTTATTATATAAATATTAGTATTATAAAATTAAAGATTATTATACAAATTACTGTAGATATAGTGTAAAACTATATAAAAACATTGGAGTAAATATACGTAGTAGCTGTATACAATAAGAAACATACAGTAAAAAACACAAATTCTATTCTCTTCTATTCATTGTCATCATCATTATCATTTTGAGGAATGTCTGGAAGATCATTTAAAATTTCAGTACGCTGAATGCACGGTACTAAAAACTGCCGGCTATGAACGACCCAACCATTGCAGTCGCGGGGGGTTATTTGCGCTGCTGCAGTTGAAATGGCAGCGAGTAAGGCTGGCCGGTCAGGCGCGTGTTCGCAGCGCACAAGCAATTTTAGTTTGCTGAACGCTTCCTCTACAGGGTTTAGGAACGGGCTATACGGCGGTAGATAAATTACTTGGCAGCTGTGATCATCAATTAGCCGCTTCACTTGGTTAGTTTTATGGAATGGAACATTATCCATAATTACATGTAAAAAATTTAATGTTTTACGTGTATGTAAATTGTGGAAATCTTTTTACAGTATGTATTTTAGCCTATATACCTACACGTTCGCTGAGCTCATCTTGCCCGTCGTCTGCTTAATTTCGTCGCCGTTTATGTAATACAAATAATTGCCACTAGAGGTTAAGGGAGAGTGAGGCTAACTAAAGCTCCTAATCTAGAACTTTAGGGCTAACTGGGACGCTTTCTTTATTTTATTATGTAAATTATTTTGTTTCTTTGACTTATATTTTATGAATTTTTTTTCTATTTATTTTCTAATTTGAAAACTGCATTTTCTATTTTGAAAACCACATTTTTAAAAGCTTTTTATAACTTTGCTGTGTTAGTTTGTTTAGGTCAAATATTGTAATCAATATTAAACCAATTTTCCGACAAGCTAGGGAGCTGCAATTTGACACACTTAAGCAGAATCGATGACAATTTATGATAAAGAAAAAAATTTTCAAATCGGTTCATTGGTTCGTGTTCTAATGGTACTAACTCATTACTACGAATTGATTGTTGTAACAATTGGACATTTCGTTATGGCGAGAGGTAAATGTATCTATTGTTTATTGTTGCAAAATTAAGCTTTATTGTTGCCACTAAATAAAGCATTATAAAAGCTTGGTTTGATAAAACCCTTTTTACATAATCTTGTTTCATTTGAAAACTGCATTTTTTCATTTGAAAAGATTAGTTTTTCAATTGAAAACTACATTTTATCGATTGCAAAAAGCTGTAATTAGAAAATGGATGATTCTGTGGGACAGCATTCGGGTGGGTCAGTCGGGTAGAACAGCATTCTGTCGTCCAAACTATCAGTTGGGTGGGACAGCATTCCATACGTAACCTAATCACCATAACCATAATGATCTGTTGGGTGGGATATGTCGATTTTCAGACTCTCTTCGGATATAAATACGTCAAGAGTATGTTTAAACTGAACCCTGGACTAGAGAGAACAGACCCATTGAGCTTGGATCCAGGGTTGATGCTGTCTGCAAGTAAATGACATACTGGCCATCGCTCTTCTTGCATAGAGATCTCCCTGGTGAAGTCTTCTGTGTACATTTTGTCTCGATCCTGTAAATTCCATGGTAGCTGAAAGGTCCAGAGAGAGTTGCTTCGCCGTTGTGTTCATATGGCGCTGGCAATTGGAACCAAATAATGGCTTTCTGGTGTGTTCTGGCTCTTGGGAATCCTTTCGGTAGTCTTCTGGTTATTATTCTAGTTTTTGGAACTGTTTCCAGAGGATGGAGAGCCGGACACATTCATCCATCTTGCAACATCAATTTTTGATTGACCTGCTTTCAATCTTCCGATTGCCCTCCACTTTAAAGAGCCGTACAAGCGTTGGCTTGGAGGCATTCTGTTTCACTTTCAAGACAAACTCCAGCTATATAACACCACCTAAACTATTGTGGTTTTTGAGGTGTTGGCTGTACACACTGAAATGTTCAATGTTGAACAATGTTTTTGTGATTGTCGCTTGTCTGGAGGCTAGATGGCATATGCCTTTATTTACATGTTTTTATCTTTACTAGACTAGTTGTGATTGGCTATGAAGGCTTAATATTTTCTAGAAAAATTCCATTTCCAGTTTCAGTAAATTCTTTATTTGATTCTTGAAATATTCTTCATTTGTTATTTGTCAAATTTAAATTTTTGGACTTCAGTATATAAATGCATGAATAAAGCCAATTTCATTTTTTTAATGTAGTAAAAACAATGTGTCAAAATTTCGCTGAAATACTGAATGCAATCCGTTGTGCAATGTGAACTATATATTGGTTTGCAATTTAATTTGAAATCGATTTTGTTGATTAAATAACTGATTACATTCATTGTTTATTTGAGCAAAATTATCAATATGTTGAGAATAGGATCATTATTTGTGTACTTATTTCTTTAATTGGGTTGATTATTATCTAAGCGTTTATTACATTTTGATTTATGATTTTATAATAAGTTGTGTGCCGCTAAGCGTAAAGTTAAAATTATAGATAAGAAACATTCAGTTTATTAAAAGTAAAATAAATTAATTTTGTTTGGGAGAATATTAACTTCACGTACGCAATTTTGTCTTTTCAATTTCTTTTTTGCTTCTCTGATTCTCTAGTCGTGATTCATGTCTTGCTCTGTTTATCTTGGGCTGAGCGTTGCTTTACCGTTGGTGTGTCAATTGTTTCTCGGACACAGAATCATGGGAAAGATCCCGCTCCGCTTGAGCGCGTAACATATTTAGATGTGCATTCATCTAAAACCCGATTGGATAACAATTTGAAAAAGATACTTACATACATAACAAATGATTGCGATTAGAATTGATACAGTCGGATAAATCACTTCCTAGGTTGTTGCTTCTCCTACGAGAATTCAATGTCATTTTAACCTAACCATTTCATAAGTAGTATTCCAAAGGGTTTTTAAATAATAAATTCATTAAAATGTTTAACAAATAATACTGTTAAAATTTAAGTATTAATTACAGGTTAATTAAGATTAATAAAAATGCTAATACAAATAAATAATTGAGAGCATACAAGAGTTCTGTGTAAAAAGACGGATCGATGTTGATAAACTTTGATAAATTTCTTTATATGATCTAAAATATTCGAACACTTCTGCATATTAATGGATTCTGCAGCGATGTCACTCACGTACGAAAGGATACAAACTAGTCCACGGACGTCATTGCAGAGCTGAAATAAGGGTGGTGAAGTGGTTGGGTGTTAACCTTTTTGAGAAAATGATTCGCGAAATTTCTCCGACATTGCACGTGTCTCGTTCTACGGTAACTAACGTTGAAGTATGTAGAACCTACGACTTTACAACCTCGATCTGATAGCATGGGTATAGCCAGAATTTATGTTGGGGGGGAGGGGAGTCAAATACATATGGAGAAAATTATATGGAAAAGTGCACCAAATACCAGTTCCAAGTTTGCTAAATAAAGCCAATGCCAGTACCTCAAAGTTTCGCCGTGTACCTTATTTTCAGCTAAAATGAAGTATATGTATATAGGTTTGTATATACGCTGTGGCTACAGTCACGGAACCGTGTACGAGTTTTCAGTCCCGGAATGACGTCACTTCCTGCTACGTGAAGGGGAAGAGCGGTGCACGGCGGTCGCGTCGAATGTTCAAGTCACATGTGCGATGGATTTTAAAGATGAATTTTCATCATATAACGAATTATAAAGCTTTGTTAAGGATATTCTAAGCAAAATTTTGTTCAATTGTGGACATGTGACTCTAGAACAATTGAAGCGGCCACAAAAAGAGGACGAAAACGACACATAAACGACGAACTTCGCTTCCCTATTGCTAAATAAAGAAATAAGGAATTAAAATGACTGGAAAATGGCTTATAAACGATGAGGGTAGCGAAATTATTCCTGCATTTCCTTTGCACGATCACAAATTTTATTACAGCTAAACAACGAATGAATTTCCCTATTGTAACTAAAAACTTGAATGACCCCCTATGCCTTTCACGGCCGCAGATCCGTGAAACAAATCTCGATCACGATCCCGTGGTCGCCGTGCACCGCTCTTCCCTTCGGTTGTAACAATTTCGGATACACTGGAGCATGTGTCACGTGACCTCCGCCTGAAACTCCTTACTGTGTGTGACACCTAGTGACGTTAATCCGTATCACCATTTCTCAGTTTATTGAATTCTAAAGTGGGGATTTGAGGTATGTTTGATAATTAATATTATTATTATTAGATTTATTAGGTAATTTAACTTATTAATAAGTATATGGCTAATTCCTAGTTTATGTAGGCCTATAATTCCAAGTATATATACTTATACTCCTCTAGTTATGTTTATTAATTAAAATCACTATTTTTTTATTTTATGATGTACATATTGGTTCAAACTTACTTTATGAACGTCTAAATTTCAATCAAAAGTGAACTTTGTTGCAAAACATTGTGAAAATGTTTTCAATTGTTTTATTAAAAAATATTATTGCTTAAAAACATCCATCAACTACTACGTTTTCATTCGGTTTTTTCGTTTCGGTCATCACAAATTTTTCTCCGCATTTATTTTTTAATTTATAAATACTGTAATTCCATCTTTCCAAACTCAAGACTATGAATATTATAGGTATTATTTCATTGTGTTTTTCTCACGGATTCGGCATATTTACGATAGTGTCGAAGTTTTTGTTAAACTATCATATGAAATCAACATAACATTTCAGTATAATATATAATAACGATCAATTTATCATTCAATACTACATTTTACTAATGATTTTTGAGTTTATATTTGTAAAACCTATGTACTCATAGTCTCACATCCTTTACTTTACTACAGTATTAAATTTATATATCTAGAAATTCTAAGTATTCTAGAAATTCTAAGTATATCTACGTGATTTCTAAGTATATCTAGAAATTCATTGAAGGTTTTACACTGCATCTTTTGCACTTTGTGTTTGGTCGGTCGTTTTTCCTCTCACATGTCTCTTCTGTTTTAGTTTCGATTAAGGTGACTGATCGAAACCAGCCATTTCATTTCTGATTGGCGCTGAAGCGGAGGTCACGTGACACATGCTCCAGTGTATCCGAAATTGTTACAACCCTTCCGGTCACGTAGCAGGAAGTGACGTCATTCCGGGACTGAAATATCGTATACGGTTCCGTGACTGTAGCCACAGCGTTGTATATAACCCTCTCCCTAAATTACACCCATGTCTGATAGACTGAAAGACAGAGAGTACTGGGCACAGAGGAATAAGAAACAGAGGGGAAACTCCCTATAGCCGCAAGGGAAACTTTTCTGAGATCACGTGACGAAAGTCAACCAATGAAATTTTCCTTAAAAACACTCCTGGCTTCGCGGCGCTACTGTCGGTTTAATCATAATTACGTCTTTCTCGTGGGCTACGCCCGCAAATGGATTGTTATATGACGTCATATAAATACGTTTCTTAACGTTCTTTTCATCGGAATTTTAAAAAATTTAATTCAAGTTAATTAAAAACTTTGAAAACCGGTTCTACGATGCAAGGTGGATTATCACAGATGAAAAGAAATTATTATTGTATTACCAAGATTTCTTATTGATGGTCCCTGATTAACACGAGCATAGTATTAGAGGGGAGCTAATACTATGACACGAGCAACGGCGAGCTAATACAAACATGAGTGCTTCACATGAGTAATCACGTGACAAATCAAGAATTTTTCGTTTATGTAAAACATTTTTTTATTTTTGAATACAAATTTATGTGTTTTAACATTATATAAGAATTAATACATAAACTGCGTTATTATTTTATTTATTATTTTCAAAATTGTGTCCTCACTAGCGCCACGAAACCAGTTTTGAAAAATGACGTAGTGATTTCCAATCACGTGGTAGAGTTTCCCATCTGTTCTCTTCATCTGTGGTACTGGGGGCGTAATGGTTTGGAACCGTTTCTCATGTTCGGCCTTAGCTCTTTAGTTCTCGTTAAGGGAACTGTAAACACGGAACTATCTCCATGTTTTAGACAAGTCATGCTGCCCACATTGTTTCAACAGATCGGTGAGGGTCCATTCTTGTTTCAACATGATCATGAACCCGTTCATAAAGCGCAGTTTTGCGGACATGAATGATCGGTATTATAACTTTCCTACTCAAATTCCGGAAAGAATTGTAACGTCAGTTGCGAACAAGGCCATATCGTTCCAGCCATCGGTGCAGAACTGACCACTGGTCTTTTGAAAGAATGGCGTGCACTACAACATTTCCAAGATTGGTGGATAGTCTTCCTGACAGAGTGACAGCTGATATCGCAGCAAGTGGTGGATTCGTGCTATATTTATTTTTACTTCTTTGCAGGAGAAGCAAAAAGTATGAAGGTGCTCGGACAGTTTTGATCATAAAGTGTAACTAATACTCATGCTATTGTTTTAACATAACCATGTTGAAAATAATACATTGAAGTTATATGGAAACTAGCCTGATTCTTTGATCTTTTCTTCTAGCAATACATCTGGTTTAATATTCGCCCGCACTTCCTTATTCGTTACTTTTGCAGTCAACGAGATACTAAACAATCTTTGCTAGCACTACAGCTCGAATGTGTCAATTTTCCTCCTATTCGATAGATAGTGGAAACACTGTGGTACGAAGCAGTCTGCATTTGGTTGCAATTGATGAATTCTTTGTTCTTTCATACTTTGTTCATGATCTGCATCTGGTTTCTTTCCGAAATTATTTGACGCTTTATTTCAGGACTCTACTCTCCGCTTCGATCGATTTGAGAATGGAAAATGAAGTCTCACACGCACTCAATCTCTTCGTTATCAATTGCTGTTTTGGCAAACCCATTCTCTGCTGTTGTCTTGACCTGAGGAAGACCGACCTTCTCTCTAACCTTCTTTACCCGCATTATCAGATGTCTCAAGCATTCTTCTGTTTCAGACAGGAAAGTTGTGTTGTCGATGCTTCGAAAGTTCTTAATGTTCCGTCCATCGATTTTCGCTCTGATTTCTGTTTCTTCGAACTCGCGCTTCTTGATGATGGCTTCTGCATAAGTATTGAAAAGAAAGGCAGATAAAACGCAACTTTGTCTCATGCCTTTTCCTATTTTGAGCTATTTAGTTTTTTCATATGCTGTTCGAACTGGAGTAAAGTGATTTTATCAATTTGACGAAATAAGCTGGTAATCAGAGTTCTTGTAAGACCTTCCAAGGCTTTCTTGCAGTAAATGAAACATACATAAACTTTTTTATGGCTATTCCTGACGATGGCTACTGTTACGGGACTGGCGACTTTTGCCATTGGAATGGTGTGTACGGTTGGTCGAAAGTGAACAACCATCATGATTCATTTCCATGGGGGTGCAACATTCGGATGAACATTTCCTCTCAAGACCCGCAAATTTCGAGCCACTTCTGATTGATTTGGAACTTACAGAGACGGAGGACCGACCATTTCGAGAAGAAGATCGAATATACGGCTCGGATGACCTACCGTCAAAGTTACTGTGATCAGGGTACGCATCCAGTAGCTGTTGGACAAATTCTTCTTCTAAGAGGGCAGTGGCAAGCAGCGATTTTTGATTGACGTGCTAGCTGTGGAACTGTGACGACTCTTTAAACGGGTTTTCGAATTTCATGATGTCTTCGACATTTACAATTGGAGCAGTAGTGCTGTAATTCGTACTGAGTGAACAACAGTTACATTAATGCGAGATGAAACGTGTGAATCTGGTAGAGGAATGAGTTTCAGAAGTTTGTTCTCGAAGCCAAACGCCGCTTTTGTCCATCTGGGAGTTTGGTCCTGTCTGCCTTGAGGTAATATATATACCAAGTTTCTGAAGGGATTGCCCTGTTTGGGAGAAATAAGCCAACGATACCATTAGAACACGCGTATCATTGAACCGATTTCGATCATCTTTAAAAATCTTTCACACGTTTCCGAGAAAATCGATCCACGGACAGGCGGGCGGACATATGGACGGTCGGACATAGCAATAGCATTGTCAGATTAATAACATTATATTCATTCATGACTCGTTGCTATGAAGTGATTGATGTATCACATGACATAGCATTGAAAATTTTTAAGGACGCCATTAGAAGATGTGCCAGAGAAACGAAATCGACGATCCATAAACTTGTGAAAGCTCTGTTCAATATTTATGGCGAAAACAGATTTTGAAAGCCGATTCAAAGACGGATGGACCAAGCAAAAGCATAAAGCTCCTTTTGGTACTTAATAAAGAAAAAACGATAGGGATAAATTCTGCGACCTGGGATCGAACCAAGTATCACGAACCAACGAACTAACATTAAGATAAGCGTTCATGATAAGTATTATAACTTTATTAGGTGATTTCATTAACTTTTGATGGTTAGAAAGGAAGTTCCCGACCTGCTAGCCAGATGCCTGCTTTGTCATTTAGTCAACAACATAGCCTACAGGACATGTTGGAGACAGTGATTCATTCCCAGATCGCGGAATTACTCCTTTCGTTAATAAATTGATCAGGGATGGAACAGTTTCAAGTAATTTTTATTAATTTATTACGTCTTCGTGAGAGGTGTTTTTGATTCATTTGCACATATTGGAGTTGTAATACCTATCTTCCATGTTTATGAAGTAAAATCCCTGCATAAACTTTTAAATATTTATAAGATTTTACAATCTTAATTGCATCCGTTGATTTGTAAGTGATTAAGCATACACCTCGTAGAGTGAATATTTCTCCATTTGTAATATATTTGGACTTGCTGATGGATTTTCTAAAGCTAGGGAATGGAAAAGAAATATTTTTTCCATTTTTTTTTATGCTTTCTGATTTAATATCTTCAATCTTTTCTGAATTTAATGTTCTCTTATATTAATGCTTAGAAAATAAACGTGTAAATACGCATTACTATATAATCATATTAATGCTTCATGTAAAACAAATAACCCTCTTCGCATCTTTTTGGATAAATATCGGTGTCCACTTCACATATAGTTTCACTCTGTGTCGATGTGTAATCACTAGCAGCATCAGATAAATGCATGGCCTCACTTGAATCTTAAGAGGTTCATCTTCTTGAGTAAACAAGATACGTGTTCTCTGTTGGTTATCATTTTCTACTTGAAACAAATGTGGGTTGATATTGTCGCGATATACGATGCCATTTACGAACAGCAAATGTAATTACAGTTCACCATTTTATTAAGTCCGAGTCAGATGGCAAGAATACCTAGATATGATAACTTCATTTCATTTTGTAGGTTGCCATGTTTTACGCCCGAACCTTTGAATACGAAAAACAGTTGAAATGATCTAAAGTATCGTTCCCCAGACTATGATCCGGGGCTCCTTACCTGTTCTCAAAAAATATTAATAAAACAAACAAACAAAAAAAATTACAAAAAATTCGACCTAAATTCAGGTAACATAAGCTTATTTATTTTGTTTTATTATTATAGCAGAAAAATACCGGCCGCGCAAAATTATTGTAGAAAATACAAGTCTGCGGAGGGAAAATGTTTTGGCAAACGCTGATCTAAACAGAAGAAATAAATGTAATCAAGAGTACATTACACTCCAAGCATCTAAGAAGAGCACTCAAAGTCAATTCAATTCAATTCAGTTGACTTTGAGTGTTCTTCTTGAGATGGAGTGTAACTCCTGATGTAATTGACTAAAATTTGCTTCAACTTACTAGCAGGAGCAAGAGCACATAAGGATTACTTCGTACACGTGTTGCTAAGTTGTCTCAGCATTTTTATATGATAATAAATGTGAAATATAAAATTAGAAAGGAAGTTAAGTTAGAATATAAAGTTAGAAAGGAAGTTATTTTAATATTTTCACATTCTCCATTTTCAAATAAAGTAAGAAACCAAACAAATAAAAAACCAACCATGTTTTTTTAATAAGTTAACCAACATTTCTGTAAGTTGCCCTTCAAATGGGACTGCTTGTCTCTCAAATTTATTTGCTTTGTCCCTCAAATGTATTTCCCAAGATTGACATGTCTGTGATTCACATTTACCGTAGAATAAAAACTAACTGATCATGTCTTGTAATGCAAAGTTCCGCCATCTATAGACGAAATTCAAAAAGTAGGTGATTATTTCGATGGAATAGAGAACACAGAGGCTTGGGATTTTTTTTTTTTTTTTGGGAGGGAGGGAGGTTATTTTCTAAAAGTGTCGACGGAGGAGGGGGGATTCCGTATTTTCCACTAAAAAATTTTTTTGTTAACTCTCTCTAATCTAATCTATAATCTCTAGGTCCTTCATTTTGCCGCCCCTTTGAGTACAAAATAATACAAAATTAAACTTACTAAAACAAAAATGTAAACTGGACAGTTCGACTGTCCTTATAAAAAAATACCATTATTTTTCAATGCAGTAGGCCTAAAGTCCCGCTCTACCCGTTGCCTTCCTTACAATCTGATATACAGGGTGTCCTAGAATTAATTATATATTTTAAGAAATCGGGCAAAATTAAAAAAAAAACAAAACAACCTTATGCAGTTTTATGTTAACTAGGATCTCCCGATGATCGAAATTCGATCACATTTCTGAGAAAAA
>JAHWFO010057280.1:10911397-10932013 GCA_023313115.1 Rhysida immarginata | reverse complement strand
AAATCAAAAACTTCAAAATTGGTATTTATTTTATTTTTAACTAAAAATATTACTTTCCAAGTGTATGAAAATACCTTAAAATAGCTTAGAAAACGACGAAAAATACATAAAATGCTTAACTACTAATTATAGAAATAGTTTGAATAGTTGGTTAATAACAATTTTGAATAGTTGTTACTATGGAATAATGTATAAGTACATTATGTACTACATTATACTTCGGGACCTTCAGGTTTGAAATCAGTTCGTTGACTTTCAAAAACTGCAGAGTATCTTCTGCAAGTTCCTGCCCATATTTGTTATACGGTTTTCTAATGTTGGTGATGTACGGATCGGAAGTGTATAGAAGAGTATGAAATACATCCTCATTTGTAGCTGATAGAGAGCATTTCCTGGCATGATGAAGGCAAATTTTTTTTATACTCCTTATTACGGGATTTTTGCGTATCTTCTGAAAATTCCACTGTGAATTTGTCATATGTTTCAACTCTTTATAGTCAAAATTGTAACAAGTGCTGGTTAGTACTCACAAGTGAACACGTGTTATGATGTTGAATGAGTAACTCTAAAACTTCTTGTTGGAATTCGATCAAATTTTAACGGTATACACAGTTTTATGTACCCTGTTATTCCTCCAAATTTCATTAATCTAGGCTTTACTGAACCTGAGTTATTAACTTGTTGATTTTGGTAGCGGCATTTCTATTTCTGTTTATATCTCAGTTATCGTTCAAATTCGGACCCATGTTCATATGAACTTTTTGTGTTTACCTTGACCTCTATAATACCCCCTTAAATTGTTTTACACACGATTTGAATCACCCTGTATATTATTTGCAAAATGAGGGCAGTGTGCATTAATTGCCGATAACATTTTCACCGCAAAATGAGTGCAAATAAACTAAAATGGCGTGGGGTCAATGAATAATTGATAATAAATAAAAAAATATACACCAAATTATTGTTATAAATAATCAAAATTTGAATCGCAAGCAATGTTTTTCAAATGAACATCAACAATTAAAATGCTTTCAAATGAACATCAACAATGATTTGAGTTGATTTGATAGTTGATATTTAAAAATAAACAATAAAAAAGGCAATACTAAATGCGTTGACAAATATGGCGCACAACCTGTTTCTTAATGCTTCCTTTTTTGAAACGCTTTTACCCGTGTTAACGTGAACAAATACGCAAAAAAAAATAGATTGTGCACATCTACAGCACAGGACCTTTCAAACCATATAGTTTCATGCATATTCGTCCAAGTTAACACAGGTAAAAGTGTAGGGCAAAAAAATGCGTTACCGTATTTATATATAGTTTACTCAATTATGACACCAAAACAAATGGGTTTATAACCTTACGCCAAAAATTATTTCATTAAATTTTAATTCTTTAATACGGGATGTTATAACTAAAGTTCGTCTCAAAAGTTTAGGCAAATTATAATGTTTGGTCACTTTTCACAATGAAAGTGAGTCAGTTCCATCTATGGAAGCTCGAATTTTGTCCTTCAGATGTTGAAGTGTCTGAGGATTATTGGTATACACTTTATTTTTCAAATTAACCCCAAAGACAGTAATACAAAAGAATTAAATCGCATGATTCTGGAGGCCAATTTCTGGAAATCTCGCCGTTTCTGGAAATGATGCGGATGAAAGCGATTGTTGTATGACTTATATGGGATGTGGCCAGGGTTGCCAACTTACCGGTTTTTAGATAGGAATATTTATTGTTGGACATTGTTTTACTACAAGCTAAACAATGTACAAATGTAATAATTATTACACGGTTGGCAACGCTGGATGTGCCGTCTTGTTGAAACCAGAGCTGATGTAAATCTATTTCATTCAATTTAGGCCATAAAAATTATCTTAACGTACGTGTCTTAGAGTAACGCTCAGAATTTACCAATCGCCACTTTCAAAAGAGTACGGTCTAATAATGCCATTGATGAAAATTGCCATGCTCTAATACATTTTTCATTGCGCATGCCTAATATCCCAGATAATCCCAATCAAGGTCCACGCCATCTAATGGATCACCCTTTATATACCGTAGGGGTTGCATCTTAATTTTTTTCTGAAATTTTCCCTAATTTGATCATACTAAAATCAATTTAATTAATCTAAATCAACACAATCATAACTCTCAAGGTGGGCTCTACCAAATAAATATTTTTTTAGCGTGGGTTTCGGCTACATTGGAAACTAAGCTGATCACAGAGCGAGAATGTGGGCTCTGTCCTCACTCTCAGCTCCAGGCGTTACGCACTTGACAAGACGAAGAAAACCCCACCTAGACATCTTTTACAGATTGCTACATGTATCCTGGCTTGGACAACAGTAATAGAGGTGTAAAACAAACGTCATTTAGCAAACCATTCCCGAAAAGCGACCTCATCTTATATTAAACGAAATCTTCCGACTTCTCAATCAAATTGAGAATCTGTGGGACGTCGAATTTATGCTCTCTAATGACCTCCAAATGAAAATGAATTCTGAACTTTGGAATACAACATGAACCACATCCCCAAGTAAATATTCATGTATTCACTGATTCAATTCCACACTATGTAAACGAATGTATCGCTCAACAAAGCAGCCCTACTATTTAATATTCAGTCAGTGGGATGCGTATTTGCTTGAAATTAAAATAATTTTTTCAGAATTTACGTATGTAGCAAATTTTGTATCATTTGAAGCATTTTTTGTGTTGTTACATTTTCTCTGTGGAGTAGTGTAAACAGCTTTGAATGGGAGTGTCGAGCAGTTTGCCACAGATGACATAGTTCGCATACGCCTGCTGCAACTTATTGCAGTGGATTAATATTAACAGTTACTGCCATTATTTTGGTATTTTTCATTGTATGATCCCTCCCCCACCACTCACCTAATATCAAAAAAGCAACAGCTCCTCCGTATGCGATCAAAACAGCTTTGACACGTTTAGGAATGGATTTTACAAGACGTTTCTGTGATATTCAGCACAGGAAATTAACAGTTGATCCTGTTATGGGAGGAGCCCATAAACAGATTTAGCGTGGATTTTCCCCGTGGATTTAAATTTTTCATATTCTTAATTCTACATGTGCCAGAAATAGAAAGAAAAATGAAGCTGTGAATGCATTTTGAATGCTAAATTGAAAACAGGTTACCTGAGCATATGCCAGCAAGAGTTAAAAATTTATCAGCATCTTTAATCATTCCGTGCTCCGAGAAGCAAACAGTAAAATTGTAAGGCACTTTCTGAATCCGCTCAGTTCAAGGGCTAACTTCTGTTTTCGGTTCTATACATTCCTCTTCGAAAGTCAAAATTAATCTTTGATTAGAATAAACGAAATTTATGCACAAACATATAAATTATACAGTGACACCCTATATGTAAATAGATACTCCAAACTTAAAATTTTACAGTCTTGTTTTCAGTAACTTATTCTTATTTTGAAGAAACATGCCTCGAACGCCATAGGATTGAGTGATTTTCAACGAAGGCGTATTGTTGGATAATACGAAGGTGGTGTCAGCCAAAGGAAAATCTCCCCTACATTGCAGACTCCACTGTTCACTGTCAATAGGGTTATTACACAGTTCAAAACACTAAAAAAGGAAACTGTAGAGTCACGGGCTGCAAAACGAGTGGTTGAGATAAATCCCCGTTGCAAGGCTTTAGGCGTGGCGGAACCCTGCAAGTACGTCGTAATACAGGAGAGCTGCAAAGCGAAAACCCCTTCTCATCGCACTCAATATTTCAAAGAGGAAACACTGGGCAACTGAGCTGGTGGTAGAACCCCTTTCAGTTTTTGACATCATGTCATCTCAGATGAGTCATCTTTTGCTCAGTTTTCTTGTAGTGGTCGGATATGGGCAAGGAGAAAACCCAGCCAAGAGTTCAGCATGAAGCGACTGCAACCAACTGTCCAGCATCATGGATTTTCTGTTATGGTGTGGGTGCCATTTGGAACACTAGGCGATCAGTTATCGTGGAATGTGTGGTTAAGATTAATGCAAAAAATCCATCGCCATATTAGAGAACGGTCTTTTATCAATATTTTCCAGCGGAATTCTTGACAAAATATCCATTCTGTTCATAGAGGACGGTGCTCCTTTCACACGGCTCGAAGAACGCAGGCACAGCATGGCATCCAGAAACAACCATGTGCGAGTCAGTCACCCGATATGAATCTCATCGAACACGTTGGAGCATGTTTGATCGTGCCGTGAGAAAACATTCACAAAAGCCTGCTTTCCGTCCAGAGGTTTTCGAATGTTTGCGTACCGAGCGGATCAAATTCCATCGTCCAATTCACTGATTCCATAACCAACTGGGTTAAAGCTCAACAAAGTTCTGATGTGCATGTTATAGGGTGTCCATTTACTTATTGGGTGTCACTACTAATTTCGTGAAAAAATGTTTTCTTTTGGGAAATTCTTAAAAGTAATCAGACACATTAATCAACTGATATTTAACAAATATAAAAAATAATTAAAATAATTACAAATATAAAAGTTATACCACTTGCATGTAATTTAAATATCATGACACCACTAACAATATACAACAAAATCCAAAACCAAAAATTCAGAAAAAAAATATAAAATATCAGGTCATTTAAAAACTTCTCGCGTATTCTACACCCTGATCTTTAACAATAAATAGAACTAAACTCCTCTTACATGGTTTACATTCCTTTGAGAAGAGTCTTAAATAAATTATTTCATCATAGTAACAAGCGGTAAATAAGAGGCTACAATCGTGAATATTGATTGAAGTGAAAATTCGAGCAGAAATGTTTTTTGAACTGGGTCACAACGTAACTGAGACCTGTCGAAGTCATTGTCAAGCGTACGGACAGAATACCTTGTCAACAAGAAAAACTCAGTTTTAGTTTTCGAAATTCCGGGATGGAGATGAATCCCTCGAAGATAACCTCCACTCTGGACAACCGCTCGCTGTTGATGAAGATGCACTGAAGCTACTCATCAAAGCTAATCCACGCAAAAACCTGTCATGAATTAACCAGACAATTCTCTGTGATTGGGAAAAGTAAAAAAAAAAAAAAGAAAAAAAAAATTGGTTAAATACCCCCCTCCCCTCCCCATGCTCTATCACTAACGAATAAAGTGCAACGTCTGACCACTTGCTCTTCCTTGCTCCAGCATCATCATACAATGAAAAATGGGCCCTCTACACTAATATTCATAGCTCCTACCAATGGTTATCACTAGGGGGGGGGGGCTTCCTAGAAAGATCCCAAATCAGGACTTAAACCCAAAGAAAGTGTTACTGACTGTTTTCTGGACAGCAGTTAGAGTAGTGCACTTTAAGGTCTTAGAGCAATGTAAAGCCATCACTGCACTTGTTTACTACGCCATGCTCCAATGGGCTCATCAGAAACTCCTCCAACAACTTACTGCATATCGCAAAGGGCCACTGTTGCTAGAGGACAATGCAAAACAATACAACTTATAGACCCGTTCAACGATTATGCAGCTTGGGTGGGAAGCTTTGCCTCATTCTTCGTATTCACCTAACATTTCTCACCTAATCAAATGCGCACACTCATGCCATCGGAATGGAGTTGCAAGACTTTATTTTTTTTTTTGCCTCCAACACCAAAGATCTCTGTCGTCTTGGGATTTACACATTATCCACCCGTTGTGAAGGAGATTATTTTGATGAATAAATTGACAGTTATGTGAGTGCAAATGTATGCAAGAACGTTTTAAACGAAATATAAATAAATAAATGACTTTGCTTAATGATGGTTACGTGATAATCGATATGTGGATTTAGGATGATTTCCAATATTTTTGTGAGTAAACATAATTTATTTTGGTTTCTTTTTGTCAAGGCGATGGTCTAGCTATTTCATCCCATCGCAGCATGTCCGGCGTAAACAAGGCTACAGCGTTTTTCTATAACGCTGAGTCTGTCAAATCCTGCGGCTTGGTGATCGTCTTTCATACACCCCCATAAAAAAGTCACATTTTAAAAGGTCTGTTCATTGTGGGGCACATAGCAAAACTGGCACATCATTAGTCTCCCTGGACGTCGTCTCACGATACATGCCCTTTCTGTACCTTTCTGCCCTCTCATATTCTCGAATAATCCAGCAATATAGAGTCGTAACTTTGCTATATCTAAGTGGACTTTACAAAAGATAATAAGGCGGGTTAACAAATGAGAACTGAGAAAAGAACCAGGCTCAGCGCTACCACGTAAGAAGCACCTTACCCCGAAGTGCATACTTAAGGGGTGAGGAAAGTCAAGAAACTGTAAATCCTAAAACCCAACGCATCTTCCTTCATAATGTCACAGAACTTAGATGTCTCATTATTAATCTGGATATGCAAATGGAATGATAAGGCCAATGTTCACGAATTACTGCCACGTCATATCGCAGAGTGCAAGACCAAAGTGCGGAAATTGTATGACCGACATATGGCCGGAGAAAAATGGAAAAAAAATGATAACCTTAGACGAAGAATGGATGTACTTAAGCAACTGCAACAAGACTCGAAAGCTCTTTTATCGCAAAAATATGGCCCAAAGGCCGCGGAGACTCTTCGACAATGCAAGGAAACTTTTTCTAAAGGATCTATGCTTGTCGCCGGGTTTAGCTACAAAGGAAAATTAACGCTGCGCAAAGTTTCACCAAAAGCAAAAATTAATGCCGCTTTCTATCAGGCAGGCCCTGGAACTAATTTATCGCTCTGATATCATAGGAAAGAATAAGGTTTGGCTTCATTAGGATAAAGTTTCAAGCCACACGGCAAAATCGACGGATGCCTTCATAGCCAGAATGGCTATAGAAAAGGAATCAGGACTACCGACTTCATCCGGTAAATTGCCGGATGCTGCTCCTATGGACTACTGTGCTTTTGGACTACTCAAAAGAGCCTTGGAAAATAGACGACCTCGCACTTTAGATGGCTTATGGAAAGCCTATAATGAGGCATGGGCCCCATTCCGCTGTTATGCCCTTCAGGGGGTATATTGAACACAACAGATGGTGGCATGGGGTTTTAATAGCAGTGTAAGCATTCCAATTCCGTTCACATCAACGCGAATCAACCTCTTTATGGTTTTTCCCTGAATGTTCCCGCCATTTTGATTAACAGATTCCCTAGCGGGCTTTTCCATTTGCTGGATAAACTTGAAGGGATTCTTTCATTTATTTTGGTGATATATTGAGCACAGTCTAATTGGAGGAGTTTCTTTTTGCGCTGATCAGTTTCACTTAGTTATGTAGGCTATATAGTAGATAAAATAATACAAACTGTTTATTGGTTTAAAAGCGTGCATGGACATTTCTTCTCTTCGGTTAAATCTAAGTCGATTTCCAACCATAAGGTGATAATTTTTTCCTGAAGAATTGTGATGTGCCTGGAATCCATGACTTACGGTTCGGAATTGATCTTAAAATAATCACTGCAAATAAATAAAATAAAAAGATGATCCAGATAAGCTCGGATAAAGTATGTTGTTAGGAGGATGAAATCTCTTCCGAACAAAAAATTTCAATTATCTTGTTAAATTGTCTTGTAAAAGAAGATCACGTAGGCACAGTCTCAGATTTTTAAAATTCAAACTCGTTTTTAAAATTTACTCAGTTTTAAAGTTTACGGAGTTCGGCATCAAGCAATATTAATGGGTTCTCTAGGGCTCTGGCATTCACATCTATTAAAACAATAAAAATGATTTAGTAATTTTTTTTTTTCATTTGTAACGAGATCATTTTGGAAGTAATTTCTAAGTGAAATTATCTTGTAAAGTATTGACGCCCACACTTTTAATGGGATAATAGCATGAAACCGGAGAGTTGGAACCATTGGAAATAATGAGCGAATATCCACTGACAATTAACTCTTGTCTTTATACTCGAGTGACTTCTCTCTAATTCTTAAAATTTTGTGAAAATTTCCCCAACTTGTGAATTTTTCTGTAAAATATTATTTGAATTACTATGCAAGTGGAAATAGTTTTTTATTGATGAAATTTAACACAGCAAAAACTCTTTGAAAATACCCGACTCTTTCCACAGCAAGGCTTTTCATATGACTATTTTCAACGAAAAGGATAAGATATTTCAGAATACATTAACAAATATAATCGAAACATTTTAAATGAGAGCTTGATTTTTAAGAATTTTTGTATAATAACACAAGATTCTTACACATTGATCTTAATAGATATCGAATAAAAGAATATTTTTTATAATTTTCTATTGCTAAAGAATTTTTTAATACCCTCTACACCTCCGGTTTTCTACAGTAAATATATGTCAGTTCCTATCATCTTATAACATTGTCGTGATTTTGGATCGAATTTCTTTGCTGAAGAGAAAGACGTAGCGAACGCCAAGATATTCAATGGATTCGTCCGAATGATTCGGTAATATACACTGCTCAAAAGAATTAAAGGAACACTTGTAGAATCCCCTACAGAGGGCGTAAATAATACTTTTTAGCAATTTCATCTTCTGCAACATGAAACCTACTATCTCCCTCATAGGAAATGGTTGAAGCCAACACATTTTGCTGCCAGATGTTCTGAAAAATTTGCATAGCAATATAACCCCCCGGAAAACAAAGTGGTTACATGCCAGTACACTCTTTGCTTGGAGATAACGGTCGAACATTAGAAGGTGCAGGCATTCCTGGAACGTTGTTGTTAGTGCTCTGACATGCCACGAAGGCATCTTGAAGCAGTAGAAGCTGCGAGAGCCGTGACATTGCTCCAAACGGATCAATCATTTCGGACTGTGGCAAATACCCTCAATGTGTCCTCTTCCGTCATTTTCCGACTGTGGACACGATTCCAGGCGACTGGCCAGTACACACGAAGAGCTGGGCAAGGTCGCCGATGCTCAACAACCGCCAATCAAGATCGTTATGTGCGGACTTGTGCCCTGCGCCGAAGAACCTCAACGGCCAGAGACCTGAGAAATGACCTGCAGATGTCAACTGGGGTAGCTGTTTCAGATCAAACAATCCGGAACAGATTACGTGAAGTTGGCTTGAGAGCCAGACGACCAAATCGAGTGCCTAGGCTAACCCGCCAGCACATACAGGCGCGACTAGAGTTTGCACATCAATATGTCACCTGGCAGCTTCGCCACTGGCGTTCTGTTCTCTTCACAGACGAGTCAAGATTCCACCTGACCCGCTGTGATGGCCGTCTACGTGTCTGGAGACGACGTGATGAGCGAAACACCGACGCAACAGTTTGTGAGACTGACCGAATGGGATGTTGTTCCACTATAGTTTGGGCTGGCATCTCAATAGACCATCGAACGGATCTTGTGGTCGTCCGAGGGCGAATGACCGCTGACGTTTACATTCGTGACATTCTGGAAGAATATGTGATTGTTGCTGCACATGGCATGGGGTCTGGATTCCTTCTGATGCAGGATAATGCTCGTCCACACACTGCACTCAAGACTTCCTACGGACGCATGGCATTCAGACCATGAGGTGGCCTGCAATGAGTCCAGACCTTAATCCCCTTGAACATCTTTGGGACATGCTTGACAGGCGAATTCGACACCGTCCTTCAGCTCCAGAAACACTGCAACAGCTCATCCAGGCACTTACTGAGGAATGGGACCGGCATGCCCCAAGATCACATCCGTCGACTGATACGGAGCATGCCTCGAAGATGCATGGAGGTTACTGCAGCCCATGGTAGGCATACACATTACTGAGTGGTGCAAAAACTGATCCCTGGAAGAAACAGGGCATTCTCCTCACAACGTCCAAGGGACATTTCACTTTGTTTTAGGCAGGGGTCCTGCAGTTTCCTGTTTTTTCTTTATGTTTCTTCACCAGTTGTTTCAATAATGCATTCTATTGTTAAATAAACCGTCTTTTAATGATCACATACAGCGATTTTGTCCATATTATTCGTAGTTGCTTCTGCACGCTGCTTAATAGAAGTGTTCCTTTAAATGTTTTGAGCAGTGTACATATTAACGGATGTAGCAGTCAATTAACTCTTTAGGATGGGGGGAGGGCAATATTTCATTCTTCATTCCCCATAGGCAAAAATCATTTACATAGGCATTGCCTTTAGACATTTGTTTTTCAAAATCTTGATTAAGAAAGCGTGTATAAGAAGAATACTTTACTTAATAGCTTAAATGAGCTTTAAAAAGTTTTACAAGATAACTTTTTAAAATTTAACTTAAGAGAAAATGGCAAAACTTTTCTTAATGTACCCACCGGAGGGCGAGAAGTGGAGAGCATTTGTTGCTCCTTCTTAGATTGATGAAAATTCCAGAAGTCTTTAATTAAATTCCATACATGGTACTAATATTCTACTAGAACACTAGATCAACGATTTTATTTTCATCACAATGAGTATGTGAATTTCAAGCTTTTCTCTAGGGTATGGGAAAAAAAAAAACGTGCCATCAGTTCAGCCGGAATTTACACTTGTAATTTGAGATAACGCAACGATGTAAATGTCACGAACACGGTAGGTGTCAAGAGAAAAAAAAAATTACAAAACGGAACCTAATTTCATTTCCTGAGAAATCATTTAATTGCATGATGTCTCCGATACAATTCAGATTTTTAAGTAAACCTAGAAAATGTCTGGAATTATATTTCAAGTGGATCTGTGAATTTCAGGGGGAAAGCGGTGGCTCGATGGGGAGAGGCCCGAGAAGCAAGTTCACCGCTCGGCGGCGTGGGTGGGAGTTCGTCGATCATCAACATTCGGGCAACGATTCCGTCTTAAAACTTCGTCGATGAGTTGGTGGTTGGCTTGGCTTTCATCATTTAAAGGGCCAGGTTTGTAATAGCGATCGATACCTTTTAAATGAATAAGTAAAATTCTAATTCAAAAATATGAAATTTGAAAGGAATTAATTAGAGCTGTAATTTCCATCTAAATCTAGTTGCATCAGATAATTTATTAATGAAATTTAAAATTAAATCTCAATAAAATGAGATAAATTGCAATCAAGATTACCTAGATATACTTTAAAATTTAATAATGTATCAGATATTCTTTAAAAATCTATACTAGAGTGAAGAACTTAATTTAAAGTAATAATTTCGTTATTACGTACAGTATATTGGACATTTTTGATGTTTAATAAAATTCGCATTTGCATAGTTAACAGAAATATGCATCTCCATAATATGACCTGCGTATCAGTATGTCGAATTACCATGCTAAAAGCACGGGTCCCCACTTTCCACCTCCCCAAGTATAATGACAAAGCATATGCTATGGGAAGACCCCAATACATTTCATAAAAGATAGACGCATACGATATTTTTTTTTACAATATTTTTTAAAGCTATAGAGCTTGTAGAATTGTGGACAATCCCATTATCATCTAAAGGTAAATCAAATAAATATCATGACAAAAAATATTCAAAAGTGAATTCTCTACTAACTAAAAGCAAAAATTCGATATATCTTTTCATAAAAGATAGAGTTCGCGTTCGTCGCTGTGATATTGATTGTTTTCTTCAAGATTCTAGATCTTTCAGTTTAAGTTAAATGTGATTGTTTACAAATAATGCTATTTTCTCTTATATTAAAATATTTTGTAACCGTTCTACTGATATTTCAAGAATGGGAAGATCAAAAGCACTCACAAATTGCAGCTTTCAAGAACATGGGCAATCCGGAGAAATATAGCACAAAGAAGAATACTAATCGTCCAATGGTACTGAAATCTGCACAGCGCAGGCGAATTTTAAGGGAGGCAAACCAATGTTCAGTATCGTTGCCAAACTTAAGGAAAACTTTAACTCGATTGCCGTCTCATAACAATTTGGAAGGTTCTGGATTCGTCACTCCACATTACTTACAAGAAAATGAATACTCCTCTACCCAGGAAGCCTGAACACATTCAGCCGAGAAAGAAGTGGGCTCTTGAAAAATTCTCTATGGGAAAAGAATGAACAAAGTGATATTTGGTGATGAAAAGAAGTGGAATTTTGACGGCCAAGTGGAATTTGGTGATGAAAATTATTTTGTGAAAATAACTCGGAAGATTTTCGCAAAGAAATTTTGTTGGTAGCTCTGTTATGGTTTGAGGAGCAATTGGAATCAATGGGTTGAGCTCACTTGATCAGAAAACGAATTCCGAACGTTTTCAGAATATTTTTCAAGAACATCTGCTACAAAATGGACAGAGAATTGGGAGAAGAGGGCGGCTGTTTTGCATGACAACGCCAGTGCTAAACTTTGGAGTTTCTTCGAAGGCATCGGGTTCGAGTTTTGGAGTGACCAGCACCTCCCCGACCTAAATCCTATAGAGAGCGTCTGTGGACTTCTCACTCATAAAGTTTATGAAAACGGCAAACAGTTCAATACGAAAAATGAACTGAAAATGCAATTCTGCGTGAATGGAATAGACTGGTCATAAGAAACCTTGAAGAATCTTTTCAAAAGTGTACCACGACGAGTTGCTCGTGTGTCAGTTGATGGAAACTTTATAAGATAAACGTATTTGATTGTTTTTCTGGTAACCCTGTTAAAATGCTTGGAAAAAAAGAAAATTCGAACATGCATCTATCTTTTACGAATACACTCTATTCACTCTATGAAATCTTTTACGAATACACTCTATGAAATCTAGGAGATTTTACTGCCTACCCTGTATTTCCGAACTCATTATTTTTAAGGCTTGCAACCTATCATTGTGTATGAAGCTTTATTTCTATTCTGCTTTCGTAAATACGAGGGTTGGGAATTTAATAATGATAGCACATGAAAGGCGTATCACAGATTCTCTTTTAATATAGTCACCAGCATTGCCCATCATCTTTTTCTATTGTCGTTGTAGCTTCAAATTCCGTCAGCAGCCCTAAATCTGTTATAAGCGGTGGACCGTATGGATAATGTCGGGAACCATATGGAAACGAATGCCGCCAAAGTCACAGGGGCTAACATCTGGACAGTATGGAGGGTGATCATAGAACTTCCCAACTTCATCTTGTGAGCAGGTGATAGACAACACCAGCCAATGACAACAGAGAAATTGAAGCCGTTCGATGGATTGGTGAAAAATTCAAGCCGTTTCCTTCGCAGAGCTTCACGAAGGGTGTGTTTGCAAGAATCGTGAATAGTATGCAACATTTACAGTTTGTCCGTTAGGTGTTTCGTTAGTAAGGATCACACGATCGCAATCGTATGTAACAGCTTGAATGCGTTCACCCACTTCCTTACCGTACATTACCGTAATGCATCAGCTCTACAGGTCTCTACAAGTCCTGGTAGCATTCCTTTGGAGTACAGCTCCTTGCAGTTTCGATTTTAAGCCATGAAAGCTGCTCCAATTTGGAAAACATATTTCTCCACCGACTACCTGTTCTGAATATAATTTGTAACTTAAGTGTGCATGCACAGCGCATGGAAAGGCAATAACCCAGCACTAGTGTTATCACTATTAAATTTCCATCACTCGTATTGAATATGAGAACTATAAGGTAGGCTCATTAAAAACCTAGAGCGGCTTAACCATAGCATATTTAGGCATTTGACATATAGGGGCCTTAAACGGGCTATTGTTGTGCTGTATACAACCATTTCCAAGACAGTTTTTAGGATTATGGCGCCATCAGTTAAAATGCAAATGTTAAATTCAAACTTTTAAATTTGTTGTGGGACTTGAAGAGCTTTTAAAATTTGTTATAAATTTATACTTACCTTGTCAGTTTTGTTATTGTATCCGAGTATAATTTTGTTTATGTATTCTAAGGCTTACTCGAAGTGCAGGTCAGCCTGAAGCTGCTATCTTCAACTTGTTGTGAAATGATTGTTTACACACCTATTTTAATTAAGCCTGTTTCAGCTTCATAATCTAAAGTGGAAGTAAATGAATGAGCTGCTTAAAGTGTATGTGAAACTTAAGTTTTAACGTAAAGTAGAATTTAAAGTATATTCATAATGATTTTAGTAAATTTTTAGCACTTTAATGGCATTTTATGTTCTTTCATTAAAATTAATGAATGTGTTGTCGTCTAGATTATTTTTTTAATGAAAATTTATAGGAAAATTAAAGAGGAATCTTCTATTTAAATTTACAGTGCTCCTTTGATCGAATTTAAAAATCTGTTTTAAACTTATTAAATTTCCTCAAGAATGCGAACTTTTTTTTTTTCCTTAGTTAATTCAAATCGTTACATCTTATGGTTGCATTTTCATATATGTAATACCTGAAAGGGTACTTTACATTATTTAAAAACAGGTATTACATTGTAGATTCATACGAACTTCATTTTAAAGTTTGGTCTTGTGTTAAACTTTAAAACTGACTCATTATCGTTCAATGACATTGTGATTTTCACATTAACAAACTTGAAGTTAAACCAATTTATTATAAGCATTCTTCATTTAGCGTAACCATCATATTACTATTCAACCACGAAAATATTACTGAAGAATACAGAGAAATTTATATTCATCTCTTATTTCATTATCTTAGAATTCTGTTTAGAAAAATATGTGTTTATTGTTTAATAAATGAGAAAGTTTCATTATTTACAAAAATGATATGTTACTATTTGGTCTGTTAAAAACCTCAAATCTTACTAATTAATTCAACATACGTTTTACTGTGTATGATCTCTTTTACTTTGAAAAACCCGAAACATTATTTGTAAGTAGGAGGGAAAAACCGATGTTGACATTCGTCGAAGAACTTTCGTGAATTGTTTGCTAACGGGGGATTTCTATTTATTTACTAACCTTTAAAGAGGCTTCTCTTTAAACTTATGTTCATTAAAAATTAATGGTTTTAAAGCGAATAGGAAAGCAATTAAAGATATTAAATTTGAGCCAATTATGTCACCTGCGGTTTTACATACTGCTATCGGTATAATTGTGATAAACGGAGATACTACCTCAATTTGTTTAAAGATTGACAATTTTTCTCTTTATTACAAACTTTAAACTTCTTTAATGAAATTTTGTTTTCTTACAGAGGGTCTAACTAAATATCTGGGAATATATTTTAAAGGGTGTTTTGCCCTAGTAGCACGTTGCTTCAGATATTTGAGTAGAATAGGTTATAAACATCATCATAATTATCATCCTAAGTCTTTCATGGCAGGGTCGTATATCAAACTGATCAAAGTGCGCCAGATAATCCTTTTTCTGCACATAAATTCCATTTATCCACAGTCATTCTATTCTTCTGACACGATAACACTTTGAAAAGCGTATATCCTCAGCCTTTCCTCTCTCACTCTTGGCATTCTCCCATCCAACGTGAGCTATTTGGTCAGCTAACATGATCAAATCGACGCAAGAAAAGCCTGGTAACTATAATTCTTTTAATCCTCACTCAACCTCCACATTATCATGTGGATTTTTTTTATGTAGTTACAACTCAAAAATTTAGGAAGCAAGAGATACTGTACGAAAAAGCATATGTGATTGAAGCTATTAAACTTGAGTTATTACATTTACTTTATAGTCACTTTATTTCTAAAATATTCTAGAATACAGAAATAAAAATATATTTTTCAATGACAATGTCATTTTCATCATCGTGATCACTGGTACTGAAACTCCAGTTGAATAGCCTCTCTCCTCAGTCTCTACCACTAAGATTTATTTGCGCCTTTGTTCCAAACAAATGAAACAGATGATGCACACTGCTCAAAAACTTAGGAGAGAAGGCAAAATATTCTGGAACACTTGGCTAATGTGGCTAATGTTACTGCTTAAACATTACACAGGTCTATACTGAGTCTGCTGTTTTAGATTTTGAGGTCTTTTTATAGTAATTTCAAAGTGCTGATTCCAAAAATGAATCCTATTTTGTTGTATCACATACCATTTCCTTGGAATTTTATATCCTCAATTTGTATTTATCAGAGATTTAGCGCTTTGGGATGCAACATGAGCCTCAAATTATATTTTCTTTTTTCATATTTGGATGTATTTCCTGAAAACTTGGGTGTAGTCAGTAAGGAGCAAGGAGAGAGGTTTCACTAGGATATTTGAGAAATGACAAGGAGTACCAAGGGCGATGAAATTCATCAATGATTGCGGAATCCTGATGGATGCTGTGTAGGGATTTTACGGAAACACACAAGAAAAAATCAAAGAGAAGAACATTCCAAACCAAACGAACAAGATTCTACCAACGTGCTTTATATAAAGTGAATTAAATTGTGAAATTCGGTAAAAAAAAAAAAACCCTCAAAATATCAATTGTAACTCTTATGTAATTCCTCAGCAATATACATTTGTCGAACGAAATATATGAATATTTCATGCTTGATATGTAAAATGTCTTGAGGTGATGGATGTCCTTGTCTTCGTCGAACGTTCCCTGTTTCTTTGAATCGTGTCTACAGTCGAGAAATGACACTTCTGTACACCCCAATGATTTCCGCTACCTGCCGTTGAGTGTATCCAGTCTCCCATTAGCTTTCCAAGCCACTAATTCTGGAAAATCACGTTATTGAGCAGAAACAGTGATTGAAGCAAAGTGACAGATCCTACCGCAACCTCCTTCTTAACACTTGTGATAATAATATATTCCGATCTCGTAGATGCTAATTTACATATCGAACTTTGTCCGCTTGCTGTCTAGGTTTCATGACTTATTTATAGGGTTACTTTGTATACTGTCATCACACTCCCGAGCTCTCCTAATTATTATGAGCAGTGTATTTCGACTGCTGAAGATGAGTCATGCTACGCTCTTCTCTAATAACATGGTCGAATCTGGATTTGGCTTAAGCCAGGAGAGTGATAATTATAAAAATGTGTTGTCCCAACAGTGAAGTTCGGCGCCATGATGGTCTGATCTTTTTTTCCTGATGATTTAGTTATTTTGGTTTACATATTTTAATAGTTAACCGCTTTTATTATTGAACTAGAAGAGGTACCCGGCGTTGCCCGGGATAATTACACTTGGATGTAAACAGAACAATCTCAAAAAATTAAATTAAATTTTGCAATATCTTAAAAATAAACACATGAAAATGCTTAGAATTAATACAGTAAAAATTCTTAATGAAAATTCGAAAAAAATCTTTTTAAAGGCTCACAATGGCTGGACCTCTCCAAGGATGCCACTGCTAGTCTAAATAATTTCTTACTCACGTAATCTTACCTCAGATGTATACTTAGTGTTGTTGCAATTTCCACTCTTCTCTCGATGTGTTGAAGCAAAACTTGGCCATTCATCACTTTGTGCAGTCTAGCAGTCGCCGATTTTTCTATTTACTTGCTTCCCATTTGCTCAATACATTACGGAGCTAAAGGAGTGCTTCCTCTGTCGTCTTTCCACTCTTTCTCAATAGTCTGCTAACTCTCCATTATCTCCAGTTACTGATCATTTTTAAAGATTTTCAAGAAATTGTTAAGTACTAAGAACTCTCTTTTCTAAGAAAAGCCTGAATAACAGGAATTCTATGCATTGTTACAAATTGAAACTTATCCATATTACATCATCATTTTATGTTCATTGTTTAATTCTTGGAAAGATTGCTTTAACATTACATCATCATTCTGTGCTCATTGTTATTGGTGAATTGCGCGTTGATACCATTGTTGATGCGAACACAATGGGCCTATTGTTGCACAAACTTTGCCTTGCATTGTTGGTCATGAGATATATATTGTTGGTTCATGCAGTGTGTTTGTGAATTGCGTGCTGATACCACTGTTGATACCTATTGTTGTACCAACTTTGCCTTGCATTGTTGGTCATGAGATATTTCTCATTAATATGCCTTGCCATAACCATGAATATCGATTTTTTATCGATATTTATTATTTTTCCGAAATCTGAGGTAGACAGTGACCTTCCTCATGCTTTGAAGGTCATGTATGCGAAATTTTATCAAGATCGGAATAAAACTGTAGATTTGTATAAAAAACATACACACAGACCCACAGACGCACAGACCCACAAACATCCTTCTTTATATATATAGATAGACTAGAAGAGGTACCCGGCGTTGCCCGGGATTATTACACTTGGGATGTAAACAGAACAATCTCAAAAATTAAAATAAATTTTGCAATATCTTAAAAATAAACACATGAAAATGCTTAGAATTAATACAGTAAAAATTCTTAATGAAAATTCGAAAATAATCTTTTTAAAGGCTCAAAATGGATGGACTGCTCCAATAATTTCTTACTCAGATAATCTTACTTCAGATCTACACTTGATGTTGTTGCAATTTCCATTCTTCTCTCGCTGTGTTGAAGCAAAATTTGGCCTTTCATCACTTTGGGTAGTCTAGCGGTCGCCAATTCTTCTATTTACTTGCTTCCCATTTGCTCAATACAGCACGGAGCTAAAGGTTTGCTTTCTCTGTCGTCTTTCCACTCTTTCTCAATAGTCTGCTAACTCTTCATTATCTCCAGCTACTGATCATTTTTAAAGATTTTCAAGAAATTGTTAAGTACTAAGAACTCTCTTTTCTAAGAAAAACCTGAATTACAGGAATTCTATGCATTGTTACAAATTGAAACTTATCCATATTGCATCATCATTTTATGTTCATTGTTATAATTCTTGGAAAGGATTGCTTTATCATTGCATCATCATTTTGAGCTCATTGTTATTGGTGAATTGCGTGTTGAAACCATTGTTGATACCTATTGTTGCACAAACTTTTATTTGCATTGTTGGTCATGAGATATATATTGTTGGTCCGTGCAGAGTGTTTGTGAATTGCGTGTTGATACCATTGTTGCAAAAACTTTGTCTTGCATTGTTGGTCATGCGATATTTCTCATTAATATGCCCTGCCATAACCATGAATATCGATTTTTTATCAATAATTATTATTTTTTCGAAATCTGAAGTAGACAGTGACCTTCCTCATGCTTTGAAGGTCATGTATGCGAAATTTCATCAAGATCGGAATAAAACTGTAGATTTGTATAAAAAACGTACACACAGACCCACCCACAGACCCACAGACGCACAGACCCACAAACATCCTTCTTTATATATATAGATTTATACTAAAATACTCTTATTCATCAAACACCCTCAGGATTTTGGGCCCTATCCAAAATATATGTGAGGCTGCTCCTGTTCAGAGCAAAAACAGCATTCGAACCTTAACCTTAGCCGACGGTTGGAAGTGTTTAAGAGAAATCCAACGAATTTCAAGGCGATTCGTGATTATGGATGCGGTTCAGAACATTTCAGAACATTACAAATCAGAACATGACAATTCAGAACATCACTAATCAGAACGCTGATAAATCAGAACTATGACATATCAGAACTGTCACAATTCAGAACTGTGACGAAACAGAACGTAAATTTATTCATATGTATGGTCTTAATTATTTATTAAATTTTATTTATTTATTTATTTATTCATTTATTTATTTATTTGTGAAATACTTTGAATTTAATCATGAAAATATGGACTATGACAAAATACAAAAAAAGTAATCACTGCACAAATACAAAAAGAATTTTATTCTTGCACAATTCTTGCTACTCTAATACTCAGGGTCTCGTACTTCTTTTTTGTGGCTTCTGGGCGACCTGTCTGGGCATTGGCTAATAATAATAGCTGGCAAATATATCCCCGATCTCGATGTGGAAATATATGGCAACAGTAACTTCGACGAAGACATTCTCTACTTGAGTGGTAGTGGTTCCACATGATAGTTTGTGTCTGTTTGCTCTACATTTCCAAGAAACTGAGTGGTTTATTCACTATTTGGTAATCTGTTGATACAAATTGTACTCTGTTCTAGATGTTTTGAAGCAAAACTTGGGCTTTCATCCCTTTGTGTGGTCTAGCAATCGCAGTTTCATCATTTGACACGCTTGCATCGATAATCACTGGGTTACTTACCACTTGCTCAGTTTCTCAATAGTCTGCTAACTCTCCATTATCTACAGTTACTGTTCATTTTAAAGATTTTCTAGAAACTGTCATGTTCTAAGAACTATCAATTCTAAGAAAAGCCCAAACAACAGGAATTCTATCATTGTTACAAATCAATTTTGTTTTATAATTCGCAGAAGTGGAATGAATCTTCATTACATGGCTTAATCAACCTTATTTATATAGACAAACTTTGTTGCGTGATGATACCATTGTTGAATAATGGTGAATTGCGTGTTGATACCATTGTTGATGCAAACTTTGCATTGCGTTGTTGGTCATTCGATACCTCTTATTAGCATGCCTATACATAACCATGAATATCAATTTTTTATCGATAATTATTAATTTTTCGAAATCTGAGGTAGACAGTGACCTTCCTCATACTTTGAAGATCAAGTGTGCAAAGTTTCATCAAGACCGGAATAAAACTGTAGATTTGTATTAAATACCCCAAACAAACATTCTTTTTTATATACAGGGTGTCTCAAAAAATGTACTAACACTTTGAATAACTATAAATACATTATTTATGACCATAGAGACAAGTTTAAAGGCTTGAATTACAGAAGACAAATGTTCGCAAATGTTCAAATTGTTGACCGTCATTGTCCAGACAAAGCTGATAACGCGCACCAATGGATTCGCAAATGTCACGAAACAGTTCATTTGAAATATCACGACATTGTCTTCAATTTCCAGGGCTGGTGGATATCCGTGGTCGTCCAGAACGTTTCTTGTTGACGTTGTGAA
>JAHWFO010057280.1:10885426-10911297 GCA_023313115.1 Rhysida immarginata | reverse complement strand
GGTGGCGGTTTATCGAACTCCCTTCTGAACCGTCTTTGCATTTCCGTGGCGTTTTCGGTCTTCCAAAATCATTTAAGGACAAACTTTCTCTCTTCAAAGCTAAGTTGATCTCTTGCCATTCTGTTATATTAGTTACACCTGAAAAAACGGTGTTAGTACGTTTTTTTTAGACACCCTGTATATAGGGTGGACCAAAAAAAAAAACTCGCCACTGAAAATTTTTAAGTCCAATGGAAACGGTCCACAAAGGGGTGAGCGATTCTAGAAGGAAGAACGCTACCATTAATTAAGGCAGGCGTTAACGTTAAATGGAACGAGTCCATTTCTAGACGAGGTGAACATAATCCACAAATTGTACATTTTTTAGATCATTGTCTCTTTTATTGAATATCTATTGACTAATAGAAAGTGAAAAATAAGCACTTTACGATAGGTACGTAAGGCGTGAAATTCAGTATCCAGAATCCTCTAGGCAAGATCTACATTACTTTGAAGTTTAGGCCCAGTTGTTCCATTGGGGTCGGATTTGCGGGGGTGGCAGTCACTTGATCTTTAGAATATGGCAACATATGGCACGTGATATATCATACGTTCGGAAATGATATGAAAGGAAAGAAAATACGAGCTTTTTTACATTTTCTACATATTACGTTCGAGAAAATAAATTTTTTGATTAAAAAACTTGGGGAGAGGTAAACAGTGCAGATAAAGCGGTAAAAATAGATGACTGCAGGATCTGCTACTTGCTAATTTCTTTTTAATAAATGTATAAATGTATTTCCGCTTCACTGCTTAAGCTCCTCCTTGAATGTTTACAAGATTTTATTTTCCTTTCGATGCTCATCATTGTTTGAAAATTGTGGAAGTTTGACATGTTATTATTATTATTTTGGAAAATCCCAAACTCGGTTCATATGTGGAAGGCAAGTTCCAGAGGCATACACGTAATAGGGCCACTCTTTTGTGGATCATATAAAGGGAGGGGAAAAGTTACAAGTCAGTGGAAGTATTACAGAGGGTGAATCAAAAGTGTTGCAATATTTGGATAAACGCTTTGTTGCGGGTATGTCTTATTGCCTAACATTGTTCAAACGGCGCACGACATTCAGTGGAAAGGCTCTAAATTGTTAACTTTTCCGGTGCACAGCATTTCATTTCGTAGTTTCCGTCAGTGTTTTGGACGCCTAAAAGATAAACAGCCAAAAACGACTAATTAGGGAACTTTTGCTATACGAGTTTAAACCTGGCCACAACGCTGCTGAAGAAACACTGTACATTTTTCTGTGGATAACAGCACCGTAAGCAATGGCTCAAGAAATTTCTCACCGTAATCTCAACGACCAGCCAAGGCATTTTATTTCGTATGCAAGATGTATATATTTCGTGATTTTGTCTGTGCATGATTTGTATGTACTGGGGTGGAAATATCAATTATACAGTTTATTATTATGTGTCACTTTATTTTGTTTATCTATCTTTATGTGTAATATCTGGTCTGTTATGATGAACAGTCTTGTCAAAATAATGATTAATGATATTAAAATAATGACATGTTAAATGTCCTCCCTTTTCAAGTCATGATGAGCAGTGAATGCTAAACAAATGTTATTAAATGGTATGTTTAAAACAATTTTAAAACTTTATATCTAAACTAGTGTTCTCCCTAAAAAACTTTATCAAGTGGGTGGAAGGAAGAAATAGCCGCGCGGACAAAAACTAAAATCAAACAAAACATTATATAAACAATGAAATGTTTGTTTATTAAGCCGGGCTACGCGCCCCTTCATGAGAACACTGTAAACAAAACTTAGTTTTTATCAAAACTGCCTTACGGGAGAAGCTATTTAAATAAATTATGTTATATTGATTCAGTCAGCTTTAAACTGTGATTCTACATGATTATTTTCTCCAAAACAGTAGGAACCCTGCTAACACCTAAGACATTGCATTTCATATCGCTATTCCATTCAAAACGGTCTGGAAGGCAATTTTCTTTTAATAAGCCTTTACATCCTGGTTTTGATCCTGGTCTCGCGGGTTTGATCCCGGCCACGGATAGCGGGAAATCTACAAAATCCCTTTAAGCAGACATCAGATTTATACTTGCCCAGACACCGGTGTCATTTTGTCCTGCAAACCGAGTTTCATTTTCGTATCGTTGCAAGCGAAACGTATTAATGCGGAATTTTTATTGCTGTTATATTGTTTAATATCAATTGCCTTAAAACAATCATATCCGAGTATGTATATAGTTAGAAGGTTTGAAACGGATTATGTTATGAATACAGTTTTCCGAGATAATATGGTATTCTTTCAAAATAATAAAATTGACAGCATCTTTAAGCATATTTGCTGCTTTAACAGAAACAGGCTAAAATGGAGAACTTAATTCAAGAAGAACCCACGATCACGACGAAGCATTAATTGATGAAACCTTTCCTAACCGCGAAATAGGGAGAAAACGAGCCAATGAGAGTGTGGTCGCTTAGATCTATCCGCATAATCCTTTTGAACTCCCTTTTCCCTTATTCATTAAAGTCTACAGAGAATGCATGTCAATAATAAAATCTTGTAAACATTCCAAGAAAGGGCTTTAGCTGTGATGCAGAAGTAATTTTAAATATGAGAAACAGGAGACACAAAATCCACTTGAACACAAAAAGTTGACATTTATTGGCACAAGGTGATCATCAGTCAGTTTGCCGATCGAAATGTACATCTGTGCCAATAAATGTCAACTTTTTGGGTCAAGTGGATCTTGTGTCTGCTGTTTCTTCAGACAAGTTTATTTCTACTTACCTATGAGTATTTAAAGTTTATCTCAAACTTCCGGATGAACCAGCACCCGAATTTCAAAATACGTCGAAATAATCTATTCAACTACTTATCTTTATCAATTACAAACTTATTGAATGTTCGATTATCACCAATTCTCCTCAATTATTGTAAGAAAATAAATTTTTGAATTAATTGTTACTCATCCAATAATAACACTAGTCAACACACTTTTTGTAAGAAAGACCACAGATAATGTTCTTAGTAGTAATTTGTAGGTAGAATCCGAATCTGCTTTTAGATTTTTTCTATCACGTCAAGTTTCCAAGTTATGCACATCGATACAGATCTTGATGATGGTATTGTTGAAAAAGTTAATCCATTTTCAAGCTTTTGTGCAAACGACGGAGGGATAAACAGGCCAAGCGTGCATTCTTAGAAGTACCTTTAAGCTACAGCTCCTTATAAACGTCTTATACATGCACAGTATATGATGCTTATTGTTAATCTGTCATAGCTATGTTTCTGCAAATGTTCATTAACGGAAGGAATAATTTTATTTTATCCCCCTGCACCATTTATAATGATTTATACGAGGGGAGTTCAATAAGTAATGCAACACGTTTTTTTTCTCGGCCAATTTTGGTTGAAAAAACTGGACATTTTTTATGGAGCATTTTCAAACATTTCCGCTTCGTCTCGTATAGTTTCATTGACGTCCAATAGGTGACAGCGCTATAGTGAGCTGTTAAAATGGCGTCTACAATGGAGGTGCGTTCCAACCAACGGGCAGTGATTGAGTTTCTTTTGGCGCAAAACAAGGGCATCTCAGATATTCATAGGCGCTTGCAGAATGTCTACGATGATCTGTCAAAAGTGTTTGATTGTGATCCGTCGATCTGCTCGAATGAGAGTGTTCGCATGCTCCGACATTGCAGGAGTCAGAGCTGTGCACGGCCGGCCAACTCGCGGGAGATCAGACAGTTTTGCTTGACCTTGCGGCGATGATGACACACGCTTTGCCCAACGACTCACCGTGCTTTTGTCCACTGCCAGATTAATAAAATAGTTAAGCAGTGATCTGGCAGTGTTAAGATAATGAAAACATTATTGAAATTAATAAAATCTAACATGTAAGGTATTGTAGCTTTCATATTAACAAATTTTATGGAATTCTTTTACGTTTCTTGTATACCGAATACTCTATTGTTTATCAGGTATTATTTTATAGTATTTTGATCCATACCGAAATAACACCGTGAAAATGAAAATGCATTTGAAAAGTTGAAGTGATCGCAAAGTGTATTAAACAAGAAGAATTCCTTTATTTTGATTGGTCTGTTTTAATAAGAGGTGGCATAATTGGAAATTAAGGATTACAATTCTGTGTCAAAAAACCATAATGATGAATAATATACGGAAAATATGAAAAATGTTGTTAAACTGTATAAACATTAAAAGTAGTTTAAGATATCAAAGAACAAATAAGAAGCATTTTTGGATCGATGAATTAGAGAAAAATTGAGGGATTTTTTTTAAACGCAATAAACATCTATTCATAAACAAACAAGTTGTGATCTAACATCTATTCATAAGAAAAACAATCGTGGATAGAGAAGAAGAAATGTAGAAAATGATGAAAAAGGGAGAGGCCTATCCTAAAATAAAAATTCGAAGAAATTCTCCAGAATCAAAAAACCAAACAAAGACCTAAGATTGATTTCATAACATCAGATCTTATAAAAATACAGACCGGAAAAAAAATGACTAGTTTTCCGGACGAATATGAAATATTTATATGAAAAAAAATCCCTGAAGGCTTAAAATGGAGTGCTCACAGTACATTTTAAACGCCTTCCACCCACAATAAAAAAACGGAAATAGTAGAGAGGTGTTCAGAATGTCGTGCGCATGCTCAACCTAGAGTTCGAAGGCTTGAAATGAAATTTCGTACTTATGACTAGAATTGAAATAGGCGTTCCTATAGGAGATCAGTGTATTTCGCGATAAAATCCCAAAAAGATTATTTGAAAAATAATGGAATTATGAAAAAAAGAATAATAAAACGAAAATCAAACAACGCAGCACCTTCGGAATTTTGACAATTACGCAGTAGTAAAGCAAGGCCTTTCGGAAGCCAAAATATAATAATGAATTATCACCTTCGCAGCATTATTATACAAACAATGAATAATCAAACATAATAAAATCTTGTAAACAAGGAGGAGCTTTAACTGTGGAGCAGAAGTACATTTATACATTTATTAACAAGAAATTAATCCTCCCCCCCCCCCTTTCCCCGGGTAGGGCAAAAGCCGGAGCCGGCCGTCATCTATTTTTACCTCTTTATCTTTATTTTACCTACTCCCCAAGTTTTTTAATCATAAAATTGATTTTCTCGAACGTAGTATGTAGAAAATGTAAAAAAAGCTCGTATCTTCTTTTCTTTCTCATCATTTCCGATCGAATGCCATATGTTGCCATATTTCTAAAGACCAAGTGACTGCCACCCCCGCAACTCCGACCCCACTGGAACAATTGGGCCTAAACTTCATAATAATGTAGATCTTGCATAGATGAATCTAGATACTGAATTTTGCTCTTTTACGTACCTAAATAGCACATAGATCTTTTGTTCCCTCTGACTCCCCACGCCCGTAATTCCGACCCCAGTGTACCAATCAAAAACAAACAATATAGTGAAGATGGACATGCCCATAGTATGCTACATTCGTAATTTTAACCTTCTACCTCAAAAAATCCGGCTCGAATTATGAAGGGGGCGGACGGACATTATAAAACCATCAAGTAGCTCCATTCTTCCGCTACTTAATAATAGAGATTATGAGCACTTGAGTAATCGTGCGTCGACAAAGCGATTTCACGTGCGCGGCCGATGTCAATAATGCTTAAAAGATGAACAGAAAGTAAGAATATCGATTGAGTATCAATATATTCCTTCTTGACAAATCGATTGTTATGTGACATGCCAGTATCTTGGTATTCTTTACAGTCACTGTTTTAGCACGTGAATTCGACTTGAAGAGGTTCACTAAAAATTCTGAAAAGTTGATACGGTCGAGCTAAGAACCTTGATGGTCATATTGCTGAAAATAGAATTTGAAAAAGTTAATCCGTTTTCAAGTTATCGTGCAAACGGCGGACGGCCGCCCGGATAAACGTACAGACCAAGCGTGCATTCTTATATGTAGCTTTTTTGCTAAACCTTCTTTATCTAATATACTAATTCTCTTATCCGTCGGTCCGTCCGTCCGAGGCCAACAAAGAAAGTTACAACAATCCGTCCGAAGCCAGGGATTGTTTGGCAAGACAATCATTGTTATTTATAGTTGTACCGCAAGATTTAGAGCCCTGAGTGGAATGCTCGATTAACAGAATAAGGGGAGTACGGCTCTTGCTCAAGACCATTGTTGAAACGATGAATTATTTCATATTGTTGGATTTTCGCTAACGCAATGATTTGTCTTCAGAGCAATGATTAAATTTAATTCTTATGTTACAAGATAGACTAATAGACTAGTGCATTTCTTTATAGCACTGCAGTCCTGGAACTTTTCAGACACACCTTATACAATGTACAGTCGGGTGCAAAAAGGTTTAGACTTAAGTCATAGTTGAGCACGCGAATAGCACATCCCAAGCGAGTATCTGCTACCCTATTTTCATTCATAAGGGACAGGTCCAGTCTAATCTGCCTGACTCTTAGTAAAAGTACCTGATTTTGCAACCGATCGACATCCGGTAAGCTCAGTTCCTAAGGAGCAGGTAAAAGCCTTTTTGTCCCCGACTGTACATGTTAGTACATCCTTCCTGTCTTCCTGTACATTGAGAATAATCACTACCATGGACAAATTTACGCAAATGGCACGAGTGTTCACTAAAAGTGTGGTCATTCGAGAAATTTTGAGCAAATAAACAACCACATGTCGCATATCTGCATTATAAAAGGCCACTTCTCATTTCTTCACCCCGTCGGCCTCATGTGACGGGTCAGCAGTCTAGTAAAAATAGATTACTGTAAAATTTTGAGAAAATGGTCAGTTAACGTTGAAATTGAGACAAAATTGACCCAATGCAAGTTGAAACAAATCTGATGCAATCAACTGATAAATAATTATTAAGGAATAGCAATACATCAGATAATTACAACAAATAAGAAACAAATAACAACAAGAATATGATCAATAACAATATGATACCTCTTAATCTACAGCAATTTTTCTTCAGCCGTTTGTACCTACGGTTTAAGAAAAATTTTTGTGGATTAAGAGGTATCATTTTGCAAGTGATCATATTGCTTGTTGTTATTTGATTTGCTCTACTTATCTGATGTTAATCCTTAATAATAATTTCTCAGTTGTTTGCAGCAAATTGCATTGGATCAATAATGCCAACTTGCATTGGATCAATTTTGTCTTAATTTCTAATTTTAATTTCATTAATTTCATTAGGGCTCTATAATTTGGATTGATATAAGTAAATTAGTTGAACGTTGAATTTTATAATTACTTTATACAAATTAAGCATATAATATATTGTAACCTATGTAATAAATAAAATTAGTTTAAATTATTTGAACAGCTTAAAATATTTTACATTTTAAGAGAATATTGAGAAAATAATCGATCATGCATATTTTAAACAAGAATGTTTTAGAGCCATAACAGATGAAAGGACACATTTTCGTAGTCATGAGCCGCAGTTAAAGTTTTACGTTTTATGGACATTTCAAAATTTATTGAGACCTGGGTTTGCATCTCCTGGGATGCATGTATTGGTCATTTCTTGTTTTAAATGTAATGCCATCTCTATTGAAAGAATAAAACTGAAATACTCTTATAAATGAAAACTGTCAAATAAAAAGATTATTATTATTTTAATTGTTATCAGATTTATACAGATTTCAAACATGGCATGAAGAAAACAAAGAGCAAGGAACACCCGTTAGACGGAGAAGAAAAGGAAAAATTTCCTCCAAAATTATTTAGTTTGCGTTGTCACGATTTGCCTTCATATCTTAAATAGTAGGGGACAGATTTCTCATAACCAATGCTCTTTTGAGTATAACGCCTTTGCATACAGACGAGCTTTGAATCTGGGGATCTTGAAAGAGAATTTTATATCTTAAAAACCATTAGTATTCAACACGGCGATAACGATTCCATTCACCATGTTTGTTGTTTTTTTTTATGACTGTGTAGCTTCTCCTGGATGATCACTGTTCCGAGTTTAGCTCAAAGCCGCTTCTTCGTAACTGTTTTGGTCACTTCTTCGAGATTTAGCTCATAGTACCTTTTTTTTTTTTTTTTTTTTTAAATATTATTGCGAACTCAAAATTAACAACTGTTATTAAGGCCCGAAACTGATGTTGGGCTGTCGCGGATGTTATCTTCAAATTCTTTGCCATGAGGAACTTCTCTATTTTCTCAGCTTTTCTTTAATCGCTTCTACCTATCTTGAGCCTCTTAAAGAATGGGTCAGCACGCGTCTTCAATTGGGGACGTTGCATTCATTGTCTTCTATTGGGAAAATCACGAGAAGCAGTTAAGTGTCAGAGTCGGTAGCCAACGAGTATCATTTTTTTCATTTTTTCGGATTACACATTTTTCGGAGTTATTTTGGCGCATGCACAAACAAGCCTTACAACCAAAACCTTTTAAATCTCTCAGTAATTTCCTTACGGTCCACAAGAATTTTCTTAATTTTTATATGGAATCGAATATTATTTTATTGTTGAGAGAGCTGTAGTATATAAATGTTTCATAGTTTTAGCCCACATACCCATCCTGATGAATTTTTTTCATGCAGCCTCTTTCTGGCGGCGTTTATGGTCTTTCAGAACTACCACCTTGCTCTGGAATGTAAAAAGCAATTAGGGCAAGTTGAATTCTCTTCGGATGTATGTAATCATGCTACCATTAACATATTCTGCCACTGTCTGACGTAACGCCTTGATTAGATTCCTTGAGCAATGAATTATTGAATTATCAAAGACATGAAACACGTGTCTCAATAATATATCTCAATATAGCCGACACATCGTCTTCAAATGATTTATAAATTTTTAAATCTCTAAGAGATTCCTTTGCATAAGCTCTTCGGAAGTCTATGGCATTTGCCAAATAGTGGAGCTTTGCGAAAGAAGATATCATCTGCTAAAATCTGCCCAACACCAACAGGTCCTTGTCAGGCTATCTCAAACATGGGTTTCAAACCGATTTGTCCAAGATATTCGTATCCCAACCGCAAACGAGATGTTGTTTCGTAGCATTTGCTTCCGTTTTCGAGGAACCTATATTGTCATCTTATAGAGATTATACAGACCAACAGAAAACAAAAATTGGGCTGGTGTCGAAAAAGTAAGAACTGCATTAGGATATTTTTGATATGCTGATTCTAAATATACCGCATGTTTTGTCGTAGTAGCTTTAGTTTTTGAGATACAGCATGATAAATAATAATACTGAAAATTGAACGTTTCATTTTAACATCGCCTTCTCGTGGTTTATTGTGTGAATAATAGCATATTTTTGTGAATTTCTACATTTAATTAAATAAATATTTAATAATAAAAACACATTGCATAGGCGTAGATGCGTGAATCATTCAGACATTTTTTGTTACACATGTGACGAATATACTTTACAAGAGAATATACTCTTCTCTGAATTGTAAAAGTGGCATAAGCTTATCTGGCATATTTTAGCGTCCCGTTGGGGCACCAGGATAAGTCTCGGGCTCCACATTTCCAATGCACGAGGCGTATTCAGAAAGTAAGTTCCGTTTTGTTATAAAAACAAAAATATTATAGATATTTTCAAATTTTTTTTTCACTGGACGCGAGCTCCGGACTGTAAGGCGTGTGACTATCACCAGTTCCGGTATCAAAAGGAGTTCATTGGCCTGGGTTTCAGCCACGATGAAGAAGTGAAAACTGCGTGAATTTTCTGACCAGCGGCAGACTTCTATGAAATGGACATGTAGAAGCTCATTGAGCGCTATGACAAGTGTTTAAATAATCTTGGAAACTACGTGGAAAAATAATTAAAGCTATATAGAATCGGTGGCCGGGAGGGTTAAAGCGCAGGTCTTTCCGCTCTCGAAACCAGCGAGTCGCGGGTTCGAATCCCGCCGAGGGCATGGTTGTTTGTATTTGTCTCTTTCATTATCATCCTTTCATCATGCGGAAGGCAACGGGAAACCACTCTTCCCTAGAAAACTGTGAATGGATAGCATGTATCCACACAGTCACCAAAGTCGATTTCGACTTGATGGAACTCAACAACAACAAGAATCTGATAAAGAAAAAAAAATTGAAAATATCTATAGTAGTTTTGTTTTTATTACAAAACGGAACTTGCTTTCTGAATAACCTAGTCAAACATGCATTGGACACTTGCGACAGTGGATAAATGGCAAGAGGAAATGTCTAAATTTTGATGTACCAATCGTTTGGAGGGAACCAAAAAACCATCACGATGACTTATTTTTGTCTCGTAAATATCAAAGGCATCAATCGCAAACATCAACACAAATGGATGTATCCTGATCTGGATTCAGCGAGGAGATTTCTACCGCACTTTAAAGAAATACCGGTTCTCACATTCAGCAGTCTGCCTATGCTTCCAGAGGATGTTTTTGAAAAATCAACGTCTGATGAAGCACAACGTAACATAACTGAAGAAAGGAACAGTGATTTTGAAGGAGTTTCAGCAAGTCCCCAAGTTTCAAGAAAGTTTTTAAGTGATGACTGATCCATATATATACTTTTACGTATGTATTTCTAGCCTTCATTTATAGTTGTAGTAAATAGTAATAATAATGAGCTGAAATTAAGATAAGTTAAATATGAAATGAATTTGAACAGCGACATGATTGAACGTTTCAAGAGCAACAATCTCCAATGTTATGAGTGTTTACCAAATTTACAGTAAGACGTCATCGGCGAAAAGGAATAGTGGACGGAAAACAATACTGAATGATACGGACCGTCGAGCACAAAGATTGTGTCGAAACAGCCTGCAACAAAAGTGACTGCAAAACTTAATACCCACCTTGAACACCCCATTTCGGTAAAATCAGTTCGCAGAGAGCTTCACAAATGCAATTTTCAAGGAAGAGAGGCAATTGAAAAACCTTTCATTACAGAGACCAATGCTAAAGCCCGTGTCAGATGATGTAAAGACCATAAACTTTGTACACCCGATGACTGGAAAAAAGTGATATGGTCGGACGAATCACCCTTCAAATTATTTCCAACGTCGGGGCGAATTTACGTTTGCAGAAGCCCCAAAGAAGCCTACGACATTTACCTAAACTAAAGTACGGTGGCGGATCTGTAATGGTTTGGGGTGGGGGGCATTTCTTATTATTCAGTTGATCCAATTATCACCTTCAGCGGCCGAATTACTACTGACCGATACTGTGACATCTTACGCGACCAGGTCCATCCCATGGTCCGGATTTTGTTCCTTGACAACAACGCCATTTTTCAAGATGACGATGCACCCATATTCACTGCTAGAACTATAAAATCTTGGTTTGAAGAGCACGATAGCGAAGTGCAGCATCTTTCATGGCCTACTCAATCCCCAGATTTGAATATAATCGAACCAGTATGGTCAGATTTGGAGAGGCAACTCAGAAACAGATTTCCTCTCCCTTCATCTCTTCAGCAATTGGCAATTCAAGAAAGTTAGAAGCTGTGCTCAAGGCAAAAGGAGGCCCAACATCTTATTAATAAATAATATGTAATTTTTCTCTGGTATTCACATTATTTTGTCCAACCCCTGTATAAACGAGGTAGTTTCAAATGTTCTTGGAATAGGGATAGAAAAACTGAAAGACTGTACTGAAAATGAATAACATGGTATCAGTAGATTACAACAAGTCTCTGAATGTAGTTTATTGTTAGTCCCTAAATGTCAGAAAATACAGCCAATACCCTGCAGGGGTTCTCGCTTAACGGCGTCTACGGAGACATCGGTTTCCAGGCACGCAGTCTGAGTTAGGGCTTTATGCTCGGAGATTCTTGAGATGCCCCCCATTAACCCTGGCTCACCAGATAGTACGACGGACATGGTGCAACGATCATTCAACATGGACATGGTGCAACGATCATTCAACATGGACAGAAGAGCTCCGACGAATTCCGCTTCAAGTTGAAAAGCGCTTCTCGACATGTTTATATGTTCAGACCTAGCATCCTCATCGAACTGAGTCGGTTCGGAGACGGTGGGATGATAGTGTAGGCTGGCATCGCTTTGTCGATGCACGCACACCACTGCACGTGCTCGACCATGGGACAATATCCAGGTCTAGGAATAGCCCAATCTTGTAAATCTCTTAACTTTTGAGGACGAATGTATAAAAGAGACTTGAGTTATGTGTGTTTGTTTGTTAACATTGGCTACCTTCACTTAATTTATACCTATTCCCTCTTATTGTCAACTATTAATAAATTATTTTTCCAGATGAACAATTCGTATCTTTTTATCAATAGACACATTTTAGTTGACATTTTTGTTTTTTTTAGTGTTCCAAACAATAGTCATTGTTCATTAGCCAGTTGAATAAACTTTTATAATTGAGAAGCCATTAAAAATTTCTTTTCATTGTAACTGTATTTAAAAAAAAAGGATTTGGATCTGTAGCTGTAATAGTGGTTTAATACTTGTAAACAATGAAATCAACCAGAACTATAGAACATATTTCCGAAGTAGATTGCATTGAAGATGTTGAGTCACGTGACTTCGTTCATTTTTCGACTTTCTTTGTTCGCCCATTATTAAAAGCACAGCAATCGTGCTCGAGTGGCACAAAGCGGAATGAATGCCTCTCAAATTGCAATCGGCAGTTACACAGCTCCCTTGTTCGACAAAAAAGAATCAATAGGTCGATCACTGAAATAAAAAATCATAACGAAAGCAACAGGCCGAAGGACTAAGAAAATTTGCTTTTATTTAATATCAGCAACATGAGAAAGTCGGTCGTAAACGACGTACATATCAATAACGACGTAAAAATTTACCATAAGAAAAGATTTTTGCTAAAGAAACAAGTTTGACGAAAAAATAATCTGTATATAAACTGTTTATAGGCTATTAAATTTGAAATTTAACAAGGTACTTGTTTAAGTATTAGGAAAGAGCGACAACTTATTCTTGATCTCTTTTAACAGGAAATAAAATATTTATAAAATTAATAGAATTTTTAATACCCAAGAAAGACTTAAGCGTTTGTATAATCTAAAAGGAGAACTTAATTCTATAAGTTGTTTAAAATTCGAGATAATAAGGCTAATCCTTGATAGGTGTTCAAGCTTTATCTTAACTTCACTTTTTAATATTTTAACGGGTTCGTAATCTGTATGAATTAAGTTTTAATAAAGAAGATGAAACCTCTAAAAAAATCAATCGAGCTCTGAACGATAACATATGGTGAGTTATTTTTAAAAAATGTGTGAAATCTCTCCAGCATTCGAATAGCGCGAATCGTTTAAATAGTGAGAATAAGACACCCAGATATATAAGTATGTAAATGGTGTTACTTGTTCATTGCAGAACAATCACTATGCACGAATTGGCTTCAAAAAATTTAAGCGTAATATCGTCTGCTTCAAAAAGTTTAAGAATAGAAAAGCTTTATTTTTTTTGCTCCATTATAATCCGGTAAAAAATATGTGCATTAAAATTGTTGCCTCGAGACTAAAGGATGTTAGAATCAAATGTCAAGGATTCTGATTCATTGAATTCATAGAAAAGGACATGATGCTTTTTTAACAATCGCTGGCAAGAAACTGAGATCGAATGACCAGTTAAAATTTCATATTGATATGAAGGTAATAAGAGCCAAAGAAATTCTTCGATGCTGGAATAAGGAAATGTCCATGATGTTTGAACAAGTACGTATGTATTCTTAATGAGAGAGAGGCGTTAAGTGGCTGCTTGCATCGCAGTTCCTTTAACATAGTTTAATTTTTATTTGATAATTAAAATCTTTAAATATATACTATTAATTATTTGTTGTTTTGTAAAAACCAAGTTCGGACCAAGTCCGGATGCCAAAGTCCCAAAAGCGGACCCAGAGAAGGTCAACCCCAAGGGGCTCAAATGCGGGAGTGGAAAAATTACGTATGTGTTGGTGGCAGTATTAATGTCTGGATATAAGAATTTCCTTACTAAATGACAAGCGTTTAGGATTGTGGTTTTCTACAAAGTTTTTGTATGGCTTTATATTTAATATTGACTCTTTTGTAGTGAGTATGGAATAGCCCCAATAGTAGAAAGAACGATAGGAACAATGTGTACTCTGGTAGTTCCCCAAAGGCGTTTTATTTCGTGTGCAAAGCTTTATTTATTTAGTGATTTTGTCAGTTTATGTCTTTAGTAAATTGTGTATATTGGGGATGGAGATATCAGTTATGTAAGTCATTTTTTTGCTTATCTATAAGTGTAAAGTCTGGTCTTTTATGAGGGATAATTTTGTCAATGAGCTCTGTCAAAATATAGTTTATGTGTTGGTGTTTTCTAATACAGTGTCTGGGGTATATTTATTGTATGGAGTGTTGATGTCCCTAAGCTTGTGTATCTTATTTAGATTTTAATGTATGATGTTGGCTATCTGATTATGTCTGTGTAAATATTCTGTTTAGATGAGTATTTTGCAACTGGATATGACGTGTTGGATGATTTTTTCTTAATTATTATAATGGAATCCAATACGTCCATCCAAGGCTTGTATGGCCAGAGGCCGACGAGTTGGGTCCCTGGATGAACCTGGATTGACGATTGGTGTATGATGGTCGCAGAAGCCGGGAAGAGGGGGGGGGGGTGAAGAATCGTGTTTCACTGATGGTCGCCCATCCAGTGACTAGCCGTGCCTGGTGTTGCTTAACTTCACAGAACTAGTGTGTTCAGTGGAAGCCCACCAGGCCACAGCCTCCCCCTGGCATTTCCTCTGGCATGTCCTGCAAGCCCCATCAGTCGAATCTTTGATATGTTTTCTGTAGCTTTAATGTTAATAACCTTGTCTGGTATAGCAATCATGGTTCTTCAGCTTCTCCAAAGAGACTCCCTTCACTCAACCAAAAGTTTGACGCTTTATTGTCGACATGCGGTTGGTTGAGGTCAGAAGGATATATTTACCATGGAGTTGCTTTCCAAACCATGATTGAAGTTTTGTGCATGTTGTAGAAATGTTATGAGTGTTCTGCACGCTGTTCAGATTCAAAGGTGTGTATTTTGTATCTGCCATGCAGATTGTTTTGTGCTACAGCGATGTGTGTCTTTAGAGTAAAGACTTCTCTGAGTGACTGAGTCTGTTCCTGGTCTAAATCTATTATATCAATAAGACCTCTGCCTCCCTTTGAACGAGGAATTTTTCATCAGTATGAATGCTCCTGTCTCAGTTCAATTTAGAAAAGTAAGTCAGTAAAAATTGGCGAATTTAAGTGCCTGGAGGTCATTGCCATCCTCTTGGATATGCAGCTTGGCTATATCAAGTTTTATAGTTTCTTCTGTGAATGGGACAATTTAACTATTGATGAATGACCTTTGCAGCGTTATTGTGTCTTTTAGGGTAATAGTTCTATCAAGTTTTTACAACCAGAGATATATAGTGGAGCCTTTCTTTAGGCCATATATATTTTCGACATTGATCTTATATGTCAGGAAGTTTAAGGACAAATCTTTGGCAGCTTCTTATCGAACTAAAATACCATCTTGTATTGCAAGTGCAAACGCTTGAGTTTCATGGAAGAGATCATTTGCATGACAGTCCAACCAAAAACTCGACGCAAGCTTGTCGACATTAACACGGATAAGACTCTTGTAGCGCCATCTGTAGATCAAGTCTGTCTGACTTTAAAGGTTGTGAAGTGCGAAATGTGGCTTTGTGAAGTGAAGAATGTTCTCTACTATAGACATATTCTCTCAGGCTTCTAATTTATTTATTGTATGAAGATCAATAAGACCTTGTCTGCTTTCCTTTTCCAGCGAGAATCATTCTCTCTAGGCAGGAGTTAGTGTAATATGATCCATGTTTAGTAAAAGTTGTTCTATTTTTTAATAGGACGCCAATGTCAATCTCTCAACTGCGCAATATCACATGAATGACAAGTCATTTGAAAACTCCCTGAGCAGTATTTCGCGCCGGGCCGCTTTTAAAAAACTCACCCTGTACATCAAAGTACATTAATTATATACAATATATACAATGTACAGTTCATTATATAGTACATTAGTTCACTTTTTATTCGAATTTCCCGTCGCCAAAAGCTAAAACGAAAATAATTTCTCAAAAAAAAAAAAATGGCGACTCCAAAATTGCTTCGATCTGACAAAGTTGCAATTTTTCCGATCATATGAGGAGGATATGTGAGAACATATGACAGAGAAGGATAGTTTTGTTGATTTTAATGAAACTTTTGTCAATTAGTTTCGTTGAGAGAATTTAAACCAGACTCAGTTTATTTATATAAATGATATTACTTTTTCATTCTGTTTGGAAATGGAAACAGTGTTTCGGCAATTAGAGCGGTTTCTTCTCGAGCCTAATGTTCATTGCAAGAAGTTTGCTATAGAAACCCTAAAAAATAGTGACAAAATTGCAAATGTTACATTCCCTCGTTGTCATAACATAAAAAGCAACTTACTGACGATTTGTTTTTTTTCGTTTGAAAATTTTTTTTGTTTAAAAAAGAAACTTACTGTTAAAGAACAGAAAAAAAATGTAGAGGAAATTAAGAGAGCAAAAGTATGGCAATGCATACCATATTGTCATGAAATTAATTAAATATTTAGAATTTCATCTGTATTTTGTTGTTGCTAATATTGTTTATCTTACAGATGTAATTTGTAGTTTAAACAGCATATGTAATTTCAAAAATATTTGTTCAGATTTTTTTAAAATAATACATGTTTCCCTGTATTCAGTCAATATACCTTATTACCCATTTTCTTTTCTTCATATAAGCTTATCTGTATTATTTCGTTTTTTCAGTAACGAAAAATTATTCTTTATTTTTAATAATTCCTTGAGGTCTTCTTTAATTATGTAATGTTTAATAAAAATTTTGACAAAGTGGATATTCATTTTATTAAATAAAAATTCACTTATTATTAGTGACCTGATTAATAATGTAATAATAAGTAACCTTGTTCAAATGGGACGAAACAAAAAATACATTTTAATTTATATTTTTTCGTTTTATTTTTTTTTCTAATGTGGACTTTATTTTCGATATATTGAATCACTCTGTTAATTCGAGGTTTTTTTTTAATGCCACCAGTGCAAAATTTCTTTTTTCTGCTACACTAATCTATGGCAGATTGGGCACAACTTGGCTGCCGTGCCTCTCATGGACACACTCTTGTTATAAAGGCACTCTAAATACCTGGTTATAAAATGTAAATTTATGTGCCGTCACGCAGCAGCTGTTATCTACTGTATAAAACCGAAGAACATTCTCGGAGACCCTGTGTTCAATGTGTATGCCGCTCACAGTGATGTTAAGTTTACGAGATCGCGCGTTCTTAAGTTAAAATATTAATTTACCAAAACAGTAATACCGCAGTAGCTGCTTTACGGAAATTTCGGACTTTGAAGGGGATACGAAATGGTTCCATGAATGTGAAAAACCTTCGGAAAATGATAACGAAATTTGAAGAAACAGGTTCATTGTCAGTTCGTGCTGGCAAAGGAAGAAAACCCGTGTCTGCAGACGCATTAGAGGAGGCTTCGCCTCAGGTGGAAGAGGACAGATGCAAATTCCCATGGTAACACCTGTGTCCGGCGTGTACCACAGGTGTTGGATAGGCCACGTTCAACTGTTCATATGATCATGCGGAATATCCTCCGATATTATCCGTACAAACTTTTCATTCGTACAGCAGGTGCTTCCACATGAATGCGACGATCGACTCCAGTTCTCATTTCAGTTTCTTGCTCGCGTTGAAGTCGATGAAGAATGGCCGTAGAATATCCTCTGAGCAGACGAAGCGCATTTTCACTTGGACGGCGCAGTGTGTACACACAACTGCCGCATTTGGAAACCAGAAAATCGACAAGGGTGTATGAAAAAAACGCAATTTTTTTAGGTAAATACATAACACAAATTTATTGTGTGATGGTACGGAACCCTCGGTGCGCGATTCCGACTCCACTTGCTCGGTTTTTTAATTTTAACAAAAAATTAATGTTTACGTAACGCGTTGCTTGACCTCCTTCCCTCCCCTATAACGCACCGTAACGTTTTGCAAGACCCCCTCCCCCCCAAACTGCGTTACGTAATACTTGAACGGCCCCTAATTCTAAGATTCCGTATACTCGTAATTCCTACGAACGACCTGTAAAACATATGTGGCGAACGACACCGAAGGAACCATTGGCTAGCACGGGAAAACCCATCCCTAGGCGACTTCATTGGACGAGGAAGGAGAAGACTTCGGGGAACTCCCTACCTGATGACGACATCAATTCTTAACGACCTCTTCATACCTTCAACGGTTTTTTAAATGCAAGTGCTTGTCGGGAGCGACAAGATAACAGTTGGCCGAAGGAGCACGTCATTGCTGTAAAATATTAGTGGCGGATCCCAGATACCTCCTCGATTTCTAACCTTTTTTCTGCAATCAGCCAACATTTTACAAGAAATAGAAGTACTGCAGCTGTGCTTCATCTAGCGACATGCACTAATTACACAGATTGTCATCTAAAAGGGTCTGTGCTGATTCAAAGCGGGAAGTGACAAGAAACTGAAGTTCATCAGAAATCAACTGCAGAGAGAAACCAATATGTAAGATATACACTTTAAATTACAAAAAATAAGAATTTTTTAAAAAAAGATCGTGGAGTAAAGTAACAACTTAAGATGGATGTGTAATGGCGTTTAAAACGTAAATTGGAGATTCAAAAGAAAAACAAACAAGGGAACCTAAAGGACTTAGTGAAGCCAATAAATAAGAAAAACAGTTTGCTTTTGACATACAGTGAAGACTCTCTATAACGAAACTCAAGGGACCGAGTAATTTCTTCCGTTATACTATAGGGTTTTCGTTATATAGAATGAGGGGGAAAACAAAATAATTTTAAGGATAATTTTTTAATGATTGAAGCAAAATACACTGTATACACGTAGCAGATTTTTTGTATCTTAAGCACTACTACAATTACACTGTATTTAATATACAGTACTCTGTCATACAAGACGCGCAGTGATTGGCACATTATTAAGGCGCTATTTATGGAACAACGACACAGTGGTCCAAATCTTCAAATTTTGGCTTTCTTAATTTCTTAAAAGTCTTCATTTCAGCTTGCAGTTTCTTCTCCTTACTCTTTCAGATAGTAGTCACTGAATACTAACCAACGTCCAACATCACTTTTCTCTTTTCTTTTCACTTTCGATAGCCACTTTCTTCTGTACACAAAACCATGTTCACTGATGGAATGTCAACTTACGACCGAAGTGGGTTAATTGTGTAACAACTAAACCAACATATATACATTTAATAAAGATTTTTCAATAAATCCATGTGGCGCCGAACGCCGTTGTACGGCACTTTGTTTTTGCTTCGTTATAGAGAGCGACCGTTTCGTTACAGAGAGTGAGGCAAACCAACCAAGTTTAAGCAATGTCTACGTTATAGAGAGTTTTGCGTTATAAGGAGTTTCGTTACAGAGAGTTTTTACTGAACATTGATTGTATATGACATAATCTCGCAATTTAATATTTTAAGATAATGTTAAGTTTTATTAGAGGGGATGATTTGTGGTTTTATTCTAGGTTGCGGTACTGGTACAAGGAGCCTTTTGAATTTTATTTTTGTTGGATTGTTTTTATAGGCGGTTAGGTTGGTGGACTACTATCGTTTAGTTTCATGTACGTTTGGAAAATGACTAGATTCATTTATTTTTTTGTTTTGTTAAATATGGAACAATTACTTAAGAAGTAAACAAGGAAAAAGGATTAAACAAAACTTTGTCCAGCACACTATCATAAGTTCAAGCTGCAATTAGATATGAAACTAAGTTGGTTGCTGCGGGAAAGCATGCAGCAGGTAAGGGAATAGCGAATAAAGCGAAATTTTATATTTACAGCGTTTCAGAAATCCTTTTGCCCTAGTTCCTCCTCCCCCCCCCCCCCCCTCGGTAATATAGAACTGCATAAATAAGACATTGCATGGAATCCTCGAATTTGCGGCAGTATTCTATGGACAGCAAACATCAATACCGTTGTTTTTCGAGATGTTCAGATTTCTATGTTCCCATGCTGCCAATGTATTCCATAATGTTGAGATTATAGCGACACCCAAAACTCAGATTGGTCTTCCTCTAACTGTAATTTGCTGGTTGTAGATGTGTGTGGCGGCGCATTGTCCTAGCGCAGGACATGAATTGGTATAATCCTTCAGTAAAGCGTACAGATAGTCTTCATTTGTCAAAGACGTTTTTTAGATGTATTAAGGTCCTATTGAATACTAGCTGAACACGGTCCAAACCATTACGAAGACATCATTAGCCTAGTCCGCTGTTAACAAGCGGGGTGTATGATATCATGAATTTGTCTCCTCACATGGACCCTTCCATGAAACGGTCGAGAACGCGACGCGTCTTATTTCTTCTCTATGGTCAGACCATGCTACCCGATTCGACCAGATCTGTTTCTTGGTTTGTCGACAGTCTTCTTGCGTCGGATTTGTCTTTTGTTTGAGAGATTAGCGTAGAACAGTCGTGGTTGAGTCTGGCTCTTCCCGTATCTCTGAAGTCTGGAGCAAGAAACAGACAATTTTGTTTTGTAGTGTCAATTGTTTTGTCGTTATTCTTGTTCACTTCTCTATGAGAGATATGAATTTGGTATTTCCTACGCATGTAGTCGATATAATTTGTTTTTTTTTTGTCTTATAAGTTTACAGGATTGGTTTCTTGGCTGAAGAAAATTTTCCAAGCTCTGCTCGAAAGTGCCAGTTTTAGGGTTTGAATAAGTTTCTCGTGACTTTTATTTATTTATTTATTTATTTATTTATTTATTTATTATTTTGGAAAGGCCAAACTCGGAACAAGTTTTATTACTTATTAGTCCAACTTAAAATCTTCTAATAAATCCATTTAATAAGTTGTAATCTTAATTTTAACATTCTAAAAATAATACATTCAAATATATTTCATAATATCAAAATTTCCAAAAATTTTTCAAAATAATTACTCCAACAATCTGTATCAAGATCATTACAACAAAAATATTTTTATATTAATAAATATACATAAAGTCTATATCAAAAAAAATTCAAAAAAATTCTCAATTTCAAAACCGATATCTAAAAAGTGTTTCCACAAAAATAATTAAGAATCAAGATTATTAAAATTTAATGCTTCTGAAGCCCAATAATTAAAAATTCATTAAACCCAAAAATTGAAGAAATCAATGATAATGATGTTGATGATTGCCACATTGACTCCTTATTAGTACAGACGAACTTCATAATCTCAATAATGCAGTAGTTCTGGAATCCGTTTATAGAAAATTCCTGGAAGTTTTAATTATGGAGCAATTTAATGAAGATCTGTAAATATGCTGACATCCAAATCGCACGTGACCAAATCCCAATGCTGTTTAATTAACGTTAATCAACATAAGTTGGTCGGCATTAACATTTTCGAGTGTAATGATATCCATCATCAGATCTACATATTTATTCTATAATATAATCAATTGCGAAAATAAAATTAAAAATAAATAAAAGTGCTATTGTTTTTTATATTAACTTTAAATATTTTTTATGTAAACTATTTTTAAAAAAAAGTTTAAATGAAATATTTATATTTTAAGTGGATTTATTAAAATTTTCTAAATTATTAATTTGTTTTCTTTTTATATTGAAGATTTTAATTTTTTCATTGAATTTCTAAATGACAATCTTAATCTCCCTTAACGTATTTTCCAACTAGTTCCTAATTTTCTACAATTTGAGGAATAATATAAATATTCAAATATAAATTTGCTAAACAAAATTCTATGACTATTAAATAAAAAATTTCAAGAAGTGAAAATACAAAATTGGGATTTGGTTAGTTGACTGATAGAAATGGAGTAAATTTTTTACACTACGTATTTACTTTTAAAACTATTTTATTTTCGTATATTTTTATTTTCGTATACTGATAATGGATGCAGGCGACGTTCCGATTCTCGTGTTCACTTGGGTTATTTTAAAGTGGCGCCTTCGCCTGTTGAAAGTTCTAGTTCATTTTCACACACTTTAAATTTACAGCTCGTATTAACGGACAAGTGTGTTAGTATTTGGTCAATGACTAAGTTTTGACGAGAGGCGACGCCGAATGTCGCAATCGGTGCCAAGGGCTCTGGTTCCCTTGTCTGCGTAACACTTCGCTTGATCTCCAGTGCAATCTCCGGAGGCAGGAGAGCGGGATTTGCGAAGGCCTTTCCTTAAAGCAACGGAATTTCTCATCGAACGTGCAAAAAGGAAATGCAGCCGAGGACGGCGACGTTCGTTTCCGGAATCCCAATGAACCCTGGCTCGATTGCGCGTTTTCACTTTCGTGAAGGTATTTGCTACGGACGAGTGACCAAGAATCACTGATAACATATCTCGTAAGATAGCACCACGTAATTAGAACGGGCAATTTTTTTTAAGGAAATACGGTTAGACGTGGCACATCTTCACCGATTAAGGCAGATATTAAAGCGGGCGCAGGGAAATTATAGGAAATTCTGGTTTATTAACTGGCGAAATAACTGCTTCAATGAAGTACTTTTCGGTTAACCATGAACTACTATTGGAGGTGAAACGTTTTTTAATGGAACCCAATTAATCTTCAGAGATTTAATCACCGGTTACATGACAATCTGGATTTACTATATCTTTAAAAAACTGAAAATCCTTGAAATATTTGAAACAATATTATTGTATGTTAATAATGATAATAAAATTTATATCATTCCTTTTGGATATATGCCAATAAAATTGCATTTTAACTACACGAAACGAACGACAGAGCAATTTTGAGATTAACATGAAAGGAGATGAGCGTTAATATTGTTATTCCACCAAATTTTAAAGCATTTGGCAAATAATAAAGTTAAGACATCCCCCATGAATGTAGTTTTCTCCCTTAATTAGCAAATTTGTTTTTCAGGTAGGACTAAAGTTGACTCAGAGATTGTTTTTCTTAATTTCTATCTGCTCCCTTCATTACTGCCATAAAAGTTCACAAGAAAATGAAAATTAATTAGTCGACTTAACTTTATGTAATATATCAAAAGTTTAGAATCACTAATTTTGCTGTTGTAGAGAAACTGAACAAATATATTGCATTTCTCTTGCCAAGAAGATTAGCATCCAATTCTGGATAACAACACTATCATTGATCCACACTAAAAAAAATAGAAATCTAGTTCATACAAAATTTAAAAGACATACATTCAAAAAACAAAACAAAACCATGTAAACATGTTGATTATATCCATAATTGTTTGTTTCTACAAAACATTGAAAGTGTCCATTTATTTTGTAGTAACTCTGTATAAGCTTTAAACAGGGCATTCTTTTGTAAACAGTAGTGACTAAAATAATTATATTAGGTTTTTAAATTAGAATTTAATAATTTATCAACCCAAGCCTAGTATCTTTAGTTTCATAGGTCGAAATTTTGTAAATATTTTAACATTTTGCTTTGCCAACTCAATATCGACGTCAAGTATTTTTGACAGGAGCACATTGGTGAACTCTTATGAAATTATAACACGATGATGAATGAAAAATGAATTTAAAGTATCATTACGTTATTTTTTTTTGGGGGGGGGGGTATTTTTCTGAAGATAGCCTATTTTTTGATTATTTGAAGAAATATAGCCGAAATACGGATGCACTTGCTGATAGATAGAAAACCAGACAACATAGCTGGAGGCTTATGTCTTTTTTGATAGTCTATTCATGAAAGAATATAAAAGTTGCAAAATATTCGGTTTCACTGCTTTGAGCATGAAACGTTAAATTTTTAAACACTGCATTTCGTCAAAATAAGCGAAAGGCGCCTTTCTTGGAGCAAAAGACATTAAAGAACTATCTCGATTCTGAATAAGGGCCAAATTAATCTGGATTTTATTCTTGTCTATACTTTGCAGATCTTTCGAGGAAGAATGCTGTAAATTTTCTTGAGAACTTGAAAATATTAAGAGATTGGCTCAAACAGATTTTCAATGTAATTATTTAATGGACTGAAGTTTTACAATACAGTTAAATTATAAATTTAAAAGGGGGAACACAATTAGCAATTCTGTCCTTTTGTTTATGGTCAAATGATGTCGAAATTTACTCTATATAGAACTTCAGATGACAATTTCCCCCTGAAACTGAAAATTATGCTCAAAAACTTTACTTCATAGAGAAAAAATTTTTTGTAAAGCTGTTTGTGAGCTCGAACATTTGTGAATCACTAAGATTTGCTGTTTTAGCAAAATGTTTAATGTTTTGAAATTACAGTGCATTTAAAAGGTGGAATATTAGGTTCAATAAGCTAAAAATTGGTATTTTAAAATAACGAAAATTGTGAGCCAGATGAAGGCATTGTTAAAGTTTACGGAACTCTAACTGAGCTTCTGAAAAAAAACGTCATCCTTTAAACATTTTTTTTTAAATTATTAAATTTATCGTAAATATCGTAAATTCCTTATGAGTTTTCGCCTTCTAACTGAACTGTAGGCCTCAGGCCAGGATCGCAGGACGGTAATTAATATTCTAGTGAACTGTCAATTATTAGGTAAATAATGGTAAAAGAAAAAAGAATAACAAATGAATTAACGATGATATTTGGCGCAGTTTTATCACCAAGTGATATATTATTCATTCTGCGGGCATTCATCATGGCTTAAAAAGAACCGTTCGAGCGGAGATCCTTCTTTCGGGTGCTCTCAAGGTCTAACTCGGGTCATATTGTTGCTATTTTCTCGTTCAGTAGCAACATGATCTCCTCATTGAAGACTGCAAGTTCTTAAAAAAAAATCGATTCAAAATAGAAATTTTTGAATGGACGAGAAGAGAAGTTAGCGAATTCTGACGTTTAGATTTCAGACGATAGCCTATTTTAAGAAACTCGTCTGATGCATGCTTTTGGGAACTAAATTTTGAAATGAAAATTTTTAACCATTCGAGAAATTTTATTTCCGCGGAATATTTCTAACTTCGAGCGTGTTTCGCGATCGATAATTTAAATTTCCAGCGATATCAGCGCAGGCGACCGATTGTTGTAATTTTAATTGTCCAAACGCAATTTATGTCGGTGGAAAATAGACGAGGCTCTTTTAAAAGTGCTGTGGAAAATCAATGCCCGCCGAATTTTATTCAAATGGTTTGTGAAGCCCTGCAACCCCGAGTGTGAACCACAAACAGGGCACCCGGAAACAGAGCCAATCAGACGGAAGCAATTGAAAGGGCAAACCTCCCGATTGATGGAACAAACTAGACAATTTATTGCAGCAAAAAGGGGTTTCACTTTCAGTACAATTATACGGAACCAAGAGCGCATCGCTTTTATTCTTTTATCGAAATTTATTTTTGGCCCTTTCGCTGTCCCTATTTTAAAGATGAATAAAGATAAGATTAAATTTTCTTTATTAATTTTGAGTTTACAATTATTATCTACAGAATTTATTGTTAAATAGCGCAATATTCGAAAATGTTTCACTTATGTATAAAGATAAATGAATATAAGAGCTTTAAAACAATTAAATGTAAGGTAAGATTAAAGTTGTCCTGAGATCTGGCGTAAGAAAATTCTCCAAGGGAATTTCCATCCAAATCTATTTAGATTTTTAGTTAGAGTAGAACATTCTGCAGCTAAATAGTATTAAATAAATAAGCATCATCAAAACATATTTCGCATAAATTTTCTAATATATTGAAATAAGATTTTGTATTTCTCTTAAAGGTAAACTCCACACTCAAACAACTTTGTTTAAACTGAAAGATGAAGGTCTCAATAATAACGTAGCATGTATAAAAATTTTCAATTCGAACTCAAAATTGATAAAATATATAAAAAAACTTTCATTTTTT
>JAHWFO010057280.1:10728373-10885326 GCA_023313115.1 Rhysida immarginata | reverse complement strand
ACTGACGCCACGTTTCGGCACCTGTGACGTCAGAAGTTGCCGAGAGGCGCGAAGGAGTTTCGAAATCGTGATCATAGCCTAATAATACCAAGTCTGTGCACTCCCTTCGAATCCCATAGTAAAAAACGTGCCGATTTCTGCTCTTCGTACAAGCAGCGAACCTAACGGATGGCCCCGGAACTTACTGCTAACATACGCATTGTTATGACGTCAAAATTCTCCAAACAATGGGAAAACGCTTTGTCAGTTGGCTATGGTTCGCTTCGAGCTGTCGTAAGCGATCCGAGATATTTATTTTAACTGCGTTAATGTTTCGTTTAACGGCAAAATATTTAAACATCCGAAAAAGAATTAGTTTATAGCTTGCTTATATATAAGAAAGAAAAAGAAGAAGCCGTAATATACTGTGATTGGAAAGTTAAAGCGAAGTTTCTTGATAAATACACGCGATCTAATTCAAACGTGATTGTGGGGCCGTCCGCTAGGTGGTTGGGCATGCGCAGATGGAAATCAGGAATCAAAGGAAACCCCGGAGCGTACAAACTTCGTATTATTAGGCTATGATTGTGATGTCATACATTGGACGCTATCGCAGGCACCGCTATCAGTAAACTGTCAGGGCAGTGCAGGCATCGCTATCAGTTCTCCCGCTTCCCTGGTCAGGGCATCGCAGTGGTCTAGGCCTACAATGGACTACGAATATGAAAAACAAGACCGACAGTGACGATAGCGATTTTGATAACAATGACAGCGATATACAAGGGCTGTTAGCAGAATTAAATGCTACGGAAACCTCTGCGATATATAGCCCTGTGTATTAAAACCGTGAAACGGGATCTTCTGCTTGCCGCGTCGGCGTGTGCACATTACGGCGGCGTGTGCCCTACACAGCAGATATGCCTACCTCTTTCCTTCGGCGTTTAACAAATGCTGTTGCGGTCGTTGTTCTTGAAGAACGCCAGGCTCGTTTAGAGTTGGAAGAGCATCTAGTTCCCACCTAGTTTCAGCGAATTTCTTGTTGGAATTGATACTGAATTTATAACGGTGGATGCGTAGACAAAGCAAGACGCTTCAAAATGAGCTGAACACACGATGCTGTTTGGAGTTGGATAGCAGTTCCCTCGCTGTCAAAAACTAATCCACTGTCTTTTAATCGCTTCTGATTGTGGAAATCTATGAAACATGAAATTTCTATTCGATTGTCTATTTACACATCCAAACAGAGAACAAATTGAAGGCATTCCGACATAGAACAGGTTAGTAAAATCTTACGATATGTAGCATCGTTAAAAGCGACTAGAATCTCGGCGACGAAATTCCCCGAGGTTCTCGCGGCAGGAAATGACGCTTTGTTCCGTCGTGCTCTCTGGAGAAGGGAATGGAAGATCCCACGCAAATTTTCAATTTTCCGAGGCATTTTTCTTAATAAAATATTAGGAAAAATCGAAAAATTTTGAATGATATATATACTCTATTAACCTGGATTAATGTTATGATACAAAAAAAATAAAGTCGATTTTTTCCGTGGAGTTTACCTTTAAATTCAGTTTTTTAAATGATTTAAATTTATCACTGAATTTTGATTTTGACAAAAAGCGTCTGTATTACATTAAGAGTAGGTATGAAATGTAAGTTGTAAATTCAAACAAAGTCGATAATAGTAAACACATGATAATAAACCATCTACCCAATGTTATCATGAAATTTGTCATAACTGTATCCTTTTTAAAACAGGCTCCCCCGAATCGAAAGCCATTTCGGTCAAAACTTGAAAAGAAAAATTTTTAATCTTAAGTAAACAGGACGTCCGTAAAAGAACTCCGGCGTTTCAAACAGAGCAGCATACAATGGCATTTTGAGCATAATCATGAACCGAACGCAGTCAAGTTTTTAGTTCACATATACCTGATCAGATAGCAGGTATGTCATATAGCTGTACAGGGTAAACTGTTCAGAAAAGCCAGCTGAGGTGTAGTAAATGGCATCAGCGTAAGGGAAAGCACAGTGCGTTTTTCTCGCAAAAACAAAATCGATGACTGCTCTCTGAAAGAATTTCACGTGAGTTTATGATAGAATTCTCCGAGTGACAAAAGCATATGTCAGTGGACTGCAGTTGACAACCGTTTCCCAATAATATAGATAGAAAGAACAGGTCCAATTGGTTGGTCACTGCGTATTATGCCGGTGAATTTTTTCTTCTTCTGGGATCATGTAAAAAAAATTGCTTCAAGAAAAAATCCAGTCATTGACCACCTGCGCCAAAGAAGAATAACCACAACCATAAAAGAAAATCCTATATACATGCTCATCCGTGTATGGATTGAAGTGGAATATCGGCTTTTTGACTGTAGGGCTGTAAAAGGCGCTACACTAATTACGTGCAAGGTAATGAAAGTTTCACCTTTGTACTTTCATACATTACATTCACAATGTAATAAAATAACTTGGAATAAAAATTAGAAATAGAATACGCCAAGAAACTGTGGACACAACGATCAATCGAGCAATGAGAAGAAACCACAAATCCACAATAATCATTTTTAATGCCTCAAGATGTACAGTCATCAAAGGGAAATAATCCACACTTGAATTTTACTCTAAGTTTTACCGTTTCAATATTAATTTATTTTTAATAATTTAATATTACATTTAGAGTTAACATTATTACGATTATTAAATTTAAATAATTATAATTAAAAAAGCTATTAAAACAACATATTAGCATGAAATGTAATATTAAGTATTAAACTTGTGTGGAGTATTTCCTTTGGTTGACTGTACATTTCGAAAGCTAAGCTTTCTTCATCAGTGAGTACTCTACAAAAATGATTATTATGGATTTGTGGTTTCTTCTCATTGAAATAAAAATGTTAGATTTTTTTTTTCTGGACACCATATATAAAAAAATTAATACCTTGTAACCATCAATGGTTTTAACTACAATCCTTTGCAAAATTAAATCACAATCCTTCGCAAAATTATCAATTGTTCATTATGGTAATGGAAGGCGGTTCTTAGCAGCTAACCACAACAATTGATATAAATACGAGTATGCGAATGGAACAGAGCTCATATTATTGTGGCTCAGTGGACAAATGTTATTCGTTGATTAATTTTGTAAATATTTTCGGAATTTACGTTAAACGATAATGCAAAAAAATCTGCTATTCCAATTTTTATATGCAAAGACTAATTAGAAATAAGATTAGTAATTGTTGGCCAGTGGAACAAAAATTAGGGCTTAAGCCTCTATCCCTTTAAAAAAAAAAAAAAAAAAAAAAAAAAAGGTGGATTGGATGGAAGACAACTATAAATGAACTGAAAGCTTTAAGTTGATCCATGTTCATGTAGTCTTCCCTGTTTTACTGAGAGATCCAATAAAATAAGTTTCACTAATTACTAATTACTTAAGTATAGAATGGAAAATAGAGTTATTTCTAATTATGATATATGTATTTAATGATTTCCATGCGGGAAAAAAATCAGCAACTAAAAATTAAAGGTACAAAATGGAATGTTTTGTTAATTAGAATATCACTTAATGAGCTCTCAATCTGGCGTGTTGAACTTGGATATGTGATGTGATGTAGAATAAAACTTAATAGGGTCCGTTGTTACCTTCGATGATTTTGGCTGACTGGAAGATACTTGGATGACGTGTAAAGTTGAAATTGACATAGAAATTGTATGAATGAATAAATAAATAAAATTGGAACTAAATTTGTCCCTTAAACTGGTAAAATTCAAAACAATTTTATTTTACTGTTTGTTTTTGGTTGTTTTTCCTGATTCACAAATTCACAAATTTATTATTACTAATTATTTATTTATTTTCGCAATTTCTATATCAATTTCGAATTTCAACTTTAGACATCAAATCAACGTCATCCAAGTATCTTCCAGTCACCCAAACATTACCTAAATAATCGAAGGTAACAACGTACCATATTAAGTTTTATTCTACATCACATGTCCAAGTTCAACATACCGGATCAACAACTCATTAAATCAGTGATATTCTAATTAACATAACATTCCATTTTGTACCTTTAATTTTTAATTGCTAATTTTTCCCCCTCATGGAATTCATTAAATTTCATAATTACTAATTATTTAACTCATTTACTTCAAGGTGGGTCACCATTCTTATTGTTATCATTTAGGTGAGCCAAACACTGAAGATGTGTTCATTTATGGACATATTAGTTTATACACTACCCTATCAAAAGTCATCGGACACCATCACTTTAATATAAACACTCAAAAATATAAAAGACTTTTTTTCCGGGAGTTGGCAAGAAATTATAAAATTGCGAACCACCAGAAAAAATTAAAAGGGAAAGAAATGTGGATAAAAATAATAAGATAAAATAAATAAAAGACTCTTTGACCATAACAAAAATATCCGGTCGTATTTTTCCTTTTTTATTTTTGTTGTGGTCAAAGAATCTTTTATTTATTTTATCTTACTCAAAAATATACATTTTTTAGTATCTTGTTGGTCCACCTTTTGTTACTATCACAGCTTCTACTCTCTGGGGCAAACTGTCCACAAGATTTTGATACGTTTCGACAGGTAATTTTCGCCATTCTGCCATAAATGTCTTGGACAGTTCGGTCACGGATTTCACAATCGACGGAAGGGAAGTAAGGCCGTTGGTCCCGTGTAGTCGTTTGACGGCTGCACGTTAAAGAACCCTTGCGAGGCAAAATTTGCGGCCCCTATAACGCTGTGCTGAAATGACCATAGCAGTTGAAAAGGACGTTAATACCAAACAAACCAAACCAACCAATCACAATCGACGTTCCAACACGTCCCACAGATGTTCGATGGAATTCAGATCTGGGCTCTGTGCAGACCAGTCAAGTTCTCGAATCCCTTTTTCATCAAACCATGTGCCTACAGCCCTTGCTTTATGGCAAAGTGCGTTATCGTGCTGAAACAGAAAAGGGCCATTGCCAAAGTGCTGCCAGAGAGATGGGAGTGCTGCGTTGTCCAGAATGTCTTGGTAACGCTCTGCGTTTAGATGTCCGTCCACAGAAACGATTTCACCCAACCCGTAGCATGAAAAGCACCCCCACACCATCACCGAGCCTCCGGCGAACTTCACCGTGGGCACAACACAGCTTGGCAGATAACGTTCGCCGGGCGTTTGCCATACCCAAACCCGTCCATCCGATTGCCAGATGGTGTAGCGAGACTCATCACTCCATTCAACCATTCGCCATTGATCCAGAGTCCAATATCGTCGCTCTTTGCACCATTGCAATCTCCTCGCTGCATTGCTGGTGCTGACGTGAGATTTGTGAGCTGCCGCTCTGCCATAAAAACCCACTGCATGCAGTTCCCTGCGAACAGTCAGGGTGCTCACAGTTGTTCCCGTCGACTCTATGAACGATCTTGTCAGCCCATCAAGCGATGTGTGACGGTTTGCAGTGACCACTTTACGAAGTGCCCTTTGGTCTCTGGCCGACATGATCTTGGGTCTTCCAGTCCTAGGCGGAACACTTGTGGTGCCTTTCTCTTTGCATGCCAGGATGACGTTGTGAACGGCCGATTTCGGGATGTTTAGGAGGGTTGACGTCTCTATAACAGTTTTGCCTGCGATAGGCACCCAACAATTGTACCTCTTTGGAAGTCTGAAAGCTCTTTTCTTTGAGACATTCTTACAGCATTCACGCAAGCATCATCTCATAATAGCATACTCTCTGTTATATAGAGCTGGGAAAAATGCCAACAGTGAAATTGCAAAGGAATGTCTCATTTTCATGCAAATCAGGGTTGTCCCATGACTTTTGATAGGGTTGTGTATACCACAATGTCATGCGCCATATGGACTTCGTGATATTTTGAATAATCATCAGTCAATGATTATGTATTCTTAGTCATGAAGAAATTTCGTCACTAAGAAATTTGTTTCAAATTTTTACCAGTATTTATTAATAATGAAAAATTTTGACATTGGTTAGGGCATTTTTAAATGGGGTTAGAATATAACATTAATTTGATTTCCTAAATTTAGTATTTCTGATTCAACGGTTTGCTTAATGATTTGCACTTTTATTTGTTGCATATAACGCACACCCTCTAATTTTAAGAAATTCTATTATTGACTCTGTATATGAAAATTTTAGTATCAGATCGACGAAAAGTGACTGATATTATTATTTTTAAAATGTATTTTATATTGTTCAAAAATGCGCAACAAGCTTTTAATTGGTCATCTTACATAATGAAAAAATGTAAATGCTCATTATAAATGTTACATTAAGAAAAAAAAATATATATATATATATATATATATAAAACTGCGTTAAGTAAGATATAAAATGCAATATCCTGTCTTTACTGTCCTTGAATTATAAAACCTTGATTTGATAAACGTAACGATTACAGTGATCATGTGAAGCATGAAAATGTAAAAAAAAAAAAAATGTGGAAAGAAAAATCTAGTTACAAATTTTTTTATAGGATATGATGGATTTTGAAGTTATGCATTTCATCAGTAGACGCGTAAACGTGTGATAGTTAGGTTTATAAAAACTAATTAAATCGACTTACTTTTATGAACAAAAGTTATCATGTTTACACTAGGTACAATGAATCCGACTTATCTCCCTCCATAATCTGAATTGTTGCCTGCAATTTTTTTTAATAATTTGTTTGCTAGGATCACAAATTTCGATGAGCTTTTCGCGTGTTACTTTTTTTTTGCTGATGGCGTTTGTCTGGTCTACGCATTACGAGTGGGAACGAAAAAAAAAGTATAAACCACTGTCTTTAAATAATTGATTAAGTAGAGTGGTGTGTCGTATGTCGTTAACATTGTGATAAACAACAAGAAATATTTGTGTACGCCGACAGAATGGGCCATAAGCGTTGATTAGGGGAGGAAGGAGATAAAAAGAAAAAAACAAGGAACCCGAAGCAATCGATTATCGTCAGCCACGGCACTAATACTGACAAATGCTCTCAGCGCATCAAAGAAAATTCAGCGCAAAATGACAGGAAATTCTATTCTCGCCTGATAGCATTACGAAAATTCTATATATTATTGCGATAGAAATTTGACGGGATAAAAGGAAAATGCTGAGGAGACGACCGTGATAAAATAGGAAAGTTCTCTGTAATTCAAATCTATTATTATCAAACCGGCTTACGGCCGTCAGACTCCTTGGATTATATCATCCGGCGGTGCTCGATTAGGCTGTTGAATTTTTATTAAACATTCATCTTTTTTATTTTATTTTATTTATTACGTTGAAGTGTTAAAGAACTGCTATATCTTTGTTATGTAAAAATGGCCATTTTTATGAATTGCTTTGGAAGCATTTGTTTTTCAAATTAAAAATATGCCCACGGGGATCTAGTGAAATTCTAATTATATATGGAGGCAGGCAATAATTATAGGGAGAGGCAAAATTTTAAACAATACACTTCCTTTCTTTTTTTTTCTCGTGTTTTTCCCCTCCAGTTACGAATGTACTATAAAAAAGAAGAAAAGAATTACTGTGAAATTTTTTTTCTCCTTCTTTTAATCAAGAGTGGCTGCTTCTTTCGTTTGTGCGTACCGTGGGTTAATGGAAAATGCAATTTTTCGTTCGGATTTACCGGGATGAACTCTTCACAGTCAAGGAAATTTAAATTTCGTGTTGACAATATCATCTTTATCCAGATCCAATTTTTTCCAGATTCAGTTTTGGTCCTTTCGAGCGAAATGCCGCTTCGAAGAGAAATAATATGGGCGTTATGAAGAGCAAATACGAATTCGAATACGAAATTCTGCATGTAGCCTCTCTCTCTCTCTCTCTACATTCATTTCTTATTCATTTTCACTGGAGCCTCTCCATCAATTTCATCGTTCACGCTATAACAGTGAGTTTTATCACCGTCGCTATGAAAAGTTAAATCGCTGCTTTTAAAGAAGATTTTGCAAATCATAACCGAAGCCCACTTGGAGAGTTCAATGGCCGTTCGAAAATTAATATGAATATTAATTTAATTTGATTAGGGTGTATTTGTTTAAACGTTTTTAGAGAATTCTTAGGAAGTAATTTTGTGAAGTTGTGGCTATTTTAGTTAATATATAATACTTCTTTTTTGTTTTATAATATACGATGAACTTCTAAATATTAGGATTGTCGTAGAATTGTCATTTCAGTTCTACAGGCTTTATCAATCTTTATCTACCTTATTAATTACTAGTAAAAATAAAGATTTGTGAATAATCGTAATGTTCATTTCTCCTTGAAAGCTTGGATAACTATCCAATCCTAATACTTACTACCGTAAAATCTTGAATACAGGCCGGGTATTCAAATACACGCCGGTCTCGAATAAAAGCCGGGTGGGGTGTTAAAAATAGATTAAACGCCGGGTCTCAAATAAACGCCGGGTCTTACCCTTGCCGTTTCTGCATATAAAGAAGTTCTCGTTCGTCGAGTCTTATACAAACTTCTCATAGGTAGGGTAATCATTTGGACTCAAAGCGCGTCGTTATCAAAGTTGTTATTCTTCTCCATTCAGGTTAGTTTTTGGTTACTTCATTTATTTTACTTTATTTTAAGTACCGGATTTATTGCAGGTTGTCTAGCGACCAGGAAAAGTCAGGGAATTTTACAAAATCAGCAAAAAATGCGAAATTGGAACGAAAAATTTGAAAAATGTCAATAATATTCTATCAAAATAGATTTTTTTTTGGTGCTGGTGATCAGGAAAAATTTCGTGATAAACCGAGAAAAATCAGGGAATTTTACGAAATCGTTTTGCTAGACACCCTGTTATTGGGAATAGCCCTTAACGCCGGGTCTTAAATAAACGCCGGGTCTCGATTAATCGCCGGGGGGGGGGGGTCCAGACCATTGAGACAAATAGACGACCGGGCCTGTATTCAAGATTTTACGGTATCTAAATATTTGCATTGTCTTTGGAGACAGTCTGAAGCATACATTTGTTTTCATGACCCCGTAGTTGACAAAAATATTAAGTTCAATCTCTTCAAGACCCCTACATTCTTCAGTTCGTGTTTCCTCGACTATAAATCCTCAACAATGTTTTTCCTCAAGACTTCAAATCATTCTCTACAACTCCCAAGATTGGTGAATTTAATATTAATCAATTTATTATTTTTGTCATTTTAATATTGATAAAGGAAAATTATCTTAACTCAGTCATTAATTAAATGGATATTCCATTATCCATTGTGGGTGAAAAACTGTTGTTGCAAAAGATTGAATAAAACCACTGTCGGAAAGAATTGTTGCTGTAAGCCGTTATTGCAGATAATTGCATAATGCCACGGATACAGAAATCTATTGACATCTTAATCTTTTATTATATTAGATAAGAATAGCATTATTTAACTATTGTTGTTAATTCACACGTATAACATCGATAAGAGGAAGGTGGTTCATTTGATGACGAGGCGACCTAAATTAATATAGAGAGTGCCTCAAAAAAATGTTACACGTACCACCTTTTGAATGATTATAACTACCATGTGATGTGAATATAGCTAGATGTGAACTAATTTTCAAGTGTGTGATGAAAATCGGATAAATTGTAAACAGATACACGCGTTTTCTTTATTAAGATATATCTATTTTTTTAAAATACAAGTTAAAGAAGAAGCTAGATAAGTTCCTCTTTATCCCCAAACACCTCCAAATGACTAGAATACGCTACTCTTGTATTAAAGTTAAAAAATAATTCAAAGGGTTGTAACAGTTTTTTAATACACCCTGTAGTTAAGCAAAGACTTATGGTTCTTGAATATTTCTTTACGATTATTTATTTATTTTGTGAATGAAATAACTATTTAATCATTATTTTGTTGAATAGCTTCATTAGTATATCATCCCTCACTTAAATTTTTTTTTTTTCTATTTCGACCCAACACTTACAGAACCTTTATCATCCTTTTCAATCTCCTATTAGTCGATATTAACGCTCGCTTTGTTCGGGCTTTTTATTTACCCTTCTCTCTCTATTATTTATCTAAAAAGAGAAGGAAAAAATGTGGCAAAGGCCTGGTCCATTTATTGTGTGAATTGGAAGTAGCCGTGGCGTTGACGAACAGTGCGGCCGGAGCTCCTTTGGACAGCTGCCGGGATTCCCTTTTGTTCGTCGCCCCCACGGGGTTGTCATAGCGGAGAGAGAGCGAGAGGCTGAGGGAGAGAGAAGAGGGAGAGAGAGAGAGAGAGAGAGGAACGAGCAGACGTCAGCTAAGAAGCAGAAGCCAGCCGCTTATTGGCTGACGAGCGCTTTTCCCGGCGTCCGTGCAGGGAGCACGTCCGGAGGCCCGTGGCGCCCTTCAGTGGCGCGTGCGCGTGTAGGAGGAGGTCGCGGGAAAGCCTGCCTCGTGCAAGGACGCCAACGTCAACGTGCACGCATCCAAAGAACGCGTTCTGTCGGCGACATCACACCACAGCTTCGATATTGGAGAGATCAGCGCGAAAATTGTTGTCTTTTACACGATCTGTTTTTTTAATATTATTCTTGCTTGTTTTAAATATTGTCCTTTTTATAAATGTTTTTCTCCCTCATCTCTCCATCTTAACATCATCGCATCGGATGAGGTTCGCCTCGTTTCATTCCGTTCTCCAACGTCTGAGATTCTGATTGCGAAAATTGCAACGCTCTCTCTATCTCTCTCTGTCTAGTGAGTTTTCCTTCTAACCTTGGGCCTGCCAACGAGCGAGAGAATCGACGACGGATTTGGCTTCGATCATGAGGCCTCGTTCGACGGCAACATGCGACGACGACCACGGCTGCTTTGTCTCCTAGTAGGAATCCCCACCGAACATTCTTCATCCCTCGTCGTGCTAGGAAATGTGGATTTCGTAGTGACTGCTTAGAAGTAGCCGTTCGTTTGTACATCACGAAGGAATAACCGTAAGTAGATGTTGTAATTGCGGCTGCTGTTGCCCTTGTGCTGAGCGTTAAGTGTTCGCTGCGTTTGACATTCAGCTTGCTTGTCGCCCCTCGTACGAATGGCGTTATCCCGGGTGCCGAGGAGGCGTGCGTTCTCCGTATTAAGAGCTACACTATCGCTTAAATGCTTGCATTTAGAGATACATATTATCTTGCATGACAATTATTTATTCTCACAGTGCATTTTACTATCAAAGTGCGAGGAAGGGATAGAATGGCATGATTACATTATGCATTTTATTTTAGCCCTATTGACAATTTTATAAAATTTAATTTAATAAATAATATTTTTCATTTTATATTTTTAAAGAAAAAAGAAATTGCTAATTCATTTTATATATAATATTGATATTTTATTTAAGCTTATTCAATGTTACTTCTTCTAAAGATATATTGCTTTTGTTTAGGCTTATGTTATGATGAACGCAGAATGAGCAATACGGAGTTTATTTAACCTTGTGACATAACAGCTAAATTACTTAATAACTTGTCCACATTGAATGACTCCATTTTATTCAGTATATACGATAGTTAACATTGACACTGATGCATGAGAGCATAAAATGTCATTTTTTTTTTTTTTTTAGTAATTACGTATCATTATACATGTACAAATATACAAAGTTAAATTTGTTTTCTTAACCTTAATTCAGTATAGACATTCTTTTTACGTTTTTCGTAATATTGGAATTCCAAAATTTTATTTAATTTTTTTGTTTTCTTATTTAAGTCTATTGTTCTCATGAACTTAATAATTTGAAGAATTTTCGAGAATAGAAACTAGAATAACCTGGAAACCTCCTCTTCGTGCAACCTTTGCACTGAATTGTTGTTCTTGGGGTTTTTTCTTCTTCTTCTTCTTTCTTTCTCCCATAGCTATAAAAAGAATTTTCAAAAATAATTTTTTTCTTTTGTTTTCTTCCTCCTCCCCCAATTTCATTCAGAAACAAAATGTAAAGAAATCTTGTGGGAATTCCTAAAGTTGTACCTTCCTCTCCTCCAATTGAAATTCCCGCTCAATTGCTTTGCCTCATCTCCATTAGTGAAATATTTTTGGTTAAATCCTCGCCATGTTTGTATTGATTTGTAATTCTGCGCATTTGATTGGTTTTCTGCAATTCTCTTTGTAAAAATAAAAGGGAGAAAAAGCGTTGAAAGCACGTGGAAGGAAGCCATTTATTTTTCATTGTAAAAAATTATTTAAGTGTGTAATCACTTCAGATACCTTATGGCTTTTACGCCTACAACCTCGGCATTAAAAAGCCCTGTTTTCGCGTTGAATGTCTTTGGTGTTTTGGTTGATTTTTTTTTATCATCTGATAATTTCTCATGTCCACAAAAAAAAAAAAAAAAATCCTTTTATTATTGCGGAAGCAAAGAAGTGAAGAGTAAGCTGTCACACGCGAGGCTTTCGTGCCTTTGTAGAAGATACACGAACATCTCTCTTTTGATTAGCCATTATATAAATGAATGTAATAATTGGAAAATCAAACACATCATAGAGTCTTGCCTGAAGAGGAAATCCCAGACAGCTAAATGCTAAGATGAAAGATTTGATTTTCGAAGGCAATCAAAGGTTGCTTTTTTACCAGTAAAAGAGCAAAATGTCAGTGATCGTTGCGCTTTTCTTAATTGTTCTTAATTTAACTTTTTAATAATTTAAGCGATTTACTGATTTAAATTAGATTCGTCAAAAGTTAAAGCTATGTTCATACGTAAATTTTTAATGAAAATTAAACGGGAAAAATCTCCGGTTTTCACTCATTTAATTGGAGTTTCTCATTGACCACCCATGCATTAAAATGCGCAAATTTTGTGAATTTCCGCCAAACTGAAAATGGTCCAATAATTGCTCTCTTTTTTTTAAACCTTAATAAAACCAATGAGAGTGAACTAAATACCAAATTTAAAGAGGAAATATAATTTTTTTTCATTCCATAAACACCTTTTTTGCGGGACTTCCTTCTTTGCAGAAATAAAAAATATACTTCTTCTGTAATACAAAGCATCATAATGATTCCTTCAATTTAACTGGTTAGTGGCTGCAATGCCACCTTCATATTTAATGGGTAACTGCTAAGACTGCTTATCGCTAAAACATCTCCTTTAATGAACTTTCTTTAAGATAACTAAATAGATAAATAGTCTAAATTGGACGCATTTGATGATTTCCATGTAAGCCCGTAACAATCGTAAATTAACCACAGCTCAATAATATGCATTCAGTCATTGCATTATTGACGGAATTCAAATCTCTAATCTGACAGATGGAGCGATTGAAGTTTTATGAATTTGTGTCACATTGAGTGAAGCATGACACAATCCAGAATTGTCGTCTACATTAATAATAATATCCAAACTTTGAAAACATGTTTTAAGAATAGAATCCCTACATACAAGCAGGACCGATTCCACCTTATGTGCAAGAAATTCCGGGATATTTGTAAGGCATAAAACCATAAAGATATCAAAAGATACTTTAAAGTTAAAATAATGCATTTAATTTTATGTAAGGTAAGGTTGGTAAAGAGTAAATATATTAATCAATTGTCAGAGCCAGAAAGTTATAACGTATTATAATCTAAGTGAGTGCGGTAGAATTTACTATGCGAGATAGGTTCAAAAAGTTCCCGAACATCGTATAAAATTTTTACGAACTTGAGGCCTTTCAGTTTTGCGCACCAACATATTGAAATATATGCCAGGTGTCCCTGCACGCGTCGCATTCAGTTGTTTCAGACTTTTAGCGGTCAAACATGTCGCACATGGTACCCAAAAAACTAACGGAAGAATAGTTACAGTTGCATTGCGAAATCGCAGGCGATAATATCGATTCTGTTGACAAAGATCCCAGTCTTTTAGGGCAAATCATCACGGGCGATGGAACATGGCGCTTTCTTTACGACCCTCATACAATAAAGACAATCATCCGTATGGACAACAAGAGGCCCCCCCCCCCCCTATGTGTCGTTTACCTCTTTCCCGGAATGAAGACAGAGCTGAAGGGGCATTTCCAATCAGCGGAAGAGATCAAGCTGGCTGCGACGGAAGCTCTGAAGAAGGTGGCAAACAAAGGTCTACAGCCCGCCTTCTATAAAATGTATGAACGTTGACAAAGTTGCTAAAGGGCTGTTTTCCGTAATTCTTTTTTTCCGAATCATAGTTCGGAAACTTTCTGAACCTTCCTCGTATAGCGCAAAGTTTAAAGGAAGATGGCATTAGTAGTTTTGCTTCATTATCCCGCTTCACTTCAATATTTTTTTCCACTGGAAATTAATAGCATTATATACGAGGGGCAGTCAGGAAGTAAATTACAAATGGATATAGAAATTAAAACTATTATTTCTCCGCATAATCTTCCTATACATTGAGGTACTTGTCCCATCGTTTCAAAAGGCTCTCAAAACCAGTAAGATAAAAATTTTTGGTCTGCTGTCTGATCCAGGCAGTGAATTCCCTTTGTACAGCTTCCATATGATAATCAGGTGGAAAAGGTGGTAATCTGGCCCCCTGCTGGTAAATTGCGCCCGTCCCCCCCAGCCTAATAAATCAATTGAGTCGATAAATGGAAAGTAGAAATTATTCTAAAGTAATGATATAATATTTTCCATGTAATAAAATGGTGCAGATGGATTATACTTAAGTTCGATGAAAGTAAGTTTGACCACTCGGATGTTAAAACTCACGATGACTTCTTCTAGATCCAAACGTTGCAAGCTTTTCTAGAAGATGATGTTTAAGAGGACCGAAGTCGTGAGAAACAAAGTCAGGGCTCTATGATGAGCAGTATGCCCTCGTAATTCCAGAAGACTGTGAACATCCTCGTACTGCCAACAAGACAACTGAGATGCTGAGAAAATTCAAGTCCTCGAGCATTCTCCGTATATGCTTTCCATTTGTTCGGCCCTCTTAAACATCATCTTTCGGGTGAACACTTTCCTTATGATGAAGCTGTTCGGTCCTCTTAATCGAAGCGACGATGAAGCTGTATAAAGAAAAGTCATCACCTGGCTCAGCCAGCAGCCCAAAGAATTTTATCTTACTGGTGTTGAGGAGCTTGTGAAAAGATGGGACAAATGTTTCAATGCACAGGGAAATTATGCAGAGAAATAAAAGTAGTTTTCAAATCAGTACTCGTATATGTTTCATTTCTAGATCCATTTGTAGCTTACTTACTGACTTCCCCTCGTACGATTTGGAAAATTGTCGTGCTGCCTCTTCCATAAAACTTTTAAGAATATATCAAATTGTGTGGTTTAAAAATCGTTGAACGTTGGCTGTATTCATGTACATGCACTTGATATCAATTGACGGATTGATACGTAAAACAATTGTGGAAATGACTTATTAACGAATTACTAATAGGCGTGGTTTGGTTATTTTTATTTGGTTATTTTGAATTTCCTGACTAATCGTTGTTTTAACTGCTCAATTAATACATTACTTACAGAAAAATAAAAATGATTATAAAAAAAACGGCTTGCTGGATATTCCTGTGTTCACAAACGTATCTGACAAATTGTGAGGATTAGTTGATTTATTCGCGAGTTCCAATGAAAAATATGCCTTTCCTTATCTTTGAATAACCATGCATAATTAAAAAAACTGAATATGCCCATTACAAAACTAATGGTGGCTACAATATTTGCAATGTTATTTACTTCATTGCGTAATAAATTTAATATTTATGCGATTAAAAAAATTCCTCTCTCTCTTGTGCAGGGATTAATTGAATTCATTCACCAAGAAGCTCACTAACAATGTTAATTGTACTCGCGTATCGCCAGTGAAAGCTGAAATTCCCGGATTAATTAAAACCAGCATCGCACCCACCACGGTTGCTGTCATAATAATAATATGGCTTAAAACAGCGCCAATCATTTCACCACGATTTATAAACTAACAAGCCCTAGGTGCACGTTTTATGAATTGTTAATTGGCCATTATTAAAAATGGCTTTTGCATCGAATGTCGTTCGTCGTCGCCTTCGTCGCCTTTCAGGGTCTTCGCTAGGAGAAAAGGGCTTTTTCGGTAGAGCAGGATGTCTTGCTGTGTCGATCAATGAGAAGCTGTCGAGTCGTGGAAAGATGACCGTATCATTCTTAAGTGAACGAAATGCTTTATGGTGTCGGATTTAATTATAAAGCATCTAACTATATTATTTCTAAAAATTTATTTTGCACGTCACACATACTAGTGTTTCCGTGTATGTGTTATTAAGCATAATGGAAACGACATTTAAGGTAGAGTGTTTTCTAAGATATTCCGTAAGTCTTTTAATAACGTTTCTAATAAGGTTAAGCTGAAATCAGAATTATTAATTTAACCTTTCCAAATAGCGAATGTCGTAAAGACCCATAAATTTTTAATCTTTAAACCTCTTTAAGCGTGCTTCAATCCATGTATGAAAGAGGCTTGTAATTATCTAATTTAAGTCAACTGAAGTTCCGTGTGAATAACTCAAATCCATTCGGGAGGAATCAAATTGTTTCATACGGACGGACGTGAAGAACACCGTGTTTGTGAACGCTTCTGGTAAAAAATAAAAAAAAAAATAAAAAAAAAAAAGGTGGAAGGAAATCGCATGGGGGTAGAGAAGAAACACGGGATATGGGAGGAGGAGGATTTTTAGTGGACTTAAGGGAGCCAATGGTAATTGGATTTCATTAACGTCATCGCTTGTACCTCACCCTCCCCAGTTACACGTTTCTTTTTAAGCCTCCTACAGAGGGAATGTTGCTTCCGCTGTGAACCGCACCTGGCGATGAATTATTCACAGAAAGAATAGTGGTACAGCAAGACAAGAAAGAAGACGAAAAGACGGGAGAGGATGGAGGGATGTCGATTGAATGCATGAGAGAAAGAAATGAGACAGATCGAGAAAAAATATAAAAAAGATGGATGCAGATGCAGCAAGCCGCAGTTTAGTTAGCGAGAGGAGGATTCTGCTAAGGCGGACACGGTGACAAAGCCCCCTTCGTCTGCGGTTGACATAATGCACAATTCCCTCCAGGGGGAAATATTTACACGAGAGATGGCAAAATAATGAAGTTTAAAGAATAATTCCCCCTTTAATTGAATCCCTAATTTATATGAAGGTTGAGCGTATTTCATTTTTATCAGAGAAGCGGGTTAAGAACACGACGACATCGTCTTAAATGAGAAAAAGAGCAGGTTTCCTTTAAGCGTCTTGAATGAATTATGAGCCCTTCTGAAACGGCATCTTCAAAGATAAAAGCGAATTTTAATAATTTAAAGGAATTTAATTGAACATAGTTTCGTCCTATTTTATGTAATGAAATCGAAATTTCTTTCATTTTATTTCCATAGAGGAAAGTCTAAAAGTCTAGAATATGCACGTACGGCTTTCAAGGTGCTAATCACTTTACACTCTCTCTTATCATAGTTGTATAGAATAAAAATTTAAGTGCAATTGAATTTTTTTCTTTTATCAAACTTCTATTAATTTAAAATATGCGTTTAAAATATTTGAAATATAATTTCTTTTGAAGAAAATATTTGGCCACATTTCTAAACGTTTGGTTTCTGGATACGTACTGATTTCAGGAGACGGAACTAGGGTTAATTGCTCTTCGTATCAAGACAGTTTATATATATACAAACACGAGCTAAGAGAAAAAAAAACAAAATTAAGAAAATTAAAAGAAAATTAGCCAACATGAAACCCATTCGTAGGTCTCGAATTCTATTTAAAGAACATTCCCTGAAGGAAGCAAAAACTAGGAAACCACCAATTAGTTAAATTTAACAGGATCCTGTTTGTTTGAGACTTGAGGTTTTAACTTCTTTTTTTCTTCTTTTTCTTTAAGAAGTGGTAAATTGAAGAAGGTGTAACTTGAAGAAGGAACAATTTTTGCGCTAATCCGTTGTTGACAATAGGAAAAGCTCGTTTTCTCGTGTCTCTTCTCTCCAAATGAATTTAACAGGCTTAGTGAAGAAGGACGAGAAAGGCGGGCGGGCGCTCCCAAATGCTCCTCACGTGAGCTTCCCCGCACAGCGCAAAAGCCACGCGAGGAAGACACGTGAACAGGATCTTCTATCAATGACCCCTCTTTCACCCCATCATCTCACTAATTTTTCTCTTTAAGAAATTCGTTTGAAATATTTTTTTAAAAAAATCCGTTCTTTCCCCTTTCCTACCTCATGTATGTTTAAATGCTGGTCTGCAGAGATGCGTCAACAGGATGTGTTCATTGCGAATGAAATTTCAAAGTTTGGTTTTAAGAGAAAAAAAAAAACAAACACTACTTTTTTAAAGGAGAGGACATGGCATATATACGTTCATGTTTAAGAAATATGTTTCCCAAAATAAATATTTGGTTATTAATAGAGAGATCACATTTGACATGTTGACTTACTTTTATTCAGCTTTCACGTGAATAGCAAGTTTCACGGCCAAATCATTTGGATGGATGGAGTTCTTAGCAACCTTATTCATGTTGAATAGGGATACCACGTGAGGTATAAGGGGGTGTCTATTTATAGTTGAGAAAACTTATTTTTTTTCCTTTAGGCGAAATGAAACTTTTCAAATTTATTAGACGAGAAACCTTGTTAAAATCTTATTTTCTTTGGTTTGAAGGAAATTTCATGTAATGAAAGCAATATTGACAGGCAATTTCTAGAAAAGCAATTTGGATTATTGAATTGTGAGCATACGTGACCTCTATCTTCCTTCTCCACCCTCCTCTCTCCTATCGCTCTTCTCCATAATTCCAACAAAGAAACAATTTCTTTTTAAGTCTTTGAAAAATTATACGTTTTACTCTTAAGTCATAAGCAGTTCCTATTTTTTCCTCATTTTTTTTTTCAAATTATTTTTTTTTTTCTAATTTCAAAATTACCATTGAGCCACTTGTTCTTCTTCCTCTCCGTGTTTGCTTGCACCCCTCCCTCCTCGTCCTTCTTCCTTTCCACCGCGAGAGGATTAAATTATAGAACATAATCTCAGAAGAGGAGCATTTCCTCTGACCAAAGAACAATTATTCCAATTGAGATTTTCTCGTGGGCGATTAGCGTGGGCAGAGCGCGTGAAACTAGACGGAAGGCCTAAGGACCTCCAAAGAGTATATTAAGGTAGAACCCTTCTCCTCCTCCCTCTTTCATTATCATCTGCTCTGCGTAGTGGCAATTAAGTAGCCAGGGGCTAAAAACTCGTAAAGGGAGGCGTAGGATGAACACGCGCAATTTAATATTAAATGGAGACTGGTTACATAGATAGCGTTGGAAATCTATTTTACTTTTGTTTTATAGTGCATTTTGAAATGGGCTGTGATTATGGTGTACTGTTATTTATTTAATTTTACGCTGTATGGATATACGTAGATATACTTAATGATATTTTTTTTCATTTTTTATAAATTAGTTTTAACAATTATTCGCGAGTCTTTTGTATGTTTAAGTCATTGATGATCAACCACCATCTTTTGCCATCTTAAATTGTTTTTTTTTTTTAAGATGCATCCAACATCAAAATTTAGCCTATATTTAAAGCTTATATGTAAAATTTATCTTCTTAAAGTGTAAGTGCTTATTGATTGTTTAGCAAAAAGTGGTGATGTTTTTATTTCAGCACAATATATTTTTTTAAAGTGCAGCAGAACGTGTTTGGATAAAATTTTAAATATACTTTTTCGAGTATGCGGGCTTGAAAAATTATTAAATCGAATAAAATCATAAAGAAGGCGTAAAATTTAGAAAAACTACTCTCCTGTATGCATATTAAAAGAATATCATCTTTAACTTTTCCCCCCCGTATTATACTTTGGCTTTAATAGCCAATTAAGTTGTTCACGGCTGTCCTGTATGATATTTTTGAAACATGCGATAACACAAGATCTAAACAAGTCCGTTAGGGCAGATATAATGTTTTGCGTTTTCTTTTTTTATATTAACCTTCATCCAGTTCATCTCAACAAACAGTTGGACGGGGACATGCTTTTAATAATAAAACTTTAAAACTACGAAATAGACGTTGATGAGGCGAATAATTTGTAAACCAAAATTGCGACCTGGTTTTCGTCGAATTCGTTTTCGCTTATGTTTAGTGAAGTGCAAAATCCGTGCGTGCAGACGAGGGTAATATGACATTGATTCACCAGGGAAAATTCGTGTGATTGAATGGGGATGACATTGCATACTTGTTGCCATAGTAACCTAAATATCCTCTAACCCCCCCCCCCTCCTCCAGCAGTTCAACCCCCTCTTTCTCTCTTCTCTTTCCTTCCTTCGTTCAACACATGGGGCTTCGTAGTCGAGGCAACTTTCTTCGCGAAAGGCGCCTTATGGAAATCTTCGAGATTAGCTATGTCAGATTTGGAACGAGAAATGGTAGATTTTTCTATTATAAGACTTAACAGATCGATTTATATCCTGTATATAGGTTTAAATTGCATGCAAATCTTATTTTCAGCAGTTGTCTTTCTGGTTGAAAGAGACATATAATTACATTTTCAATGCATTGAACTTATTATTTTCCAGACTCATCGATTTTTTTTCCCGCCAGAAATTAATTCACAGGCACAGTTTAATATATAAAAAATGCCAGCTGGAATAAATTTTAAGAGTTGCGCGAGTATTTTGATTTCTTTCAAAGAAGATTCTTCATTAAAATTCTGCAAATCAAATAAAACAAAAATTTTTAAGTTCAGAAACAATTATTCCTTAATATATTATTCCCTTCAACGACTATTTTAATTTGAAGGGAAATTTATTTCATATGTTTAAAAGCTAAGCTATAATCCTTATTTTCATTAATTTTTAAGGAGTTAATTTTTCTTTCGAGATCTGGACCCAACAGTCACAAAAAATGGATTACATATAATCTGCAATTTAAGTCGGATAGACTTTTTCATTTATGCCTGTCAGCATTTTAAGGATAATTTTAGTTTTGTGTTCTGCACAATTAACAACGCTATATTGACATAAGGCTTTAAAGAGCTAAATAATTTATGACGTTGCAAGCTGAAATGTAACAAAAGCGATCGTGTTTGTTTTTTTTTTCTATACACATATAAATATATGGATATCAGGCTTTTATAGAACAGTAAATAATAAAAACAAAAAATAATAAGGTTTGCTTGTTGTTGTTTCTTAAAGCGAATGATTCAAATAAAATAAAAGACTGTTTTTATAATAGAAATTATGCGAGGAAAAATAAGTGTTTTGTAAATAAGTACCATTTGAGTAATAAATTATGTGTTTAATTAAAACTATGCTGTATTTTGTAGAATTACGCTTTGATTGCGCATCGTAATTGGCTGTTTGTAATAACGGGAGGGAGGTCTATAATCAATGGCAATAGAGTATCTTCTTACCGTACTTAATACCACCGGGAAGTGTTTGTACACCTTCATTGCAGTTAACACACAAGAAGGAATTGATTCCCCAGCCCTGATTGGAACAACCTTTTTGTTTTGACGGTTGCTGTGTGTTTTTTTTCCTTCACGTGTCTCTCCCAAACCGACCTGTGTTGGGGGTGGTAAAAAGCGATCGATTTGGCCTTTGCCTCGAACCTCCCCGTTGCGATCGGAATAAAAGTTGACAATGACCTTATATATCCCGAGCGTCTCCGGATAACAGCTGCCAGGGCTCCCATTGTTAGCAGAGGGAACGAGAGGGGTGGAGAAGGCCTGGTTGCAGCTGCACTGTGTATAGTCTCTGCCATATGGCGGGGGTGGCCGTCAGCACGCTTCACGAAAAATGCTCACGTGTCCCAGACAAGTCGTGGCTCTCGTTGGAAGAGCGACGCCGCCGCCGCCACCTTCACCACTCGAACTGTTGCACAACCGCGGACATGAGACAGAGAAACCTCCGCCAGGGTTAACAAGAACGGTGGTGGGACCAGTTGGGATAACAAAAAAAAAAAAAAAAAAGGAGGAAAGAAGGGAAGGAGGAGGAAAAAATACAAAATTGCTCAAACAGACTCGCACATCGTGTTTGAAGGATATTTATAGTACGCAGGCATCCAACGCCCAAGGAGTCGCACTCATTAAGGATCTCTCAACTGACGCTGCTCATGCAATCCTTTAAAAAAATTAAAAGCATGCCAAGTTGACTCCAGGTTTGCCTTCAAACTAGTGGATAAATAATTAAATTAATAATTCCTAATTGCTATCAGCTTTTTTTCTCTTTTCTGTTGTTTTTTTTTATTTTTTGCTTTTTTTTTTTTAAATTGCATTTTATTTGTTTTCTTTAATGTGATCTCATTAACATTATCATTTGTCTTCACTCAGTTGAATTTTCTTATTATTGGATGCTCTGGCTAAGTGGACTCGTGTATACTTTCTAAATATGTTGGTTTTCATTGCGCTTGCATTATTTCAATTCTATTGAATAATATTGAAATTTGATTAATTGAAATGAATTACTATATATTTATATGTAATTTCGTTATAATTTGGTGTTTTCTTACTGGATAATGAGCGTAAGTTTAATTTTATCAACCAGAACAAGTCATTCCATGGTTTGTTTAAAATAAAATAGCAAAATTAGAAATGGATAACTCGAAGTATAAAATTAAAATTTTACAGTTATTTGCTTCACATATGCTGTTTTTTATTTTAATATTAGTATTAAATTTGGACAAACGCATGTTCCATTTTATTTGCTAAATGATATCACTGATGACACTGATATTGTGCATTGACTCAACAAACCTAATTTAGACATCGATATATTTCTCTAGATTATTTTTTTTTTAATATTTTGATATTTGCTGTAACTTTCTGCTTCTTTTTAAAATCAATTCGCAGGTTATGAAGATTTTATATTACTATTAAATAATGCCAACTGTAATTTTAGTAATACTTAAATTTATTCTTCTTCCCAATGCATTTCGCCTGTCGGCATTTTTGGGGAATGTATTAATTGAAAAAAATATTTAAAATGCCATAGAGAATATTTAAAATATTTGGAAACATTTAAAAATTTTCAACAATGTATAGAGATTTCCTAATTGTTTTTAAATAAGATTTTCAATTAATACATTCATTCAGAGGAATAAATTAATATATGATTGTTTGTGATTATAATCTCATTAATTAAATATAATAATAAAATTAATAAAAGAATGGTAATAGTTACCAATGATAATGGAGTTGTCTGATCTTGAAGTTGTGCAGTTGGATTTGGGGAGGATGAGGATGATTTCAAATGTGTAGTAAAGAGTTATGAAGGGAATGATGTGAAGAGTTGATGTGATAAGCTTATGACTAGTGATTGGATTGTTTGATGTAATTGATTGATTATAAGTAAAATAAATAAAAACGTTGGTCTTTTTTATCCTCATTGTCAGTTGGTCTTTTGAAAAAATTTGAAAATTTGAAAGAAAATTATTAACAATTGGTATAACACATAAATCATTAACAAAATCAATCAATTACATCAAAACCATCCAATCACTAGTCATTATTCTCATAAGCTTATCACCACATCAACTCTTCACATCCCTCTCTTCATAACTCTTTACTACACATTTGAAACCATCCTCAACATCCACAATTCCAACTATACAACTTCAAGATCAGATAACAACTTCTTTATCATTGGTAGCCATTAATTTCATTATCACTCTTTTATTAATTTTATTATTATATTTAATTAAGGAGATTAGAATAATAAATTAATACATTTCCCCGAAATGCCGACAGGCGAAATGCATTGGGAAAAAGAATAAATTTAAGTATTACTAAAGTTACAGTTTGACATTAAAGGTAAATTTTCTTTTCCAAGTTATCATAGGCGATAAATGAAAAAAAAAATAATATGCAGTATGATGCTAATTATATAACGCACACACAGTTATATAATCATTTGATTTAATGAAAATTGTTTAAATAAATAAAGGAAATAAGAGGGTTTGAATTTAGAAATCAAAAATATAAGTAATGTTTTTGTTAATAAAGCATACAGCAAAGCTTAGTTCCTAAACCCTAAGCTTAATTTATCTTTGACGTGGTGTTTGACAGATTGTATCATGTCTCTTACTAAATGAACACTTAATTTTCTAGATAATAATTATCTTCAGCAGTGAATCTTATTAGTAGAAATACCGTTCGCTGCTAACAATAGCTTTATGAATATCAAGGAGAATTTCAAATATTTAGGCTAGCCCTGTTAAAAGTTCATTATTTAGAAATATGGCATATTTTTTATTCTTTAATATTTTAATAAAATAAACGGGAAGGTTAGAAAGCGCAATAGTATTAAGGTAAACATGATTAGGAAAATTTATGAGCTGTCGCCTCTTATGATATATATTGTTCTTCATTAAAAACCTGCCTCACCTTCGAGGTGACGTTTCCTTCTAAGGGAGTGGGCCAGAGGGGAGTGTACTACTGGTCTACAAAGTCGAGATTAAAAGTCGCTTGTAATTTCACCCACTAAAGCTCTCCCATAATGAAATGTTGGCCAAGACCTTTCTCGTCAACTTCCACGGTGTTATTTTTATTTAATATTTTTCCATTTGCAAGGTTTCTTTCTCTCTCCCCCTCCCCATCTCCACTTGATGATGATGATAATGGTGGTGGTGGTAGAGCAATGGCAATCGCTGCCATTAAGAATGGGCGCCCATCGAAGCATGACAGCTTCCTCGTAGGTAGGAAGTGGAGAAAGTGGATTTATAATATTCCTTTGATTGTGGCGAGGAGAAGCTGACCTCTTTTTTCTCTTTTTAAAAGAGGTAATGTTTAATGACTAATTAATGTTTTATGCTTAGCAAATGGTTACGCCATTAAAGGGAAGAAAACATTTTTTTTTATTTACTAATGCTATATTTTAGTAATGCTGTTTTCTAATATGTTCAGCTAGTATCTGATAGTTATATGGATGACATTTCTCTTATTATTGTAAGATGAGTTCGAATTCAACGGTTATCTTTTGCAATTACGTTAGTGATTGAATGTTATATAATTTCCTAGATTTTCTCTTAGGATTCGGAGAATAAAACGCATGAAAAAGCAATAGGCGGTTCTTAGAAAGTTACTGAGAAATGAAAGCACTTGAATTTCGTTTGTATAATTTTTCTTCACATAGAAATGGCCAGAAAACCTTGATACTTTATAGAACCTTATAAATAACGAATTAATTTATTTATGCGTTTATTTTCTCAATTATAATCGACTAGATGTTTACATTTTTAACATGTAGCCTGCTATTTATACATTGTTATTGTTTTCAATGAATGACTGGATAATTGCAATTTTCTAAAGATAACATTTTTTATCTCTCTGTTTACGTACGTTATAGATGAAGGCTTTATATAGTACGCCAACTTTCTTTTAAAAGATGTTACGTTGGATAAGTAAGCCCATTTTAAACGACTAAGCAATATTAAGGCTCATTCATTTAGAGTTTTACAAACTAGCTAATTGGCTATTGTATCATCTCTATAGAATCCATTGGGCTTTGTGGCTGTTCCTCTTCAATCTCTCCATCTTCCCTTCTACTCGCTTACAATAAGATCAGATGGTGATCTAGCCTGCATTATAATGAACAAAGATCATGTCAGGTTTTTGTTAAATAACCAGTACATTAAAAAAAAAACACCGTGAATTGAAAGTCGTCTGGTTATTTCTTTGTGGAAAAAAAAGTGTTTTTCTTTCTTTCTTCCTCTCTATCTGTGTTTGAAAAATCTACAACACAAATGCGTAGATATTTCGAGCATTCTTTTATTTGTATTAAGGTTTGAATTAGAATAGATTGTTTGTTCAGTAGTCTTCATGACAAAAGAGAGATTTCAATGGATTGTTTATTCAATATTTTTCATGATAAAACAAGCCTATTTTGTCTAGTTGTTATGTTGGGAAAATGTGAACTTAGTAACGCTGTAAAGTTATTAATTCCTAATTGGAGAGTGATAATGAGACATGATCTAAGTTTTGAAGTGGTGTAAAGAAGAAATTTCAAACCTTTTACACCTTGAAGTTTGTAATTTGAAACGAAAATTGATCAAGTTTATGCTAAATAAGGATTTTTCACAATTATGAAGTGAACTTTCATTTAAAATTATCGACTTAAATGTCGAATCAGCTTGCATAACTAATAAGATTAAGAATGTAAGGCTTTTGATATGGGTCATAAAATGTGTAATGGTCCTGACATTCGTAATTTCTCAGGTGATGGAGCAGAGTTTTGCTTCGCCCCGTCTAATGAGAGCATTGGGATAGCTTAAGAGTTATTAAATTAAACAAAAACATTAATTTTCGAGAAAGGCGTTCCCCCCCTTGCCTTGAAATATCGACTTAATTGTCATTTGAAAACGAAAACATGAAGCGACAGATAATTTTTTTGACAACTTCTTTAGTCTATAAAAGTTGTTTCCTCCATTTATGCCGAGAAAATATCGAATGAGAATGAAACAGCAGTTCCTAAGTTGGGAAATGACGTTCTACTTGTAAATAAATATTGAAATTCAAGTTGAAAAATCATTCTCAAATATTGTATCGCCAAAAAGCAAAACATTTTCCTTGTAAACTTTAAGAATCAACTGTTTGAAACTTTTAATGATTTCTGCTTTGTAAATTATTTTTTCCATAATATAATCAGCATTGATTTTTCTGCTTCCTTTATCATAAAGAACGGACGGTTTTTTTCCTTTTGATTTGCATTTTAATAGAAAGTTTTTTCCCCTCTTCAATATAACTGAAATCACGCGAAATAACTAGCTCGCAAAATTGAAATTGGCATATAATGAAGCTTCGTTTGTTTCGAGGATTCAGTAGAAAGCATGAAAGAACACTTCAGTTTCCAAAACGCGGTGGGAAATTAATCTTTTTAACATATTTGCATTCCTTTGACATATGCTCCATCATTCTAGTTTTACCCCTCTTTTTGAACGTCACAGATAAAACTAATTGCAGGAGGAACATTCAAACTTATAAACCCCCGGTCAAGATTCTCTAGGAATCCTGTCTTTTACCAAGTTGAGCTTTTTTCTTATTCATAATATTTGAACCACTACCCCTCCCCCTATTTACAAATACAGGCCAATGAATAAGAAACATCTGTTTAATATTTTATTGGATTCCATTTGGCCCGAATTACATCATTTATATGGGATGGTATCAATACATTGTCAATAAGGGTTTATAATCATTCGAAGAAAATGCGTTCACTAGATATTCCCTTAGCTCTCGCAGATTTTTTGGAAGAGGATGTTGCTATCGGATTTGTCGTCCCAACGTGGCCCAAAGATCTCTATGGAGTTGATATCTGGGTTCTGGGTAAATAATGGAAGTCATCTTCGTGCTTGCATTATCAATGTTAAAAGAAGCTGTACTTTTTGTTTAAACTCTTTTGTTGACACAATATTACAACCTTTAATATCTAGTATGATATCCTTAATCATGATATAGATGCTGATCTTCCTATAACCTCATTTTCCAAGAATCTGAACACAAACAGCACAAATCGTTTAAATTAAATAGAAAATGCTTACTATAGATTAAGAACATTTGAAGTATAATTTCTAAAAGCAGATAAATTAATCATACTTAATCGAAAAATACACAAAGGAATTAAACATTAATAGTCAAAGCACAATCCAGCTGACGTGAGAGTCTCAAGGAGCAACGATCTGGTACCTTTGAGGGAAATTTTATAAAATAAATTTCCAAACTATTTTTTTAAACTATAATTAACACATTCAAAACCCAATTTGCATTGTAAACCAGTTTTACACTCTTAGTTTGTGGTTAATAAGAATTGAAAACTAAGAAAACGTAAAAAAAAAAATTTGTTGATCTCGTCATTGAGGCTACTTCTGTAGATTGTACCCTTTAAAGAGCTTGAAAAATTTTCCCGTAAACTCAAAATTCTGTCACAATTATTGCTGGTTTTAAAACGCTATTTTACACCGCGAACACGAATCCTTTCGACCGTTTTCTTGTAAAATCACGATTAACACATTTGAACTTGAATTTTCTAGGTCTAACCGGCGATCGTGTTCCTCTTTTCCCAAATCGTGCAGTTGTCACATTTTAATTATTAACAGTGACGTTGTGCCACGAGTTCGGATCGGAAACGCCCCTCGTCTACCCCCCTCCCCACCTCTAGAGGCATCACGTGGTGTGATTAGTTCATCACGCGCCAGCGATGCCACCTGGTCACTTTTCGTTTTCCAAATATTAATCGTTATTATTGGCACGCAACGGGCAATAAATCGATGGACTTCGGGGATCCCTGAATGGTGAATGAAATTTCTCCAACAAAAGGCCTCCGATTAAATCTGAATGGACCAATTTCTAAAGTGGTGGACAGAGAGAGAAAGAGATAGAAAGCTAGAAAGAAAAGCTATAACAAAAGCAAAATTGAGAACGTCTCGAAACCTCTTTAGTAATAGTTTAAACATGCTGAAACGGAGAAGGTAAATACAATAAGGTGAAATGCCAAAGCGTATTTCCAGTTTGAAGCGGAGTAAACAAAGAAGGCCCAGATGCGTTTCAAGATGTTTTGCTTTAGCTTCTTAATATATGGAATGGAGCAATACAGAAGAAGCAGTGTTCTCAACTCGTAATTGAATATATTACGAATATTTATGAGATTTTTCAAACATCATTTACACTTTGCATTTTTGATTAAAAATAGGATGGCATTGGTGAATCCAGGAAATAATTTTAACAGTTCCACAGTTGAGCCAGCAGCATGAGAATATGGCGGCTGTTGCTCACATTTTAACATTTACGTTTATTAATAAAGGATAAAATAACATTTATATGGGAATTGAACGTATATATTTACATAGCATTGTAAGGTGCAATAATTCAATGACTTCCCTGGGCTGCGTAATTGGCAAGTCACAAAATGTTCTTTAACTAAAGATATAATGACTGGAGTGATTTGTAAATGAAAATCTTAAGAGTTAATAAGAAAGAGCGCTAAACTTGGTTCTACATCAGATTTCACAAATTTTTACGAGTATAGAGTCGCAACATTTGTCTACAGTTTTTACATGAAATGCTTTTGATGGGATTTCATTTCTTTTTTGTAGGTAGAGTAATCCTTCTTTTCTTGAAAGAATTGAAACAGCGAACATCCGAATTTATATATGTGTTTAGAAAAATGACTTTTGTATAGAATCGTCGAGGAACCTGTTCTTTATCGATTTGAATTTTAATAATTATAATTTAAAATTATACGCTATCCAACGAAAGTTGGAGTGGGCGGGTCCCGTTAAAATTCCTATTTCAATTGTTTGGCATTGTTGCCAAAGTAGAATCAACAATGCCTAACAATTGAAATAGGAAGTTTAACTGAACACGCCCACTCCAACTTTCGTTGGACAGAGTATAATAAAACTGCCATGCCTCAGATTAACAAGCATTTCAAAAGAAATATACATTGGGAATTGTCATTGTTTTCACTCTTAACAATTGACCAAACAATGTCGTCATCAATTGCTCCACGCTTGCATAACAGTTATTCCGTTGCAGGTTAATTGATATTTGCCATTAAACATTAACACCTTCATTTTCCTTGATTTTTAAAAATTTTTTCCTTTCTTTGTATCCTAAACTCTACATTTATTTATTATTTCAAGCTTCTAGGGTTGCGAGAAGTACCTCAAATTATTGATGATCTGTGGGTCAATGTATAAAAGTCAGTGGGTCACTGTATAAATAAAGAAACTTTGAGTTCATATATCTTATGAACTAGAAATAAAAAAAAAGAAATTTGAAGGTTTAGTTCCATTTACAAAATACGCTAGATTAAAGAAGTTTCAGGTTTCTAGGCATTTCTAGCCCAAAGTTGCTTCTAACAAAAGTACCCCGAGTTGCTTCCAGAAAAGGATGGTACCCCGAGATCGTTCTTACCTTAAAAATGCATTACTAATCAGGAAAGTTAATGTTTCAAGAAAATTAGCCAGGTTCCTAAATGAGTTATTTCATTCTTTCTAGTTTTCGTAAATGTCTCTTATAAAGATCGCACAATGAAAATGACCTTTTTCTATAATGGTTTATTGGTTGGAATATGTGAACATACAGGAAGTAATAGTTGTTCATAAGCTACATAACCGATATATATATATAATCGCCCTGTCAGTTCGAGCAAGTGCCCCAGCGTATCACTAGATTGTGGATATGACTTGTATTCTGCTAATGAAAGAGCATTCTCGAAGCAAAACTCTATCTCGAGGGTGGTGATTCGTCGGTGATTACTCGTAGATGTCCACGACCAAGAGTGCTTGACCAGGTTTCGGTATGTCTTTCGTGCTCACAGGTTCTGCACGAAAGTCCTGCATCTGAGTACTGTACACCGTGACAGACACTCATTCCCATGCACATCCTTCGCTCGACGATAAATTTCGGCTCTACTAGCATCTTCTGTCATTAAAAATTGAATAGCTTCTCGGTGGCTCTGTTTGGACGAATCCATACGGTAGCCAACTTGCTTCAGCAGTGCAAACAGCACTCTAATAGATTTCCAATAACAGCTTGCTTTCTGACATACAATGTTATATACAGAGTGGGCCAGAAAAAAGGATTCATGAAAATTTTCTAAGTTCGATGGGTATGGTCTAATGGAGGTGAGAGGTTCCGTTGAGAGGTACTTAATCACCTGTAATTGTCAATCCTTTGTTGCAACAATGCAATTTTTTTCTTTCGTGAAGATATGGTTGAGAGAGTTTTTTTCAATAAACCATCATCTCCTATTTTTGAATGGACACGTCTCATGTTACATTTCCTTTACTGATGCCTGACCCCCATTGGACCATACCCATTGAACTTAGAAAATTTTCATGAATCCTTTTTTCTGGCCCACTCTGTATTAGCGCAAAAGCAAAGATCTGTTTATTTAAACAACGGCGGTAATGCAAGATTTTCACTTTAATTTGGGCGACCTTTATATTGTTTTTCTTTATTTTCACTTAAATTACATTCTATTTAAATTATGGATAAAAGATAAATACAAATATTAAAAGAATTATGGGTATGAATAATAAGGATTTGTTAACTTTTTAATTAGTCTGATTACATAAAAAATGAATCGCTTTGGCCAACAATAAAACGATGCGAAGCTATATTTCATGTTTATGGATTTTTTTCCAACCATATCCTTTCGAAGTGAACGAGAGCCATTTCGTCTCTATGTTAAAGAACCCTCAAGCACGTGGAATTTCTGGCGACCTCTCTAATAACCTCTTCGGTTGAGTAGATAGTTAAACTAAAACAAACCAACCATCCCTTAAACAAATACGTTCACATTAATAATTGATAACATTTTTTAATGTGATTTGATTCTAAATTCATGGTTTAAATTTATTTACTTAAGCATTATGAGAAATTCATTATGTACATTCATTTTATTTCTATTAATTAGCCATTCACAAGCTTTATTGATTTTAATTTCTTTATTTTGAAATACGTGAAATCATTAAACCCAAAGAATATCTCAACATGAATTTAAGTGCCATTTAATACTTTATTACTTTGTAGAGTTTTATTCAGCCAACAAGGCACATTGAGGACATGTATAGAATGTCAACTTGCCAACAGAATTTCAAATATCCTTACCCTCCTCTACTCTTGCATTATAGTTATTGTGTTAACATCAGCTGTATAAACATTTTACCTTTTCTCTATCATGAACTCCATGTTGTCTTTCCTTTTACTGTCATTAAACTTTTATTGCTCAAATTTATGGGCACTATGTTATGACTAAAATGGGTTCAATTAAATTCTCTTCAATTTTCTTGGAATCAATTTTCTATTAATGTAGGAACTATTCCCATCAAGAGATGACGGAGTTCCATTCATGTGGGGGAGATTTATTAATACTTTAAAGTTTAGAGCTCTCGTCATCAATCGACGAGTTTGCCTTATATACATACCAGAAGGCGATAGGAAAAAAAATTCTCCTGCATTATTTATATATTCTCTACATTTAAATAATACATTATACATCTGTTATGCATTCCATTGAGTGACGCCGGTTTTTTTTTTCTTTCGCTCTCTCCTCATAAATTTTTCACATGCATCTTGTGTCAAAGTTTAATGGATTTGCTTCTGTTCCCACTTAGTCGAAAGGTTTTCTTCATTTATTTTATTTTTTTTTTAAATCAAAGCTTCTTAGAAGACATTTGTTTCTCGTTGAGTTTTCCATTTGATACTGATGGCTGAGATAAGATTGAGTTCATCCCTTATTTCAAGGATTTTAATCGAATGATGAAAACGTTCCCGGAAATCTCCCGTGGCGAGGCAGGCGTTCGTTTCTGCGTAAAATGGAGAAAGGAAAGCGGATGGAAGAGGCGGCGGCTGTGGTTGTGCGCCTGCTTCTGTCTCTCTATGTGTATGTGATTTTGTAAAAATGATTTTCGCTGAATTTCCTGTGTTTAATAACTTCTCGTTGCTTTGGTTGAAACAATAGCTGTAATTTTTTAAAATATAGTAATATAATTTTTTTTTTTTATGAAATGAGAAAAAGTGAATTCGGAGAAATCTGATTTTCGGAAACTGCATCATGCCATTAAGAAATTAGCTATGGTAGCTTTTGCGATTTAAATTTACATGCCCGGCTGAATTAACATTGCAATTTTATATTATATGACTAAGAAGACTGATGCCACCTCTTAAAATCACATTGCATTTTTTAATCACAAATTTCTTTACACAATAGAAAGCAAAAATTTAAGTAGATATCTGCTAATTAATAAAAGAATATTCGAAATATCTAAATGCATTAAGAATTCGGTAGATAGCTTCAGAAATTTTATTCTGTCCTCCCAAAAGGCGTTTATGAGTTCACAGATGTTGGGCGTTGTGGCCTAGCCCTTAGCTGTCGCTCCAATTCATCTCACAGATGCTCAGTAAAATACGTACACATGTACAGAGTGTATCAAATTGAAGATAACATTTCGTAGCTCTCTACAGCAAAAATTGTTCAACAGAAAATCGTGAAATTTTGGAATGCTTTAATTACAAGATGGACATTTTTTTACAGAGCAAAAAAAAAAAAAAAAAGTTACTTCCAAAAATACCAAGAGGGCATATTATAGCTTTATAAAGAACAGAACAATGAATTACACAATTGTAGTGGAATTTTTTTTAAAGAATCCTTTGAAGAATCATCCACCATCTGAAGATCAACACGCTTTCGTCCTCTTCCTGGCTGAACAACCAATGAGCCTGTTTCTTTAAATTCCACATTCTTCTTAGTCCGCTGCCAGTGAGTGGACTTTTTCGTAACTGCTTCAAAGAACGAAATTTTCACAAAGCTTCAGTAGTAGATTCACCATTTTGGGAAAACAATTTTATTAGTAAAGCACGTTCTGGAAGATGCTAAACAGTTATTCCAATGTATGACTTTGGTTCTACTTTAACAGCTTACTTAACCAAAATTAACATCTGCCTGATTTCATCTTGAAATGCACCCTCTATTGTCAAGCGGATATAGAAATAGTCCAATCCCAAATAGTTGTACCAACGTTGGCAGTAGAGAATTGTCCTAAGTGTGAAAGTAAACTGCAGACGTCATACATATATTTTCTGTTACTGGAGCAAGTAGGCCCAATTCAAACTATGAGAATCTATACCATGATATCACCTTTTCCAAACTTCACAGTGAGGACCGGGCACTCCACCTGAAGCATTCTCCGAGTATATACCTGAGGCAAAGACGACCATCTGATTGTCAGAATGTGTACGAGATTCGTCGCTCCATAAGACATGCTCCAATTGTTCAATGATCCAGTTTCGATGAGCTGTAACACTATTCTAAGCCCTGCTTCGCGTCGATTCTGCCAACGTGTGGTTATAAGCAGCAGCACTAGGATGGAACCATAGAGACCAGAGTTCCCGGAATGGCATTTCGGAACTCTGTTGCAATTGTTTCAGCTGAAGCCGATTGCATCGTGTCATACATTCTAGCAGTCGACGATCTGTTTGTCGTTTTCTCTGATCTATCACGGTTTCAATTACATTTATTCCTTGAGATCATCACCTGACTGTAAAGCGATTTACAGTTGAATGAGATATTTGCAAAATGACAGAAATCTCGCGACTTATATTAAATCTAGACTTAGTCTTGTTACGTAGTTGACATCCTATGATGGAAATATGTTGGAATTCACTGATCTCTGTTGAGCGATTCAAACTGTATCTACGTGAATCAGCGTAAGAAGAAGAAGTTGATACTGGTGTCCGATCCAAAAATAAAAGTTTGGAGAAAGCCCCTTATCGTTTTGTTTATTTTTGAGAGCAACTGAAATTCAACTCATTCTATCGGCGATATCTTTCTGAATTTTCACGATATTTGCTTGGGCTTTTTATAAGAGTAGCTCTATACATTTGGCTAATAAATTATGCAAAAGACAATTTGGTAACGCATGCGCAGTTAAACATTATTTAGTAAAAATGCTCATATTTCATCAAATATTTAATATTTTTCTATTCTGATTGCAGGGTGTTGTCTGTAAATGAAATTGCATTGAGTTGAAAATCCTGCGTGTTATAAACAAAAAACTTACGAAAACATTTCGACCTTTTTAAAGAAACCTTTATATCTCCATGAATATACGTGCTATTCTCATACAAATGAACACAGAAAAGTAAAACAAGCCTCTTAAGCATATGCTACAGCTACAATGCATTCCAAGCATTATTTTTTACAGGGTGAATCCAAACATTATTTTTTTGGTTCACTTCATTGCTGGTCCCCTATTTGCCTTCGGGTGAAAACCTTCGCTGAAATATGAGGTGCAACATCCTTTTTACACCCCTGAAATTTCAGGATAATTCGTCAAGTATTTTTCTAGATATTCGACAAAACGTCTAAAACCGAAAGTGTCCGATTACTTTTGGCTAGATGGTGTATATTTTTTCTTTTTTTCTGTTTGTCTCGATACCATCGCTTTTCATTTCTGCATGTTTATGGCATGCATGTACGTCATTGGTATCATGTTTTTTTTTTAACCAAGAATAAGAAATTATGAATAAGAAATTAAAATGAAACCGCCCAATAGCGGACACAAATGGGACCATGAATTTTGTCCGCTAAATAGAGGTGTCCTTTATTTAGAGGGAAAACAAGAGTTCTTATCAAAGGGACCGGGACTTGTTAAATTAGAGGTGTCCTCTATTAGGTGTTCGCTATGGGAGGTTTCACTGTATTACTTTCCATATTATACTGAAAAATTTTTACCAACTGAATGCAGCCGATATTGTCACTGCTAGAGGATAATTTCACAAATCAGTCTTGAGGATAATTTCAGCAGAGTTAGAAGTTTAACTATAACGTGAAATAAGATTACGGATTCAAATATTTACAGAGACGAGAACTTCAAAATATAAGAAATTCATAATTAATTTTAAGTTTTCATTATAATACTATCTTATGTTGCCATTAACTTCTTTGTATATGTTTTTCATAATTTACTTATATAAATTTAAAGCATCCATTTAAATCAGTTAAAGGATTCATTTAAATATTTCTCAGTGAATTTCGACTAAATTAAAGTAATATATATCTTATATCTCTCATTGCTAATATGACGATTAGCGATTGTCTAATATGACGTTTTGCTGAATGCCATTCATCATTATTTGCTTCCAGTTGACAGCCACTGACATAGAATATAATTGGTTTCGTCTTGTTCTCTTCACACGAAAAACAAGAAGTAAAATGAAATTTTATTTTCTTTAATAGATATGGTCGCTTCGATATCCGAACAACGTATTTATTGGTGAAAGAACGAGAGGAAAAAGTTTTACTACAAATTTTTTTATTGTAAGTTTCACTGAAAATTTTTAAAGGAATTAATTTTTTTATAGCCTTGGAGTAAAGCCTATTAAAAGTTTGGAGTGAAACTGATTATCTCTTTCCCCTTAGAGTTCTGCTATGTCCTATTGAGCAGTAAATTTCTCTTGACGTTTTATTCAAATGAGCCCTATTCAGACACTTCCGATTTTGCGTGCGTAATAATAGGCTAAGGAATTTCGCTAGAGCCACCACAAATGACGGAGAATCCTTTAATCTAATGTAGTGCCATCTATACACAAGCTTACTTAGCGTTTGGAAATCAATCACTACATTGCAGCTTTAGTTGATTTATTGGAAATCTAAGAGAGGAGAAAAAAATCAATTTCAGCCATCCTCGTATCTTAGCAGCATTGCATCAAAATTGACAAGAGAGGCTTTAATAAATAGAGATTAAACTGTTATCTCTTTAAAAAAAATGCAAAATGACCATAATGAGACCCGAGAGTCACTTTATGCTAAATTCCTGTGACATATAACCGAATCCCATTATCATTAGCAGATGCTATCCATCAAAAGTAAGATGGGTTCTCTTGCAGCCAGCAGCGATAATTAATCTTATTTGGTGCTCGCTATAAATAGATAGTATGCCGTAATTGCCAAAACAATAAAGTCCACTTGTAAGTAGAATGAGAGAAAAAAACTAAAATTTTCTTTTTATTTAAAAAAAAAAATGCCTATGATGAGTTTGTCCCTCGGTTAAAGAAACTTCTATATAAAAGTTTCACATTCAGTCAGAGTTCCACCTTTAGGTATGCAAAATGTAACCTAGTATATGGGTTGGGATGAGAGGAAGATGCTCGACAAAAATTTCTTTACCTTTTCCCCTTTAGTTTCAAGCCCTTGTATAACTGAGAAAATGTTAACGATCATGATTTAGTGCAGAGAAACCAAACAAAAAGGAAAGTGGAAATACTTTTGAATGCAATAAACAGAGTGACATACAAAATATGTGAATAGTAAAAACCCTATTGCTTGTATGGTACAGTAAAATTTTCCAGAAAAAAGTGGTATATCAGTCTAATACTTGGTTGGGCATAGAACTGCAGAAAAACGACGGGGCATGGACTTTACGAGCTTGCGAAGTCGAAGTATTTTCTAGGCAGTCTACACATTAGAAGAGGCCAAACTTGCCAGAATGAGTGCAGGAGATATATGGATCTAATCCGTCAGAAATAGTGTCACCTGTCAGAGAAATTTTAAACATACTAATAGTTGAACCCACCCAAACCATTCCGAAGTCATTGACTTGTGAGGTCCATGGTTCCATGAGTTTTCTCCATACACGGATCCTTCCATTAGCCTGAAACAGTCGGAAACTCGATTCGCCAGAATCGGCTCCTAAAGCCTAGAGACACTGAATAGAAGGGTGTCTACCTAAAGCCCATTTGGAGGGAACGTTGCACAGTCTTCACGCTGTTTACTGAGGCCTTAGCATTGAATTCCGATAATACTTGAGGCAATGGTTGCACGCATTTCGCATGAAACTATTCCTTCACTTTCATCCAGGTCTTTTTACGGCCTCAGCGATTTCGTAGAGTTCGATCTTTTGCTGGAATTTTTGTAATCACGGAACACCCTTGAAATAGTTGTGCCCGAAAATGAACTTCGCATCTGAAATGCTATGACCTAGTTCACGAGCTCCAACAATTATATCGTCATTATATCGTTATATCATTATATCATCCAACAATGCTTTCAAAGTCGCGCTGATATCGTGATTATTTGCCATTCTCAAGCTTCCACAGATGTCCAAGGCTTTATATGCGCACTGACGGACGAAATCATTGATGTGTATAAGTGGCAGTGCTTTGTATTCTGCATGGGCTTGTCTTTATCACTTTTTCTGACACTTCAGTGCATATTATAATGCAAATTAACAATAAAAAAGTAGTTTACAGCGTATTCACAATATTAACACAGAACATAGCAACACAACACATCACATTAAACTCATTCCTTCCACAAAATCAATAGTGATGTATAGTGAAAGGCTTTACAATATACAGGGTGGATACAAAAATTAGCCTCCCCCCTTTTATTTTCATAACCGAAGCAGATATGTCAATTTTGATGAATCCAATGAATAGGAAGTTGTGGGTAACCGATCCCATGGTCCACTTTTCATCATCCCAAATATGCAAATTAGGACACAAAAATCCGTTCAACGGATTTTGGACATTTTTTTGTTTGGAATTCCATGCTGAACAAGTCTTCAATTTTTCGTGTATATATTACGGTTTTTAAGATAGGATTTGAACAAGTCTTCAAGGCCAGTGGAACAGAAGAAAGTTACCACCATAATCTTCCCGGCACTCCGAGAACATTTGCATTTCTGTGGTGGTCCTTGCTCTTTGGGGAGCCACTGTTTTGATTGTTCCCTAGTTTCGGGGTCGTAATGATAGAGCCATGTTTTGCCACCTGTGCAGTTGTCGTTGACACGTTTTGATGCCCCGTTGTTGAACCTTTCGATCATTTCTGCTTTTGGGTCAACAAACGATGGATCCATCTTCCTGAGTTGGAGGTGATCATGCAAGATTATTTTAACCGCTGATGATCCGATGCCCAGGCTTGCCTAAATCCCAGTTTGTATACATAAAAGGTGTGATTATCCTACACCCTGTATTCTATTATGTATTGCAGAGCCGTTCTATATCTAATCTTTGTGTATACAAAGTATCTATGAGCAGGTGGATATTCAGATTGGACTCTGTTCGCATTGGTGGTCCGAGAAGCGATGCATGTAACAGCTTGCGCATTTTGTTCACTTCCATAAACGCATGGAAATTCTTGCCGAATGATGAATGATATTAGCATAGAGGCATATAACCAAAAAGATCACTGGTAGACTATCATTGTCAGCAGTAAATAATTATTAAAAGAAGCGTATTTTGTAAAGAGAAGAAATATTTAAAAATAATGCCATTTTGGCTCAATAAAGCTATTCGATAACTGTTTCGATAGAAAACCCTGCAAATATAAATAATATGACTAGAATATTAATTGCACGTGTTTTAGCTTTACATTCATGCTTTTATAACAAATTTAAATATAATGCGAGATAGAAAATTGTCCGCCATTTCTCTCTCCGGCATATATAATGCTTTGATGGTAAGCTTGCTTTGACAAACCGCGGATGAGAGGACGGATGTATTGACGGAAGGATGCAATGCAAATCCGCCCTAATCACTGGCATTATCTTCTTCTGGTTAGAATGCGTGAATTTAGTTTCGGTACTTTATTATAGAGGCGGCTCATTAACGAATGTTGCATTTTTTTTTCACCCATTGATTACGCCAGAAAAATTACTCAGTTCATCATGCCTGACTCACTGGATGATGAATCGCGTTATTGGAATCAATAATACGAATTGGGTGTTTGTAGATCTCTGTTACATGTTAACACATATAGTTATCTACATTCACTTTTAGCCTCATCACACAGGGTGTCTCACCTAAAATGAACCAATAGCTAACTTCTAAAATACAAATCTGACAGAGTACTTTCAATGGAAGAATTATTGTATATTTATGTGAGGGGTTTTTATGTGTATTCCATTTCCAAAAAAAGACGCCATTTTCGAATATAGAAGTCAACTTTGAAATGTGCAATGGAAACCCCTATTATTAATGATATTTTCAGATTGTACACTACATTTGAGAAATGCTTTGAGAAACGTAAGAGATAAAAAAAAAGTCAATTGGAAAGTTGTACAGCGCCTTAAAATTAGTCTAAATCATTTATCCTATTTGATTTTGCAACAATGGTTACCTAATAAAAAATAAATTTGTGACAATAGGCATGTAAAGCCACCTAACACCAATATTAGAAAATTACGAAAGTTAATGTTCAATATGTTGACCGTCAGATGCTACACATAATTCTGCACGATGTTTGATGGATTGATGCACAGCTGTCATTGTTGTAGTGGTTATTTGCTGTACATTAATTGTAGTTCTCTGCTAAAGTTCAGCTAAAGTTACTGGTGGTATATTTTTTACATGGCCCCATAATAAGAGGTGTTCAGTCTAGTGAGCGGAGTGGCCATCAGGCTGGTCCACCTCTTCCAATCAATTTATATGGAAACATCAAGTTTAAACATTCACGTACTGCCATTGAAAAATGTGGAGGTGCACCGTCCTGCTGAAACCCGTGCGATTAACGTTCTCCTAATGGCATCTCTTCAGCAAACTCTTGCACAACATTGGTTAGAAGAAGACCTCGATAACGCTGGCCAGTGAGATTTCCATCGTAAAACACTGGAACAATAACTTGATTGTTGTACACCTAATATTTGTCCTCCAATTCACTTGGTGTGCAGTTTGTCTTAACCAATGAGGATTTTCATTGGCCCAATAATGGAGGTTATGTTTATTATGACGTGCAAATTGTGACTCAGCTGACCACAAAATATTCTTTGTGAACTATGGATCATCATCAATTTGACAAAGAAGCCAGTGTACTCTGAACGTATTTCATAGCCATATGCAGTAAGGCTTTGATGACAGTGCAATGAAATGGGTGAAATTTATGATCATGAAGCACATTCCACACTGATCGTACACTGCAACCAATATCATCAGCAATGGAACGTATTAGCAGCAACTGGTATATGGATTTTAAATTTAAAAACATTGGGAATTAAATTAAATGCGAATAATGAAAAAAGTCCTCCAAATATAAACATAATATAGTTTATTAACCCAACAGAGAAAAATTAACCTAACAACCAAAAACATATGAAAATAAAGAAGTCTGCCAAAAGAACAACAGCCCGCCACCCCTTGACTTAAATGTAACAATTCCAAAAAAAAAAAAATGAAAATCCAATTAAATCAAAATTTAGAATTTTTGAATAAATTTCCCAAGTTGAAAATTCCCCCCATTATCAATTAAACAATACTATGACAAAAAACACGCCAATCAAACACATAATTTTAAAAACATAAGATACATTTAAAAGTCTAAAATTTGTGGTCTGAAGATTGCAATAAAAATAAAATACATACAATTAAAAACAAGCTGGGTGATATTATTTACAAAAACGTCTTCCGGGATGAAAATCTTTATGGTACGATGGATGGCACTTGGAAACGTTCGTAGAAAAAATCACACAGTATTAATGCAACCTCCATGTGCACAAAATAGAAAGATATAAGGCGGGTCTGCTGACATGGAAGAGATCTCTTTATGCAATGAAGAAAAATGATGATAATAAAATCCTCCAGAAAAAAGAATATAGTGGGCAAAATGTCTTAACATGATAAGTCCATAAAAATCCACAAGACTTTAACGTTTTCAAGCAGACCAGCTGCTCATCTTCAGAATCAAAAGGAGGGAGATACCAAACGAACCACTAGAACCACTGTGGTATATGGATTAGCTAGAACCACTGTGGCCGTGTCCTCATTTGTTGATGTTTTTGGTTGTCCCGGTCTTGAATGTTGTTGAACACTACCTGTGTTCTGTAAAACGTGAGATAATCTTTCCAAAAACTTGTCTTGAAGAATGGCGGCAATTTGGATATCTTTCAGCGTACATTTGGTTGCAAGTACAACATCTCGTTCACTTTCACCATGTCAACCATTTCTTTTTGAGGGTACTCTGACATTTTTTGAATGTTACCATTCAAACTCTGATCAGGATCGATGCTGCTTAATCTGAAATGAAATATGTATAAGTATGAGCAAAGCTGATGATTGAAAATTGTCATCACAAAATTATTTTTTATTAGACAACCAATTTTGCAAAATCAAATCGGATAAATGATTTAGAGTAATTTTAAGGTGCTGTACAACTTTCCAATTGGCTTTTTCCCCCTATCTCTTACGATTTTCATTATGCATTAAATTTGACCTTGAAATTAAATGTGAAGGTCAAAATGAAGATCGGCCCACATCTGATTTGATAGGAGATAATTTTTTCGAAATCTGGAAATTCCCATTAATTATTGAGTATATTGAGAGACTGGTAACAGACGTTTTGAACATCCTGCATATAAGTCGACCAACAACACCTAGGAATATGCAGTGCAGGATTCGAGCTGCGTGCAAAGCTTTGGAAGAGGAAACGATACTGCATTCATGCAACATCGCTTATGAATGTGCATAGACCAAGAAGGAGATGTGTTTGGACCTATATTATAACAACATTTATTGTACAACCATTTTTGCATTACTGTAAAAACATTATTCAAATAAAAACATTGCTATCCAATTTTTAATCCATTGCTTTTAAGAACAATTTCTGTTTTAAATCCAAACACGCCATACTTTCACTGCCTCTATCTCCAAAACGGTTGGATCAATTGAAAAACAACAAGATTGAAACATTTCTCAAATGTTGTATTGAATCTGAGAATGCCATTAAAAAGTAAAAACCCCTCACATAAAACTACAGTAATTCTTCCAGTGAAAGTACTCTGTCAATTTGTATTTTAGAAGTTGGCTATTGGTTCACTTTAAGTGAGAGACCCTGTATTATGTATATAGGGCTTTAGTTATATTCATTATACAAGGTAGATTCTAATGTTGGCTTTATTTCTAATGAATATTAAATCAAAACTACGTAACTATACGATAATATTTTTCTAACTGTATACAGCATTAAATAAGTCTTTGCAAAAAAGTAAAAGAATGGAATTACGGTTCAAGACTCGTTATGTACACAATATTATTGAAAGTATAAAAGAAAGGAAAAACAGATGAATATTTCATTTTCACTTTATGATGGTAAACAAAATTTTAAAACAAGTGGCAAATATTTAATTTATATGTATCCAAAACATTTAGATGCAAAAGCGACTGACGTAAACCAGTGAGTTTTTCAAGGTTCTGCCATAATGCAGAATGTCTATTGCCTTTAAATCTGTTGTTGTCATTGGTTTGGCATGTGCACATTTCAATTGAACAGTGTGTTATACTCCGAGTTAATGTTTCGTGACAGAAGTGTCAAAAACGGTTTCAAAATACATAAAAATCGAGAAAATGGCAATTTTAGAGCCCGCACGCACACTCACGAAACGGAAGGCAAAAAATCCATATTTTTGCTTTGCCATGACTTATTCATCTTCTAGAAGAACTAAGTACGCCGAAACGGCCCACAAGTTTTACAGCGGCCCCTTATCGTTGCGTAATTTATTGTATTTTTCCTTGCATCAAAATCGATAAAGAAATAATAAATCAATAATGCACAGCAAGTAGATAGATAAAAGGGGCGGATGAGGCGGTTGACACGAGAGTATTGACCGAGGTTTGGGACGAACATGTTAGGAGTTGAAAATGAATTGCGCATTTTACTAATAATAAGATTTTAGAATTGGGGAAGGGAAGAATATGTTTTTAATACCATAATTACATTCGCAAAGATGAATTCGTTAAAAGAACATACGGAATGAATTAAAGTTGAAATTTTCTTGTTTATTTATTCTTTAAATTCTCCTTACCTAAGCAGTTCTACATATCTAAACAAGAGTTATTTTTCTAAAGTATGTTCGAAGCTTTAAAAAAAAATAACATCAGCTGTTGGCTTTTCCTTTTTTTATTTTTATTTTTTTTAACTTTTTGCCCCTTTGAGAGTGGCGAGTATTGCGATGAGGCACTCGACCCAGTCACTTCTCCAATGGCTTCTTCACTTTAGGGAGAGGCATTCCGCTGCCGAAAAGAGAATTTTTTTTTTCCTTCTTCTCCACCCGCACCGACTAACTCCCAAATTCTATTTATACTCTGACGGACTGTTTGGACGGGGTTTCCTTTTCTATTTTTTTTTCAGTCTACAAGAAGATTGAAAGGCATCTTTCCGGCTCCCTATCCCAACCTTCATTTCTTCCGTTTAGAGTTTATGCTGATTCGCCCTTTTCTTCTTCTTCTTCTTCTTTTGCTACGAATTTTCCTCGCAATCGTTTATTTTTTATTGATTTTTCTTTACGACGCTCGTAACCACTAATGAGTCTAAACTGAGTTTTTGCAGAGAGCGTTCTTTGAAGATCTCTTCTCATGTATAAATAAACTCTGAAATCCCAAGTGTTTGAGTAATTTAATTTAAAATTTTAGGAAAATTAAATTTATTGATTGTTCTGCAGCAAACAAAGGTAGACTAAATAATTTCATTAGAACTTTAATATAAAAAATTTAGAATTTTATATTTTGAGTCAAGTGCGTTTGGTATTTAGAGGAGTTTCCAGTGGCTCGCTTCATTTCCTTTATGTTTAAACCTAAAGTAAAAATCGATAAAACTATTCCAACTCAATTTCCTCATGTTTATATGTTCCTCGTAAGCGTTCCAGTCGCCTAACGATATTTGAGGCCAATGTCTCTAAGCGCTCTTACCCTCTCTCGCTCTTTTCTCTATGTCGCTCTTTAATAAACTTAATATATTGCCAGGTTACCTTATTTCTGATATAATATCATCTTCCTTTAATGTTAAGCTAATATTTAATTAATTCTATTAGCTTTCAATCCTGCGAGTTAGTGAAACGACTTCTAATTCAGGGCTTTTTTTTGTTTGATATTTACAAGTACTTCTTTCTACTTTTACTTTTCATGAGTATATTTTATGTAGGTACTTTTCAAGAAGCAGAACTTGTAAAATTGAATGCAAGCGCTTTCAAAATCTCAAGACGCAGATGGCGACATACAAATTAAGGATTTAACCAGCTACAAGTTTTGGCTTGGATCCTGCTATCATAACTTTCTTTAATCTTGAACAGGCTTTGCATATACACTTCGGCCAGAAGGAACACTTGGAATGGAAGTTTCGTCTTGGTTCTTGGAACTGTTTTAAAGTAACATTCTAGTAAGATATGCAAAACTTCATTTTTATTAAGTTTTGCAATCTTTCAAAAATCAGCGTAAAATTACACTGTTCAAATGAATTTGCTTCCAAAAAAGAAAATACCAATTCTTCATTGTTAGTCGCAATATACTGTATTACACTGAATAAATATTAAAGAGGCTTTATAAAACTTTTGAGATTATACAGTAATTACAGCAACCCTGGTCATGGGAAAGAGAGAGTAACACGACCCATTGATACTTCTAATTTCTTGAAGTGTCTGTCTGTAATTTTTGTCTTTCAGAATATTAATTACGCTTCTGTCACATGGTCAGGCCTCAAAGACTTTCACCCTATTGCGTGTCACGTATTATAGCATTATATGGAAAGTGTTCGCATTAAACAGGTATCAATATAAGCACACCGGACAATAAATTAATCACCTGTTGTTAATAGTGCGTTGCACATCCCTTCGCTTTAATTACAGTTTTAATGCATTGATTGTACGAGTGTCTATTGATAGTCCTTATCTATTTCCAGCTATGCTGCATATAATTAGTCGGACGGCGATTCTTCCGCTTAACATTGTTCATCCTGTGAACTCTTAATTATCGTCTTCATAGTAGACATCGCCCAATTGCTAGACATCCTTGATGTGATGTACAAAAGGCAGCAATTGTCCATCTAGAATGTCTCGATAGTGATGATTGTTAAGCCTGGTGATAATTTCAACGAGAGGTGCCTATTTATTGTACTGAAAACTTGCCCACAGCATCAGAAAGCTACCACCCGCCTGCACGACACTTTGGACACAATAAAGGTGAAAGGCTGCATGAGCATCGGACGCTTGCGAGGAACTGGCTCCAGATGTCCATTTTATGCAGTTGCCCCTTTAAGGTTCTTTCACAAACTTATCTGTGCGAACCATTATTGACTTCCTACAGTAGTTCTTGCTGGTTAGAAAACGGTTGGCCGTGACCAGGCTTGATATTCGTTTTTGGTCTCCTTCAGTCAGAACTGACTTCCGACCACCGTTTCGACGGTTGTTGCCACCTGAAATGCCTGTGGGCCATTTCTTAATTCACGGATGACTGTGTGCTTTGATACTCCAGCAAAGGTAGCTATTTCTTGCACGGGATGTCCTTTTGCCCACCCAAATGCTATGACCCCTTTTTGCCACCCATTTTTCGCAGCGAAGTTCGAGACGAAATAACACAAACTGCTGTTAACAATGCTCGTACGTTGTTTAGCTACTACTGCCTCGCAATGAAATATGCTCATGCGCATTCATCTGTATATTCCAACTATTTTACATAAACGCGTCGTAGAATTCTTAAAGTGACTTTTTTGTCCGTTGTGCTTAGTAATTCCTTTTGTACTGACAAATCAAGATATCCACCTTTGATAATATTCTTTTGCAAGAAAAATTAATAGAGATAGCACTGTTATGAATTTAAGTAGAAAAATAACAACAAACCTTCTAAGTGTTCGCTTTCCTTATACAATTCCTATCCCATTTGGAATTTCATATCGTATCATATTAGGAATCCATGAGTTAACTGTCTAGCTTTTAATTGATACAAATATCTTCGCCATGTTTCAAGATTTAAATGGGAAAACAGGCGACTTAAATTATTTCTCATCCTTTTAACAGAGGGATGCATATATTTGATAATAATAATAATAAAAAACTGTATTTTGACAGAGCAAGACTATCCTTCATAAGCCTCCATCCCACTCTTAGATAAACAAAACAAAGTGACCTTGTATACGATTTCAAGCGCGTTTGTGGAGCCAACAACCTATACATTATTCCTAACAATTTTTGTGCCACTGGTGTTATTCCATACTCACTACGCAAAAGCCTGACAATATTGAATATAAACCTACACTCATAAAAACTCTATAGAAAGCCACATTTTTAAACTCGTGCCATATTTGCAAGGAAATTCCTACATCCAGACATTGATATTTTCACTGACATGTAACTTTTCACCTCTCTTCGCCCTTGTTTGGGTCCGCCTCTGGGACTGGTATTCCGAAGGAGTTGTGAGTTTAGTCATTCCAAAACAACAGTAATAATACATGTATAAAGCAATAAGTACTCCACTTCTATTGCTCCAAGATAACAAAGTATGAATATTAACCCAACTATTGAGTAGCGAGGCAACTTATTCTCCTAAAGAATCAAATGCCTACTTTGGTACCTGAAATTAACATGGATTATCTATCGATCATTGTCAGAGAAAATTTCCTCAGGATTTAAGTTATTGCATCATCAGCCGCCCAAAGGCCTTCACAAAGAGGGTTTTCGTATTATCTGTGGCCGAGCTAATTGCATTTAGACGATCATTATAATGCGATCAGCTATGAGCGATCAGCCCACTGCCTTTGACCATCCTCCAGCAGAAAGGTAACGGAAAACAAGCTGTATTGAATAAAAGATGCATTTTAACGACGAAACTGATCTTTTAATTCCGATTTGATTTGGTTATTTAAATGGAAGAATATTTTTAAGAGACTTGAACATACCTAGCTTCTTTTGTGTTGGAGTTCTCTTGATGGAAGGTGTAAGAAGGCGACTAATTGAGCCTATTTCTATAGCTAGTGGTGTTTTAGAATTAACGATTAGATAACGCCGACTTTTGGTAATAATTAAGGTCGTATATTTTAATTTTTTCCGCATAAAATTTGGAATGTCTGGTTTTTCCTGTATGTTTAAATATTAAAAGCGGTTCATTAAAATTTTTCATTTTTAATTGACGTGCTTATTTCCCCTCTTTTCAATTATCATGCATTTTAAAATCATTTTGACAGTTATTAATTTTTTTAAAAAAACTTTTACGTCCTCTTTATTCCTTTTTTCTCCCCACAGTGATTCTAAAGATTAAAACACGGAGACATGAGTAAAATAAAAGCGAATTTCTCATTTTTCTGCAAGCTTTTCCCCTCTTCCCAAAGTACTTGGCGTTGGCAGAAGGTTTTGCATCTTATCCAACGTTCTTCTCCTCTTTTTTTTCAACACCCCATTTTTTCTATCTACCCCCAAGGAAGCGTTTGGAACCGACTACTTTTCTAGGGGTTTAGGGGTAAACGTATGCGTATGTGGGTGGGATAGATGAGTTTCGGAAGGACGTAAATCGCGCTCGCTGAACGGCAGTGCGGCTAAGAACCTCCTGTCATCCAAGGAGAGGGTCATCCAGATAATGCCAAGGTGGGAAGAACAAATTCACCCTACGTCACTCCCTCTTCCATCCTATAAAACATTTCTTTTTTTTATTTGGAGGGAAGGGAATCTTTATTTATTTCTTTCTAATTCGCCATTCCCCTCCCCGCTGTATGTCATTCGTAACGTATAGCGCAAGCGCAACCATATGGAAGGCATAGGGAGCAAAGGGAATGTTTGATGTTGTAATTAAGATGCGACGATTTATTTAAAAGCGCTTGGAAAATTTTTCTTTGGGAATTTTTAAATGCTTTAAATGCCAGATAATTTTAGAATTTTCTAGGGGTTTCTCTCCCCCTCCTTTTTAAGACTTGAATAATAAATTTACGCGGTATCTTGTGGCATGGCTAATTAGATGCGATAAATGTAAAGCTCATATTGCTTTTTCTGATGAAAGAATAAAAGATAAAACGACCTATGGGGAAAACGACCGCTTTTGCAATTTAAAATTGTTTTTAGTTTGTCAAAAACAATATATAACAAGAACAATACCAGATGCAAACAGTTTTGGGAGTCATGTTTGACTCTGTTTCATATCTAATCTTGTATCCAAGCTCGCTCTACGTACTTGATAAAAAAAACTGCGTATAATCTTAAAACAGACTCATCACCATGGCGTGTTCCCAGGTTGGAATTTTTACTTTGCAAAGCGTAATTGGCAATGCAAAATTGAAGGAAATTTAGAGAGCCTTGATAGATCAAAGACATCCGGCACATTTTGTCTCATAGTGGCTAAAAGAATACGGATCAAGAAAGAACGACGTACAAGAATATACTATACAACCATCTGGAAATAACTCTTCTTTTATTAGGGTAAATTCCCCTTCGATGTTTTTCAAATGGCATCAAATTCCGTATCCTATTAAAAAGGCCATTATTATCTGTGATCAAAGCAATTGTAGCAACCACAGCTATCTTTTAGAATTCATGAGGCTTAATTATTAAACTTTTTTTTATCCCGAGCGTGATGCTGAACTAAAATAAATAAAATAAAAATAATGATAGCGCCTTAATTTGCGAAGTACTGTATTTTTCCGTTTCCAAATAGCTCCAATACATTACACTTAGAGTAAATTCGAATTTATTCAATGAAAGAGCAGAAATGATTTTCAACATTATTTATGGAGTGAAGTTCTTTTTATTTTTCTAAGGTACTATGCTACTGTAGCAAAAACAATTTTCCGCCCTTTTTCGCTGTCTCATGTCTTTCGAGGTTATACTTTTTCCTTAGGTTTTTCTTGTTTCACGCAATTATTGGAAATGCACTTCATTCGCCGTCGTCTCTGAAGGAATCAGACGTGGATTTCAAATATTTCGAATGCTATTTATATAACGTGCTTTTCTGTGTTATGTGCTTCGGTGTGTTATGTGCGAATGAAACTGTGGAGGCTGGAGCCAAGGAATAAATCATCCTTCTTGCAGCAACACCATTTCTTCTTCTGTTGCTACTGCTGCATCGATTACTTTCGCTCTTCTCTCCGATGATAGAGGAGCGCAGGAGGAGGAGGAGAAAATAAGGGAGAATGGCAAACTGATTATTCTTTCCCTTCTGACGAAACAAACTATTGTAGGAGAGAAGGATGTAGGGGAGACATAGGAGCCCCCCTTTTCTCTGCTCTCGTTTCTATCTCTTCTCTTCTCCCAGATGAAGGCTGAGTCATCCGTTACTATAGGAACACCTTCATTCCCCTACACAGGCTTTTCCTAGAATCCCAGAGTAAAGAGAATTAGTGCACAGCACGGACACGAGGGGAGGTATAACAAAGCCAAAAGGAAAGAAAAAGGGGCAAATTAGACAATGAGAGAGAAAGAGAGAGAGAGAGAGGCAGAGAAAGAAAGAAAGAAAGAAAACATTAGCATGCCTAAAGGTTAAAGCCTGGACTTGTCTGAACTAGTCCCTTCTTTTCGTCATGCCCACCTTCTCTTCGTGTCTACCCTATCCCTATATAATCGAAGCAATAGGAGACTGTCCCTTGCCTAGAAATTCGATCATTTCTGCTACTGGGTAATTCAGTCACGTCCACGTCGCCGACGTTCGTGCAAAATGACGCATGGTGCTCGGCGACACAAATCATCCTCCCTTCTCCGTCCCTTCGATTCTCTCTCATTTGTCTCTTTTTCTCCCCTCCCTTCTCTTTTCTCCGCCCTCTTTCTTGTCTTGAATGGAGATAAATTGTTCGCCTGGATTTATTTGCCTTTTTTTGCCTTAATCCTTTTTCTTTTTCCCTTTACTCAGACTTTTAGACTGTTTAAAATAAACATACCCAAAGCATTAATTATAATTATCGTTGATTGCAATTTCTTCGCCCGTCAAATGGCACATACCGAGAAGTTTCCTTGTGAGTGAAAGTTGTTTTTTTTATCTTTTTTTATGTAATCCAAAATTACTCTTCCCGCTTTCTTAGATAAGGTTTATCGTTTCGGTAACGAAAGATTTCAGATTTTTATATTTTTGGAGAAATATAGGAATGTTGGCCTTGGCATATTTCTCTTGATAACATAACAGAAGAAATGCTATTTTAGAAAAAATAAGTCGCGACTACATGACTGACATAAAACAGGTCCTTTTCTGAAGTGTTAATGGGTAGTTCTCATAAGCAATGATTGCCATTTCTTTTTATACCCACTAATGTATCATGTTCTAAATACTGAAATAGATATTCAAAGTACTGCCACAAATTAATTAACAATTTGTGCATCTATAAAGCAAATAGAGAAAAGAAGACGGTCTCAAAAGACAATATACTTGATTGCTGCAGTTTGTGAGTAATGACGCAATGACCTTCAGATCAGACAGTTTTTAATCTCGCTCTAGATAAATTGTTATCGTTATGTATGAAATTAATGATGCACCCCTTAGCTAAGTTGTTTTTATGACGGTATAGGCCTGCTTCCAGTATCTATCTACACAGAGGCGTTAGCTTATGCAGAACCTAAGGAATTATAATATTGCCCAGATAGTTTAGGCTCACAGATAGCAGTACTTCTTAATTAAGCATTGAATTTCACCTTAAAATTCACATGGTTGTTAGGAAATGTAAATTTAAGTTAAGTTAGGTATTGAATTCTACCTTAAAATACAAGCTTTAGGCAATATTCTCAAAAAAGCTTGAGTATAAAATTTACTGTTTATTTTTGAGTAGCTTTTTCTTTCTTGAGATTATTGGCGCTTGTTGAAGAAGCATGTGCAACATACCGCAGAGTATGCAAAATGAAGAATTTTTACTTTTGTGCTCGGGATGGTAACTACAAAATGAAAAGTGTTTTCATCGAGATGACCTTCATGCTCGGTGAAACTCGCAGCATAACTTGAAACTTCAAGTTGCTTTTTATTTTCTTTGAATCAATAATTAAAAAATAGGTGTTCTTAGAAACGTATCCAGAATTCACATCGTTATTCCTATGGCTCTATTGTAACTACCATTTTCATTTGCTTATCTGCGGGGTCATTGCTCTTAAACAGGTAGTGACATGAATTAAGAACATGATGTCCATACGTCTGTTATCGTGAGTACATTTGGTGAATGTTTGCAGTATAGTCAAATGTGATAACGACTTTGATTTTCACATAAACCGTTTCTTTCATAGTTTATGCATTTCCTTTTAAAAAGGTAATCGAAATTTTCTTGTCTTTCGAATCAGTAACTTTCTTATTGCGAAATTTTTGAATTATGATCTTTTTTAAAGTAAGAATCTTTATAGAATGTCGACTTTTTAATTGGAGTAATTTTCCTAGGAAGCTTAAAAGGAATAGTTTTGGAGTTGTTTAACCAACATTCCAAAGAAATGTACAGTTCTTCCGATATCTTACCACGATATATTTTCTACAAAATACTTTTGTTCGGTATTACGTAGCCTGATAACCCATTAAACTCCATAAGTATTTTCTATTTGATTTAATAGTCTGTTTATGCTCTTCTTCAAAATCCTGTCATTAATCCTTTAAAATTTGACTTTACCTGGACGTGTGTCATAATTGAAGGTTAAGCTTGAAAAAAAATGCAGCAAAATAAATAATTTTACAAGATACACGTAATCTTTTAAGTAAATAATTCTTTGTTTTATGGCTCCTCTTGAATCAGTGTATTTCCATCGCTGTTTGTGAAATGGTAGTTTTTAGATGATTTGGTCTGAATCGGTGTTTCTCAAAATGAGCGGTGCCGCCCCCTGAAAGCGTTTGGATTATGGAAGGGACACTAAGAATTTCTTACTCTCATTCCGATGTTTCTTACTCATTGATAAAAGAAAGGGAGGGAACGCTGAGAATGGTTTAGTAACTTGAAGAGGACGATGTTTCTGAAAATATTTGAGACCACTAGTCCGAACATACCATTACATCCTCTACATAAGTTTAATCCGTCTTGATGTTCTGTATAAGTTTGGAAACGCCCATTCCAACTTCAAATAGTTCAATCGTCTCTAATTTCCCATTATTGTTTAAATCACGATTGTCGTGAGAATCCATCGGGGATTTTAAGTACACATGAAAGGCTTTCAGCAATGAGGTCCGTGGATCGATTCTGTTGGTGTCATTGTCTAGAGGCCTTTCGTGGAGGCCTTTGTCTCGGCCTCATACAACAAGCAGTCATTGAGGTGAAAGTGGAACTCGTCCAACATGGTAAAACGATCTCGTACATCTGATCAATAATGTTTAGGAATTCTGTTGCTCTGTTATTTAAACCTTGTACGGATCATAGTGCAAGTCAGTTTCGAGAATTTTTTCGGGGCAGAAGAGTGGGTATGTGCGTGTTTTATTTGTGTGGAGTCTGTAAGCTTTTCATCTGTTTCTCATCCTTTGGAGTGCACAAATTTTCAACAATCTGGTGTATACAGTAATTGCTTTAATTTTTTTTACATCGAAACTGAATCTATGAATATTTTATTTGATTAATAGATTAATTTACGTTGCATTTCATCTAAATATTAATAAGTTAATTTTCTTCGATAAAATTATATGCAAACATGTTATTCTGCACATTGGATATAGTAATAAAAATGCTATTTTCTAGATTTATTAAATATCAAAAAAAATTATGATTTTAAAACGCTGGCTAAAGATTTTCCCCATTACTAGTAGCGTACAAGAAAGATTATTTTATTTTTTATTCTGTAATGACAGCCCATTAGTGCATATCTATTTCATGCATTTGTTTCACAGCTCCTCCTTGCTATTCTTGTTTAGGAGGGTGAGGTTAGCGATGTCCAGTGTTGAAAGATTGAACTGAACCCAAATCGCTTAGTTCGCTTGTTACTCGAGTGGTTTAAATATAAACACTGCCACCGCTGTTGTGAGAGGTTCCTGAACAAGTCGAGTGAGGTCGAAGAAAGAAAGTAATGAGGTGAGAAGAAGGAAAAAAAACCCAAACAACTGGAACACCAAATAAAGGTAGGTAAGCCAATTAAGGTATCCGCCCCGGGCGCAACAAAGATGGGGGCACCAGACCAATGCTTTGTTTAGCTAGTTTACTGATATAAATAAACCTGTCTTTAAAAATTATATTTTAAAGGAATAGCTAGCTACTTCTATGAAAATTAAACATTACGTATAAGATTATAAGATGCTTGGAAAGTGAAATTATGATCCTAAGCCAGAAATTCAGTTTTTTAATTCTCTTCATGTAAAATCGAAACATATTAAGATGAAAAACGAAAGGATTTGAACAGGGTAGCTCTACCAACTGGGCATTATCTCCAGTATTTATTTATTATGTAAAATCGGTATAAAAATTACTGTGATTTGCTTTTTAGGACCGATAGGTACTTATGTTTTCTCAATGTGCGTCCGTCCGTCTGTCCGTCTGTTGGTGCTCTAGCTTTCGAACGCTTCCGAATTTTCGACTTCCGTTTTCGCCATTCGACAACTTAGGGAAATCGAAAGACTGAGTTCGTTGGTGGAAAAAATCGGTGAACTACTTCCGGTTCAAAAGGTCAAAAATAGTATAGGGGACCACGTTTTTCACTATACAATTTCATGTATAAATGGCCTGTGCATTGCCAAATGCTGTTCTCCCTTTGGCATTCCATAGCTAAAGCAGAGAAAAGGCTCGTGAATTAAGTGAAGACACGTGATCGTCTTCCTTGATGGTCAATATCAGTCTGAACTGGTTCAAGGGTATGTGGTTTAGTGATATCATCATGGTCCACTGGAAACTTTCAAAGCTAACATATGGCATGTATTATATCAAACTGCTTGAAATAACATGTCATGATTGAATATTAACGTAAAATTAATGATAGTCGACATAGATTCAATGGTATGTTCAGGGGAAACTTTCAAAGCTCAGATTTGGCATGTAATATATCAAACAACTTGGAATAATGTGTAATGAATGAATATATCCTAAAATTAATGAGAGTCAAAATTGGCTCAAGGGCAGCTGGTTTAGTGGAACCATTATCGCTCATTGGAACTTTCAATGCTAAAATATGTCATGTAATATATCAAAAAACTTGGAATGATGTGTAGTGGATGAATATACCCTAAAATTAATGATAGTCAAAATTGGTTCCAAGGCAGCTGGTTTAGAGGACCCATTAGGGTTCATTGGAACTTTCAATGCTAAAATATGGCATGTAATATATCAAACAACTTGGAATGATATGTAATGAATGAATATATCGTAAAATTAATGATAGTCGAAATTGGTTTAGAGGAACCTGGATTAAGTGGAACCCTTATGGTTCATTGGAACTTTTAATGCTAAAACATGGCATGTAATATATCAATTGACTGGGATGGCTTGCCATCAATGAATGTAACGTAAGATAATGATAGTCGAAATTGGTTCCATTATGCGTTTTTTAAAGATACCATTATTGAACCATTGGAAACTTTTAATGCTAAGATATGCATGTAAGAGTTAATTTGTGTTCGGCAAATTTTAACAATAGTTAGTAGCTAATCGTTCGCTTCAATAGTACATGGTTACGTAGAAAAGCGTTAGCAATTGTTCATGAAGAGAGAATTCACCCTTACACAGAACGCTTCAACAATTAACGCTTATTTCATTAAACTGGAATGCTTACAAGTTAAAGGATTCTTATATGTTCTAATCTATACAGAATTGGTACTTTCTGCATTAAACTTTTCAGATAGTTTTAATCAGTTTGAACTATGCATTTCCCTTAGAAGTATGCCTTGCTTAGCAACCGGAGGCTTCCTTAGCAACCTCATCTAATCTTAACAACCAAAGACTTCTTTAGAAATCAAATACTTTCCTTTTTATTTTCGAATGCCTTAAATCCTATCGGTCCTGGGCATTTCGGATGCCTGACTTCTTTCTATGTTTTTATCTTTTTTAATAATTCTTTTATGTGATCTAGATTCCATATTTATAGTGTCCGTAAAATCATGGCTTCTATAAAATTCCAACAAAACAAAAGAAAGCTTTGAAATTAATACTGCATTGAAGAGCATCTCGAACAGTTTAGGAAATATGGAGACGATGAGCGCTACTAGTCGAGGGACAATCACGCCGTTCAGTTCCCTCAGTCAGTCAGTCAGGATGCGGACGATTCAAAAGAAGGTTCAATGGGTTCTTTGGTTGCAAAATTAGAATCGACGACACGTGTTCGTCGTGAATATCGTCGAATGAATGAAGAGCCACCATATGAAAATAACATTCGATGCTGGGATTGCAGATTAGGGAAAATGGTAACTAGTTGGATTCAATACGTTCCGGTAAGCTATCGGTTCGAGACATGACCGTTGAACAGTATGTAAACAAACTGTATGAGATGGCCTTTCCTTTTTTTCTGTGCAGCTTTCTATTTTAATAGCCAAGGATTTCTGGGTCTACCGTTTGCGAATATGGTGGTCTATACCGTTTGTAATTATCAATTTAACATTTTAATGAAGTTTCTATAAATTGTCAAAGGATCGGAGCTAACTGGTAATAACTGCCTGGAGAATACAAGGTAGCATACCGAATACAATGACAGCGTTCTCCTTTTCTGCACCATGCCACATAATCTTTGCAATAACTTTCTACTCAATCGTTCCCTCCCTGAAGGGTTTCTGAATTCATTCTTAGTCGAAGCCAAAACTTACTTTTTCGGTGACGTATGCAATATATGGAGCCAATCCGTTGAAATTAAACTGGATACGTTAGAAGAAAAATCCTAGTAAAAAATTCCAGAGTCATGGTTTTCGTCTTCAACGCAATTTCCATAATACATATACTTGATTTTCCTTTTCAAATTTTTGCACGGTCATGTTATTTATTAAAGCTTACGTTTGGATCGGAATAACTAATAATCTTGAAATATTCCATTATTGTTTCGGCTTTAAAGTTATTTGTGAGATATTTCTTCGAGTGTAAACATTCAGAAGAAATTTAAACTCTATAGGAAGAAATATCAAAACATAAACATTGAATATCCGCCATCTTTTGAGGGCATCGAGACCCATGGCTGCCATGGCTCTGAACTTATCCCATTGTAATACAATACATCCAAACACGCAACAACTCGTTACCATCGTTATACAATAACAAGCCGGGCAAAAACGGCGCACTTCGATGAGTAGCAGTATAGGATTGCCTTCCTCTTGCCCTCAAAAAATGGCAGCTGTACCCATCATTCAATGCGAAGATATTTTCCCCTATACTAGCCTTTTTCAAGATTCCGTTTTACCACTTTACGGGCCAACTGTAACTATCATGGAATACGAACAGTATATAACTCGTAATATAACGATTGCCTGTTATCTCTCATATTTTAGTTAGCTTACAAGCAGTGATATCCGAACCATGTCTCATGTCAGCACGTATTGCTGTTTGAATTCTTAGAACTGGGCTAGTTCATTTGTGAAGTGTACAGATGTTTTATCGTAACTTGTGAAACTTTCCTTTCATGTTTTCGTTTCAAAATTATTGACTCAATCGTTCCTTCCCTGAAGGGTTTCTGAATCCATCCTTAATCGAAGCCAAAACTTACTTTTTCGGTGACGTATGCAATTTATGGAGCCAATCCGTTGAAATTAAACAGGATACGTTAGAAGAAAAATCTTAGTAAAAAATCATTTGAAATTCATTGTATTTATTTAAAAGCTTTAGCCTACAAAATACTCTTACGTCTTTTATTTCTTTAAGTTTTTAATTGATGCGAAATTAAAATTGGTAATAGATTCGAAAAGGAAAATCAGAAATTTATTTCTCAAGTACATTAGTAAAAATTATATAATACATTACGGAGGTTGTTTTGATAAGTTTGGTAAATTTCCATGAGTCGTTGCAAAACTTGTTTTTTTAACGTGATGGCTGGCTCGTGCTCTACTCTTTCAGCCAGGATGCACGTGTAAGTCACGTGCTACAATTGGTTGAAGCCAACATTGCAGAGTTGTTTTTCCAACAAGACAACGCAGATCAAAAATCACAAATGAACTAGCGGTGATTTGCACGAATTAGACTTTCAGTTAATTCCTCATTAACACTATTTTCCGGACTTGGCCCCATGTAAATTTCTTCTAGTTTCCAAACTAAAAAATTTGGCTCGATGGAAAGTTTTTTTATCGAATTACGACGTTATCATCGCCATTAATGCTAATGTTACTTTCAGAAGAGATGTAAAAAACAGAGACTTGCTGGACCAAGTGTATAGACTAGTGTATGTTGAAAAATAAAAAATAATTTTTCCAAAAACATATATTTAACTATCATTTTTACCTTTCATATCCTCGTATATTCGTCCAACTTTGCAACATATTTTGTGTAACAGTCCACAAGTCTTCTGATTTCATTAGCATAGAAAGTTCTCGAAAGACTGCTCTCGAAGTCACGTCAGTGGCATAACAATTTCTACCCATAAGTAAATACTGTAGTTTCCTGTGCTAAGCAGTTTTCATCGTATTTTGCTATATTCCTCTGTAGAATTTCAATGTTGTCACGCCTTCTGACCGCAGAAAATGGATCACAGTTCACCGTGCACTAATAGCAAATCCTTTAATGGGACGGCCATGTCATTCGACTGATTAAATTGTATGCGAGAGCTTCGCACCAAAAGGTGATACTGAATTGAAGTTACGGTTGAGTCATAGTTTCGCGATAATATGTGTTGTGATAATCCTCTTCTTTTTGATTCCCGTCTTGTGTTATTATATGGCAAATACAACTGTTGTATTTTCTTACTAAATTTCGATTGTTTGAATTGATCTAAAGTTATTATTAAATACTAGGAGAACGTTTGAATAAATAATCTTAACATTAGTTTATAATTCAATATAATAATACAGTAGCAATATCATATTATGCACAGATAATAATGTACGAAATACAGTGGCCTGCTAATGATTCTGAATTGGCCTTTTGCGTTAAAGTAGGCTAATTACTTAATCCAATATTTATTAAAAATATCGATCGATTTGTTCATAGTTACCTAATTAACACAAATTTACTCTTATTACTCAGATTCGTAATTCAGGAGCTGCCTATAGTAAGAGACAATTTACAATTACTTGTATAATGTCAATAAATAAGTTTTTTTATGATACTTTTTAATAAAGCGGAATAATTTGCTGTCGAGTTTTTTTTAACATTCTTTCAGTTGGAATAAATTCTCCTGAAAGATATTGCTATAAGTTTTTGAGAATAAAAGAAATGTTAATTGCCTTTGAAATTATTCAGAGAATTGCAAAATCTCAATGTAATATCCATATTTTAACACTATTTAGAATCATTGACGGACCTTATTGTCATTGCCACAGTTGTTATCAATATTTTTATAATGCTTGCCAGTGTTCTCTTCAAGCCCTATTGAATGGACCTGCTGGGCTTAATTTACTCGGCGCCCAGCTAATTAAACTTAAAATTTTAATAAAATAAATAATATTGCATCGTTATTCCCGATTATTGATTCATTCTATCTAAGTGATAAAAAACTCCTGAGGAGGACACTCCATTAGAATACCTAATATTCTGTTGAGTTTTCATGAATAATAAGCACCGATCCTTACTGTGCATCACACGGTTCTACTTCATATAGCCTTTTAGATATATTATTCAGTTAAAAATTGTCTCGTGAAGTCATAAAAATTATTCATCGTATAGCGCGTAATTTGTTCAGTTTGAGTTGGATAAGTGTTATTAGTTTAAGTGGAGAGGACATAGGCTAAGCAGACTTCAATGAAAACAACTGATGTATTTCCAATCTTTTCCGTATTTTGGGTGGTTTTCAAAACCGCTACTCGCTGGAGATTTCTATATAAAGGTGTGATATATGGAAAGATAAACTGTCAGATAGAGGGACATATTTGAGTTAGAGTAGACAGACTGAGAGATAAATTTAAACAAATATTCTTAAGGTTTATTAAAAACTTTTTTCATTTTATTTTAAAGGCCGTTATACGAGGGTTGGGGTATAAGTCATGGCAACTATTTTGTTTTATGAGAATTCAAGCATGGGTGGAAAATGTGAAATATACAGATGAAAGAACAAGGAATGGACGAAATATACGGACATTTAACAACACGCCAACACTTTGCTTCTCATGTTTATTAAGGTAGTTGACAACATTACAGGTTTCATGTTCTGGAATCATGAAGCCTGTAATGTTTCATACGTTTCATGCTTCTGAAAAATTTATTCTGGAACATGATTACAGATTTCATTTTCCAGAATAAGTAACAGAAATCAAAATAGAGAACGGCTGTTTTGATATACGAGCGTTGTTCAATTCGGTTACAACCACCTTGCACAGCGGTTGACTGAGAACTGATTTAACATTGCTCTCTGCGCAACATCAGGAACTCACGGAGCCATCTAATGTTGTGGAAACATACTAGCACAGCTTCCTTGAGACGTATGACATTTTATGATACCATCCCTTAGCTCTGAGAAAAAAAAATAGTTGCCATGACTTATGCCCCAAACCTCGTATTTTCCCTCCAGTTTCATTTATTTTCGGAGGGGAAGAATGCAGGAATTGTAACGTAATAGATCTAGAATCGAACAGCTTTTGAAACAAATAATTTACGGAAAAAATTATTAAAGAAGCCTGTTTTAATCAATATTAGCAGAAGTGAATTTTGAAGATCGTCTCTGGCAATCGAAAATGTTTAAACTAGCTAATTCACTAGCCACCTTTCTAGGTAAATGATCAATGATCTTCAAGAGAAGATGAATTGGCGTGAACCTATTATCTTTACACTCGACAAGGGCTTAAGCACATTAACCTGAAAGCGTAATGGAAATTTTAATGCCTTGTAATTTTTTAAACATTTGCTGTCGTTCTTTGCTATTCATGTCCTATAAAATTTTACTGAGGAGAAAGAAATTGTTCATACTGTTCTCCTTTTCTCTCATACACAAAAGTGCGCAATATTCCGATGGTTTTTATTATCTGAGATAACTAACATCTGAAAAGTTCTGAGAATTTAATTATCAGAATGGAATTACGGGTAACATTTGATTATATTTGACATTGGATTCTCCGCTTCTGAATAATTAGATTGACGAGTTAATTTTTCAAAATCAACTTATAGCTATCACCAATTTAACAAGCAGAATACATTTAAAGAATAAAAAAACCGACGTGTTTTTCCAGTGATTGGTACACACTTAACAATCCATATCTTGAAAACTATTAAACCGATTTTGATGAAACTTGGGCTGTTCCAAGTCGGTTAAAAATAGTCTCTTACAAAGTTATACTCCACAAAATTATCCCTTAAAGTTAAATGGTAAAATTTAATAGTTACAATTAAACAAGATTAAACAGTATAAAAACACCGACTTTAATGAAACTTTCACTATCGTCTAGCTATATCAGTCCATATCTTGAAAACTACTGAACCAATTTTGATGAAACTTGCATTTATCCCTAAGTTGAAAGATACTTAATCCAATAAAAAAAGAATTATTGCAATTCGATTTCTAGTTGCTGAGAAAAAAGAGGACAAACATACATACATACATACATACATACATACATACATACATACATACATACATACTTATGAAATTTGGCATACTTGTTTAGAAGCCCGCATAGACTAACATATATGAATATTCTGCAATTCCAACAATATTACATACATACGCATCGAATTGATAACCTCCTTTTTTTGAAGTCGATTAATAAAATAAATTCACGATGAATAATTGCTTGTAAAATTCCCTTCGATAACTCCTCATAATACGAGATCGATAAGATACGGTGAGAATTTTGACGATTGTGAATATTCAGATGCATTCCTAGCCAATAAGCAATTTAATGCTTTTGAAATACAGTTGACTCGCGATAATCCGACATTTGACAGTCCGACACTACGTTCGGTAGTCCGACGCCGCGTCGGATGACTGCCAATGAATATAGTCTTTGGTAATCCGACATGTTTGATAATCCGATACCCGCTCGGTCCCGTAACTGTCGGATTATCGCGAGTCAATTGTATACCGCCCGTAATATGCCCACTTAACAACATACAGTATCTCAGCTGAATGGCTGCAGTAAGCGGGCGGCTGCCATTCAGGAAAAATGGCTTGAAGAACATTCATCTGAATGGCTGGCCATCTACAGAGACGGTTGCCCCGCAACATCATCATCAATGTTGCCCATCCACACTTCATGAATTGTCTGGAATGATGTCGAGCTGGAGCATCGTAGACGGCGCAAAATGTCGGATCATCCTCGGTAATGAGTCCCGGGTAGTCATCTTTTTTCCTCGTTTGGAAGCGACAACTCCAGACAGAAAAACATTTGGAAACTTAACAAACAAATACGCGGTAGAGGAGTAATGATTTCGGAAGACTTATATGAATGCAATGATCAAGGACGTTATATAATTTGGCCTGAGTCATTGTTATGTGGCCTCCGGTTGGGTGGTATATGTGGACATAGCTCAAACCAGTATCTGTATACTTTGAAAACGTTGTCTGCCGACATTGTCATTACCCGGCCGTATATTGTCTTTTTGAAACTCAGCATTAATGATGCATCGAATGTATGGCAACAAAATAGTTTCAGTATTTGACGAATGTATTGTCGCTCAAATCAGCACCAGAAGTAAACCGCTGTCAAAGTTGATGGCATCCTAAACCACCATCAGGCGGTGGAGCTATATGATGCTCGCTGATGGCTGAAGGATGAGCTTGATGACCACACCGTCTCCATATTCTCAATCGTCGATCATCGACGCTGAGACAAAATCGAGACTCTTCGCTAAACACGACACTATTCCATTCGCCTCGCCAGGCAAGTCTGTGTTGGCACCATTCCACGCTAATGGACCGTGGTCAAGGATAGTTTTCGTAATGGCTGACGTGAGTGAAATCTTTCAATCTTATGATTTTGTCGTGGTCTTCTAATCTTGTTTTGAGGTTTTTCTTCTTTATCTTATATAAGTGGATTCGCAGTTTTTGCATCTTATGTAAGTAAATTGATGTCGTTGTCCCATAAATCTTTATAATTTGAAAATAACAGCACAATTTACGAAATCAAACTTAACAATTGCGTATTCACTTATAAGACAAAGCAAACGATTCTTAGACAAAATAAGATTAAAAGACCACGATAGAGCTATAGTTTTAAAAGATTTTAATAACTTCAGTACACACATCCCAAATTGGGCAAATATAAAAATTCCACTCGACGAAAAAAATGCAATAAGTGATTCATTAAAGAGGTTGTAAGCATAAAATTATTAAATTAAAATAACTAGAATTCTTTAAAGTTTTATACGATCTAAAAAAAAGAATTGTCTATTTTTTAAATAATTTTAACTGTAATCCTTTCTCTAATCGCATATTTATCTGAAGAACAATTCTGGTAGATTTTGAAAACTATTATTTCCGTAATTTCCCCCCCCCCCCTGGAGGTTGTATTTAATTTTATCTGACTATAACTTCGTCTCCTTAAAAGTTTTTCAAAAAAATTATATAAACATAAATACGAAGCTTAACATCATGAAACAATCCACTTTTTCAACGACTGTATAAGACAGTCAACCAGCTTTTCGGAGTAGTATAACGACTTCAAAAAGAATTTCAACATCATCAATGTTTTCCAAACTTCTAAATTACCTATATTGAAGCCTAGTTTCAGTGAGCTTTATTGCTTGAGATTTTAAATAATACCATTCACAGAACTGTCAACATAATGCGTTTTTTTAATTAATTTTTTTCAAATATTAATCAGTGAACTTCTAGAAATTAATAAATGAAACTGGAGATAATTCTCCAAACATAAGGTCCTTGATTTGGAAAGGAGATTCCCGATCTGTGAGCAGGGTGCCCGCCCTATCATTGGGCTTCATCTTGACTAATTTGTACTCTTTAAGACACTTGGAGATAGCTTTGCTGTACCGTCTCTGCGTTAGCCCAATTGGTAAAGGTGAAGAGCGTGATACGCGTGGTGTCTGATCCGAATCCAGTTCACAGAATTTTTCTTCAAGTTTTTCAAATAATGAACTTCTACATTATGTTTTTATATCTTTTAGTTCTCTATTTTAGTTTTACACTGCTTATGAGCTGAGATAACATATTTTATGAAAATTTCCATTTAATTTTGGTGGGAAAAATCATCATATAATACACTGGCGGAAAAAAAAATCCCAAAAAATACGCTGGTGGCGCCCCCTATAAGTTGTAACCTTGAAACTTGAATCAATTGAATAAATAACATAGCTGAATATACTGTCCGAATTTCATTCATCTAACACATGTCCTTCGTGGTGTTGGGATCTTTTTTTTCCGCCAGTTGTAAGTTCGAAATTGGCTCATACTTGATTTTCAGTGCAATTCTTGTTACTATACTTGCATGAAATGCGATCCTGCATACGGATATTAAAAATGATTAACTTTCCTGATTCACTGAGCCAACAGTGATAGATTTATATAAGGATTTGAGAAGCTTAGGAACTTGTTAATTTAAAGCAAATGAGCATTTTCATTTAAAATTAAATTGTACTCAATTATTACCATTCATTCCTGAGTGACACCTGGAAAATTTATCCATTACTAATATAAAACGGTAAAAGCAAAGATGCCAGCAGAGGACTCTGGCGTTTATTTGATAAACCGTCAGCAATGCTGGAATATTTATTTGGCCAAAATAAGCAAAATTTCTCAAAAGAAGTACAAAACTTTTTTCCCAAATGTCAGAAAAGAACAACTTAGGCCGTTGACTGCCGGCAATGTTTCACCTTTTTCTCTTTGCGAAACTAACTGCGAATAAATTAATTTTGCCGTTTTGTTTAAGTATCTTGCCAGTTTTTCGAAAATTGAGATCGTCGGGCTTGTTTAATCAGCCCAATGATCCAATAATCTTTCGCTGTCGCATCCGGAGGGTTCATTAGAATGTTGTTGAAGTCCAAATATCAGCCTTCCCGACCATCTAGGACACCATCGATTCTCGGTATTTGCTTTCTCTTTTACAGGAATGAAAATTGCCATGGCTTGCAGAACCCATACAGCTGGAGGATAATACTTGATTAGGGCATATTAGAAACTTATGATTTTTTCAGTACGATAATAAGAGAGTATAAGGTGCCATTTTACAGTGGGTTTTATTTCAAATTATATTTTTTAATAATTATGAAGATTTGTTAATAACTTTCATGCATAATTAGTTAATATTTAAAAAAAATATACTATTTCAATATAACAAACAACTATTCCAATAACAGTCACTCATTTTAGAACCGCCAGTCTAGCTGTTCTCATCTTGGATTTTGAATTTTATTGCAGATCCCAGGTTGAACCAGATGCATCAGAATTATTAACAAATTTTCATAATTATTGTTCTGGTTATATATAATATTAATTAAATTATATTTGTTTATTTCAACCGGAGTATTATCGATTTCTATTGTATTTCTATTAGAACGAAATTTGCTTAGCCCATTTAATTTTTTGTAAATACAGTATTCACATTCATTAAAAATAATACATACGTAAACTGAAGCTATACTTCTAATAGAACTAAAATATGAAATAACATATAATCTTGCTGGGCAAAATATTAATTATCTGATTCACAATGAGTATTTGACTCCGGATAAAACGTTTACAATATCACATAAAGATTCACGATCGATTAAAAAAAAAAACAGAATATTTTATGCACAAAGAAGACGAAGCAGGAAAATTGCCAGAGAAAGAGTGCAGTTGCTTTTGTTTCGTCAAAGAGGTTGCAAAATTTGCAGGCGTCAATAAAAGAGCAGCTGTGCGACGTCACGAAGAATTGTGACAGACACGATTGACTTAAAATAAAAGCATAAACTGGTTGAAAACTCAGCTTGACTATTCGTAATCAACGTAGTCTCTTGCTTACTGAATGAAAACTGGTTTAAATAATGCAGTAGCTCTGGTAATAAGCAAATTTGAAAGTGGACATTACGTTGAGAGTATGTCATGGATATCTTGAACAGGGTCCATAGACGAAGCCCCTAAGCAAAAATGTTACCATTGCTTGAGCAAAGGCCATAGAACTTTTGACAGCTAACCGATGAAAGGCTGTCGAAAAATGTGATGAATCAAAAACGTTGATTGTATTCAAATGATGGCAGCCGCCGAATCCATGGAAGCATGTCGACTCCTGCTGTGTGGTCAAAATTGACTCCGAAAGGCTACGATAAGTGACCTATAAAAATTCATTCGTGCCATTTTGTGACAGAAAAGAAAACTGAAAATAACTTATATACGTATACTTGCTCTTGTTTAATAATTAGGATTACTAATATTAAGCAGAAGTTTTCTACATTTATTTTTAAAAAAATATGGACAAAACATTATAATGAATATAAATTTCTGTACCTAAAAGATGGATGACATTTATTTGAGTAAACAACCCTTCTGCAAAGATCTGTATTGATGTTGATGACATGTTTCATCACAAACATTTTCTAGGAGGCTGAATTTCTCGAAAAGATGAAGCTGCTTATAAAGCTTTTAACTCGATTAATTGTGGCAGATAATCATTTTACATTTTGAGGTTTTCATTAGCTCAACACGCGAAGATTGTTTAGATGCTTATTCAATATGTTTTAAAAAAAACTTTCATCAGTTCTGACTTCAAACGTTGCCTGAATTTCTTTCACGCGTGTTTAATTTTTTTTTAAACATTGTTCACAATGTATAAATATCCTTATTCAATGGTGCATCTACAATGATTATCATTAATATACTGAATAGTCACACAAGCATAGGATCAAATGTAGACAATGAGATGGTTTATCATGGTCTTGCAGCTGTCCGCGCCATTGATCACCTCAACAAATGGTCGACGCCGGCTGACATAATGAAAAAAAAAAGTCCTACAGGCCTTATTAGAACTATATGGCCCTTCCTGGGATGAGTTCTTACTCGATTTAGTCCCGCTAAAGAAGTTGGTGGAAGCAATGCCATTGTATAGTTACTTTTCGTGATTTAATTTTGGCCATTGTATTATACCAAAACATTTTGAGCTATTATTTCTTCCAGCATTCGTATGGCCGGAAGATCCATACTTGTACCAGAAGAACAAACCGCTAGAGTGTTAACGGAATTGTTGAGTGATGGCTGCAGAAAGATGGAATTGACCACTCCAGAGCCATGATTTAATCAAGCATATTTGGGATGAACTGCATCGTCGGATCAGAACCGCTGCATTAAAAGACGAATAGGGAACAGTAGCTGATCATTATAAAATTAATGGAGATTATCTCATAAAGTCAAAGAAACAGCACATGATATTAAGTAACACGATAAAACCTTTTTTATTATTTTTGTTGTTGTCCAAATACAGTGTGTCCACGAGAAATCATCATGTGTCTACAAAAATAGACTCTTAATTTAAAGTTGAACTAGGGTATAAACAAAAGTAAATTTTAGATTATTATGAACTTGATATATTGATCATCTCGTTGTTAATTTATTTCGCTTAGGATTTCTTTCCGATCAAACATGGTAATTCCTAAGAATACTTCATGGATAACTCAAAAAATATATTCTATGAATTTCAATAAAAGGATCCATAGATTCATTTACGATTTCTAGGCAGTTTCAGTTTTTTGTAGGAATTTTTAGCATGAAAAATTCATATTATTAGATGCAGAAATTCAGTTGTTTCTTAATTCTAGAAATTAGATGCTAAATTAGAAGTTTTCAAATTAGATGCTAGATTTACCTAGACCGCATTTTGTAGGAACACTCCACTGTGGTTGAGTGGATGACCGAGATCGCCAGGTTGTTGCCCGTCAAATCTAGACCATGATAAACACAACGCGCTTTATCAGAACCTTTACCGGGTTAAAATTAAATTATTCTACACAGCGTCATTCAGATATGCAGTTTTTTAACCTATTTATTAAAAACCAACATTTTGTATTCGTCGTATAACGTATACAGTTCGTCCAAAAAAGTTTACAATCATTTATGAAATTCTGAAATACTCAACTTCAATAAGTATTCCACAGAAATCATAGGGATAGGGAAAAAAAGTTTACTTTTCCAGCAATGACAAGCTTAATAGAACTTATGAAGAAAATATGACCACTCTTGAGCTATTAATAACAAAAATACAATGCGTTTTCTTGACCACCTCGCGTCCAAAAAGTTTACAATTATATCAAATTAACGAGTTTATACCCCCCCCCCCGGGGGTGGGGGGGGACAGCCTGAATATACTATGGCAGACTGTCGTCAATATTTTAACGCGTTTCCATCGGCAAGTTAATCCAATCAGTTTTGTTTATTGGTCGGAACGTCCACTTGTTTTTTGTGAATATGTCATAAGTTTTTACTGGGATTCATATCTGGGGAATTGACAGGCAGTGAATCCACTCTAATTTGTCGGTGTTTAAGCCATTCGTGAATTTTTTTTGATTGATAGGAAGGTGCACCATTCTGCTGTAGAACCACCTGACCGTCATCAAACAGCCCCTTATTTGGCGGAATCTTCAGATTTCCAAATAAATATTAGATAGAATTCACGGTAGAATTACAAGGTCCCAGTTGTCCTACACCTTAATAAGATAAGCACGACCAAATCATAATAACCTTTTATGGGAATTTTAAGCAGTGATCTAAACAAGAAGATGCATTTTAGTCAGTTCATCTCCGTATATTAGTTCCACCACCAGTGAAGTTAATGCAGAGCACAAATTCGTCTGAAAAAAATTTGTCGCACTGCTCTAATGAAAAATCTTTATACTTCTTTTCCCATAATAGGCTGTTCTTTCTCTGCTGTTTAGTGAGGTGCCATTTCTTCTTTATCCGTGCAACACCATATCCCATGGGTCTCAAGTAGTTATGCGTTATTGATTTCGATACTTGATTGTCAGTTCTGCAGGACAGTTTTTTGCCATGTCACGAATAGACTGCAGTCTGTTCTCTTTTACATTCCTGTTTAAAGTTTGCACGTCTTTTTTGTGGCTAGTTTTGGTCGATCACTTCGTTTAGGTACATCAATAGAATCAGATTGACTCTGTCTTTCGAGGTAATTTTGCACACTTGCCTGTAACCGTGCAATTTTTTTGTGCAATTGCACAGTGAGTCAAACCCTGTTCAGGCGAATAATCTGAGATTTTTGGGCAGCTGGCAATTCTGATTTCTGCCTATTTTTTTGCAACGGAATGAAACGCTTCTTAAAAATTACAGAGAATTTTGTCAAACAAGTTATGCAAATTAATCTGCAAAAGTTCAGAGGATGCTTGTCTTATTGTGTTAGAGGGAAGGAAGTAAAACGTTAGTAATTTTATTCAGCAATATATAAATTATTGTAAACTTACTGGACAAGAGATATGCCCAAAAAGACATTAGAATTCTAATACGGATTGCTTAATTGCATTCAAATTTTGTGTGTGAGTTTTCAGAGGGCCTCCCAGTATTTAAAAAATGTATATCTTCCTCAATCTATTGTTCGGTTTTATAGAATGATAAATTAAGGCGCATCTTTTAATTCCTGAAGATATTATTGTAAACTTTTTCGACGAACAGTTTTGTTAATTTTAGAGTTGGTTGTTAACTCGAATAATCGATAAAATCTCAGTAATATATAATGCGTTCTGTTTTGAAGAATTCAAAGGAGATGTTTCGAAAAGCGTTATAAGTTCAGAGATGCTGCATAAACTTGTTCTTAAGCAGTTTATTAACAGTTTATTTGATGATGAATTTTATCTTCTGTTTTTCATATCGCGTGACATTAATATCCTGCAAATAGTGTGAAAGAATGCGAATTCCGAAATGGAATGTTCCTTTCCGCAATCCATAAAAATGCACTCTTATTTTTAGATTGTGATTTATAGATTGTTTCAATCAAAACTGCTCTCAGCTTTTTATTGAAAATCTTAGATAAGCTCTGTTAGCCCGACTTATTTTCGTTGTTTTTTCGAGGATGTTTTGTATGATTCCATTGGTTAAAGGTTAAGATTCGAATTTTTTTTATTTTCATATTGGAAAGTCAATGAAACGAAAAGTCTAGGAACATTTTCAAGCTTTCATATTTTTTCCTCTCGTACCGAGTGGGCTGTACTCAACCGTGTATCGAGCGCCAAAGACGAGAATGAAAGCGAATGTGTATAGAAGAGAAAGAATATCAAGATGAAGATTCTAAAAAAAACATAAAGATGAGTAGAGAAGGAAAAGACACAGAAATATAACTTCGTTGGAGAACATTAAATAAGATCAAAGAAAATAATAAACTCAGCTTTTAACTGCAGCAAAATATAAATTGTTCGTATTACGAGCATAACATATGCACCGAATTTTTTTCAGATTTGGTGGAAGTAAAAATTTTTTTGGTTTTTATTCGATGAAGGAACACGGAACAAACGAGAGCTACAGAAATGAATAAAATGGAAAACGATGAAAAACAAAAGGAAGGAGACGGTCCTAGAAAGTGGAATGGTGTAGAAACCGAGTGAACGGGAGGGGAGAATTGCTGGCAAAAATCGATGGCGATGAGAGTTACGAGGGGTTTTCGTCGCCGCCGCCGCCGCCACCAGCCGTTGTTGTTGAGAGGCGGAGGGGGTAAATAGGGGGTGGGAGCAGAGGGACGGGGAGAGAAAGTGAGAGAGAGAAAGAAGGATAAAAGGGGAGAGGAAACGATCGATAGCAGCAACGCCGAGGGAAATGGCACCTTGTCCAAATTTGCTTCACGGAAAGTGGGAAGCGGGACAGTTGTTGTAGCTCTTGGAAGTGTACGCTCACGTCTTACCGATGATAAATGAATTTCAGGCAGGGAGATGTAAAAACAGGAAGACGAAGGGAAAGGAAAAAAGAAGGAAAATGTGTGTGTGCATAACTGTCAGTGCGTCTGCGTGTGTGCGCGTATGTGTTTTAGAAACGAAAACGGTCGGCAATAACAAAACCTCACTGAAAAGACTGCTTAAATTGCTTGGCCGTAACCTAGGTGAAATTTGAGACTGGTAGATTCTGTGCTCTATTATATAGTCATTTTATTTTTTCCTTCTTCTGGTTGAAGAAAGTTTGAACGAAGTAATCATTGAGTGTCTTCACTGAATCTTTTTCTGTAAATGAAGGAAATCTCAAAAATGTTTATCAACTTATATGTAGCATGCAGAAATATAACATTATGCTCCCTATTCTCTAGATGATCAAAAATTTAATTAGATTTTACTCTATGAAGCATTTCTAAGCAATATATTAAGCCCACCAATGTTCCATTAGAAATCCAATTGACAATGCGCAAGCTATCACTCCCAAAACAAACTTAAAAAAGTGCTCTGAGGAATATCGTCCATATATTACGTAAAGCTTGAGGAGGGAAGGATGTTTTCAATAGAGTTAGCAGCATTACAGAGGTTTGGGGGGGGGGGGTCATGTCTGGCGTTACGTAACGCTTTTTTCGAGATGTAATTGAGACTAAATTTGTGGTATGGTTATATTTATACAAAGAGTCAAGAAGCTGTGGTATGGTTTATTTAACCCTTTGCAGCCTAAGTTATTTTATTTTATTTTTCAAAATGTTTATTTAATATAGAATTATTGTTAACATGACCCACAAAGTCCACGTATTTGCTTTATAACTACTATATTACATGTACGAAACCCTATATTTTTCTCGTGGATAATCGAGTATCTGTAATAAGTATGTTATGATTATGGTAAATTTTATTTTAGTGTCAAAAAGGTTGCTAGACTTAAGCGGACGTGCGTAACGGGTGCACTCACAGCAATATGCAGTTAATATGACCCGCTTGTGAGAGTCCTATGATTCTTCCAATACGACCCATTTAAGAGAGTCATTGGACACATATGTCAGTAAGAGTTGTTTGATCCGATTTTCCGAGTCGCCTTTCTTGGGTCAATTGACTCGACTGTACAAGGCTTAAGACTCATTAACAGAATGTTTACTATACGAGTATATACCTATTTACACATTTTTACATACATATTTATACATTTTCACAGCTACTTACAGATTTATATATTCATATACACAATATGCACAACTTTACACACAAGTATACACCTATTTACACAGGCTTACTTACACATGTTTACGCTTATGTAAACATCCGTACAGCTTATTTACAAAATTTACACACAGTTATACATATTTACACACATTTATACATAAATGTGCACAAATTTACACACTTGTATACACAATTTTTGCTTCTGTACAGTTTATTTACATAAGCTTACACAAATATGTACATAAATTTACACACGTGTATACACAATATATACAAGTTTACACACGGTATACGCTTATTCACACAGGTTTACATACGTCTATACACCTATTTACAAAAGTTTACACTTTTATACACATCTGTATAGCATCTATATAGCATATTTATACACACAGGTACACAAATTTACCCACGTGTATACACCAATTTACACAGGTTTACACAAATTTACACACGCATACATTTTTATACCGACCTGTATTTGTATTTTATCATCTTTATAATAAAAATTCGCCAGCAGAAGATAGAACTTCAAGCTTGTTCGAATTCGATTACGATTTGTTTGATATATTACTTAATATATCTTCCCATTGAAAATTGCTTGGCGGGAAAATATTGGTACCATTTGTGCACGTGCCAATGAACCAATTTAGATAATATTTGTGATAGGTTCGTGCCATGAACCATACTCATCGACTGACGAAAACAGATTTTTAAGATATTTCATAGCCTCGGAGGAGTTTGAGTTACAGACAGACAGACAGACAGACAGACACGTTTCCCCACACTGATAGCCTAAAGCCCCTTTCGGTACTTAATAAGTTGAGGATAAATTAACCGACTTTTTTATATAATTGATTTGCTGAATTTTGCGTTTTAGCATCGTTCTGGCAATGCAGTAACACTCATTCTCAAATGGATTAATTTATATATTTCATACATAAATACTGTCTTTTCATAGTTTCACGCGTTATTCTTATGCACCCACTTATACACTAATCAGCCTTTCACAAACTTGTTCTTATTCATACGTATCCACTTATACATCTCACTGAAAACATGCTCATGCAAAATCTAATTCACTCACCCATAGATGCTATCGGAATCGTCCGTATATTACGTAACACAAAACTGACTCGATTTTAACTCCATCCTTCCCCTTGTAGCGCACATTCACAGCAATTTCCAGATCGTAGGACTCATTCGAGAAATTTGTAACAAGTGAAGATATTAATAATAAATAAATATATAATAAAATGTTTTTTTGGTATGCATAGATTAAACGTTATTTTCCTTTCGCTCTTTTAATTAGACGAGAAAATCGAAAGAGTAATTAGAGATCCTTCCGATGTAATTGTGTTTCAAAATTTAAAAGCGAGGAGGAACCGATACGTAACGTTTTTTTTAATATATACATAGTAATTTACTTTAAAAAAAATAATTTTTCGAACTCGCAAGATGAAAGTTGAGGGGGGAAAAAGCTTAGTAATTTCTCGGAAAAAATTGTTTGCATATTTTTTTTATCGTATAGGTGAATTTTTATTTTGCCGAAAGTCATTTCCTTTACGCCCGTTAGTCTGATTATTACTTTTTTAAAAGAACTATCTGAAACCATTTTTATCCGAAATTTTATCGGAAATTACTGCTGCATTGGTGGATTGGAGCAATGAAACTGTTTTTCTTCATTTCGTTTTTTTCTTTCCTTCTTTGCTTTCGAGGTTATTCGGAATCTTTTGATCTTTAAATTTTCTTCCATACTATATCCATCTTTACCCTTATTAGCAAAGTTCTTTAGAAAGTTGACATGTTTTTATCCAAATGAAGGGCTTTTGGTCCAAGTAATTGTTTTTTAATCTTGCTATCTTTAACTGCAAAAGAAAATTTGCTAAATATTACAGTTCTTTTTTATCAATCTGCTTTTATCAACATCGACCAACCAATCGGTGGCTTGGAGGTCATTCTTTTGTCTACGAATTGGTTCTCTATATCCGTGCAATGCCATGATCGAGTGTTGTAGCATTGTTGCATTTGTTAAATGTTCATTCTTTCGGTTTTGTTAATCGTATGGAAGATTCTGTCAGGACACGTCGCACCAAAGTCCCAGATTTACTGAACATGAACCCAGTCTGCAGATCTGAATTTCCGTGTGTGGGATAATCCAGATCAGCCTCACTGGCTCACAGTCACATTAGAAAATTTTTTTATTACGCTATATACACAGCAGGAAATAAAAAATGCAACTCCTAGAAGGAATGGGTCGTTTTTTGTTGATTTTTTTTTTTGAAATTTTACACACATATATCATTGGTGGCATACAAGAAATGATTCAAAGTGCAAGACAATACGTCCAGAAGAACGTTGTACAGGGAGGCTACCATGCCCCAATAGACCACATTAGTAGGTTGTATAACCGCCGCGAGCTTGAATGCAGGCCTCGACTCTTGTATGCATACGATCATAAAGATGCTGGATGTCGTCTTGAGGTAGGTTGTTCGAAGCCTCCTGAACATGCTGATGCAATTGCGGAATTGTTGCAGCTGATGTGTAGCGACGGTGAACGTTACGTCCCATCATGTCCCACACATGGTCAATTAACCTCGAGTCTGGAGATCGTGCTGGACAGGGAAGTAGTGCCACATGCTGTAAGGCCTGGAAGCTAACACGGGCAGTATGTGGACGGGCATTATCCAGCTGGAAAAATATGAATGCCCCCTTTACATATAAGGTAATGGGAGATATTTTCGTGAAATAAGTAATTTCATGATACGTTTTCAAACGATTAAATGAAAAAAAAACCTATCGGCAAAATGCTTTGTTAATGGTGCCGGGAGTTTACGTATTTATCGGTAAATATTACTGATTATTGGAAACGTCATTTCCCTGATGGACGAAGCTGTGAGGATAGGAGAGCTTCAGCCATTTGCTACAAGGCTTTGTCACATGCAGATTTGCAACAATAGAAAGATGATTTGTAAGATCAATGGTGTGCATTTGATATCAATTTTTAGCTAAAATTCCACTCTATTTATTCATATTAATTTTAGAATAAAGTGATCTATACAGGGTGTCCCGTAATGAGTGAATGAAAATTTAGGGATGATAGCTGATGATAAGACCTATCAAAATATCAAAATATGACTTTAGTAAAAAGCTCACGGTTTTTGTTGATATTAAGGATTTTATCATTTTTTTCGAAAATCTCCATCTTGCTTAATTTTATACATTGCCTCGACCACAACCACATTATTTTGTACATATTTTTACTTTCTTATACGTTGTAATCACGAAAAATTTCGACCTCGAGATTTTCACTGATCTGCACGTTTTAGGATACATAGATTACGAAAAAGTGATTTGTGGAAAATGTCTGTGTCTGTCAGTCTGGGTGTGTGTGTGTGTGTCCACGCTAGCGTCCAAACGGCTAAAGCTATCGAGACCAAACTTTAAACTTAAGATTATAATCTTCCTCGGGAGGTCTGATTAGTTTTCCAGTGGAATCGGTGAACCGGAAGTATCAGTTTACTCCAGCGCCAAAATATAAATTTTGAAATATCTCGTTAACCATTGCGTTTATGAACATTTTGAAGGGATTGAAAAGTGTTACATTTACAATTTTAAACAACTTTTGTTAACAAAATTTTTCAAAATTCCAAACGGATGTACCAGTTTTACTCTTATCAAAATCCAGTTTCTTGCTAATACAGGCGAAATAAGACGGTATAGGAAAATTTGTAAATTATACAAAAGTATTTAGAAGCTGACTTTAAACAACGAAATTTTTCAAAATTCCAACCGGAAGTACCAGTTTAACTCTTATCAAAATCCAGTTTTTTGCTAATATAGGCGAAAGATGGTATAGGAAAATTTGGAATCTATACCAAAGTGTTTAGAAGCTGATTTGAAGTAACTATTATTCACAAACTTTTTCAAAATTTCTGAAGGATGTAGCCATTTTAGACAGTTGCTTAATTTTTTTCTGTATTTGGACCAGGACATTTACGTAAAAGAAAGTCGTGTGGTGACCACATCTCATTTTTTTATTACATACTCTTGAAGAGCTATCTCGCCTAACTCACGCATCAGTGTATGAAAAAATTATTAGATAACTGAAGAGAAAAATTTCTAAATTTATCCACTGAATTTAATTTTTTATTTAACTTTGACCTCCATTGGTGAAAAAAAAGTATTGAATGAAATAATTTTACTAATTAAAAAAATGTGTATTTAATGGAGATTCTAAAATAGTGTAATACTTGTTGTTTTTTCAACTGCAAACGAGATATTGCTAGTTAAATTTGAAAGGGATAAATTGTGATGAAATGACAGTAAACGCAATTTAAAGAAAAGATATTTTTTGTAAAAAAAATAAAAATAAAAAATAAATACGAACGAATGTGGTTTGTGGTCGCAGTGATGTAAAAAATTAAGCACGGTGGAGATTTTCGAAAAAATGATAAAATCCTTAATATCACAAACACGGTGAGGTTTTTACTAATTTCATATTTTGATTTTTTGATAGGTCATAACCCCAACTATCATCTCTCAAATTTTCGTTCACTCATTACGGGACACCCTGTATAGGAACCATAATCGCTTACGTTCTTATCATTTTCAGTTTGATTAAAATGCTTCCCCATTATTTTTGCGCGTAAGTTTTGAACTATGAATTTTTTTAATACAGTTTATTTAATTTGAATTTTTTCCTAAGGTTATTTATTATCAGGTAATATATTTATCATTTGTTTATCGGAAAACAGGAAATTACCTTACCCAAATATGGAGAAGGATCGGAAAAAATATTGACAATTGGATTTATAATTACATTGCAATCTGGCATATTTCTTTGTAAATAAAATTATTGTCCAAAAATAGTTTAATTTGCATTATTCACGAACTTACCTTACCAATGTAACGAAATTAAATACCTCTTATCAAGCAATGCCTTATGCAAACTTGAATTTACCATTAATATAATCAGCCAAAACTGCTTCTGTACTGCTTCTTGTAAAATTTGGTAATCGTAAATTATGTCAAAGAAAATAGGAAAACTGGATAAACTTGGGCAACCGAAATATAAATTTATCATGAATATACCTCCCTTTACGCAGCTGTTTTTCCCACCTAATCCCCATCTATACGACCTGTATCATCTCATATACTGTTCACGTTGCCATGGATCACACATTCGTCATCTTCACACGTTCTTCCCGGTGCTTCTTTAACTGGAACAAAAAGAAGAAAATCAGAGGGCTTCAGAGCAAAACTATAGTGGGATGGGAGATGTAAACAGTCCAACTCAATCGACTCAATAGACCCAATGTAATACTTCCCGTTTTTCAGAATTATTTTAGGACATGCATTAGCATGATTGTGTGGGGTGCCATCTGTAGTGTTTGTGAATGGAACACTGAACAGTAGAAGGTGCATCCAGGAGATTGTTGAACCAGTTTTCCTGTCTTTCTTGCAGCAGAAGGGTAATGTACTGTTTCAGCAGGATGACACGCGCCCCCACATTGCCCGTGCTACCTTATAAGCACGTTCCAACATGTGGCTCGACTTCCCTGACCAGCACATCCTCCAAATTTGTACCCAATTGAGCATGTTTGGAACATAATGGGACATTCATGGTCGCCGCACGCAAGCCATAACCCTTGGACAAATGCCTCAACAGGTTCTGGACGCTTGAAACAATGTATCCTAGAATGTTATCCAGCAGCTGTACGACCGTATACATGCAAAAGTCGAGGCCTGCATTCATGCTCGTGGAGGGTATACGGCATATTAGATTGTTCTATGGGGACTTTTGGGACACCCTGTACTTGTTATATCCTGAGCACATATGCTGTTGAAATTTAAATCATATGTTGTATGCCATCCACATTTTGCTTTTGTGCAATTTCATTAAAATTAACCTGATCCTTTTATGTGTTGCATTTTTTTCCCGGCAATGTTGATTTCAAGAAAGATATCTCCAATATATTTCAAATGAAAATTAATGATTTGCTGTTATTTTAGTTCAGTTGATTTTCTAGTTAAACGAACAATTTATTTTTTTAAATTTTTTTTATTTCTTATTAGTTAAAATTCCAAAAAACAACTGAGCTTAAGTTAATAAAATATTTTCTTCAAAATAAAATAAATGCAATTTACAGATGATAAAAAAATTAAAGAAAATGAAACTATTCTGCAAATAATCACCGAATGCTTTTAAAATGAAGTCTGCTTTCCATATTTCGTATTATCTGCAAATTCAGAGGGGGGGGGGGATCTGTTTTTAAGGTAGAAAATGAATATAATCGTAAGTATTTATTAATGATCTATTTAAGTGAAGTGAAAAAGGGCAGACTAATCCTTTTCTTAAAGAGCTCCTTTTGCGTTTGCACTTTTAATAAAATTTCATTTAAATTGTAGGCAGACTGCACATTTAGCATTACATGTTCATCATTAAAAGTTTCTCTGTTCAAATAATTAACCATTTAACATTTTATTGCGCTTTTCATTTCCGTTTTCATTTGTAGGATAATTATCGTTTAATACAAATTATTTTATTATACACCAAAAAAAAAAAATTCAAAAAAAAACAAACTTGCAATCCTTGCTTGCACAGTTTTATTGCCATTTTAATGTGTTTTTGCATCCCCATTTAAGTTTTGACGTGTTAATTAAATGAGACGAGTAGGTTACATTAGGAGACGGAAATTTGTTTCTTTTCCCCCCTTCTTTTGCAAACATTTATCTCCCTATAAACGGCTCTTCTAATTGTCGTCTTTCAGATGATAATTTTAAAATTGAGCAAATATTTTCTTTTGCCTTCGCAAACCTATTACTTTTCCCCATCTCTATGGAAAACGAAATGTGTTTCCTTTTTTAAAAAATACGGCAATTTTTTTTTTTTTGAAATAATAGACCCGAAATTTTTTGGGAAATGAAACTCTTAGAACAACACCTTCGCTTCTGTACCATATGTTGTTTACTTTATCATTAATCTCCTTCAGTGAGATTCTCAACTCTCCCACCCAACTCCTCGTTTTTCCTTTCTTTTTTATATTCCTGCCTGCCTACACCTTTAAAACGTACTCCAGCTGGTTTCTTTGCTCTGAAAAGTCGATCGATCAATCTCACCAGATGTTAAAAAGTAACCTTAAATTACAGGGCCTTTTCTTTCTCCTTCTCTCCTTTCGAAGTCTAACAACAGCAGCGTTAACTACTATTAAAAATCATCTACACCAGTTCATGGTCATCATAATTTACAACATCAATATAAGATTATTTCATTATATTTAAGTATACATATAAAGAACCATAAAGTAATTTTATTTTATTAATAAAAAATAAAATGTTAGCTTTGTTGATATCAGCTTTAAACTTGTGTTCAAACAACTCGTAAAACATAGAATGTTCTGGTAGGCTTTACCACCTGGGAAATTACTTTGTGCTTTTTTGGAGCCCACTCTTTCATAGAAATGGTTGAACAGGTGTTGGTTTTTCCTGAAAATTTCCTTTAAAATAACCTACCTGTTTTATTATTAATAATAATATTTATTATTTGAAGTTCCGGTTCATTCTAACCGCTGAGCGCTGAAACTGGGCTTCCCACCATTTCTCATGTGAGCTTCTCTAAAATAACATGGTGGATAAATAAGTAGTAAGTTGACATGGAAAGGAAGAGATTTGATACTGAGGGAACAGCTAGAATTTGAAGAACAGCTATATACACTATGAACTTGGGCTAAAAAAATATCTATCATCGTGTAAATTGAAAGGAAAGATTTCACTTATATTAGTAGTAACTCGGACATAAATTATTCAAATTTATTTTTCTTGTCTGACAATCCCAAATATATTTAATTAAAGCAGAACCTAATATAAAAACAAAATAATATTAAAAATAACCACTTTAATCATCAGGAAGATTTTTCTAGTTATTTCTCCTCATATATTCAATTACAATTTATATTTGGGATTTTTATCAACATCACAAATGTGTGTCGTTGTGGAATAAAAATTCATTTGTAAAATGTGGGTAAAAAAATTTGGCAAATTCTTCAGCAATAGCTAACAGAATCTGATATTTTAATATATAATTTTATTATAATATCGCTTATTTTTTCAGTCATCATAACTTTCCTGTTCTGAAGGCATTCTCTTGTTGGTGGAATATTTCTTAATTTTTCTTAATTAATTTTCTGACATCATATTCGATATTAATTGGATCTACTTGATGTGCATTTTACAATAGTATAGTTGTTGTTTCTAGATTCGGATCTTTATAAATTTAATCGTCAATTAATTAGTTTGTTGCCTGATTATGAGCACTTGAAAATAATAACGCCACTTGCAAAAAAAATCCACAACAAACAAACAAACAAAATTAATTGATTGAACTCGAAGAGGAAATTGCTAAAAAAAAAAAAATCTGTTTGGCATAATACAATGTTGAACTTGACTGTCGTTAGTTTGGTTCAGTATTTCGTAACATCCTCTGAGGAAATTCGTTGTAGCTGTCGTCGTTATTATTATTATTATTATTATTCCTCCAACTCCAGGGAAGAAAAGTATTTTTGAACTTGTATTTTAAAGATTTCTTTACTGATTATTTCGAATGTTTTTATGTTTACTATTTTTGAGGGGGGAACTTGAATGAATACTTTGCGATTAATTTGTCAATCGTAATCTCCCGTGCTCCGTTGTCACCTGAAATGAAAGTGTCATTTATCAGGTTGGAATGAAAACGAAACATTTTTATCAAATGCAATCCGATTATTCCTAAAACAATCTGGAAAATTGATGCCTCGATTCCCTCATTTTAATAGCCACGAATGAAGTGAACTCGACCAGAAAACTAAAATCTCCGCCATTGCTGAAATGATCCACCTACCCGAAAGATGCTCAGTGGGAAATTGCATTGGGGAATGGTGGCAACCATCTTCCTTCGTTTAATGTGTCCGTAAAATTTTAGAAGAGATATCGAAGAAACTTTGACGATTTGAACGAAAGGTAAATGACAACTACCAAATAGTGGGTATTTTAATTTTCTGAAGTTAAAAATAGCCTTTAATGTTTTCATGCCCGTAATAATGGCCTATATCCTTTATTCGTGATCGAATTAGTTAATATCATTTATTAGTATTGCGTAACAATAATTAAAATATAATTTTTGATAAAATATATAATCAGTAACGAGCATTTGAACTTTATGGCTACAGGTACTTTATTTAATGCCAATTTAATTTAATAAAGATTAATTTAATAATTTAATAAAATGATATCATGAAGAATGTTTTTACATTAAAATTTATGTTATTGTTCGTCCCCTTTTAAATTTATTAAATAGAAAATGTATATTAAAAAAGCATAATTAATTACGCTCATTCTTTTCCCTGCTAAAAATTACTGTTCTTCCTGACTTCCGTGATTTCTACGAAATTCTAACTGATGGGATTTCGTCGGAATTCTATTTACTTCAGTAGCTTCTACTTAATTTTTAACGATGATTAAAAAAAAACAAATGTAATATCTCTTTAATAATGCTTTTCATAAATTAAGCGGCTACATTTTAAATAAATTTTTTGACGACTGCTTGATTAGATTCAAGTTTATTCATAAAATTCCAGTGATTAAATTGTTAAGGCTTTTTTTAAAATAAATAGAAACTAATTTTTTTAACAAATATTTTAGAAAATATGATCTCACTCGATTTCTTTTTTACAGAGCATAGCCAAACTTTTCTACTTGAATTTAACATACTTTGCTTGAATTATATTCCATTGTTTGTTAATTTAATATGGCTTATGTTTGTGCTAAATTAATTAATGAATAAATTAATAGTCAAATCTTATGTAGTAAATAGGTAAAACGAACAGTTTTCTTTTAATGGTGCACATAACCCCGCGATGTTTTTTATTGTGCACGCTAGTTTATTCCCGAATTTGATTAAATTTAATTCAGATTTGTTATGTAATAGAATCTCGATTATTCGCCACCTTCTATTGTTCCTCTCGATACTCTGATGACGTTGAACTAGGATGAGAAAAGTTTTAGAGTGGCATGAAAATCAAGAAGAGCCAGAGACTCAAGGCAGAAAGTAAGAGAACCAATTAAGCAAAATTAAGTATTTTAAAGCGCGTTTTATTGTAGAACTTAGAAAAATAAAGCAGAATTTAAGATATTTCTATTAGGAGAAAGCGAAGTAAAAGCGGTCACCAGAGAATCACACAATTGCTTTGTACATGTAGTAGGAAAACTGCAGCACATTCTGCTTCCTCATCACCGTTTGAGGAAATACTGGCGAGTGAGTCGCCACCTTTGCATTATCTGTTTGGCTGCAGTGCTGTCCCTCCTTCTAAGAAATTAACTTCTTTGAACAACGATAAGTTTACGAATTCACTTGCGTATGAAATGTTTTATTCTATAAATTCTACTATGATGTGTGTAATGTTTCATCGCGCATTTATTTTAAATGTAGCATAGTTATTTTTTAAAGTCTACAAACATCACTTACTCTTGGGATAATGGTAATCAGTCTGTCTGATGGAGTTGAAAGTCAACCCAATAATTCTGGTAATGATGGGGGAGCTGATATTTGCTGCAACCACGGTTTAGGATACTCTTAGACCGTGGCTGCAACTGTGCGGATTCTGGGTGAGACGGTGACCTATGGAACTATTGCACTTCTTGCGACACATTGTAACATCAATCCTGCTAGATGATCTGGATGAGATAAAGCAGAAGGATTTTGTGTGCAACATTTCTTCAGTGTGAACTCTTCATTGCACATTTAGTTCCTACAAAAGTTTTTCGTTTTTATTTTGTTTGTGTTTAACTTGTTTAAAAAGGATTTCATTCTAGTCCAATTAAATTTATTATCCAGCTATAATTTACCCAACTTTGTTCATTTAGACTTCAATTGAAGTATAAACATAAATGTTTCATTGAGTATTAATTTATTCTTTACATGTTTTATTGAAACAATGAATTTTCAATGTGTTTTAAGCAACTAAATTTTTGATTGCCATTACCATCAAGCGGGAGGATACCTGTAAATGTACCACATCCACATTTTCTTCTTTTACACCAAAACCGCAAGTAGAAAGATTTCCTTTACTTCATTCGAAACGCACATCCCGGGCTATTATATAGACTATCAAAAAGTGATGTACTTGGGGAATGTACTTTTGGTTTTATTGTGATTTGTTTTTTTGTTGATCGCCATTACCCCGCTCTCCCCTATCCATCTATTTAACATACACGTCGTCCCTCCGGTCCTGACGGATAATCGATATCTACTGTATTTCTATCCCAAATATCCACGAATAATTTAACGAAATAAAATACCGTGATCAAATTTTTGTGTTGTTTGTGTCTGATAAAACTACTGAAAAACGACTAGAAAGAATAATTGTACAGAAAAACAAACGTACCAATGAACGACCGGAAAGAAAAGGATAATGCTCCTGCTTCTGTTGCACGCCATCAATTAGTTTCTTTTTGCAGCATGTCTTTCTAATAATTTTTATAAATAACATATTTTCTCCAAATAAATTTTTTAAATAAAAAATCAGTACGCAACAACGGGTTGAACAAAAATTTTCTAGAAAAATAAAAGAGCCAAATTGTTCAATTATATTCGGTGGAATTTAAAGAAAATACTATTTTACTCGTATTTTTAAATGACAGGGAGATAAGTTAAATCAATTTTTCCATATTGTGATGGCTATTAGGAAATTTTCCTCTCCCATTACTATTAATTTAATTTTCAATTCCCCCCAACTCCTTTTTCCTTTTCTTAAATTCCGTAGACCATTCAAGGTTACTCCATCTATTGGATGCTGGAGCGAAATTTTAATAAACACCAGGGGAAAATGCCGTCTGCTAGGGAGGGGAAATTGCATAGTGGAGGGGAGAATAGATAATGGATGGTCAGATTCAAAAAGGAAATACTGAAGCACGAAAAAGGCGATCCATAAATGAAAATCACAGGGGAGGGGAGAATTTTTACAAGAAACAAGGGAAACGTATTAGAAATCTACGACAGAGAGGTCGACACAGAACGAAGGCCGACTGTAGTGGCGTGATGGTGGTGGAGGAGGAGGGGGTTCCGTTGAATATGGCTGGTTGATGGTAGTTTTTCAAGGGTCTAAAGCGAGTGACCATTTAATCGCGGTTTTGCCAGACAAACGTTCCCGTTATGGATGCGGTTGCCATACACTGCGTTTACATGCACACTTTCGATCCGGATCGAAAGACAAGTTTCAAGTCAATCCTGCAAAAAGTGGCATGTAAACAGGCTTCAACACCCCGATCCGGATCGAGTTCAATCCCGTTGAAAGAGGTGGTTTGAAACCAGGGAAGCATGCCTCAGGAAAGAGGTCAATCAAATAATAATATCCGGATCGAGTTTAAATTAGCTGTTTGGTTGAAAGAAAAAATATAGAAAATTTTAGCTAAAATAAGTTCTTGGTTGATTTATACCTCAACACAATAAATATCTATAAATAAATAAATGAATAAATTTTAAAATACATTGCATGTTTAAATTTTTTTTTGTAAACTTTTTTTATCAAAATGTCATTTTTCCTAATTAAAAATTTTCAAATTGTCAATCATCATGGAGTTCAAATTAAAATATATATATTTTTATCAAAATTTAATGTAACAATTTTTTTATCAAATTATAATTCTCAAATTAAATATTATATTTATATCAAAAATTTCAATTTAATAATTTCTATTTTATTAAATTATAATTTGATAATTATTTATAATAATTATAAGTGTAATTTTATAATTTTTATTATTTAATACAATTAAATAAACAATTAAATTGAAGTTTTTGATATAAATCTAAAAATTAATTTGATAAAATCTATTAAAATTATGTTTTGATAAGAATGTATAAAATTATATTTTGATAAAAATAAGTATAAAAAACTTAAACATGCAAATGCATTTTAAAAGTTAGTAAGGATTATTATATTGAGGTAAATAAATCAAAAACTTGATATATAAATAACATTATAATTTAAATTATTAATAACCTCAACCTTATTATTTATATATAGAAAATTTTAACTGAAATCAAAATTTAAAGAAAAAAACAATAATTACAAAATTTAATGATTGTCAATTATATTTCCAGACGATAATAATGAGAAAATTTTAAAAAACTGAATTTCAGCCGTATTTTAGAGGAAGCGTAATTCAAGTGATAAGGCCGACTGAGCCAACAATGGCGGATTTTGCAGCAGATGACAAAGTCTGGCGTACTTTCCTAATCTAGAGCTTTACCCACAGGGCATCTTATCGGACTCGATCCGGATCGAGTTAAATGCATGTAAACGCGAGGCAATTTTGGATTAACTCAAGTCGATCCGGATTGAAACGTGCATGTAAACGTAGTGATAGAGACGGGAGAGGTCCTTGCAACCCGGTCAGAGAGGCTTTTGTCGCGCTGTCATCGACTGTCGCCCTTCGACGACAATTAACGGCGCTCTGCTCTCGACGGTGGGGGGACAACAAGCTCCACGGAGGAAGAACACCCCCTCGTTCCCTAAGGAAAAGAGAGAATGACAAAAAAAGAAAAGAAAAAAGAACGAAGGCCGACAACGCCGTCACGACGGGTTTTTAATAAGATTTCTCCCTAAGAAAAAGGTTAAAAAGAAAAAGGGTGGATTTTTGTTTAATTTTCTAAGGCCTTTGAAAACTTTACTTCTCCACCCACCATTTATTAAACTTAGAATCCATAAAAGAGCCTTAAATTATTCAGGGTGTTAGAATTATCTGAAGAAAACAAAACACTCTAATTGCCGTTTAGAAACATTCCGGAAATTACTTTTGATATTATATTTGTGTAAAATGTTGAGAACTTTAAATAAAACAGCAGATGAAGGCTTTTTTTATTTTTATTTTTTTTTTAAATAAAATTTTAATTTTTATGACGTGTTAAAATTGCTATTCTTTTCTGGTTGCCTTCTTTATTAATTGTTTTGAGAACAATTTCATCTCATTCCTCACTATATAAATCAATTAGTTTAAATCCTCACCTTCGTGTCTACATCCTTTAAATAAACTAAAGAATTACTTTACATATCATTAATAATTACTGTAATTTACATTTTAATCACGTCGCTGGTACCTATATTCACATTAACGAGAATTGAACATAATTTTAGACATTTCAGGAGGGACCTGAAGCGACCACAGAGCGATAATGAAATTTCCCAATCGAATTTTCACTTTGAAAATGATTAATAGCGGAGGAATTACGATTATTCTGATGGGATATAAGCAGAGCCAGATTAAGCTAGTCCGATGCCTGCAGCATATGTTATAAACGCGGTGCCCTCGAAAATGCGGGGCCCGTAGCATATGCTACTTTACGTTTAAGCGGCCATGTTCAAATGAGGGCGAACAAGCAATTAGTGGAGCAGTATAAGAGCTCTTTATCTAACTAAATACAATTTTCTGTAGAATACGAAAGTACAGTAGATTGCGTTTAAGTGAATTCATTCGAAGGATCATTGACATAGGTTTCTTAATGGGCTCTTTTTCTTTCGTTTCCTTTTTGTCTACGACGAAAATTATCTCTTACGATTTAAAAGGAATAATATCCGGTGACTGAGAAGACTTTTAAACGTTGAATGACCTTGGAAATTCTTCTCTTCCCATTTTTTTTCAATTAAAAGATATATACATATATAAAAAAAAACAATCTCAACGTTCATTTTTTGTAAGTCTTAGTCATTCTTCTTCCTGTTGTTATTGGTAGCTAATAAATTAATCGAGCTAAATCCGAGGAAGTATTAAAAAGTGCGGAAAAAATATTTGAGAATTTCGAATAAATATTAAGCAAATTTAGTTTTTTAAATAAACGAGAAACCTGAATTACTTTATTACGTTTTGTTTTTTTTTTTAACAGAAATTGAATTTTATTAATTCAACTCGATGTTTATCTGAAATGTTTATAAAGGTGAATGAACTAGTTATGCAGGTTTTTTTGTGTGTCGTCTTTTTAATATTGTGTTCGGAAGTCATTGTTTATATTATTCTGGTTGTTCGTGTTTGCTATTATTTTTTAATATCGTTTTTTTTTTATTTTTTGCCCTCCTGTGACATTAACTTCAAGTAATTTAATCTCGTCGTATGGATTTAAGCATCGTTGTTACGCTTCTCGGAGCGTGTTTCCGGCTATGGAAATATGTATGAGTTAAATGGAATAAAGAAAAAAAGATCCCCCTTTCATTGCTATATTCATTGTCATCATCTTCAGCATCTTCCATTTAACCTGTCTTCTTTTTTTTTTCTTTTCTTTTTTTTTTTTAGGCAAATAAAAAAGAAGCAAAAATCTTTAAATAAAATTGCATAAAATATTATTGTGAAACGCTGCTATGGTTAACTTCATTTATGCCGACGAATGCGTTAATGAGGAGCTCAAAATTAAATACCACAAATCTCTTCACTATGTAAATATCTGAATTAGATTTCGTGGAGAAGGGACCAGAAGTTTAAAGAAAGATCACGACCCCTGAACGTAAGTGGAGTTAGTAAATGAACATCTCCCCAGGTAGACGGCTCGCACTATTAACCTTGATGACTGGGTAATAAGCCTTGAAGAAGGAGAGGGGTGTGCGGAGAAAGGAAGATTTGTTAATTGGAAAGACACAAGGACAGCCCTTCCTTTACCATGTGCGCACTTTTTTTTGTCTCTCCCTGTATGTTTGTGTGCCTATTTGAGTACGTGTGTGAGAGCGAGAGAGAGGCTTCTCTGCACGTGGTTTCCTTGTTTCGGATGCGAAATTGTTGTTCAGTGTAATTGAAGTAATGAGGAAGTTTCTCCCCCTTCTTCGTCGTTAGAATTACCGAAATACAAAGCTGCTGACATTACGAAATACAACTGCGGCCATATCCTCTTTCTGTTGGCATTGCCTTCTAAATAAATGAATAAAGTTTTCTTTACGAGTATAAGTCATTTTGATATAATGTTTTATGTTATAGAATAAACTCCTAAAATTATTGCACGCCAATTTAGCATTTGTTTTTAATCGAGCGAATTTCAAAAATCTTGAACTACACCGTATGAGTAAATGTTTTAGTTTAATTATTTCCAGTTAAAAATTTAAAAATTATGATGTTGCTGTTTAAAAGATAAAACAACAAATAATATTAAAGTTTTAAATAGTTTTTAAAAACTACTTCAATTTCATTGGAGTAGGAACTTTTTGAATTTTACTGACTGTTTACTTCGATCCGCAATATGTTTATTTAATGTTTTTTTGGTTAGTATAAGTTTTCCTTTTAAATATAGTAATATCAAATATGCAGTATATTTCATAGAACTGTTATTAGAGTGTGGGTTAATGAACTGGTTTATTCCCATCATTTACTAATAAAATACTTGAATGAATTATATCAATTACTTTAACCCGACAAATGACAATCATTTCGGATAAATCGACATGAAAGAAAGACGAAATTATAAATTTAAAATGAGAATTTAAAATTGTGACTCTTTGGTATTTGACGTAACTGATGAGCCATTACATTTTGACCACCTGTTTAATACGATATAGGACCACCTTTTGGCAAAACCACGGACTGCATTGACTCGATAAGGTGCTGGTAGGTAGTCTGAGGTATCTGATACAAGGCACTTATCAGCTCTTCCTGCAGTTCCCATATATTGCGAGATCGTTCAACTGTGCATTCGGGTGTCACAGTTTCTGTTGGAAATCAGCGTATCCGCAAACGTGTGATGGACCAGAAAACGTCACTCACTGGACCACGCAACTTTCTTCCAGTTCTCTATGGTCCAATTGCTGTGCTCCCTGGTCCAGTGTAGGCGCAGATGGCGATGGCGTGCCGTAATAGCAAATACTCGCCTGGTGCGAGGCTCTACATAGAACGCTATGCTGAACTAAGCCCTGAAACACATAGCCTGGGTCGCCACTACAATAGCTGCTGGTGATTTGGGCCACTTTAACCCTTCGTTCACAACGAACAATGCATACTAGTCTTCACTCCTCTCTGGAATCAATACAAACTGCAGGACGGCGACTCTTCGTTTCTCCATGCGTACACCGCTTTTGATTAATACTCACAATGACTGCACTGAATAGCCCACAAAACGCGCCATTTCCTAGATCGACATTTCCTGGCCGTCACGATTTCCCATGCTGCAGTCGAACACTCTAAATTCAGAAACCTAGTCCACTGACAGTATATACAGGGTGTCCAAAAACTCTGGTAACATGGCCGGTATCTCAAAGCTGCCAGGTAGGCGAGATCTGATGAGTGTGGTTTATGGTAATGGGGGGGGGGGATTCATTGCCGCACTCAAATTTGATTTTGATCCCAAAATTTAAGGTTATCCATTTGCTAACTCGAAAACTATTAAAGATTGAGAAAATTTTCCAATTGCTACCCTGTAGAACAACACCATATTAGTCTAAAAACAATTTTTAATCACACCCTTCCCCTTGAAAGATTTTGAGAAAATGGGCGAGAAAGAGTCACTCAAGGAAAGAAAATTCCCAACGGTGTGCTTCGCTGCAATGCAAATGTGTTAGAAATCTCAGCCAACCTGGCCAGCCCAACTAAACTTGAATTGCTCAATAATGTGGTATTGCTCTACAGGGTAGCAATTGGAAATTTTTCTCTATCTTTAATAGTTTTCGAGTGCGGCAATGAATTCCCCCTCTCCCCCCATTACCTAAAACCACACTCTTCAGATCTCGCCTACCTGGCAGCTTTGAGATACCTGCCATGTTATCAGACTTTTTGGACACCCTGTATATGGCAGTATGAGCCGTGTGTGCGCCGTATTTTTTTCTCAGGGCGAGCTCATTATTCTAAATTGGAGGTGGTCATAATGTAATGGCTCATCAGTGTATATTGTAAAATTACTGAATGCTTAGAAAATTCCTTTTTCACTTTCATTAATTCTTAGGAAAAACAAATGAAAATAGATAAATATTTACTCTCTATTATATTCATCACAAAAAAAAAAATCCGTCAAAAAATTGGCAACGCGCTTACCAATATTATCTAAAGCTTTAAGATTCTCGACACATGATGTTCAATTTGAAAATAAAAAGATTTTTAATCGTTGTTCTTTTTTATAGTATTAAAAAAAATTAAATTCTGAAAAATTAAAAAAAAAAAAAATACAATGCTGCTGACTTCCTGTATTTATGACGCCAAAGCAATTTACAATGTTTTAGCCTCAACTGGAAGTAGCGGCAATCATCAACCTCATTTTTGGGCGAGTTATTAGTGTGTCACGTCTCACAAAATTACAGTAGATAAATAGATAAATATATGTATTTCAAGTATTGAAATTCATTATTATAATTATCGAAATTACATCACTCACTTTATGACTTAAAAGCTTCATTTACGCAATTAATTTAATTATTATGTAAGACATCTATTCTTGGCTTATTTTTTAAATTTAAACGTTACTAAATTTTAAAAGATATTATGGTAGACTCACTTTAAAATATTTTTAATTAGAATGCTTCCTTGTATATTTAAAATGTTTTCTAAAATGAATACATCTTATTTATGTTCCTATTGATTTAAAAACTTTATTAATTCCTATGCTCATTTGTGCTTAAGAGACGAAAAATTCTATTTATCATAACTGACATAATCAAGCCGAGAAAGACGAAATCAGACAGGCAAGATAAAATAGAAAGACACGTTATATTTGCTGAGTCGTCTTCCTTGTCACATTTTAAAATTTGGGAAGGGAAATTGAATTTTTGCAAAATTGAATTGAAGTTCCTTCTTAAGTACGTCAAATTAGGAAGTAACAACTCATCTGTCACCGAGAGTCAAAAAAAAAATCTTATCTTAAAGAAAAGTGCTTTTAATGGCGTAAATCTTTTCAATGAAATCAAATTTTGAGTGGATATTATTAGCATTTATTATTAATAGAGGTTGTTACCTGCTTCCCTTAAATGAGTGCTGTAACATAAATTTAAACCCATACGAAAGCCAATTAAGATCGAGATATTCATTATTAAAATTACTTTAGCGATGGCTGTATAAACAATTCTATATTATAATAATAAGCCATGATACTAGCGATTGCTTGGAACATTTAGTTTTTAAAATGTTTGTTGGCCTTTTGTCCAACGTATTTATCATTTATGTAGAGCTGTAGATATACAGTATATGTAATGTTTACTTTTACTCACTCTACACTTAGCCTGTTTACCTGTGAATCTACCGAAAATTAATTTGCTTTAACTTTTAACATTATGGATTAAAAAAAAAATATTGATTGCCTCTTTACATTTACTGTTACTGTTTGATCTGCTTAGTGAATTGCTAATTTTCGTTGGCTAACCTTCATTTAAAAAGTGAACTTATTAATAAGCAAGCGGGGAAGAGTGCCTCCCCCTCCGCCTCAAATCCTTCGTCTTCCAGCTGATTATAATTTGTGATTAAATTACTTGGGATTGATGTCGAATTTCGGCGGATGACTGATTGCATCTCGCGTTCTCGAAATCTTGCTCGTTTCGCCTCATTTTCCCTTTTAATGAGCCGATGATGTGCGATTTTCTTTCATGCCAGTGACTCGACTACTGCACTTCTCCTTTTATAAAGTTTGGAACTGCTTTTGAATTTCTCTTTTCAAGACTTTATTTTTATTTTTTTTTAATTTTGTTTTTGCGCTTCAACATAGAAGAATGCTTTATCTTGTCATGTACGCTAGATGATTTCGCAATGGCTTGAATAAGAAAAAGAACGCAAAGAAGAAGAATTAATAGAAGTGAAATAACAGAGAATAGAAAACAGTTGCCATTCCAGATATTGTATTAATCAAATGATCCTTAATACAGGGTTTCCGAAAAAGAATGACAATATTTTGTGATTTTATAAATTTTTATTTGATTTGACGCAGTACTTGAAGTTGAAGAACAAAATTATTGCATTAGAAGAGCATACCAAAATTATGACACGCCTAATGACTATAAAAGAAATAAGCATTAGAAGAAATCCATATCACATATATAAAGAAGAGTGTTTGTTTGTTTGTTTGTTTCTTATATAAATAGACACAAATGATTGCCCAAGAAGAGAAAAAGCAAGCCCCATGGTAGAAATTGAGGCCTCGCAACGAAAGACAAGACTTCAGCGCAGTTTCCAAATCGTGCGATTTTTGACCAAGTAGCCAACAACCGGATTGATGTAGACGACGATATAGTTAGGGCATTGTCTCTCGAAAAGGTAAAGGAGATACACGTGCCTCTCTTCAGCTCTAAAAGGTGATCAGTCAATTGGCGAAACAATAGATTTCATTGCTCGTTGAGATTGTGCGTTTTGCTTAATTTTCAAAATAGCTTTTTTGTATTGTTTTATGATCGTGTTTCTATCAAAAGTGATTAAAACAGTTTAGATTCTACAGGGTGTATCAGGTTGGATGGTCATAAAGTACCTAGCGTGATCCTTTGCATGATTACAAACTTAAAGTTCTTTATGCAAAATGTTCAAAACTCAAATATTAAGGGTCTAAACATCACGCGAAATATGTTTCATTTAATCTCAACAATTGCCGCCGATTTAATTGTAATCGCCCCTTTGAATTTAATGAACTGCTGGTGCGGAAAGTTCATAAAAGACGTAACGACGCAATTTAAATTTTGAGTTTTCGACGTTTTCGATAAGAAACTTTAAGTTTGTAATCATGCAAAGGATCACGCTAGGTACTTTATGACCATCGAACCTGATACATCCTGTATAAGAAGGCAGTGTGGATGTTTAGAAGCAGTCTACTGACAAAAGGACCCGAGTTTTAGTTTCAGGAAATAGGCAAAGTTATCTTATTCTATTCCAAATCATTCTAAAATTTTCTCAGAAAATGATTTAGTAAATCATTCCAAAATGTATTAAACTCTTAAAACCGTTATTAAGCAAGTTATTTTTTCTACAGCCCTAATTACCCCGTCCAACGCCGTGTACCGTTGCTAGTAGAATATAAATGAGTTTTCTAATATAAATTTCGCACGAGATGAATTGAATCAGTGCATGACAGTTACATAAAGAATTCTTTTGAAGGGTATTCGGAAAATATTAGATAATAAGTACATGGTGTGATCCTTTGCATGATGACAAAGTTCCTTAGGCAAATGTTCAAAACTCAAATGGTCTAAACGTCACGCTGAAAAGCTGGCGGTAAACGTCATTTAATCTCAACCGAGGCCAACGAGAAAGACAGGCCCCAGAGCTGAAAAGTCACTTGGTCCAAAATTCATTATTTCCAACAAATGAAAAAAACACCTTGTTAAAATTAAAGATGGAAACAATGAAAGTTACATTATTGCTAGGATCTATTTTGGTCAGGTGACTTTTCAGTGCCACGGAAAGTTCAGAAATGACGTAAGACGTCATTTTTTTTAGACCCTAAATTTTGAGTTTTAGACGTTTTCGATAAGGAATTTTATGCTTTGGAATCACACTATGTAATTATTATCCTATATTTTCCGATAATACACGCCCGAAAAAATATCTCTGTTTTCTTTTGCTGAAAATGTAATATTCTGTTTACACGACTCCTAATTCATGTGAAGACGAACATTTCAAAAAAATTGATTGGTCACATCTAATCAGTTTGTACAGTACTGCCATCTATCGGGGAGATTCCGCTAGAGATTTTCCCTACTATATTAAAAGGAGTAATTTAAACAGGAAGATAAATAGTTAGAAAAATTTTTTAATACATATTAGAAATCCTATTTAATTGGAAAACTTCGTTTTCTCTGAGGACATGACTCGTATATACGAAGGTTATGATTTTCATTATGAGAGCTTCTAAACGCCTCAGTGTAACAGTACTTGTTATCCATTTAAGCTTATGCCCCTCTCCCTTTTCAGAAATTTATCGGAAACACTGAAATCTTAGTGTTGATGGCCTCAGTACCCTTGCCAAATGTAAGAGTTCCAATGCAATCATTAAGTTCGTGGATTGGTGGTTTTGTAGACCAATTCTTTTTGGACAAACAACGTTTATACCACTTAAACACAGCCCATGGTTTCGTCGCCGTACATTTGTTTAATCATCTGAAAGGCTTCACTAGCTGATTTGCCTAACTTTTGGCTGAACTTCTGTTCGACCGTTGCTCCAATTGCGACATTCTCAAATTCCGCCGCTCACATTTAACTGTCCGTCAAACCATGATTGCAGTTCTGTTTACTCTCTACACACGCAATCAACTCTCCCTGGAACGAGAAAGGAACTTAATAAGACACAATGTGCTGTAGTTTATCCCAGGGACGCTATACACTGAGTCAACGAACTTACTGACTCTAGGGTTATAAAAACGTGTGGTAACTCTTGGAGAAAATGTACAGTTGTTCATGCGTTCAACCCACTATATCTCCATCGTGGTTTAACCATTCATGCACTCTTCCCACCACCTCTACTTATCTCAGAAACAGCTTAAAAAGGGAAAACAGCTTTTCAATGAAATTTTTTAGTAGAACTAACTTATAAAATATCTTAACAAAATAGAAAAATAAACTAAATGAAAATAACGCCTTAAACCCAAATTTAAAAATTCGCACTAAAACGGGAAAGAAAGCTCATCCTCAGGATCACATTATAATAAAACTTTAGCCCGGTGTATGTACAGGGTGTTGCAAAAATATACAGGACAATACTGCTGGGTAGCCTATTCTCTCTCGCTTCAGGGACCGCTTCATAAAATGATAATTGGGAAATTTTATTTTGTTAACCCATTTACGCCGAAATTGATAAAATGGAAATTGAGACTTCGTATCTTAAATTTATATTCTGTAGCATGTAAAGATCAAAAAAAAAAATTTACAAAGACATAAAAAATTTACATCAATGGACGACAGCATATAATTTTAAATAAAATCTAAGTTTGGAATCGCTAGGCCACGGGCCAGGAATTGACGTTACTACTTAGTTTTCTTGTTAATTTTTATTTTTAAGTTATCATGGAGCATGTTTAATTTTTAAGTATCATGAAATAATTGGCTATTTATTGGACTGCATTTTCATTTCATCGAAATTTTTATTGTGAACTTTTTGGACCTTAATTTCAAAACTCAAATTCTTCAAGACCTTCAAAATTCAAAAGTTTTCATCGTTATCATCGTTATCATTTCATATTTTCACCTTTTAAACAAGTGCCGAGTCAACAATGAAGTCCGTTTCTAGGAGGTGTGAAAATTATTGCCAGTACTGTCCAGTTCCCACGAAAATCCCCTGCGTTATTGAAAGTGCTCACTGCGCGCGCTGCAGTCGTGGATGAGCACGTAGCTATGGGGGAGAAAATTAACCGTGTTTTCACATTTGTAATCTTTTAGGTGTAACTTAAAAAATGGTGTATGAGTTATCGTCTAGAAGCCGAGTTCTATGCTAAATTTTCTTAAGCTGGTAGTTGAATACAAGCTGACATGCGGTCAAGGTATACTTTAGTTCACAAAACAAACAACAGATGGCGATACAAGCAAATTAAAACGCGCTATCGTTTGGTTGTATGTGTTCTTGGTGTCAATAAAGAATATTTGTATTGTATTCAATTATGCAAAGGTTATATTCAAGTACCTATACATATTCTAACATCTATACTTAGCAATTTTTTTTTAATTATGTTTTGGTTTAGAATTTAACCTAACTTAACCTAACCTAACCTAACATCCACGCAGACAACGTCGCGGGCAACAGCTATTATACAGTAAAAAGCTGGCATGGACGTCCAATTCTCTTTGTTGCAGTCTTCATTTTGAGCGTTGTTATTTCCTGCGGCTCTCACTGTTCAAATAATAGAAAGATTTCAAGCGATATTGTTTTGACAGCTTGCAAAACAAATAAAAACTTTTTATTAAAAAATTTCTTAGAAAAATAGGAAACTTTTACACATAGCTAGAGGGAGTAAGAAAAGTGAGCTTCAAACCAAACGTCAGTTAATTTTATTGTGTATACTTCACTTGAATTTTATTGTATCATTGAAAAAAAAAATCTATTGAATACGTATGAATTATTTCTAAGGTTTTTGAAGATAAGAGAAGGAAGAGCTAGCGAATATTATGGGGAAAAGTTCCAACATAAAAGAAGAGTAGAGAAAAAAAAGACAATAAAGAGATTATGATTTGGACACAGATGTTTTGAAAAGAATCGAAAAAAGGATTTTGTGGTTATGTCTTGCCCCTTTTTTGTTTCCATCGTCTTTTTATCTGTCTTTTTTTAATATTAAGTATTATTATACTTTTTCTCTTGTGTGTGCGTGTTTGTTTGTGTATCATATCGGTAGAAGGAATAGAGCCATTGAGTTGTGTTGGGCTGGAGGCCAATAACACCCACATCTTTCTGCCAAAGTTTCACCGCTGGCTTCTGCTTTAAAATGTCTGAAGAAAAAATACAAGAAGGAAAGAATGTTAGAAGAAGAAAAAAAAAGCAAATTACAACAGGAGCCAGTGAAGGGAAGTCGTGCTTGATAAGCACATCGGGCTACACTTTCACAATGGGCGAGAGGAACACGGCGGATTAGAGTGGAGCGAACGCTTAAAGAAAAAGAGGAGAACCTCCATCGGGAAGAAAGAAAATAAGGTTTCACAAGGAAAGGCTACTGATTGGATTATTTATCAATAGAAACTCGAGAATGGTATACATCTGGAAGATCTCAATAAGTAATACAGTGCTTACTGCTAACGGGTCCCTTGTAACAATTTGGTATTGATTTTTTTTTTTTACCGTAGTTTTCAGACTCGAAGCTTAATAAGCTTTTAAATATCGTCTCCTTTGAAAGGCTGTTTGAGTTATGGATTAGTTTTTGAATCGTTTGCATAAAAGCGAAGATTAATACAATGGATTCAATTATGATGAAAATGAAAACGTAGTGGTATTAGAAGATTTAAAAAGAATCGATATTGAACACTTCTAATGATCCTTTCATTACCTTTTATGCTTTTATGCAAATTTTCTTATTTCAATGAAAGTAAAAAAAAATTGCTTTCAAAAATTAAAATGTGAAGTGGGAGGATTAAAAGTATTTTCCTCATAGCCCCAAAACGTTCTGGGCTCATTTCCCGAATTTCTTCCGTCCATCAATGAATTACTTTACCATATTAAAAAAAAACTGAATGTCAAATGATTAAAAAACATTAAAAGGAGAACTTAATTAAAAACATTTTTTCTTCTCTTTCCATATTGCTGTTTATAAGGGTTTCGACAAAATTTGCTGAAACTTTGCCAAATCTTTTCCTTCAGTCACGTATTCAAGCAAAATGTTTTCATTCACTAAGGTTTAAACAGTATGGGGTAGGGAGGGAACTTGTTTTTTTGCCAAGAAAGACCTGTGATAAGAGGTTGTTTTTTTTTAATTTTCTTAATTTCCACAAAAAAAAAATCCTTTTCAATATTTATTACACCTTTTTCAATCAATTATTTTCATTTTAACATTTTAAAGAGAAAGATACAAATAGCATTACTTATTAAAGGTTTATAAATGTAGGTTACATTAAAGCCTTCCAAAACGTTTCAAAGTCTTAGAAAGCGCCACATGTTAATGGTTCTACGTCTGCTTCAAACGAGATCTTCATGAAGGAGATTTGTCAACAAGGGAACGACATCCGACAGCAGTGACAGTGACACAAAAGAGCCGAGTCTGCGTCTGATAATGGCCGTTTTCTGACAGTGGAGTTCAGCGGTTGTAGGCCTGAAAAGTTAAGGTGCAAGACCCCCCAACAGGGCACTGGACCCGTCGACAGCTGGCACCACCGACTTTCAATTAAGCCCAGACAGAACTGTACAACTCCGTTATCTAGTAGGCCATTCCAAGAGGAGATAAAGAAGGCAAGTCAATTCATTTCTGCTAAATGGAGGCCAATGCCATTTTTAAAGAGCATCGATACGAAGCGACGCCGAATGCGTTACTGGCAACCGGCAAAATCGCAAGAGCTATTAAAAGATCCTGTCTTAATGATATCAGGAAATATTAGAATAAATTAATATTTAAGGAGTGTTGGAAACGGGCGAGCGCTGATTAGCACCGAGGAGGGGGAAAAACACAGCTAGATTAACGTCTGTAAAGGAAATTAAATTCACTTGAATATACAAATGCATCTGTTTTTAATGAAAAAACGAAAATATATTGCAGGATTAGCATTTAGCTCGTTTTTATATTGTATATTTTAAATTTTGATAGTATTTCAGAATCACCTAGTCTCTCAATTTTCGTAACAAATTAGAAATGAGGGTACTATAAAATCCCCAGAGTAAAAGCAAAAAGAAGGACATAGCTCTCAAATGAAACCTCAATTTTTATATCACTTTTTAATAATATTAGATTATTTTTATCGAGTTAATCGAGAATACTCACGAAACATCTTAAAAACGAAAAATTTTATTTTCGTATTATACAAATTATATATAATCTTATAATTTGATTTATTTTTTATAAGTTTAATTGGTAAATTCCACTAAAAGCAGAAAGTAATTGACGTTTGTAAAAATAAAGAAATCAAAATTAAATACCAACGCTCACCTAGAATATAAATCAATGAATAAATTAGGTATAAAGTCAAAGCAAATTATAAATGGTAAATTCAGATTTTTTCATAAGGGATTGACATTACTATTCTCAATATTGCTATTATCTCTAGAAGACCAATGTGAACCTCAACGAGCTAAAACAGTGAAATTCACTATTCTACCTCGTCAGTCAAGCTGTTATACATGATACACACTAAAATATATCAACTTATTAAATAAATAAATAATTACTAGGAATAAATTAGATAAATACAAAAGCGATAGATACAAGGAATCAATTAGACGTGTTCTATTCTGTGATTCTGCTAATCACAAAGGTCAATTATTAAAGCTCTCCTGTTTAGGTATAGTCGATTATTTATGTTCTTGGCTTTCTTCGATGTTAGCTGGTAGAACTTTTTGTTTGTATGGTAAATGCTATAATTCTGAAATTATTGGTCGAATTACTTCTGGAATCCCGCAAGGTTCACCTCTTCGGCCTATACTTTTTTATTTGTCGTAATCACGTTAACATAATTGTTCAACACTCCAACGTTCAACTTTTACAATATGCCGATGATATCAAAATTTATTCTGTCATTACCTGTAATTATGATAAAATATTATTGCAACGCTCTATCAATAATTTTATTAAGTGGTTAAACAACAATGGATTCAGTCTGAATCTATCCAAATCATGTATTATTAGTTATACAAATAAAACAAATAAATTTGTAATATACAGTTCAAGACAAAGTTATCCAAAAGAAAGATCATATAAAGGACTTTGGTATTCTTTATGAAAGAAAATGATTAGGTAATCGCTAGTATATTTTATTTTATGCATATTTTTATTTATTTATTTTTATTTATTAGCTTAATAATCTTAGGGAAAAATTTTAATCCCCCCCTCCCTTCCAAAATGAAGAAAAAAAAATTCAGTAAATTTTAATCTTTTTAGTTTCTGATAACTCGATGAAAATAATCTTAATGCCGTATTATTAAAAAATTGATGTAAAAATTGAGGTTTTTTGGGGCGTTATGTCCTTCTTTGTGCTTTTATTCTGGGAATTTAGTACTTGGAGATTTTATAGCAGGGGGTTTTCTACCTGGGGGTTTTAAGCCGGCTATCTTTAGAAATATGTTTTGTAATATTTGATTTTTTGAATAAACGATATAACTGTTTTCTAAAATCGTTAATGTCAACACTTAAAAATTGATTTATGGCTGTCATAGGAGCTGAGTCGACCACAAAACGGTAATCGTTTGCATGTATATATTTTTATAAGACGACAAGTTGAGAGAAACACTGAATAAAAGAAAAAGAAATTAATAAATAATAAATTACTTTTCTAGTTTGTATTTTTAAAAAACAGGCATTGTTGAAATTGTCTATTTAGTCTCCCACTATAGTCCACCCAGCCTTAGTTTGTGCGAAATGTGATGGCCGATACGATCAGTAAGTTCGGACTGGCCTTCCTGCTGGATATGATGTATTGTTATCGCGTGTAAAACACAACCACCTTCAAAGTACTTCTCTTCTGCAACTATGCACTTCTACCAATTCGAGTACAGTCGCTGAAAACATCCCTGGAAGCCTTTGGAGGAAATGGTCGTCAGGGTGGCCGTCGCTGCTTCCTTAACCTCAGATGCACTCTTAAAATGGCGTCATTTGAGTTCGTTTTTCAGATGGGAGAACAGGTAAAACTTGCATGGGGCGAGATCGCTGGAGTAGGGGCTGTATGAACGGTTTGAACCTTCCCATTTTAGACAGTGCAGCCTACGTCATGGAAGACCAATATGAGGGAGCATTGTCATGTTACAGTATCCAATCCTTATTTTTCCAGAGTTCTAGGCGTTTCCGACGGACAGCATCGGGGAGATGATCGAAATTCATAGCACAATTTCACATTGCAGGAATTTGAAGATATTTAATTTTGCGATTTCTATATTGACTTACCCTCGTAGATCCTCTCTCCTCCAAGCCTGATTCGAGATATTAGCACAGTCTCTGAACTTATTGATCGTACTAGTATACTTTTTAAGCACAAAGAAAGAGAAATTCTTGGGTGTCGCTGAAACTTTTTTCCAAGAAGAAGGCTAATAATTGATCATAAATGTAACCGATTATGATTTATTAAATATAGAAATGCACCCTCACATTCAGAGAATTTGTAAACAGAATTAGGTGAGGATGAAGTTTCCTTTTCCCGTCCTTACTCCAGAAAAAGCCCTTTTAACACTTCTATTTTAAAATAGACTCATTTTTTGAAAATTTTAATATTTTAAAACAGATTACGGCAAAGCTGCAATTAGGTGGCACTTCATCCAACAAAAAGCTTTAAAATTGTAAAGCACAGCGTGATGGTGTAGTGAAAGCTTCAAGTAAATTTAGAACTCATTTTTCAAACGCCTTAAAAAATCCAGATTTTCGAAGTATCCCATTGAAGTTATGGAAACATTATAGTAATATTCGCATTTACTTGTCGATCTACATTTCACTGAAAGTCAATTTATGAATATATTGGTCATCTCGGCAAGGTAAACTCTTGATCCGGATGGCGTCGAGTTTTCATTTCATTGCTTGTTTCAGAATGTTAATAGCTAGAATGTACTTTAGATGAATACAAACATATTTTATAGAGCATGCGACAAACCGTTGATATTGACCAATCAACAAGCTAATTCGAAATCGGCACGAACTTCGATTTTAGGCAATTCTGATCTTACTTAAGGCGTTTAAGCTAATTCGTACGCATAAAATATTTTGTTAGGAAAAATAAAATCTGTCCACAATAAGTAGATGAAAAAATCAATCCTTATAAGGCGTTTTTCTATTTCATATATTTTCTTCAATGTTTTATACATTTTAATTCGTCAAAAAAACATATTTGCTTAGAATTGGAGCTAAAAGAAGTCTCCTTTATGAATGAAATGCAAGACTTCTTCAAACCATGCAAGACTTTCAGCTCCTTACCAATGATTTTTTTTTTAAATATTTTGAACAAAGAGCTAGATCACTCCTACATTTGTTTTTATCCTGCAAAAATTAATTTTTAAATACTGGGCTTTCATAATAAAAATAATATTTTGAGAACTGAACATAAATGGACAAGTGGAGCAAAAAAGAAATTAAATAATTTCGCTTAAATCCAAATAACTCTAATGGATTCCTGAGGATATCGCTGACGCTGTGAATTCGCTTGGCGTAATTGCTATGTCATGTGAGAGTCGTTCATCAAGGTCCCGTGGCTGGTTGTGGTTATTGCTTTTATAATTAACATCTTGTTGTGGTATGATTAGAGATTGTAGGTGTATTGTTTTTAAAAAGGGTGGTTCAGCCTACGATTTAAAGGAATTTTGGAGAAGCTCTTCTTTCTTCCCACACTTCGAACATACACTCAGATTTTCTTTAAATAAAAAGTTTTTTCGATTCAATTCTCCTTTCTAAAATTAGTTTTTTCTTCTTTCAATATTAAGATTAAAAAGTTTTTCCATTCGGTTTCCCTTGTATTTTATACAGTTTAAAAGCAAAGGAAAAGAAATCGTAAACCTGTTTTCTCCTGAGGATACAGTTACAAAAGCTGCCCATTTCTGCAAATGTAATCATTATGCTCTTAAAGTTATGGGAGGAAAAATTATAACATGCAGGAGAATGGAAATTTAAAATGCAAAAGGCCCCGAGTTTTGCTTTAATGGCCAGGTGGGAAAAGTCTTTTTAAAGGCCGAAATTGCGGTCGGGTGTTCGCCTAAACGACTCGTAGCACTTAAGCCGAGTGCTACAACTTCCTTTCCCATTTTCATTGATGCAGTTTTCGAAACCAATTACTTACCAGTCTAATATGCTAAGCCTTTCTAATCTTGTTACCTACAAACAGCGAAATATTGTGAGAAGTTAACGCTAACATAATTTAGGGAATAAATTAAAATGAATAATTTATGAAGCCTCTGATCAATAGCAGAATAAACGATTAAAGCTCAGAGGATATTTTTTAAATAATAAATGAAATTATCCCCGCATTCAAATTAATATATTTAAATTTTTGTTTGTTTTAGATTGGATAGATCATTTTTGACGAAATTTAATTGCAAATAACGGAAATCTCAAGTTGTGTTTCAAAATTCACTTTTTTACAAGAGAGTAGTTTTGTTTGTTATCTGCCAGTTTTGCACTTTGCTTAGAGCGCATATTGAATTAGTTTGCAATTGAGTCTATTTTTCGTTGTAACGCATTAATTTCATTGATAATTTGATATTATTACGGAATCAATATAAATCACACTAAATTAAACTTAAGCTTATTATTAATTAAATATTAAAATGAAATTTATAAAGTAAGGATTAAGTAAATAGTAAGCTTGAATTAACTTAAAATACTTGCGATCAATTACTTAAGCTTCGTTCTCTTCAAAGATACGTTCTTGTTTGCATTTATAAATTTTTCTCTTTCTATCCTTAAAATGACTCTTTGGGTCATGGGCATATTTAAGTCAATACCTTAATATGAATGGTTTTAAGTTTATGATATTTTGTTTCCTTTTCCTGGGTGCAAATGATCATCGCAGATGACGCACCCATAAATTAAATTTCCATTCCATTCCTTCTTAAGGCGATGTTTCTCTTGTTACTTTCAGTTAGATGTAAAGTAGGAGAAAGAATATTGGAATTGATATATTGACGACGATAAAAGAAATAAAATACAAAAGAAATAATTCCACGTGAGTTCTCTGTATGTCATATTGTATCCAAAGCTTCTCGCAACCTCCACTCTACATGGAATTAAGTTAGGTTAGATTAGGTAATGAAGAATAACATAATGAATATTTTATATTTTTTATGTTTGGTATATGGAAGCATTTAAGTTCAAGACACATTGTAAAAATATAAATCGTTATCTTTATAAATACAGGGTGATTCAGAAAGGTAGGTCAAGAATGAAATACCATGTACAGTTTGTAGCGAGGAACAAATTTTTTCCTATAAACATGGCTCCGGAAATGCATCCTTACAGAGATAATGCAACTTGTACGAGGTAGGAATGACATTACAGTAGGTGTTCAAAATGCCGACCCTGAGCCTCGATGCAGGTGTTTATGTCTGCGAACGAGATTCTCGCGAACTCTGGTTGAAGATGTCCGGAGAATCACTGACTTCTCCACACGCTGTTGGTAAATCCTTTCCGCTTCAGTAGCATTACCTTGTGCCTCGCCGTAGACGAGATGCATGTCCGCCAGCTCCGCATTAGTCAAGCGATCCATTGTACGACAATGGAGTTACATGTTTCGTTTCCTCTCTTTTAAAGATGAGAACACGAACAATTTACATGTTTAGATCCTAATTTACATGGACCCTATCATTGCATCCGTCCGGGTAACGCACACCCATTCCTACCTCGTACAAGTTGCATTTTCTCTGTAAGGATGCATTTCCGGACCCATGTTTATAGGAAAAATATTGTTCCCCGCTACAAACTGTGCATGGTATTTCATTCTTGAACTACCTTTCTGAATCACCCTGTATATAAAGAAGCTGGTTGACTGACTCATCAACGCACAAACAAAATCTACTGAAGCCACAAACTCGAAACTCGGTGAGGTCATAGGACGGATAGCGTAGGGGCGTGCTAAGACGGGGGGTTTTCGAAATTCGGACCCCCTGCCCACCCAGAGGGGGCAGAAAGGAATTGCACGTTCGGTCGCTTGGTTCCGCACCCAATAAACGCAATGTTCGAAATTTTGCAGGAAGGTTTCTAGCTACCGTGCCAGAAAAGTAGTTTCCCCGATTTTCGATATTCGAATTTTAAAGGTGCGAAAACTGAAAAAAAAAAATCGATTTTCGCGGGTGTTTCACAAAATTTTCTGAAATTTTGATGCAACTTCGCGGGGAATAAAGTTAAAGTAACGAAATTCGGAAGGAAGGTTCTCGGGGATATTTCCAAAACAACAATTTCTGTTTTTTTCGATTTTCGCTTTATGAGGGGCGCCAGGAGGGCCCAAAGATTGGGCCTCCGTTTTGTGTTTTTGCAGAGAGCTTCGAAATTGAGCACGAGGCTGTAAAAGACATATATAAAAAGGGAGCATTCGTTGAATTTTGAAAATCGATTATTAGGGGGGCAGAAATCAAAAAAAAAAAATCCTTAAATAGGCCTAATTTTGACGTTCGCGTCCGGTCAACCCCACTCTATGGCTGATTCACGTAAGAATTTCACATGATTTGCAAAAATCGTATGTCTGTTTTTTTTTTCTTATTTTACCCCTTTGTACGATTTCGCGCAGTTTTTCCAGTATTTCGCGAGTAGAAACAGCTTTAGAATAATGAAATTTGATACGGTGATGGCAATTAACGAGACCAACTGTCTGCTTGGTTCATTTTTAATTATATTTGTTCATTATAGATGAGCAAAACAGAATGCGAGTAAATAACTATTCCTGTTATAGTTTGATTGATTTTCAAAAGATTAATTTGGCACGATTCAAGCACTTTTACAAGAACGAAGTGTCTATAGAGCATAGAGCTTATACAAGAGGACACCAAGTATTGGACCTTATCCCTGAAAATGTTATTATTATTATTAGTATTATTATTATTATTATTATTATTATTATTATTATTTCAATTTTGAATGTTTTAAATTTGTATGTAATCTCCTTAATTGTGGAATTGATGCTCCCTCTATTTTGGAACTTTGTTCACTTAATTGTAATACTATATGCAGAGATTATAAACTTTGGTATATCTCCTCTGTTAAGGGAATTATTAGATTTTTTTGATTTTTTTAATACTATTTGTACAGATGAATTTAATATTTTTTGTTGCTTTAATCTTTTTTAAAAACATTTTGTAAAATTTATCTTATGATTTGTTTTTGACTGATCAGGTGGAGATATTTGATTACTTCAGAGTTGTAATTTTTATACTCTAGAATAAAGATTTTCATTCATTCATTATATGTTGTATAATAATAATAATAATAATAATAATAATAATAATAATAATAATAATAATAATCACTTATTTGCTTACGTCATTTTTAGGTACACTAGATACCGCGTCCGTTTCAAGCAGAATTGGTACAATAGATATCTTTTGTATCTATGATGTACCCGGAGAAATTGGTGAAATCTAAACTGCCTCATATAGCGATAACTTTATATACTCGATGCCATTTAGATAAATTTCGGACGTCACCTTATATTCCTTAAATTCTAGATTTTCTGATATGATTTATACAACTGATATCAAAGGTATAGAAATGATGGCTACCAGCAAATTTCTCATCAGCAAATGAATCAGTTCTTTCAGTAAATTAGCTTCTTTAAGTATCAAATTAACAAGGAAAAGAAGAGCATAAGAGTAGTTTTAAGAGCATTTCAAATAAAGTAACGTTTAAATGCATGCAGATGTTAGTGCCCTCGTCATAGTCACCGTTGATATATTTTATGGTGAAGTCATGTTCAACCTCATAAACAAGTGGTGGCGTCACTGCAAAAAAATTGTTTGCTACATGTAGATTATTTATCGAGTTGAAAAAAGGTAATAAATAATCATTTTTTTTAAGTACGTCTCCCAACTTTTCTTAAATTCCGCACAAAAAGGGGGAAAAGCAACGACGAGATCATCTTTCGTTTCTACAAATAAATTTGGAGATTCTGTCAAAGGCAGGAGAAAAAGTTGGATATTTATTCGAATACGTTGCATTAAATTTTAATTTTTCTTCTGTGATAAATGAATATATGTTCTTTCCCTTCTTACATCACTGCTTTGGAAACTCTCGTTTTTATGTACCTTATTCGAAAGGTCAATAGGTCGACTTTCTTCGCAAGCATTTGTGATCCTGAAATATTTCAAATGCTAGGGTTCCATAGGTGCTTAAGAAAAAAGATATTATTTATCGCTTTATTTCACATCCTGGTCTTGTTAGAGCGAAAAAATTCTGTTTTCAGATCTTAAAGTATAAAGTTCGTTTAACTTGCGCTTTCTCCTTTAAAGCGTGAGAAAACAAGAACTGTAAATGACATCAACTATCTAGTCGTGATTCTCTTTTGTAGCATTACTACTTTTTTTAATAACTGGTAAATGGATGGTAATTATGAGAACCTGTCCTTCACTGTCATATTATCTCTTCCATCCCTTATAAATTTTACAATTTCTTTAAATGGATAAACTTGTTACCTAACGTCGGAGTGAAACATTATGTATTCATATTGCTCGAATTGGGCACTATTGCTTAATAAAAGATTTACTTCAACATATGGTAGAGCGGTAATAATATTAAGCTAATTTCTTTCGTAGAACGATTTTCAACCATTTAGGAGGATGAATTTTTAAATTCGTTTTATTCGTCTATTTGCATCCAGTCACATTGTCTCAAGAAATATTAAAAATGAATAAATTTTTAGGGGTCGTTAAAATTTGACTATCTTATTTCAAAATCGTTTATAGTGAAAAATTATTTTTATCAAACCTGAGAAGCTCACGGGGTGATAATAAAATTCCGAACGGAAGCTGATATATAGATTCCGCCAAAAAATGTATAAACACATTATACAGGGTGAATACAAAAGTCTGAACCCCCCCTTTTATTTTTTGAACCGAAGCAGATATGTCAATTTTGATGAATCCAATGAATAGGAAGTTGTGGGTGGCCTATCCCATGGTGCACTTTCCATCATCCCAAATATGCAAATTAGGACACATTCAAAATTTATCTCAAAAACCGTAAGGGATAGAGAAAAAAACCCAATTGCAAACTTGTTCAGCACAAAAAAGCAAACAAAAGAAAAAAATTATCCAAATCAGACCAACTAATCACCCACAATCACGTGGTGAACTGTTTGTAACTTACAAACAGGGGGTGGCCGTGGCCTGGTTGTCTCGTCGGTTGGCTTGCCAGTCGATGGAGTTCAGCAACTTCAGGCGCGGCCAGCTGCTGGTTGGGTGACGGCCTGGGCTTGAGGGCCACCGCTGGCGGGACAGCTATTTGGGGCGCGGCTGTTGGGAGACCTTGGTCTGACCCATTTGCCGATTGACCATAGCTGGTGTTCCAGCGGTTGGTGACAGCCTCCGGTTCGTTTATTCCCAGCAGCTCTTCCATCATGAAATCCCCCGTGCTTCGGAGGGCACGTTAAGCCGTCGGTCCCGACTGCTACTGTCGTCTCGTAGCAGTCGTTATTATGGGATGGCGCAAAACTCCCTCGTAGGAGTAGGTGCCGCAGATTATCGCTTGATAATCTACCCTCTGTACCAGATAAGATAAGAAACTTACAAACAGTCACACTGCACAAGGAAAACTGAATGTTGATATTTCCACCAAGTAAAGCATGCAAATCAAAAAATTAACATAAATTACCATACTCACATTCACTTTCATGCGGAAAAGCAAATAAAAGGCATGTTTCAGCACACAGAAGACAGAACAATTCCAGGATGGCAAGCTACACTGTTCCGGAAATGGCCAACATGATCACGTCATTGTAGGTGATTGGTTGGTCCGATTTGGATGATTTTTTTTTGTTTTGTTTGTTTTTTTATGCTGAACAAGTTTGCAATTGGGTTTTTTTTCTCTATCCCTTACGGTTTTTGAGATAAATTTTGAATGTGTCCTAATTTGCATATTTGGGATGATGAAAAGTGCACCATGGGATAGGCCACCTACAACTTCCTATTCATTGGATTCATCAAAATGGACATATCTGCTTCGGTTCAAAAAATAAAAGGGGGGGTTCAGACTTTTGTATTCACCCTGTATGTCATCTATAATTTTTTCCGTAATAGCAAACTCGAAAGTTACATCCTAATATTATTACATGCATTGAATGAAGACAATCCCGATAAAAGAAGACCACAACTGCCACCTAAACATAGGAGATTACTTGATAAGAGTTTGCTAGGAAAATGCATAGGAGCAACTGTTCACCGTAATTGTAGAAGTCAGAGACATTCATCGTTTGATGTCTGTATGAATTTAGTATTACAACTTCTATGTAGTTTTTTTATTTTGTTTAAGTGTGTATACATTTTTTGTGGACTCTGTAGGTAACATGTATATCCATCCAATAATATATCGTTTAAAAATACATTACGTGCGACGGTTCATATTCAGAGATCTCATAGCCACTTTAAATACACATATACAGAGTGTAGAGGAATTTCCCGAAAGAGCCAAATAACTTTAGGATAAAAGGTACTAGAGTCATAAAAATCAGGTCTATCTATAGGAAAGTACTGATGCCCAATTGAATAAAAGTATTCCAGTATCCCTAGTGTAAGCACTGAGATGATACGAAAACTAACTGTTGAGTCAGGATAGAGATTCCATTTACAAACTTCTAGAGCGTGACCGATTTATCAAAAATCCACTCTTTGCATAAAGAAAACAAAAGCATAAAACTCATAAAACAGGGGAGAAAAGAAAAATCTATTCCTACAATAGCAAACGTACGAAATCGTTCCTATTTAATACTTACCACAATGGAAAATTGAATAAAATTAAACAAAACAATCATTAAATGCCACTTCGATCATTCCTTTCTTCGCCATACATGGATTTTTCTAAAGTTACTCGACTGTTTCTGGAATTTCTTCTACGTCCTGCATATGCAAATAGCCAATGGAAATTGATATATTTTACACTTTAAACACAACTTTTTAATACATATACGTAAGAAAATGACAGTTTATTCGTATTAACATAGAAATATATCAATATACCAATTTTCATGTTATTTCAAAATTGGCTATTTCGCTTCTATGTATATGCATGTGTATTTAATGTGCCTATGATCTCATTTTCCAAGAATATGTGCCATCGTCTTCGTTTGTGCAAGCAGGAGAATGGGGGGGGGGGGGCAGTTTGAACATTTATTATAGGCTCAATGTCGCATTGATTAGAGAATATCCACGGCAAATTTATCTATATTACATACAGGGTGTTTCTAAACGGAAGGACAATAAATACCTAGCGTGATTTTTGCATGATGACAAAATTCCTTAAGCAAAAATGTTCAAAACTCAAATGTTAAAGGTCTAAACATCACGCGAAGTTTGCTGAAAACCTGGCGAAAACGTAATTTAATCTCAACAAGTGGCGCAGTTTATTATTTTGTTAAGTGGAATAGACTGAAATGCTCGTTGATTAGGACATTGTTTTAAAACACAATGTACATGTGATCACAGTAAAACTTCGCAAGCACCTCGAAAGGACAGGAAACCTAATACGTAAAGAAAAGTTCCAACAATTGAAAACACGCAGCTCTACAGCAATAATGTGCTTTTGTTTTGACTAAATGCGCTGCATCATTGTGACGTCGTACAGTACTACTTATTAACAAAGCACTACATTGTTTTTTAAAACTTCCTCGCCCCTTTGAATTTAAAGAACTGCTGATGCGGAAAGTTCATAAATGACGTTTTTTTACACTCTCAATTTTGAGTTTTCGACATTTTCGATAAGGGACTTTTTGCTTCGATTGATGCATGGAATCACGCTATGTATTTATTGTCCTTCCATTTAGAAACCCTCTGTATATCTTTGGGTGAACTGACTTTTGCATCATTCTATATAAATTTAGACCAAAGGTGGTCCAGCAGTCGAACGCGAAGTTGAAAGTGGTAGATTGTAGTAAATTTTATGAAAAGCATTGCAAGACTATAATTTGAGGTTGTATCCAAAAAGTCCGACCGATGCCGACCGCAATTGCTCAAATCACATGATATAATGGCAATGTACGTGCCTGATTGTTTTTTTATCGGTCGAACTGTATACACACAGCCTTGATATATGAGAAAAAATAAACGAGAAAAAAATCCGGCCAATAACTATGGCGCTAGCTCATTAATCTTAGTCTATTGCTAATGTTTTAGAAAATAGGAAGTAGTTCTTAGAGCGAAAAAATTTGACCATCCCTGGCATAAATCCTTGCATTAGCTACATAACTTAAATAATCGCCTAAACTGTAAAACAGCCATATATTCAATGTTTCAGTGTTTGTTAAAGTGTATATGAAACTACTTCTTCCCTTTAAATCTGAGCGCAATCGCTCACACTTTCAAAAAAATATTACAGATAAGGATACTTTGTCAACGGGAAGAAAGCTGATATGGTGCATCATAAACGAAAACCATGGTGCATCATTTCAATATGGAATATACTAAATTTTACAAATTTGTCTTGATTAAGAGCTGAATTCATGATATATATACTTGTATATATAAGTAAGAAAGTAATCATTTTGGCATTTTTAAGTAAGAGAAGGTCCTCTTCGAAATAATTTTCTAGATATAGATAAAACTGAGTTGTTTTAGACAAATTAAATTGAACTATAAAATATCTTTTGAAAAATATTTAATGAATTATATAGGGCCAACACTTATATTTCATATTCAGGTAAATGAAGTTGCAAACATGAACCGTTTCTTTAAAGTTGACGATTTGTTTTTGCTGCTTAAACTAGCTTCATATGAAAAGAAAATTTCAACCCTCCTTGCAAATACATGTACTAGTTTTATATAAAAACAAACCCACTCTTTCTGAGAAATGCATTTAAATTTTGTTAAAAATCTTCTGGCAAAAAGCAGAATTGATTATGTAGATCGCAGACTACTTGGACGTTGGACATGAACGATATTTACGTTGGACTAATTTATGGTGTCCAAAGATCCCTCGAGTACTAATAACAAGTCCGAGACTAGAATTGTTAAGGAACAACTCAAAAAAAATTTTTAGCATTGAAAATTGCAGAATTATTCAAATGGCGCATTTATTCAAAGCTGTTCATCGTTTCTTAGAACGTAACGAAAACGAAGAAGAAGAAGAGAACGAGTCTGTTGGGCAAGGTGCCAAATGCGGCACTACTTTCCCTCCCTTTCTTTCTTCTTCACTTTCTTCCTTTTAAACTAGTGATTTCGTTAACTGGAGTTTTTTTTACCGTCCCGAAGGACTCGTATTTTAGTTTCGGATAAATAATTGAACCGGAGAAACGATTTATACGAAAGTCTTGCGGAATTGAAGCTCTGCCGCGAGCTATTCTTAAAGTGAATCACTTCCATGCACCTTATTAGAGAGCCTTTTGTTAAGCGCACAAGCGTTAATTAAAGAAAAAGAAGGAACCATAAAAATATCAGAATTGTACTTCTATTCGTAGGCGTCTTTTTTTTTTCCAAACCGATACACATTGTTAAATGCTCCTATTAAATAAAGCGAAATGACAATTGATTAACGCACATGGAGTTGGGAAGATGATGTTTAAAAAAAAATCTGTTTTGAAAATGCACCGTCCTTTTTAGACAAATCAGTAATATTAATCTGATCGATAAAGCACATGTAGCATTACTGTAAAATAATCATTAGAAAATTATAACTTAGTTCTGTATCATAAACCTGAATTTCTCGATTCTGTATATTTCATCTTCATTTTCCATTCGTGGATTCTTATTTGTTTGACATTTGGTTTATTAAAGGTCCAAAAGATCATAAATAAATGCTCTTTCAGATCATAAACTAATTCGAGATATATTTAACAGAAGAGTTTTATTTTAACATAAATAAGTCAACTAGAGATGACTGTTTTCATATATTCTTTTGTCTGAAACAATACGCAGAGCTCATCTTCCGAAAATAAGATTCTTCATGAGGCTGTAAATAATTTATACGTGTCCTTCGTTTTCCGATTAAATTATTACTATTGTTAATTTGCTGTATAAATTTATAAATATAAACTATACTAGCTTTATCCCATTAGAAATATCTAACTTTGTTGCGCTATCTTGTTCTATCCTCTCCAGAACCATCATCGTTTTGGTAATGTTGGTTCCTTGAAATGCACTTGATATATTTCTATGAAAAACTGTATAATTTATTTATCAAGATAGTACAATCTGCTTTTCAGATTTAGACGATGACTCAGAGAAACAGAGTTGGTGGCGAAATCAATTTCCTAAGAAATTGCTTGATATTAACATTGCTAAGGCCTTGACATTCTGAAATTTTCTCTGAAATCGCATTTTGTTCGATATAAATATTTAACATCAGTGATCTGAATTAACCATCTAAAATCGGAAGATGACCGTATCCAAATAAAATTAATGCCAGATTCAAATATGCTCTAAAATATACGGGTAAATATGTATATATTTTTCCTGCTGGATTCAAGAATAGTACTTTTGAAAGTAAGGACTCGAGCTAATCGCTTGTACAGGGGCTGTTGGAATGTCAAGCTTTATTCTGTCGATAGCGAATTGTTCGTTTGAGTCATATCGCTCATAAAAAATGTCATTTGGAAAAGTGCCGCTTTTATTGCTTCCCATTCAGTAAACCAAAATGATTTAACTTAGGAGATACCAGAAGTAGATAGCGAGAAAGTCGAGCGAGTGAACAGTGGCATGTTTTATATGTTGAATTGTTTTTAGTTTATTTGGGGTTTTTTTTAATTCTCAAATACAAGGTTTATCTAATAGCAATGGGACATGGTCGTTAAAAAAGCAATTAATTTATTTTAATCGACGAACATAGGAGGAATCGTAAATGAGCGCCAAAGTCCCCTTCTGAAGACAATAAACTTCTTTAATAATTGCAGTAAAGAGGTTTACTTGCCCATTGCTTTATTTAATTAGCCCATAGTGACCATGTGGCATGTTTATGGCATTAACGTAAAAAAAAACTTTTTCTTCAAAACTTATTGTTATTATATTAATGCGGAATCATGTTTACACTATCAGCTTTATTGGGAGGTCTGCCCGTGTGATTTGAACTCTTTCGTTGCCTTCTCTCTCCTAATTTTAATTAACGTTTCTTCTCATTAACAAAAGATCTTTGAGCGTCAGCTGCAAGGGAACAAGCCTTTCGGATTTTTAGTGGTAAAATTTCAAATGACTTGTGCAAACATTTTCATAAGGCGGATAGGATCTTTTGAAATATCTGTTTCTTGAAAAATGTTCTTTTCCTTTAAATTGGATTTCCTACTTTAAACGCATATCTACAATGAAGTGATACAGGATGTTTCTAAATTATCTCCCGTATTATACATGTTTATTACTCAAAAGCTATTACAGATTTTAACGTGATTTTTTTTATTCACAAAGAAAAACTCAAAAAGTTTCTTAGCATGCCTTAATAAATTTCAATGTGCCCCTCATTTATGGCGTGAAGGACGTCAAAGCGAAACTCGATTTCCTCCCATGTTCGGGCTAGCATTTCAGGGGTGATTTCAGCGATTGTTTCAATTATTATGTTCTTGAGTGTTTCAATGTCATTAACGTTGGTCTTGTACACTCTGTTTTTCACATATCCCCAGAAGAAAAAATCCAGAGGGTTCGCATCGGATGAGCGAGGGGGCCAAGGGATTGGCCCATCCCTTCCAATCCATCGTCCTGGAAAGTTCGTATCAAGGCATTGCCTAACTTGTAGGCCCCAGTGAGGAGGTGCTCTATCTTGTTGGTAGACTATGTTGGGCCGCAGTTCTTCCACCTGTGGGATCAGGTAGTTCTCCAGCATATCTAGGTAGGTTGTAGCGGTAATGGTGTCTTCAGCGAAAAAGAAAGGTCCGATTACTCGATCATGCATTAAACCACACCAAAATGCTAGCCCGAACATGGGAGGAAATCGAGTTTCGCTTTGAGGTTCTTCACACCATAAATGGGGGGCACATTGAAATTTATTAAGGCATGCTAAGAAACTTTTAGTTTTTCTTGTGGTGAATAAAAAAAAATCACGTTAAAATCTGTAATAGTTTTTGGGTAATAAACTTGTATAATACGGGAGATAATTTAGAATAATATTATATTTGGTTATCTCTCAATAATGTCTAGAGAACGGAAGTCATCGTAAGGAAAATGATGTTACAAAGCTTTTTTGGTGACAGTTAACTTAAAAGATTGAAGGAATTGTTCAGATATCCTATTCCTTCAAAAATACGAAAACGTTGGTTAAAAGTAGAATCTGAAATAGAACAATCCAGGAGCAATGGATGCAGATCTTCGTTCGTTTTTGTCCAAATTATTACCAAATTTCAAAAAGAACTCTAAGATGCGTAAAGAAACTATAAGACCATGCAGTAAGTGAGGATCGAACAGTTTGTCTTATATTACAGTTGATTGAAAAAATCGTACATACAAGAGAAGCACAAAACTGAAGTGAAGACAATGGATGGTGATGTATTTGTACGGTGATTTTAAACCTGAAATTGCCTGTAAAGAAATGATAAGATCAGTTACACAAATCACTTACAAGTATGATCAGAATAATAGACCATCTTCAAGACTAAATAGGCGTGAAAGGAGATGCATGCTGCAACTGGCTGAACAGTTATAAATACATACTATTCCTAAACTCTTCACTATCAATATTACCTACCCGGCTCTGGAAAGTTCAAGAGAAAAACCGCAAGAGCTATAGGACGATCCAAGAATTTCTTACACAATGTTATTGCAAAAGGAGAAAAATACGGGATCAAAAATCGCTCAGGGTGTACCCGGCGAGACTCTCGACAGGTCTTTCGACTCTCCACAATTCAATGAATGTCAATAAAAGCGATTGCAAGAAAGTTAAATAAGAAGGCAAGGCACCAGACATTTTGGACATCACTCCGTAAAGATGAAAGCTTACCGAAGTTAACAGAACAGCATAAAGCTGATCAAGTTCAATGAGCCTAAGAACACATGTCGTGGACAGAAGAAAGAAAGTTTGTAGCTTTTTCCAATGAGAAGAAGTTCAATATGGCCCTGATGGCGATAGCTCTACTAGTCTAATCTGAGACGGGAACCAAAGGTCAATTGGATGGTGGTCCTGTGATGGTCTGGAGGGTATTTCGTATGCTGGAAAGGTCGATTTGATACGAATTAATGGTCACATGAAGTCTGAACACTTGTATGATCATTTAATACCATTTGGACCGTTAAATGCAGGAAACGATTGAGGGTTCCAGTAGCACAATGCTCCATATCATGTGTCAAAGTCCACGACTAAATAGTTCAAAAAAAAAATCCATGTCATGTCATGGCCATCACGCAGCACAGACTTAAATTCTATGACAAAAACCTATGGGGGTTGATTATCAAAACGTGTTTATGCAAATAATAGTCAGTTCTCGCATGTTAAAGAACTAGAGATCGAATGGGACAGACTTAAGCCGACTGTGCTTCTAAGATTAATGGACTTTAAGCCGAATCGACTAATTTTCATGAACGGAAAGGCTATTGATTACTAAGGGTGCTTCGGTGTAACTGGTCTTATATTTTCTTATGTTTGTTTTTGTTATTTTCTACAGATGAAGTTCCTGTAAACACATAAAATACATAGTTTGCATTTATTTTTTTTGCGTATAATGTAAATAAAAGCTGATAAATCAATCCGAGTAAAAAAACAAATTGTTCAATTCCAAAATATTGCAAGGTCTTATAATTTCTTTACGCAGCTTACTTACAAAATGAGATAAGAGATAACTTTAAATTAATTATCTAGGCGTATTTTCATTTCATGATAATTAAATATTTGTAAAAACATTTACTAATTAATAGTTATTAAACTAGGATCTTTATTTTCCCAGCGGGGTTGCAAAGCTTCAGTTGGGGAATAGAGTCTTCTATCCGATAAAGCTGAAACAGAGAAAGGGGTTAACAAAGAATGACATTTGGAATTAACTTTGGTAATTCAGATTTCAAGCAACAAATTTTTAATGAAAACGAGAAATTTCTTTGGCTGAATTCCAGGTAATCAGCTCTCAAAACTGTAATGGGATTCTTGGAACTGCTTTTATTATTAACCTGAATGGATGCTGCTTCGTTAGTAAAATAGTTTATGAGGACGTAAATGACAAAAGGTTTTCCTCTCCTGAGGTTTGTAATATAGATAACATTAAAAAGGAAAAAGGATTTTTAAAGAAGAAAGGAGAACGAAGGAAGGTGCGTGTCTGTTCATTCCTCTCCGCAATGGATTGACAGTGTCATCAATTATCGAATTCCACTTATATCTTGAGAAATTGCTTTCTTATCTTCAGTCTATCACAGTGTCTGATCTCGTGTCTGGGTCTAAAGAATTTTTCAAAGGTCTTAAGTCGAAGTAATTTGCAAGAACATTTTCCCGTCTTTTATTAAAATCTTTATTGCTCTAGTGATTGTTAACACGGATTACCATTTTTTTAAACCCCAGAGTACTGAATTAAAATTTATCTTTCTACAGAGTTGTCCATAGTTCTTGAGTCATATTTTGTAAGACTATACCTTTTAAACAAATTAACTTATTTAAACACAGTAAGCAGTAGTTGACAGAGTAATAACGTGGAAAGATAATAAGCGACATTTCACGCAACATACTTTTTATTATTGTATCATAATGGTGAAAGAACGTTTGTCTTTAGAAAAATGCATACATTGTGTAAGGTTATTTTCACTAATCAGCAATGTTATAGAGGTGTGTCCACAAATGTTAACAAAGTTCGGATTACCACCTATAGACTATCTAACAAGTTGTTTAATAGGACTGGAAGTTTGGTAGTGCGTCAAAGCCTTACGCTTTAGTATTTTTTTTCTGTAGGTTCATCTGAAGAACAAGCATCCTATCGTAAATATTAATCAATTTAAGAACTTCATTATCTGCTTAAATATCTGATATGGTTCCGACTGGGGGCTCCGAATATTCAACTGGTATTCAGAATATGTGGGATGTCCAGGGAAAAGATAAAAATAATTAAAAATAATTTTGACCCAGAAGCCGTTGACCGATTTTGCCCAGCAATGAACTCTGGCTGGCCTCTTGAATGCTAGAACACCAACCAAGAGACACTTTGTATTAACATAAGTACCGATCGGCAATAATAATTAAGTAGATATTCGCTAACAACAATGATAAATCTACCAAATACTTTAATAAAGGGTGTATCGGAATAAACTTACAGCATGAATTACTAAAGCCAGAGAAGCAATATATGGCCCATGAACATAAGGTCACAAACGCTTCCTTCTGGAGATACAACCGTGCGACGTTGTCCTACACGTCAACTGAACACAGTTACGTTGTATGCCCATAATCGAGGCGTGCGTGATAATCTTATCCAACCTTCATTGTTTATTTCACCCCCGTACCAGATGTTGATACTCTTCGCCAGCGGATCGTGGACAAAGCGATTTCATCCGTAACACACCCGGTATTTTCCAACGGGTTCGCCAGTCAATGCAATGACGTGTGTAGGCCTGCGTGGAATCTAACGGAGGTCATTTCGTGCATGTACTTTAGCACGTCTGGACTGTTCTGTTACTGTACAAGCCTGAAATAAACCTAGTTTGTAACGCTGAACGGATTTGATGTAACAATTGCGCCAGCTATTGTAGGACAACGTCGCACGATTGTATCTCCAGAAGGAAGCGTTTGTGACCCTATGTTCATGAGACATACAGGGTGATTCAGTCAATTTCTGACCATTTCAGTACTATGATTTATTCCCATTAATGTTTACAAACTTAGCATTTCAGTATGATATTTTAGGCAGTTCGGAGTTTTTATTCCCGTGGAAAAGTGTTGATGATATGCTAAATGTGGCCACCACGAACGTTTTGAACTGCTTGCAACCGAATGGTGAAGTTGTTCATAACTTTATCCAGGATTTCTGCATCCACGATGCTTTGTCGCAGCTGGTCTAGGGTTCTTGGTGCTGTAGTGAATGCACTGTCCTTAAGGAACCCCCAGAGATAAAAATCACATGGGTTTAGGTCAGGACTCGTAGGGGGCCAAAGAAAGCCACCCCCGAATCGATCTGGAAACCTGTTTGAAATGACACGATTTCCGAATTTCTGATTGAGAAAGTCTAGCACTTCATTAGTGGTGTGAGGCCTAGCCCCATCCTGTTGAAACCATTGATGTCGAAGCGGTATACGCCTCCTTCGTAGCTCGGGGATGAAGAAGGTTTCCAACATGTTAAGGTAAGCCTGTGACGTTACGGTGCCCTCAAAAAAGAACGGACCAATGATGCCTCTTTTGGAAATCGCGCACCAAGCCATAACCTTTCGTGGATGAAGAGGTGACTTATGGATCTCATGAGGGTGCTGGAACCCCAAAAACGAACGTTGTGTTTATTAACGTCACCTGACAGATGGAAGAAGGCCTCATCTGATACCCACAGGTTGTCCACAATGTCCTGATTGGCTTCCATTTCTGCTCCAAACTCCATCGCAAATTGTTGTCGCTTCTGTCTTCCAGTGTCTGTTAATTCCTGATAAACATGGATCTTATACGGGAACAGGTGTAAATCCTTTCTCAAAATTCGCCACGTCGTGGTATACGACAGCCCTTCTTCAATGGATTTTTTGATAGAGGAATCGACCAACCTTGTGCGAACATTTTTGACAACTTCGGCCGTTCGAACACGAGCTTCGCTCCCGCCTTTTTTCTTGCCTTTAACACATCCAGTGGCACGAAATTGCTTGACAAAATCCATGATTGCTTGCCTGCCTGGTGCGTCTAGACACTTATACTCCTTCCGGAACTTTCTTTGCACGGTTACAGGTGATTTTGTCTCGAAATACCATTCGACAACCTTGCATTTCTGCTCTGTTGATAAAGCGGGCGCCATTTTTCAACACTACGATTTTCATGCAGCGTCGTTGCAACAATACAAACTCCAGCTATTTAGAAATTCGATATGGCGCTCATATTCTTTCAATTGTTTATCCCTAATGCACGTCATTCGAGTGAAATGGTCAGAAATTGACTGAATCACCCGGTGTATTGCTTCTCTGGCTACAAGGAACTCATGCTGTAAGTTTGTACAGACCGTTCAGATACACCCTGTATACCAAATATTTCACAATACGGTACAGTAGTTGGTATTATAATACTCAGTGGATTGTGCATAGTTATCCACTATGTGGAATGTGGTCCAAATGTCAACCTTGCTGATGTAAAACGTTTTTTGAGACTACGTTACGATACACTTCTTTAAAAAACAAGGCTACGAATAGAGAGACAATGGTTTGTGCAGAAATGAACTCGTCCTCATGCAGTACATGTTGTTCTGGATTTCTGCACGAACATTTTGGACTCTGGGTGATTTCCCATCGAAATTCAGAATGTTTTCACAGCCGTTTTTAAAATGCCATCACACAGGTCCAATATTAATCCCATGACTTCTTTTGTGGCAACATTTACAGGAGAAAGTTTATCTGCAGTAAACCATAAAAACCAACTGGAGCAGTCACTGTAACTTTTCCAGACTTATAAGTGTTGAATTACATAAATATATATAGCAACAAAACTGTGGATACTCACAGTCAAGGACCTCTCTCTCTTCTTGACTGTTGAATTACACTTTATTATTTTTTCCTCTACAGAAACAGATCCGCTATAATTTGATATACAGATCCACTTATGTGCACTTGCGCCATCGGTGTACAACCTTTCTAAGTTCTCCTGAAACTTTTCGGGAAACAGCGCAACCAACTTGGACAGTTCTTCTTTCCTTCTTCGAACCCTACTACATCATGTCAGAAGGAAGATTATATTTAAAAGATGGACCTATCTAGCAGTTGTGAGGTAGACATATCTATTTATATGGGTGTGGAGTGGGGAGAGGGTAAAGTGTAATTCAATACGACGTATGTGTTTTGGCCAAAAACATGGCAGTGTTCTTTATTTTAAATAAATGAAAATTTAAAAAAGAGAAAAAGTCTAAAAGTTGGACACATTGCATTTACAGGCTCGGGTTAACCAAGTTCAGGGCATTTATATAAATTTATATTATTTATTTATTTATTTATTTATTTATTGTTCACTAGCAGAAGCACCCGGCGTTGCCCGAGATAATTACAGTTGTTGGTTAAGCAGAACAACCTCATGAAGTTAAATAATAAATTTGTTTTCAGTAATTCTACAATTTCCGTCTATAGACGAGGCAGTTGTTAAGATGTTTCCGATGCCCGGATAACTTTTTGTCATCTCTGCCCAATATTCATTCATTTCTTCACTGACATTTCGATAGATATGAATTATTGTTATAATCCTTCGAAAGATTATTATAGGACATAACTCTTCAAACCAAAAACCATATGGCATTGAGTTCATGTATGCTTTTTTATCGGTTATGTCATCAACTTAGCTCGAACGAAGGGACTGCGTCCTCTGTCATCTTTCACTCTTCTTCAATAGTCTGCTAACTCTCCATTATCTCCAGTTACTGATCATTATTAATATTTCCAAGAAAATGTTAACTTCTAAGAAAAGCCCGAACAACAGGAATTCTACATATTTTTACAAATTCAATTTTGTTTTACAATTGTCTGAGGAGGGATGGAACCATCCATTCTTAAAGAACCTACTTATATTGCACACTTTACCCGGGACTTTACTTACCCTCTTGTTGTTCTGTCTCAGATTAAAACGTTATCTATCTTCTTCACCCCCGGGGAGCATCACTGGATACTTTAGACCTATCTTTTAAAGTTTCCCTTCCCCTTGACGTAGAAGCTCTTATACCCTCCTGCTCTAGCGGAGCTTCCGTTGTTCAGATGCTTCTAATGCCCGGATAGCTTTTTATCTTTCTGTTGCAAATTTCACTCATCAATACTCGTTCTCTTTTTTTTGCCACACAGGACGTTTTTAGGGAGTTCAAGGGAGACCCGTGCGATTCCTTAGCCTCCTCGATAAACACTGCCTTATCTATGTCCTGTCATTGCATAATCATATTTATGCTCGTTGTTAATAATTCGTTACCCACCCTCCCTAAAAGAGGTTAATATGGTTAATTATGTAGTGCCACACCAGTTAATGTGTTAACTATATAGTGCAACACCAGTTACTGTGTTAAGTATACAGTGCAACACCAGTTAATGTTAACAAACTTTCAACCCCTTCCCCCCCCCCTTAGGGGTTGAATTTCGAAAAAACCCTTCTTAGTGCTCACTTACATTTTGGAAAGAATCTCTGTACAAAATTTCAAGTTTCTAGGCCTTATGGTTTGGGCTGTGCGTTGATCACTCACTCAGTCAGTTTCTTCTTTTATATATATATGAACGGGGCCCACGCGCAGTTTGCGCGGTAATTAGTTTTATCAAATTAAATTCATTCAAATTGTTTCGTTTGATGAACTCACATTTTCTCCTTTATTCATAGTTTTGTGATTGAATGATGATAAAAATTGTTGCTCAGACAACAATAGTCAGGTGGCTTATCAGTTCCGACGTGTGCTTAAACGTGCAACAACAATGCAAAACTGTTTCCGTGACGAACCCACATGTTCTCCTTTATATATAGTTGGATATATAGATTTACATTTAGAGAAGCAATGCGCATTTATTTGAATTTGCAAATTAAATGCAATTACGCTTGACTCGTAAATATTTACATAAGAGATGAAAGTATACGGCAATTTATTACTGTTATTTTGATGTTAATGCCATTTTAGCATCCAAAGACAGACCTACCAAGCAAGTGCATTTTCAGCATGTTTAATTACTTACAGAAATTATTTGTATTTACATATACAAAGTTAATTTTTCCTGGAACTTAAACTTATATTCTATTCGGTTGCGAAGTTTATTTGCAATTTAATTTGCTTTTCCTTTGACGACTCGGATTGATTGTATAAGTTCTTCCGGTAACATGGCTGAAAGCTTCCTCCTCATTAGCTTAAACAAACCAAGAGTTAAAGTTGTTCATTGATTTCTTCTCTTTTGTGTTTAATTCGGCCAGCCCCTAATCTCTCTGTGTGCTACTCTTTTGTTTTTAGTTCTCTCACCCCTCCATTTTCCTCGCCGCTTTTCTCCTTCCAAAAAGCTTGTAGCTTTCGCAAACTTGGAAACTAAAACTTATTGATCGGAAGGGAATGGGATCGCTTCGTAAATTTTTCATTTGCATTTTAATAAAAAAAAATTCGGTTGGGATGTATTGATTTTGCTTTAAATATAAAGATTTGCAATAAGCTAAACCCGTGACGGTGTCCGTTTTATATTTAGACTCTGAGGAAACATGCAAGGCATATGATTTAAACCATGAAATTTTACCTTCCCCGTGCATTTCAAGCAATTTAAAAGCGGAAATAGGCCGAAGAAATGAGATTCAATTATCTTAGTATGGTAAAAAATATTTGAGTCTATTCATTTTAAGTAAGAAAAAGAAAATTGCATTTATAAATGTAAATCAACATTCTCTTTGTAGTGTTTTAACGAAGGGCAATCTAAAAGATTTTAGCCAGGAACGCTGCTCCATCCCACTAAATTTACTTTACTATCTCTATCATATGGTATAGCCCAAACAGGCTTAGTTTGCGCGAAATGTGATTGCCATTTCAAATGTTGCACATTGTTACAAACAATACATAACAATTGAAATGTCCATCACATTTCGCGCAAACTAAGGCTAGATAAACTATAGCGTGCAAGATTGAGCGTGCCACGTTGCATTGTTAAGCGTGGCACAATTCTAAAGCTTGCGCACTAGCAGATAGACGCAAACACAATGGCGTCCTAATATTTTCTAATGATTATTTTAAAGGTTTAGAAATGTCGGATTGTTTTGAAACTTTACAACAGACATTTCCTGCCAGAGCTCCTAGTAAGGCGACATTTTCGTACTGTGGTATCGTGTATTTAAGACGGTCTCTTGAAGACGAAAGTCGCAATGGACGGCCACCCGTGCTGTGTTGGCTATGATCGCTAATAACAATCGGATAATCTATTCTCGGATTGAGCCAAGGCTGGGCATCGGATCATCAGCCACCTGCAACTCAGTTTGTTGACTCAAAAGCAGAAAACAATCCGAGTGCAGTGGTGCCAAGAAATGATCGAATGGATCAACAAACGGGGCATCAAAATGCAAACGTTTTCAGAGTCTTGGGAAGATGACGGTGGCTGACGTTTTCTTCTTTTCCACTGACCATGTGTGCACTGTTATGCTTGAAAACAAAAAGACTGTTACAGCAGAGTGGTAACTTCTAGAAAAATGGACGGAAAAGCGTCCATGTTGGAAACTTTGTAGCTTTTGTAGAAGTGTTATATAATATTTAATAATTTCGATAACTTACGTGTTAAATTTTAAAATCATTATTTGTAAGATAAATCTATTTTAAAGGCATGAGTGAAAACTGTGTTCATTTTTCTTGCACGTCATCCTGATTTGTTCACTGAATTCAGTTACAGCAGTTCGATTTTTTTGTCGACGGTATTAGAATTTTTGCTCTAAATTATTTTTTTTCTTACTAGAACATCATCATCGTCCTTATCCCATAGCGTCAGATATCTAGTGAAGCATTAAAAAGTTCTGAATTTATTTTTAGCTTTCACTATATTAAAGAGTATGAAAAGGGCAATTGTAAGGCTTTCCGCTGCGAACTTCTCGGATGGCATGAAACTTTCAAGTAAAAGTGAATTTATAAATATGGGCAGTTTTATGGATTCATCAATAAGGGAACAAACTTACATAGCTGATTAAGCGCAGCTCAGTTTTCTTGTAATATTTTTAACAAATTAATAGACATTAGAACGTGTAGGTGATTATTAACTATGGAAAAGTGAGAACGATTTTTATTTGCCTCAGTTTGGTTTTTAATAAAGACAAGTCAAATGTAAACAAATAATAATTAATTTATTAGCTAATTTTTCTCTTTTCTTTCTTTCTTCTCGTCTCCTCTCGTTTTCCATAACATTTTCTTTTCCCTCTCTTTTTTTTTCTTTCATTAAAAATTACCACAAAGAGAAAATTTACAGTCTATACAAGGGGAAGTGGAAGACAAGGCTGGGATTGGTTATACAATAGTTAATGACAAAATCTTTAAGAAGAGGAGGATTGGGTAAATCTCGAGTCACTTGCCCTTTCTCTGCCCACCCTGCTATATGACAAACTTGCTTGTGGGTGACTTATCTAAAAATATATGGAAAAAGCTTCAATCATTTCAGAATGTTATCCTAGACCTATTGCTCTTCTCGGTAAGAGAACTGTGAAGAATCAATCCACTCACAGGGATTTCGAGATGACACACCCATTAAGACCTCCAACTAATATGTTTCAGAATAACGATTTGGTGGCGGAAATTATGAGATATTCGAAGTATCGGAAGCTAAGCCATACATGGTGTTTCGTGTGCTATATATCAAAATAAAAAGGTATTGTAATTTTTTTCTATTTATCCGATACGCAAGACAATCGGAAGAATTCAGTAGAAAATGTCTTCATTCATGCTGGCAACACCACACAGGGGTATTGGAAGTACGGGAATTCCTAAATGCAACTTAGAGCCGGGTCGCAGGACCAAAATGTTTAACCTTAACCATCGTTTTGGCTATGTTTCCGAATAAATAAGACATGTATGCCTGTTATTATTTTTACCTACTTTTTGATGCTCCATCCGAATCTGAAATCAAGATCAAAAAATTCGAAAAAAAAATTGCCAAATCGATGGTTATCGCATTTGATTCACTGGAACCATATACAAGTATGTTAATTGGTTTCTCCATGTTAATTGGTTTCTTCAAGAATATTATTCTTCTAAACAGAACAAGCCACGCAAATATTTTAAAAGGATGTTTTTTTTTGTGAATTTGGAAAAGAAAAGCCCTTCTTTAACCATCTAATCAGGGAATTTTGATAAGTAGCTTTCCGTTTTCCAGGCTGTGTATTGACATAAAGATTAAAAGAGTACTTCAAGTAAGAAGAAACCGCCTTTCTTTTATCATCAATAGCCAATAAATGTTAACCGACCTTAGATTGTCTTTTAATCAGATTTCATCTAAGACATTTGATCCCCACTTTGATGGCGGTTGTTACGATGGCGCTTCCGGATCCCTCTCTCGCTGTGTTCTTTTTCTGTTATCGTTGTCGCGTTGCCTTTTTTTTTTCGTATCTCTCCTTCCTTTCTTTCTTTCTTTCCTCTTGCCGTGTGCTGTTCAAGGGGGAAAGCGGTGTTTCGTCATCGCTTGTGCATTAGCATCGGGAGTAACGGATCTCTTTTGGAGGTAATGCGGGTAGATCGAAACAAGATTGCCCTCTGATCGATGGTTGGAGGACGGACGGCGATTGGCTCGGGGCGACGTCACGTGGCACTGTCACGAAACGATAACGAAATTAAGTTGGAGCGACCCGTCTAGGATTTTGCTGAAGTCATGGGAAATGGTGCCGTTGGCTTGTTCTCTTTTAAACTGGTACACGGTTCTCTTTTAAGTGATGGATTGTGCCGCTCGTGATTGCAGCGAATGGAAAAGGAAAGTTTCGGGCGTAATTTCATCAACAGATTCATGGCGGCGAATTCGAGGGAGAAACATGCAAATAGAAAACGAAAAGGGAAAGATGCAATGCATGGGAGGAAAAAGGTGAAAGAACACAGGCGCGCGAAACAAATGGAATAATAGATCAGCGTTTAAGTTGTTTAGGAAGGTTTCTTGGGGTTGAAAAGAATAAAAAACCGAGAACGAGGCGCCCGCTCATCGAGAACGGTAAAACATTGACACGGATCTCGCCACAACTTCATTTAACGGCTTTCAATGAATGCATTTGATTACGGAATCAGTCTTTTACCTTCCTTCAAGGACTTTTTTTCATGTTTGATGAACTTTTTTTTCCAGCAAAATATCATCGAGTGGGATATCTCACTTTTATCTATTAAGAAAAATATTTCTGCTCTAGCTTGTTACTTTTTATGGCATATACGAGTGGAAATGAAGATATACGCTACGATATATAATTTTTCACACCAAACTTGACGATGATACTAACAAGGATCAAATGATTAAAATTTCACTCTAGTTGGAAATGATATATCTAGGACACATCCTAATTTAATAAAATGTGTGATCGCACTCATGTATTCGTGATGGCAAATAGTCCACGAATGTTAATTTGAGAGATTTCATCCCAAGCCTGTTCAAGGTATGCCAGTTCTTTAACTTAAATCTGAGATTTCTAGATGGAGGCTGGATGATTGCAAACGCCTTTCCAAGGCATTCCAAACATGCTTTTTGGATAAAAAGTCAGTCCAGTGTTAAGAATCTTACGTCCATGAAGGCTTGTCTGATTTACGCACAATAATTTTTGACGCGATATTATTTTGGCCCTAACAATGAAAGCTGGGAGACAATTTTTTGAATATCGCGCTAAAGACTTCACTGGAGAGTAAAACTACTGTGCAAAGTTGGCGCGTTTGTTAATGCCATCCATGTCTTCTAGGATATGTACCGGGTTTTGCAAAAGGTCTGTTACACATGTGAGGATCACCGAAAAAATGACATAAAGTGCGATGCAGTTAGACACCGTTTTTATTGTCAGAATTGATTTTGGTGTATACGCAATGCATATTAATCGATGTAACCGCCATCGGCGGAAAGCACACGCTCTAGGCGAGGTCTAAAGGCCCGACTAACAATTCGGATATAGTCTTTCTTCATGGCGGTCCACACGCTATAGTCAAGAGGGTTGAGGTCGGCCGACTGAGGAGGCCAAAAGTCCTTGAACCAAAAGTTCATGTTCGACCCCAATCACTCTTGAACGGTCTTAGGACTGTGGGCCGGGGCACCGTCCTGTTGAAAGACGTAGTCCGCATTCCTCGTCACCTTTTTCACGCAGGGCAAAACGTTATTGGTCAAGATATCCTTGTAGTCGGCCGCGGTAAGCCTGTAACCGGTCGGGAACCAGATTGGCGGCATTTTCATGCCATTCGACGCCACGACGCCGAACATCACCACTGAGGCCGGGTGCTTGGTTGTAGTCACGTAGTGGACCTCAGAGATGTTCTGGCCGAAGCTGACCACGCGGTCGTTCTGCTTGTTGACGACCGGGTCGACTGTGAAGGTTTTTTCATCAGAAAAGATGACAATGCGATTGCCATGGCTCTTCAAGTCGTTGAGAAGGCGACGACAGCGCTCCCGACGTTTATCTCGTATGCCATCCGTCAGGAAAGGTCTTGCCACGCGCCTCAAACTCTTTCAACCCTCTTTCTTGATGGTTCTGAACACCATGGCCACAAAATCTTTTTTTTCTTTGCGAACTGTGTCATTTTGAGAGTGGGGTCACGTTCGAAGGCTTTTCTGACACCCACACAAATTGATAACGCGAGGTTTGCCTGCACGAGGACAATCTCTGAGGTCTTCCACCTTTCTTCAGCCTCTCTGCGACTCTGTGGGCAGTCATCCGGCTGACGTTGAGCTGCTTAGCGATGTCAGACTTGTTGTGGCCCGCGCGAAGGACCGCTGAGATCTTGATTCTTTTACGTTCCATCGCAATATCCTTGCACCCGAATCGCATTCATTCCATCTATATACGTTTACATTATGGTATCGCCCACGTCTTCAATAGCACCTGCTCCGTGGTTATTCCACCCCCTCCCACCCGATATCGACTCATCCGCAAGTGTAACAGAACTTTTGCAAACCTCGGTATAGAGTTCTCTTTGCGGAGTTTTGCGAAAGTATGTGTCGTGCCCTTCGTGACAAACAGAGACACTGAAAATATCATACTGCTTTGTGGCAATGCTCGTTTCCCATGTTCCGGCTTCTGTCCGTGAAAAATTTGAGCAATTTTTCAGTCCTTTATAAATTTTCATCGTTACCATGCTGTAAAATGCCATTTGGCATCATTTCCTCAAGGGTCAGGCCACTCTTTCCATTAATTTTACCAATCTTTCAACACAAAGGGGAGAGTAGGGCAAAGTGGATATAGGGGGCAAAGCGGAAATAGCCGATATTTCCCTTTTTCCAGATAAATGGCACGACGTGCACCTTTCTGTGTGTTGCCTAGTCAGAGCACACAGAGTACAAGTCATTGTGCGACGTGTTTAAGACCGAACGAAGTAAATTATGTAAGTTAATGTAGTTTCATGCGGTTTTCGTAAAATTTACAATGTTTCATCATTTAGCTGCAGTTCAGTAATGACTCGTTTGATCAAAATTTCTTCTAGATATATGGTTAGGTGACTTATCGATAATATAATTCGACGCGGTTTTCGCCCGTTAGGCTTAATGTGTTCTCATGGACTGTTTTTGTTTTTAAAGTGAGAGGATTGGGCAAAGTGGATAATTGATGAAGGGGCAAGATGGATCAGGAAAGAGGTGAGACCATTGCCTACCAAGACTGTTGGCGAAGTGCGTAAACGAAGTTTCAGGAAGAAACTTCCAAAATACTGACAAGCTCGCTAGAAACGGGAAAAATCATCCAAATCTGCAGCTAGAAGCTCGAGAGGCAAAGTTTCGCAGAAATGTGTGAAGAATCTTGAACTTTCAAAAGCTCTGGCGTCATTGCCATCACTGTACCTCTTAGGCTATTCTGTATGTATGATCCAGTTTGCTCCCGTCCACTGATCCACTTTGCCCACATACATTTGCACATATTTGTAAAAAATTAATATTAAAAAAATGCTGGAGAATATAACTGTGATTGCTTTAGATTATTGTTCCCATTGCTTTGAGGTATTAGATGTGTGTGAATCTGAGAAAACTAACTCGAATTGCTTAGATTTAATCTTAACCTAGAATTAAGTGATCCACTTTGCCCCACTCTCCCCTACCGTGCGCAGCATAAAAGCTAAATTAGTCCTCTTTCATATATTGGGTATTCCTTCCAGGAGCTGTTGAAGAAAGCTTCTCGAGGATAGATATGCCTTTTCACCAGTTTGGCTATAGATATGCTGGCGTCGATCTAACAGTCCCATAGAGAAACGGGACTCTTCGCTGAAGAACACAGAATGCCATTGAACTGTGCAATTTTCCCTGGCTTTATACTATCAAACCTCTACTGTCTGTAGTGAAGTGTGAAAGGCATACACTGCATGAGAACAGGTGTTCGCAGGCTATCTTCAAGCAACGAGTTCCCAGTGGTGCGTGATCATACTGCAAAGATTTCAGTTGTCATGCGTCACTCGGAATTGCATTATATGGGCCTAAGAACAGTAAAGATGTCGTGTCCCATTATTTTTTAATTTCTCAATCCTAATTTTTGTTCAAGAGGAAGTTTGAAGAAATGGTTAATAAATTATTCTAATATATATTACGTGATTTAATTAAATTTAAAAAATTTCTAATAATTTATTTTTGCATAATTTTATAGCATAACGTTATAAAATTACATGAAAAGTTTGATCTTCATTATTAGGATTTAATTTCAATAATGTCAAATTAAAAAGAGAAAATTTTCTCTGAACAGCTGTGTCCTCATAGTTAGATAGCATTTTCATTCTCAATATCTTTACAGATATTCTTTTAAAGACCGTATTGTGTTTAAAGACAAGATGAAGAGAGACCTTACAGTATACAACATTGTAGTTTAAAAACCAAGTAGTTTCGGCATTTAATCCCGCTTTCATCAGAGTACAAGAGAAATGGGCTAGTAGCTGTTAGCCTATTTCTCTTGTACCCTGATTAAGGCAGGATTAAATGCCAAAACTAGTTACTTTTTAAACTACAATGTTTGTATTGTAAGATCTCTTTTCATTTTGATAGTCCTTGTTTTTTTTTTAATCAAGTAAAATGGAGAATCGTCCCAGTGTTAGTTTTTTGGCATATTCAGTTATGTTTTAAACTGGACAAGCATTTCAGTTTTCATTGCAAAGTCAGTTGCCCATCTTTGTATTCACTTAATTTTCTTTTCATAACTTAAACTGGTTTTTCGTTCACTTTAAGATTGGGGGTTTTTTTTTTTGAAGGAGCGTTTCATCACTTTACTCCCCTTAGAACGTGTGCATCATCATGAATGTATGTATGTTGGCATGTTAACAATTTTACGAGATTATTAGCGGAGATTTAGGATGCGCCATAGATTATCTAGAGTATTCAGATTTAAAGACTCACCACTTTATAGGAAAATGTATGCATATTTCATACAACAATTAGGACCAATATGGTACTTGTGAAAGCGAATTGGCAAAGCGAATGAATTAAATATACGTTTTAGTTTCATGTTTTAATTAAAACTTTTAATTGCTGCAATTATGATTATAATTAATAACCAAGTTAATTTGATTTCAAACCGTACTAATCTAATACAATCTTTTTTCACGTTAATTCTCCAAAATTATTATTTATTCTATGTGTTTAAAAGCATAGCAATTATTTATGCAGCTTATAATAAGTCTTCTTTTATTAAGTCTTCTTCATAGAAAACCAAATAATGTACCTGATTTTCTTTTAATTTTTTAATTGTCTTGAATGTCATGGAGTTCCTTAAAATTCAAATGCGAACATAAATTTCTAAAGTAGCATTACATTCCCCAGACTAGTCGAAACCTATTTTATAGAAAAAGCTTGAAACTTTCCTCTGCTTTTATATTTTTTCCTCTGTGAACGTTATGCGTTTCGGTTACTCCAAAAACAAGCGATTTTAGAGTTTTTAATGAAAAATTCGTCGACGCAACCAAATTTAGACCACAATTTTGCGACAGCTTAAATAAGTTTATGGAATATTTCATTGTAGAAAGATTTTTTTCCCCTTCCTTTATTTGGGTTTTCGTTTGGGCAAATTGTGCTAGAAAAGCACGGAAATTGGCGGCTTGCGGACAGGAAATGAAAACGCGGGGCGAACAGCTGGTTTCGATTTCGATCGTTCGTTATACTTTAACGTAAAAAGCATGCGAATTTACCGCCTTACGGCTTGTATCACAAGACCAAATTTGGATATTCTAACCACGAATTACATACAGGCCCTATAAACTATAAGCAGAAAACGACTTATCTGAATTTGATTAACTCTGCATGTTATGCATGTATCTTTTCATTGGTAAGTCATAGAAGAATAAGCCTAAATCACCAAATGTTAGTTTGTGTTAGAAAGCTAATAGAAGATCCGTATAATGTAGGTCCTATTCGCCTTATTTATATAACAACAATATAATCATGTCAGTATTTGATTATAGAATTTATTCCTGTTATAACTTTATATACAAAGAAAAATTTCTTCACGGAAAATAATGATAATATAATGATGTCATTCGTATTTCAATATAGTGTCTGTAAGAGGTAGATTAGCTATAAAACAGAAAATTTAAATGATACACCATGAATGAATAAAAAAACCCCACGAAATTAGAAAAAAAAATAAGAGTAAGGGCAGTGACCGTTTGAGTTTTTTAAGTTTCTGAACAACTCTTATCTTGAAGATTACTCACTTTAAAGGGACATTTTTATAAATTAAAAAAGAAAATTAAACGTTCTGCAAGTTTTATCTAAAACGATTTTTCTGTAAACCAATGAGGGGTCTAAGGGCTCGATAAATCAAAATAAGGGCCAATGCAACGCATGGAATAGCAAGCTAAGTTCCAATTCCAGTGGGGCCCCATTCCCAGAGGATTCAGATCGGCGCTCGCCAATGCCCTTAACTGAATGTTTTACGAGATATAAACTTTTCAAACTTCTAACGTTGATGTTTTTTGCTCCTGTACTTTGAACATCTAAAGCATTACTTTCCTATTGAGAAAGTGTTTTGGCCTTAGAGGCAACACATCAAATATTCTTTGACATACATTGTAATTGTGTGTATCAATTATGGAAAACATAACTATTGATAAAACTTAATATCTTTTCTAAGAGATCAAGGTTCTTCTCCAGACTAGCTGGCGTTTTCTGACACAAGGTGTTGCCTAATTCTTGAAAAAATTATTCGTTAAGAATGATCGAAGAACTGAATGGAAATAAGGACATGTCTCAAAGATGGTCTGTTAACACTTATTTATTTCATTAATTCTTTAAAAATCACCCACCCCTCTTTTCAAGCATTATTATTACAAAACCTTTATTACAGGAGAAAAATACAAGTACATACAATTTAATATCTCCCTGAGGCATAGCCTATACGGGAGGGTACAAGTGAACAATGGATTCAACTTAAACTAATATAAGTATTATTGTCGAAGCTTAATAAGGAAGAAGTACAAAGAGAGGACTAGTGGTTTTGTATTAGCAAATGTTTTATTTTAAGTTTTGTTTTATTACTATACGGCGAAGTTTTAATGGAAGCAGGCAATGAATTAAATGCTTTTATCAGTTCTGTTCGAAGAGACCTAAGACTGTAATTATTGTGGATTACTGGAGGAGTAATATTACCATTTCTTCTTAAACTTAGTTGGTGATTGTAACTCAGTGGACTCTCTGAAATTGTTCTGTGTGCATGCAAGTTTAATATTTGAACATACTGGTCTTTAATATCTCTTATGTGTAACATTTTGTACAGGGGTTTAGCCGATTCAAGAAAGCCAGTAAAAGTAATGAATTATTGATCTAAGGAGTTTAAATGATTAATTTAAATTTAAATTTCTTAAAAAATGTCTAGAACATCATATTATACCAAAATCTATAAGAATAAAAAATATGACCATCAACAGAATAGCCTATGACATGAAAAAAGAATTAGAAATGAAAACTCTTTATCGAATAATCAAAGAAAACTATATTAACATATCGAATTTAAACAAACAAAAATGGAATCTGATCACAAATTTCAGACAAACTGTGACAAGAGAAGATTACAATTCACTTAGATACCACACAAACAAACTAATTGACAACACAACTCATTACAATAAAAATAGATTATCCAAAATATGAAATTAGCTTATTACCAATAATTTCGAAAATAAAACATTCAAAAATATTTAAGCCAACTAATGATGAGAAATATTCTCGAAAACGTTTTTTTTATAAAAATGTTATCCCAAATATTTGGATCACCCTCTTCAAAATTTCATCTGTATTTCAAAACCAACACTTCCTTCAAGATTATCGTTTTCCCCTATCAACATTATTTTCACAAGACTTCATCTACATCCTCTATAGACTGGGTTTATTTCTACTATCAACAACATCTGCAATAGACTACATCCTTTGAGTTTTCTTCCATCTCACAAGTTCCTTCATCGTTTTTCAAGATTGGTGACTTTATTTATTATTAATTTTCTTGTTTTTATTAATTTTACGATTTTCCCCATTAAAAGGAGACTGAACTCATTTAAATTTTAAAAAAAGTAATGAATCTTAATGGTTTGTTCTGTAAAAATTGAAGCGGTTTAATGTCAAAATCATATGTATTGCCCCAGATTTCAATGCAATAATTAATTCGACTATGTATAAATGAATTGTAGATTATTTTAAGTAGAGGTAATGGCAAAAAATGCCGTAAATAAGCAAGAGCTCCAACATAGCTGGAAATGCTGACAATTACATTTTTTACATGGGAGCTCCAATTATAATGGGTATCAATAGTTATACCCAAAAATTTTGTTGATTCATTACATTGGATTGTAGCATTAAGTAGCTTTAAGTCGTGATGATAATTTTTTTTTACTCTGAGGAGTTTCAATTCTCATATAATGAGTTTTATCACATTTAATTGTTAATCGATTATTATATGTCCACTTAGAAATAGAATTAATATCCAGTTGCGCATGGTGATAAATAATATCATAATTGCTTCCGGTATAGACAATGCCCGAGTCGTCTGCAAAAATGCAGGATGTCCATACTCAATAACACTAGGAATGTCATTTATAAAAATAAGGAAAAGTAAGGGTCCTAAGATGGAGCCCTGGGGAACACCGCAACTAGTATATGTAACATCACTTAAAAAAGAATCAATTTTAACAATCTGCGGACGATGATTGAGATAGCTGAAAAACCAGTCATTGATAATACCCCTAAAACCGTAATGTTGAAGTTTTAAACGTAGAATTTTATGATTAATAGTATCAAAGGCTTTCTTAAAGTCGAAGCATAATAAAATACATCTATCACTATCTTTCAAAGCAGATTGGATTTTGTGCAGTTAGTTGTCTTCAAAGCATGTTTTTATATATACGAGATTTCAGTCTTGATACTAACTATCAAGGCTGGTTTAACAGTTCATTTTAGCAATCCTATTATACACAAATGCTCAGCTGATATTACATGTTTATGAACATATCCTTAATTATAAAATGTCATGCGCTTTCTTGATAACTTTGTAAAAGACAGAAGTACATTCCGTACATCACTGGATAGAGAAAGATTGAAAGACTTAAAAGCCCGTCTAGAACTCCATTCAACGCCACACACCGGCGCTGTATCTTGTTTATAGGAAAATGGCGGCGACTCAGGAAAAATCATTTTCAGAGTTGCAGTTTGCGATGTGTGAATCTATTGTTCAAGTGCAACATAAATTCCTTCGTCGGTTCCACAAACAATCGCTTCGTCATATGCAAATTAACGATTAATATAAAAAAAATTCGAATAAAATTCGTGTGAGGACAACCAGTGCTTTTCTGTTTGTATTTGCAACTATCTGCTTGATCGAGAATTAAGTTTCCTCTTTAAGTTTCTTCTTCGAAAACTATACTATTTGACCTTATCGGAAGATTGCATAAGATAAATATATACAATGCTTAAGAATAAAATCCCTCAGCTTACAAGGCTTAACTTGCAAATCAGCATAGAGATGTGCATTTCATTGAGATATTCCAGATAGGTAAGTGTAGCAGGCAAGCTATTGTTTTCTTCTGTTTTGACCGAACAATTTATGAAGTAGATTCAAGACTGTTTTCTTTAACGCGATCGTTTGTGACATCTACTGAATTGGTCGAAATCTCGCGCTGGGTTCTGTGTTTTCGTAATGTGGAATTTTTTTCTATCATTACGAGGATAGTAGGGATAATTAAAAAAAAATCATTTAAGCAATATAAGCAGCTCATCATGAGAAATTAATATATTGAAAGTTGAAGTCATGCAATGTTTTTTGTAGCTGACCATTTAGTACTGAATTCTCTGAACTGTTAAGAACCATACAGCGCTGTTTATCGTATGGCCTGTTAGTAAGAAGTAGTTTTTCGAGGCAACTTTGAATATTTTCTGTTTTTATAAAACTTGCAAGTCTTCCTGTTAATTTTTTCTCTCTACTATAGATGCTGAATAAGTAAACTTTAATTTTGAATCTTCTCAAATCACGCATTTGTATAAAGCATATAAATAGATATTTTACACATGAATATTTTACGTAACCCAATAAAATGGGTTATAATCGACCCATTGCGAAACACATTGCTGACATCCACTTACCTTAAACTCGAATACCACACGAAGTGTTCATACTTAAAGCAGAGACGCAAAATGTGTAAAAGCGTTCCAAAACGTGAAGAAAATTTAAAACGTGATATTACTAGCGTATACTGATGATTCATCGACAAAGATAAAAGGAAGCGAGAGAAAGAGAGAACGCTCTTTTTTTTCTTTTTTCTTTCCCACTCTTCCATATTTAAAGGCCTTCGAGGAAGAAGAGGATGAAGAAAGCGAGAAGGGATAAAGACGTCGGTCGATCCACTTTGCTCTTCGTCGTATAAAATGGGACTTTGGTAATATAAAAAAAAAAGTTTTTCTCTCCCGTGCCTAGAAACGATAATCGAGACTCCCTTGAAAGTCGTTATTTTCCAGAGAAGATGATGACAGCGTTCGTTATAATGAACGGAAATTCTTCTTCTTTCACGACTCCATCAGCAAAAACGAGTGAGTTGAAGGCGGAGGAGAGAGAGAGGAGAGGGGGTCTAAATAGAAGGGGTTCACGAATGAAAAAAAAAAATTAAAAAATAAAACAGAGAGAGGGAATAAACCAAGAGCGTGACGCTATTTTCCTTTCATTTCGTTTGGGGCAATCTTCTATGCAGTATATTTTTTCTAGAGTTTAATTTGTTTACTTTTTGCTCTTTCATTCTCTTAAAAAGTTCAAAAAATAACAAGAAAGAGAGGGAGAGAGAGAGAAAGAAAACTAAAAAGTGAATTCGGTAAAAGGCCATACTTATTATGCGAAATTGCTTATTTTACCAAATCAAAATTTCATTAAAAAAAGTTTTAGTTATTTTTTTTCTGTTTCTCAGTATAAAAAAAACATATTTTATCGGAAGTGAAACGAAAATATAAAGGCAGGCATTGCGTTCATATTAACTTATTTTAAAAACCGTTATCATAAGGAACAACAAACAGAAAAATTATATAAAGGATTTCTTTAGAAGGTATTACATAGAAGCAGGTTCAAATAAGCATGAAATGCCTTAATATGATTTTGGAAATTTTACTAGAAAATTGATTCTAAAATGCAACATTCAATAAAAAAGTTAACTGTGATGGTATTCTCCAATTAATTTTGAAAAATTATTTTTCAAACGATTTTTTTGTTGTGGTAATCCAAGAAAGAGTAAATAAAATCAAATAGGAATCTGGAAATCTTTCACGTCAGTGGAACAATAAAATCAGATGTTAAATCTCATTTCAGTTAAGATGTAAAAAATATTTTAAATTCTATAAAAATCTTAAAACATAATGGAAAATCTTATCTGTACGATCTTAAATATTCGATTTATATAAATCATTTTAGGAAGGACGAAAATATAAATGTAAAAAGCAAGGCAATCAAGTGTTAGTGATGAGGGCACCAACATCAATTGAAAGTTTTCTTCGAAACTGGAATTCATAAACTTTCAGAGTAAGAGTATAGCATTTATTCTAATTGAAATGAAGGTCTTTCAAAAATTAGCTGTAATTGATCACATAATATCTTAATGATGAAGACTAAATGACGTGAAAGCTGCTTTCCATTGATCTAAGTTAGAATTGTTTCAATTAGGAATTTAAGAGCAAGATTTTTAAATACTTACTACTCACTGTTTGTGATTTCATCATTAAATTAGGTTATTTCAAATACTAAACTTGGATGGACAACTGAATGTAAAGATTGAAGAGATACAGCAGTTCCGATAAAGGCTGACAAATTGTTTTACGTAACGACTGATTTAAAATATTTGCTTCTGTAATAGCAAAAATTTATTAGTTTCCTAATGCTTTAGCAATTTGTGATCACTTACTAGTTCTCCTTCTATTTCGTTGTTTCAACTAAAATTTTACTTGAGCGAGCTTTTAATCAAGATAAATAACACTCGGTCGAAATTTGTTCACGAGAATGAGCGAATGCAATAAGATGGATTTGCTATCCGATTCCTTTCTTTTTTTGTTATTTACCTTTAACATTAGAAAGGATGCGCGGTCACACACTAGAAGTAATTCACACCATAGGCGCCTCATAAATCTGTCTTTTCACTCAGAAACCAAAATACAGTCCCTCTTACCCTTTCATGTTTTCCTTTGCTGTTCCTAATCCCTGTATCGTCTGTTATCCCCTTACTTCTCTTTTATTGTGACTGAGAGAAATTTTTTTTCTTGTGTGTTTGTATAGCCTTCGGTAGCTCTCCCCCACTTTTTTTTTTTTTTTTTTTATATTAAGCTAACCTTGTTTTCGTCAATCTTCCCCATTTCTCTTTGTGAGAATCAGGACAGGCTAATTGTCCTTCAAATTTGTTTTTACTTGCTCTTTTTTATCTTCGAAATCGGATTATTTGCTCTTTTTCTCCATTTTTCTCCTTAAGATGTTCTTATTGTTCGTTCGAACTTCGAAATGTTTACTTCTTACGAACTTTTTGTCTCAATTTTTTTTTAAAATTTTATTAAAGATTTCTTTTTTATTTAAATTAAATGACTGACGGAATTTTCATTGAATTTCGGTGTGAATTCTTTCGTTCTTCACACTTTTTTGAATTCTTTTTTTTTAAATTCTCATTTCCCCTCTTGTTTTTCTTCTTTGTTGACTTTTTTTTTTAATACTTAAAAGAAAAACCAATAACTTTTTCTGCTTCTTGACACTAATTGATTTGAATTTCATTTCTTTTCGTGAGATTTCATGACTGAAAGTCTTAACAGATTTGAGCTTTTAATTATGAAATTCATTTCCTTTTTTTTTAATTTTAATATAATGCTTACTTGTAGTTTGGGAAAATCTTACACATGTTCAACAATAGAGCAAACCCACTTTAATCCATCTCTTAGCAGGAGTTGGTTTGGTTTGGTTTGTTTGGTATTAACGTCCTTTTCTGCTGCCATGGTCATTTCAGGACGGCGTTATAGGGGCCGCAAATTTTGCCTCGCAAGGGTTCTTTAACGTGCAGCCGGCAGTGCGTGATCTCAGGATTTTCCCCCTGAAAAAATCCTCGTCGTCTTCGGCCGGGATCGAACCCGCGTCCTCGGGCATCAGAGGCAACCACGCAACCGCTGAGCCGCTGAGCCACCGAGGCCGGTCTCTTAGCAGGAGCAACTACTGTTTGTTTCGTCTGCAGATGATATAAGCAGATAGGACTTAAAATTGCATTTTCTTTACAGCTTGATCAAATGCTATTCACCTTTTTGCTATAATTATTAACATTGGAGTCTGCTGTGGAAAATTTAGCATATCATCGATCGGTAACTGTAAGATTTGATTCAGTTATTGCAGAAACTGCTAATTAATATCTGTAAAGAAAATCCATCAATGTATTTAGTCGTATGATAAGAAATGTTTTGTTATAGAAATTAAAATTTTAGGACTTTGTCATAATAGCAAGTATAACATGAGAGTGCAACACCGCATCAGTGCTTTCTGCAGTCCTTCGTTGCATAAGAATTCGAATTTTGGTATAACGTGACTTTAGGATAGCGGTAGATTCCTTCTGGGGTCAATTGCTTCGACTAAGATTTGTGGGTAATTTTTAAATATTTCTGAACACGTTTAGAATATTTAAGATAAACACCTTTCAAACTTCATAAAAATACCCAAATTGCAAAATGGAAGGGGAGGGGATGCAACCACAGAGCGTTTTCGAAATACCGCTTTTTAAAATATATTTAATTCATGACATTTACAATATCGTTGCTCGTTAGACTAGGGCCATACGCTGCTTAAGCAAATCTTCATAAATTATTATTTTAAGTTGTTTATGTTCTAATTCTATTAGGGAGAGCGAAATAACTTTGCTGAAGGCGCAATAGTAAATGCATCAGGCTATTTTTAGGGATCGGTGAAGAGTCAAGAGTCAGAGTTCATGCCTCGTAGAATGATCTATGAGTGAAAAAACTTTTCGAATCCTTGTCGTATTCTCGGTGAAAACATGTTTTCCTAAAGCAGACGTTGGTGATTTGAAAGGAAGAGAAACGAGTTTAATTGTAGAAGATGAGGGAGGAACTCTTGGATGCCAATGAACACCTAGACATTAATCTTCGCCTCGTGTGGCCTTTTAATTGAACCATTAAAATCTCGTTGCCATTTCCTGTGGCCGATGTTTCTTTTCAACCCTGGACAACTCTGAAAAAGAGAAAGTTTCAAGAGAAGAAAGTAAAAGAAATCCGTATAATAAGATTTTAAAAATTCGAAATTTAAACTTGCAATCTTAGCGTTTCCGTACTGCTTTTTCGGTCCCAACCTTTGTTGCTAATTATTTCACGGTGAATTAATTAGGAAAGAAAACAAGATTATGATTGCAAGAAATGCCTCGAAGGATTCTAAGATTGCTTCTGCAGGATGGAGAAGACAAAAGAACGAGAAACTTGGCTCGAATTTCTTTTCCGAATTATTAATTAGTTAAGTGTTGAGGCTTTCTTTTTTTTTTCTTCCCCTTTTTAGCGTCTTTGCATTAATGCCACAAACAGAATTGCTCTTACTTATTTTCTCTTTTTTCTCATTTTCTTAAATGAACGTTTTTTTTTTTTTTTATTAATAATGCTTTTGACAGTATGGAAAATTTTTAATTTTATTTTCATGGCATAAATTATTTTCAAAATAATCTTTATTAATGAATTATCTTTAAATAATGATCAGAGCTTTACCAGATATTTTTATTTACCTATTAGCTTGCAATTATATTGGTGCATCTAGACAATTTAACTATTAGTATATTAAGCTGGCATTTTAAATTATCTTCATGATTCGAATATGATAGAAAAAGCAATACGATGATGAACGATGCAAACACAGTAATACAAAAATTACCTATGAAGAGAAAATGTTGTATTAAGCATGCCTACCATCTTCATTTATGGAGAATCGCATATCAGAAACCTCAAAATGCAAATTTAGTAGATGTTAGATTGGCAATATTTTGATATCTATCCCTGTTTCACTTAGATGTAAAATGAATATATAAAAAATATAATGTTGTTTATCATCCTTGATTTTCAAAAAACAATTTAAAAATGAGATCTTAAAAAGAGCTACAAAATAAAATTTCTGATAAAACAGTGTTACGGATAATTTTTAAAAATGAAAATTATTCATACATACTTTTGTAAAACGTCAGCATTACATTAAACACTACCACCAACTGAATTTGACACTTAAAAATAGATAAATAAATAATGAATATTTTTGACGGGGTTTGCCAATAAGATTATAAACTCACTTAAAGAAAAAGAAAAATATTACTTTACGAACTTGATAAACAATATATTCGGCTATCAAACTTGATAATGTATTCGGCTATCAAATGACAACTAAAAGTTGTGTCATGTTTTAATATTCATAAACTTTTTAAAATTGGAGAAAACAAAAAAGAATCACATTCAGCTAGGCCAAAATTATAAATTCGGTCTATAAAGCAAATTGTTTCCACACATTTAAATTCGTGGGGACTTCATTATTTCTGATACCTTCGAACATTCGGTTTGGCATTGAACCAAAATGGATATGAAGGTATTCCACTGGAATTCTTTCCCATCTATACAGAATTGTATTTCTCATTCTCGGACAGTTTGAAACTGTCTGTGATCTTTGTAAAAATGGCGTGCAAGCTGTCAGCAAACATTTTCAGTTGCAAAGGTTTGGAGAACGTGCTGGCCAGGCTAAAGCGTTAATATGATTTTCATAAAACCATGTTTTCGTCAAATTTTTTATGTGGCAGGGAGTATTTTCTTGTAAAGTCTAATTTTTTCCTCCAAGTATCTCAGCATAAGCTCCAATTGTTGTTCCAGAAGCTCTTTATATCCCAAAGAATTCACCCGACAATCCACCATAAGCAGATCACGTTTACCCATAGAAGAAAACTAGCCCCTAACCATAATTGAACCATCATTCATTTGATGACTCTATGAACCTTCTTTTCTTTTCGTATATCATGTCCGTAGGCATCACATCTATCAGGACCGTCTAGGTTAAATCTCTTCTCATCCAAAAACATCATCTTTTCTTTAGCAAAGTTCAACTCTGCTGTTTTATGAACTTTATCAAGAGTAGTTTCTTTCTCATTCATACATGAAAGATGAGTAGACATCTCTGTAGTACACGAGAAACGGTTCGTCGAGCTCATTCAAGGGTAAGAACATCAACAATACCACCAGCAGAAAGATTTCTCTCTCATTCAAGGGTAAGAACATCAACAATACCACCAGCAAGGTGACGAACACGATTCAGCTCTGGAGCGAGAATATTCATCTTACCCGATCGGTTCCTCTTATTAGCGCACTGAGATCTGTTTATGCGAGCTAAAATTTGTCTCTGAGACATCGCAGAACCATGCAGCATCCAAATTTTACGAAATCTTTCTTTCTTCAGTTCTTCGTGGTGTTGTGAAAACTCAAAACAAGCAGCTAGCTGCTGTGTCAAATAATCTGTTATTCCTAGTTTTTTTTCTAAAATGCTTAAATTCATTAACATAAAGTGGACAGAATCATTTTATTCAGGGTGAGTTTATAATTTTGGCCAAACTGAATGTACTTCTTTTTTGTTTTTCTCCAATTTCTGAAAAAATTTATGAATAAAAAATATGGCAAGTTTTAGTGGTCATTTGGTAGCTGAATACGTTTGCCTATCAAGTTTGTAAAGTAATGTTTTCTTTTGCATTAATTTTTTTTGCAAAATGCATGTGAGTTTATAATTTTGTCTAGGAGTGTACTTTCTCAAAATTGAACAAATTAAAATGGTAAGTACATTCGCATAGGCCTCCCACTATCACGAGGAAAGAAAATTATGTTGAGAAGAAGGAGGAGAACTATAAAAACCTTAATAACTCCAATTTATTTACAAAAAAATTCCATCTCAATAAGAGGAGTCCGTACGTGTCAAATTTGCTGACTTTTGTTCGCTGGTATGAATGCTATAGAACAAAATTAATATCTCTAAGAAGAGCTTTTTATCGTAAAAAATGCGTCCAAGTTTATTAATCTAATTTAAGATATTCTCTAAGTATGTATTAATTTTATTTGCTTCTGCTGTTTACCGTTTCGGAGGAGTTAGCTACACAAAATTGGCCTACATACAGATGGTTTTTTTTCTCCAAAATTTCAATATATCTTCACGAACGATAAGATTTGAAGTCGATTTCAGTGAAAAAAAATTTTTAAGTTGGGGAAACGAACATAAGTAAAATAAAAGATTATCTGTTTCCTGTATTCCTGTACAGCACAATTTTAAAATCGATGAAAACTTGTAGACACTTTGTTTAATGTCTTTTCAGACTATTTAATTCAACTTCGGTTTCTATTTTCGCCTTAAATAACAACATCTCATAGAATACTGCAATTTTAATAAAGAGGGAAGGGAGATTTCCAACCGAAAGCTCCTGCCTCGTGAAGCTTTTACCATGCCGCACAGTTTAAAGGAACTAGTCGGTCTGGAAGCTGACGGCATCTAGTGGCTTAAAGTCATACTTATGGACAGGAATTGTGAATTATTTGTAACCTTGTTAAATATTCACATCAAGAAGTTAAAAAAACAAACAAACATTAAAGCACTTAAATTTTAGTTCTAGCTGTTTTTCCTATATTAATCCCGATTTGCAATGGTATAATTGCATATATATACAGTAGTCATAAAAGCAATCTCTCTGTTTTTATTATCAGAGGTAAACCTGAAAAGGGCAAGATTATTATTTTTTGGTTATTTTTAATTTTGAAACCCTTTTTAAAAAGAATGTAGACACCCTTAATTTTCCGGTGCAATGTTGGCGCTTTATTTTCGGTTTAGGTTTCGTCATAGTTTGCTCAAGTAATTATTCGCCAGGAAAGAGATTTGCTGACCCTGCGATCACAAGGTCGTCAAGGAAGTTTCATTTCATTCAGTGTGGAGTTCAAAGATCATTGTTGGAGGAAAAGGTACTGGGAGATCCTGTAGGAGCAAACTTTATAGCGTGGAATGCCTTGAAATGGGAGAAGTAAAAGGGGGGAGGGGAGCAAATTAAGACCGGTGAGAGAGAAAACTTTTACGCTTTTACTCCATTAGCAATGGAAAAGAGCTTGGGCAGCTGAATTTTTCAGAGAAATCTAGGTTAATGTAACCGGAGGCTATGTGCACCGTATGCTGTTTCCATCCATAGAATTTGTAGGTTGATAATAAATGATTTCAATAAAACTGAGGTTTTGGGGTTGTTGAGTTTGAATTTGAAGTTTGAACAAAGCGACAATTATTTCTCATCGAATATGAACTTAATTGTGATTAGCCCAGATACGTAAGTGTCCATAATTGATATTAATATAGTATTTCGTGGAGTATTCTTAGTAAGCCATTTTGTTTTTTATTTTATTTTAATTAACTTTCTGTACATCAGTATTTTTAAATAATGCCCGTACGAGAATGGGCGGTTCTTTTCTTTTAAAGTTCACAACCTAATTCATAACAATAAAAGAAGAAAAGAAACCACTATCACTGATGAAGGAAACAGAAAGCTCTGAAATGCACACATGAGTTTTTATAAAATTCATTCATGTGAAATAGTGGTTTCTTTTCTTCCTTTATTGTTATCCAAGTGTCCACAGATTTGGCTGTCGTATATTTTTATTATGACCTAATGCTTTTATTTTTAATTTTTAACTTCATTGTCGGAGAACTTTAAAAAATAAAGCATATCAGTTCAAATAATGTTAAAAAAAATACGCGTTTAAAGACTATAGCGGTAGCCCAGAAATCTCGCCCTAAGTAAATAAAAGAAGTCGGTTTTGGAAAATGGATTTCTTGGGCCATAGTTTTATAAACCACATTAACTCAAATTTCTTCACATTATAATCAGACCACAAAATTCTTATTTATATCAATTTTTCTTCTGTCTCAGATTTGACATTTGATTGTTTCTGTAGGAAGAGGCTTTTAAAGAATCCGAATAATAACAAACTCATCGAAATGAAAGCTAACAAGAAAATTAACTTTTCCTGTGACTCACATAACGGTTTATGATGATTAGAGTTTCCTCCGGACTCCGAGAAAAATATGATGATGATGATAATGGCAGTGGTAATGTAAATAACGGTCATTGGAAGCGTGGCCATTAACCTAATCCCAACTGACACCCATAACTAATGTTAATCCTACCTTGACCGAAACTGTCATTAATATGCAAATGGAATTTAGTCAATTTAACTGCTACTCCATATTCATTACTCCAATTGCTTTCATTATAATAGAGAAATAGAAAGTATAATCTTCACGCATGCGCACGCACGCACACACACATTCATACACACGAACGCTCGCACACGCACTATACAGACATAATTTTCCACGTAAACAGGTTTAAATAATCTCTTGCAGTTATTCTATTAACTACTCTGCTTTCGCTCCTTCCTTTGTTATACCACTTTTTCAAATGTGTGATGACATTTACTTTAAAATGTGTATAATTTTAATAATTATATCGAACTGAATTTTATTTCCAGGCATAAAATAAAATATAAAAAATAAGTAAAAAATTTACGTTTATAAGCTAATTAATGATAAGAATTGGTTAATTAAAGATTAATTAATAATTAATTGTTGCAAGATTTATAATACCACTTAATTTACATCATCTCTCACGATCTTTCTGTACTACACTCCCACGAAAATTATAACCTCACATAAGGTGTTTTGGGGTTCAACTACTTTAAATAATCTTTCTAGAGCGTGGAAATTACAGAAATGGTTTTTAGGACTTACTTTAGAGGACTTACGGTTCTTCAATATCGGCCAAATTTTCTGAGCTTGGTATATTAAATATCTACCAGTTGTATTTTCTACGAATATGCCTATTTGTTTTTAAAAATATTAACTCAGTGTTATTGGCCTCACTGGCTATTGACCTGACTAGAAATACAGTTAACCATCAGTACCCTACTAGAACTAATGGCATACTTGTCCCCCCTCTTACTGTCGACGTCGATGCCTGTCCTATAAGGGCATTAGGTATTGGGCTAATTTACCTCCATATCTTCGGTTCGAGAGGGACTTTAGGGTCTTTTATAGGCATCTCCAGCACTACATTATCAACCTTCACCGGATTTTCGATTGTGAGCCGTACTTAGTTTACCGACTGTCTTAGTCTATAGTTTGTTACTTTAATTCTGTCTAAGTGGCGTCCTGACTATTATGCTCTCTTTCGGTCCTTATGGGTAGATACTTTGGGATATGAGTGGGTTCAATAACTGTCCCTGAGTTAAGACTTGACTCCGATCACAATTGACGATTTTTTTATGCTCATGATTTATTGTCTATTTTTTATTGTTCTTTGCCTGTATTTGCGAGCTTTTGTCTTTTGTTGTTTATACTATTTTATGTACTGGTTTATTTAACCTTTGTTTTTGTATGATTTGATGATCCCCAGTGGCAAATTCTCGGTCAATTTTGACCATTCAGGAACCTGTGGATTCATCTTGTTTGTTTTACTGAATAAATAAATAAAATAAATAATAAATAATAAAATAAAATAAAATAAAAATAATAAAAAAAAAATTTGCACAAAACTTTAATGAATAAGAAAAAATTATTATATAAGAGTAGGGGTTGTGATAAAGTGTATTAATTAAAAAATAAATAAAAACTCCATTTAATTAAAAGAAATATAAATAAAAATAAATAATAAAAACAATGAATAAAACTCATCCAATGGAGAAATGCAAAGGTTGAAGTGGACGAAACACAATTTAAACAAAGGTCTTGTGGAGCTTATGTAGATGAAACACAGATGGAAAGAAGGTCTTGTGGAGAAATGTTACACGAAATACAGGAAGGCACACTGTAACAGGTGAAGAAGGTCTATGATGAAAGTCCGATGATCCGTAGACACGTAGATGACAAACTTGAAATGTATTTTAAAAAAACGTTTTCGGGATTTTTATCCCATCTTCAGTTTATAAACTTTTTGAATGAAATTTCAGTTAAAAACATTGTAATAGAAGATATAATAATAAAACAAAACAATGTAATCTAATATAATGTGTGCTATTATTATTAGTTTGATTGTTGTGAAAGGATAATGGTATTGAATTGTTGAGTACAAGGAAAGTGATATTATAGTTTTAGTAGTAATTTCCATTTATTATTAATTTCTATAAATGGTTTGGCTAAATTTTTTTCATTCGAAATAATGTTGATTGTTTCTTTTATTAGTCTTTTTTTGTAATTTATTTCTTTACTAATGATTTTGACTTTGTTCCAATCTGGATCATGATTTTGGCTAATGCACTGGTTCACTAAATGATTATTTTTTATCCTTGTTTCTAAGTGCTCTTTCATGTCCTTTTATTCGTGTTATTAATTGTCTTTTTGTTTGACCTGTGTAAATGTGTTGACAATTGGCACGTGAAATTTGATATATTATGTTAGTGATGTTCCATTTTTCTTTATTATTTTGGCAAATGTCGTTGAAATTAGAAATTGTGTTATTGTTTTGATCTTTTGTTGTTTTTAGTTATGTTATTTATTATTTTTGGTATGATTTTAATGTTTGGTATCTGTTCTAGTATTTTTTTCTGTTTGTGAAAGGTTTTATTATTGTATTGTATTGAATATCTTCTGTATTGTTCGTATTGAGTTGTGTTATTCTTTGTTGTGTTGGTGAATGCTTCTATATAAATTTTATCAATTAGTTCTATAGGATATTTATTTTTTGATAGGTTTATTTTCAGATTTTTTAAATTTTAGTGGGATATATTTTGGAGATGTGAGATTTTTTATTCTTTGTATATATTGTTTAATTGTGTTAATTTTTTGGTGTGTAGGCTGTTGTGATAAATAATGTGGTATATTATTGCCTTTTGTAGGTTTTTCATATATCTCAAAATTAGTGTATTTATATCTCTTATAATATTTAAATCTAGAAATGTGATTTGGTTGTTTGTCATGCAATATGGATCATGTGTCTACGGATCATCGGACTTCCATCATAGACCTTCTTCAACTGTTACTGTGTGCCTTCCTGTGTTTCGTGTAACATTTCTCCACAAGACTTTCTTTTCATCTGTGTTTCATCTACATAAGCTCCACAAGACCTTTGTTTCAATTGTGTTTCGTCCACTTCAACCTTTGCATTTCTCAATTGGGTGACTTTTGTTCATTGTTTTTATTATTTATTTTTATTTATATTTCTTTTAATTAAATGGAGTTTTTATTTATTTAATTAATAAGAAAAAATTATTTAAAACGCAAACAAATCCGCTTTTCCACAAAGATTTTTATTCACCATTACTTTTCAAACTTGATAGACAAATGTATTCTACTATCAAATGACCACTGAAACTTGTATCAGCTGTTTATATTCGTAAAGTTTTCAAAAAAGATGCATTCAGCTTGTCCAAAATTATAAACTCACCCTGAATAAAATGATAAGTAAATGAATTTAATATTTTAGAATAAAATTGGGAATAACTGATTATTTGACAATGTAGATAGCTGCTTGTTTTTGTGTTTTCACAATGACATGAGGAACTGAACTTAAGGAAGAAGAAATTCACAAAATTTGAATGTTGCATGTTCTGAGATGTCCCAGAGACAAATAGCAGGTCACATAAACAGATCTCAGTGTCTCTTAGAGGTCTGCTTGCAAAAGGGCTTAGTAGCAAAAAGTTAAAAAAAGATTGAGTAGGAAGAAAATCCTAGTCTTTTGATTGAAAAAATTATTCTTTAAATGATATTTCACTATTTTATAACTTTTATGTTACTGCTCTAAATATACTGTATAAATGTCTGGAACCCATTAAGCAAGTAACAATTTAAAAACTCTAAAAGATCATTTTCGAATTAAATGGAATTTTGTTTACTTAGAAATTCTTGCGGAATTTTCATGAGAAATCTAAAATACCCTATTCTTATCTGCAGGGATGTTAAGTGATATAGGAGAAATAGCAGAGAGAGCAAGAGAGAGCCGAGGAGTGACGACATTTTATGGCTAATTAACCATCGCTTCCAAGAAGAGAAAGTGGAGATGAAACATGAGGGGGAAAACACGAGTGAATGACGGCGAATTTTAACATTCGTTTTTATGGTTTTTCATCCTGAAAAGGCTATATTGCCATCGCCTTTTTTCCGTCTGTCTGCCTCGGCAACCTTCTGTCTGTAAGTGTTTATGCAACTTTTACTGGATAAATGGCTCAGACGATTTCGACCAAATTTGATGCTTGAGGTTTTCAGACATAAACAAGGCGCTCCAACTTGTACATTTCAGTTATGTATTATTGAGAATATCCATTTTTCTTGGAAATCTCACAAAATTTGCATCACATTGAAACTGTATTCTATAAGAGTGTAAAGTACCTAAAAATCGGAGGATTTTTTTTTTTGTTCACCATCTTTATTTTGTTTACCGTCAATTTTTTTCTCTACAGCAATTTCGTTTGTTATTTTATCTCTTTTTGATTTATCTTATTCAATAGTGTGTTGAACAGCATATATCTATCAGACTATATTTAAATTTCATAAGCGTGATTATATCTTAAAAGATATGAAATGATTAATATACTAATCTATATCTTTAAGACTTCGAGCATATGCACTGAATTATCGCTTTATTATAAACACCCTACTGTATAGAACAACAATCTGTAGAATCGCAATTATCATCCAGGACATCTTGGATACATTATAGATACATTGGCTCCAGAAGGTTCTGAAACATTCCATTGAAACCCAACTCCATGCCAAGATAAGTGCATTACGTCGTTTCGACAGGGGTGAAAGCATGTTGCGAACGGGGTCTCCAGCTTGCCCCATAAATATTCTATAAATTTGGTTGTGCAGACAGTTTAGCAACGTGAACTCGTGTTTTGTTCCATAAATCATGGCATGACTTTGCGGGTTTACAACATGGTCTTGTTGATAGACACCCTGAAGAGCTCTGACCTGGTTGGCAGTAATGTTGAGATATGCTGCATTTTTGAGGAATCTTTTACAGGTAAGAGGAGACTCAATTCGTGACATGATATCCTAAGGTATTATATATCTCAGCTTTGAAATTATCCTAACTCGGAGAAATAGAATATAAATGAATATATGCGGGCATATGAAATCTATCCTGTTTCATAGGACGGAGACGTGCAAATTAAACTTAGCCTTTTTTGTGATTATAAGGTCGCTTTAAAGACACAGATCATGCGAAACGAAAGTGATGAACAGATTTCTTCTCAGTAGATTTATGGACAATCAGACTAGTCGGACATAGGCTACAGAAAATCCAACAACCTACGTCAAATAACTGTCAAAAAGTTGGGCGGACTTAGAAGAAGGACATTTTTATCGCCTTCCGTGGTCTCATCTGTTAAGCATAAGGCAAATAACATTATACAAAATTTCATTAAGATTGTGTATATACATTCAAAGTTATTCAGAATCGTTCGTGTTAAGGAACTTGGTGATCATCCTTTATATCCTTAGCCTTTGCTTAGACGTATGAATATAACTGCTTTTACCTACAAATTATGCTCACAGAATAGTCAAGTTGATTATGGGATATGTGAATCATAATATATTCGTAGTTTGAGTACATATATATGACTTCGCTAAATTTTGAGTCTGCGTTTACCAAAATCTCCACAAAGACAGAACACAAGGTTTGAAAAGTTTAATTAGAATATACAGCAGTTAAAGGTAAAGCAGGCCATAAGCCCATAAAAAAAAGGCTGTGGCGCTACCGTGAAGGCGTCATTTTTATTTTGCCGGGAGTTGGAAAGAAAAGAAACTGAAACATTTTTTTATAGGCTATAAACCTTTATAACTCAAAACTGGCTCATTAGAAGTAAACAAGTTATTTACAAAAAAAATTTGGCTTAATGTGAGGAGTTCGTACATGTCGAATTTATTGAGTTTTTTTCGCTGGTATGAACGTTAATCCATACCTTCATTTTTGGAAAAAAAAATAGTTATTTCCAAAGAGGGTTAACCAATTGTCATAAAAATACGTTAAGGCACAGTATAAAGTACTCTCAAATATTAACTTGGTTCTGCTTTTTGCCGTTTCGGATGAGATAGTTGCACAAAATGGGCGGAATTTTTTTTTTAATTTCAATATATTTTCTAGAATCATGTGTTTTTAAGTCAATTTCAGAATGAAAAAAATTGAGTTCGGGAAAAGAACACATAGGTCTTCACTCTTAGTGAGTGGTAGGCCAACAAAGGGTGAAACAGTCATGATAATAAAGTTTATGAAAACAAAATAATATACAGTGTTATTATCATCCCCCCACCTCCTCGTCCGCTGACTAAGAAATTTGTACTCCAATAAGTCTGTGTACTCAAATATTGAAATGTAAATACTATAAATCTTGGGAAAATTATGTCCCCTTTATTTATTTAAAATATAATTTAGCAAACAGAATGCGATTTCCGAAGTTGAAAAAATGATTTTTGTTGCTGTTCATTTATAAAACTCTCTAACTCTTGATACGACTTAACATTCTTCAAGTTGAACATTTACACAATATGTCCGTTCACCGCTACGGCCGTCCGCAGCACGAAAAGTGCCGCGAAACAACTCCCAGCAATAAGGTGTGACGTCACTCTTTACTGTCGTGAACCATTATGCCTTCACGGTAGCCGTGAACGTAGCCACTGCGTAAAAGGAAAGCCTGATTTTAACATTCGAGTGAGTTGATGCACCTAGCCAATAAAAAATAGTCGTTTATGTCATTACTATGTGATGCCATATATTCTAATTTCCACAGCTCTCTTCTTTTTTAAATCATACAATAACAGCAATTCCTTCTTGACTTGACATCATTCACTGACTTGTCAATTTAATAGAACCCCCCCCCCCCTCACACACATACACACCCTGAGACAACGAGGATAACACGAAATACATGTAAAATGTAAAAGATTACATGAAATACATAAGTGAATGATATATAATATATAAGAAATAAAATATACAGGTAGTAGAATGTCCCCCTGTCCTGGAATGGCGGTATCGAAAACGAGGTCTATTTAAAAAGTAATGAGAATGCATGCAAAGGGTGCTTTCTGCCAATTCAGGAGGAGTCTCCCTCTAGTGGTAGTGACACACTCTAGTCGTCTCCCTTCCGTGTAATTTTCAACTTCCTACTGTCACTGAATTATTGAGACAAAACATTCGCGTGAAGAATGTCTCTTTAGTGTCACGGAAATTAATGCCTCGAAATTGGAAAACTTCGAACTAAGAAATGAGAAAGAGTTCTTCGAGTGAGACCAAGCATTGCTGAAACTTGGATGATGCTTCACGACAATGCACCTTGCACGCAACACTCTGTCATGCAATTTCTGGCCCAAAAAGGCATTTCAGTGGTGCCTCAGCCTCCCTACTGCCCTGATTGGCGACATGTAACTTTTTCCTCTTTCACAAGTTGAAACGTTACCTCAAAGGACAGCATTTTGCCGCTGTTTGCACAAGGCCGTGAGTGACCAACTGAAAGTGCTTACACCTCACAACTTCCATCATTGCTATGAGGAGTGGGAGCAACGTCTCCGTCGTTGTGTGGCCTCTCAAGGAAACTATTTTAAAGATGATAAGGTTGATTTGTAAATAAGAATTAAATACAGAGTTATATTGGAACAGTCTCATCACTTTTTAAACAGATATCGTACGTGGCATTCGAGACGTCCAGTGGGTTAATTATGTTAACGGCCAAGACCAATTTCTAAATAGGGGATGTTCATATTTCCAAATTTAAGCTTTCCAGTATAAATTATACCAGCTATTCTTTATAAATGCTATAACCATTTTTTAGTTATCAGAATACGTGCTGCTATACATTAAAAGTATTTAGCTGCGTTCATGCTTTTCATCTCAGTAGTAACACAGTTGTAAGTTGTAAAAAAAAATTCCCTAAGCAGTGGCGGTTTGGCTTTAAAAAATTCTTTATTTAGGATCTTTTAAGTTTTGAAAAGATGCTCGAACTTTGCCCAAATGAAAGGGGAACGGGAGCGGTGACAATCCCCACTGCATTTAAGTAATAAAATGAATCACATTTGAGCCTACGTCACGTCATCTAAACGTAAACAAATGTTTTCGCTGTAATGCATTAACGTGGAATGCTTTATTGGGCGCACTCGATTGCTATATTTAGAAACTCTCAGTAGGTTCCTCTCCATTGGAACATGTAAGGAAAGGAGCCGTGTTTATTTACCGATGCTTTTTCTGTAATCAGTGAACAAATAAAGGAACCAAGCGAGATAGAAGCAAACAATGGAAAGGAGGCGCCGATAGAAAGATAGATGGAGAGAAGAAAGAAGTTGTGGGAACCCCTGATTGATTGCCTCTTCGTGATCAATACAAGCTGGAAAGATCTACTCAACTGTTGTCTAAAAGATATCGATTGATAGTGGAGGATTATTTTTTTTTCTCTCGTCGTTCGTCAGGCTGTTGTGATATATGTGATCTATATATATATAAATGTATGACGTATATTTATTATTAATTAAGTGTGTTTAGGAATATGATTAATTAGTAAGAATTAGCAATGATTGTTGATATTAATCATCAAGCCTGATTGGAAGAGTAAACCCTGTTTCCGTTTTCCCCCTTAACCATGTTGGATACCACCTTACATAGGCGAGAGACTTAATCTTTCTTGTATATTCTGCTTCAGATCTTCTAGAACAGTGTTTCTCAATCGCCGGTCTACCTATCCACGAAAAATATTCCTTAATTTGTTAATTAGATAATAAATTTCAAACTAATTTTCAATAAAATAAAATCTATTTTAGAACGCCTCTGATCTCATGCAGATAGGTCTTTTTAATGTTATAGCAGCCGGTCCGTGAAATTTATTTTAATTATATTACCGATCCGCAGAGAGAAGAAGGATTGAGGAATACATAGATTCTGCCGCTACTCTTATCCAGAACTTAAATCTCGGGTAAAGCACTATATAAATCTCGGGAGCATTGTTTGAAATGCCATCTACCGGCGTGTCAAACATTTTAGGTTTTTACATTTTAAAGTAAGCTAATGTACTCTTTTAACACAAAGAATGCCAGGTTGCGTGATCACCCGGAATATGCTCATCTTGTATAGAAAGCGGAAAAAAAATAATGGGTGATACTGAAAATTTTACAATTAAGGATCAAATAACCGATCAAAAAATAGTTGCGCAAAATTTTGGGTTGTCATAAATTTTTTTTGTAATTGCCTACATTGACACAAGAGGGGAGTTTTGTCATGGGTTACAAATTAAAACTTGCAAGTTTTCCTTCAATCCTTCATCGCTGTATTTTCAGAAGTACATAGAGGCTCCTGTTGTTTTTTAAAATATGAAGCTGTGAAATCCCATTGCTGTAAGTAATATTTGTGAATAGTTTACATTAAAAATTTTTTTTTTCAGAGATCTGTTTTTTAATGATTCATGAAAAACAAACTATAATTCGCCCTCCTCTTTAAATTCTTATCTACGCAGAGATAAATAAACTCGCTTTATTTAAAAATTATTTTTTGTTGTTGTAAATATACAGAAAGAAAATATGGAGAAGCAAATTGTTAATCCGATGTTGTTTTTTTTGCTACTTAATATAAACAAACAAGTTGGCAATATTTGCAGTAATACGAAATTTGAGTTACAGTAGCTTATATTTGGAGAGTACTCCAGTGTTTCTCCTGTCTGCATTATCAAAGAAATGTAAAGATGGAAAAGTAGGAACTAAAATTTTTCAGATTTTGGAATACATTTAAAAAATACAGGGTGTCTGCAGAAAAAGGTGTGTGTATTAGAATCGCTATACCTGTGAGATAGTTGAGCGCAGAGTGCCACTATTCCTATACATTGTTGATTCGGGGCAGGCCCCAGCCCACCTATCAACTTAGGTTTAGTTGAGAGTGACGTCACGAGTGAAGCGGTTATAGTTCGTTCGCAAGAAGAAATACGAGTTCGAATAATTTTCTATGTAAGAAGTTCGAAATTCTATCTGCAATCATATTTCCTATTTTTCTTCTCGATGTAAAAAAAATCAGCGGATAGAAAAGTTTTTTGATGAAATAAAAAAAACAAAACAAAAAAAAAACTAAATAAAATAAAGTCGGTCTGTTGTCGAGATTATTTGATTGTAAAATGGCGGCGTCTTGTTCCTACGTCAAGAACGTGAAACAGATGTCTCAGAAATGAAAGATGATCGCATTTCCACGAAAAGGAGTAAAATATTTTCCATGGGTTCCTTATTAATTTTTGAAAATGATATCGGACAGATACCATTCGACTATTCTACTTTCGAGAAGCCACGCGATTATAGGATGGTCTTACGTAGTACAAGTAGGCCTAAGTACAAGTCTAACGGCGGAAGGATACGATGTTGTGCACTATGCCCGGCAAAGGACGTCATTCCGTGACGTCACTCTCAACTGAAGCTGAGACAGGGTATAGTCCAAAGGACCATAAGGCAAACTATTCCTATACCCTGCATCGCTGAATCAGGAATAAGACTGAATTTTCTGATATAGCAACTTAATTAAAACCAAATTATGTGTGCTTTACATCACTGCATATGATGCATTAAACAGTAGCATAAACTTTGTTTCACAATTTTATGCCTGTTGTTTTCTTTACAGTCAGCATTTTCAAATTTTTGGCTGTCACATATCTATGGAATCATTGTTAAGCTATAACATGTACAGTCACAATATACGAGGTGCTACCCAAAATTTCCCGAAATTGTTTTATACTGACCGAACCGTAAGAGGTACGAATTTTTGCCGATAGATGGTGTTAGGGGTACTCTCAGCTGTAATTGTGCCAAACGGTGTCATCCTATGTCCACGTGGTTTTGAGTTTGAGCTGTTGGTCGTTGTGATTCTTGATATTAAAGCTGAAGAAAACTGCGGCTGAAACTCACAGACTGAAACTCACTGTTGAAGGAGGCTTTTGGTGAACAAGCTTTATCCCAACCCCAAACATTTCAAAGATGGTCGGGAGTCTGTGGAAGACGACAAGCATTCTGATCGACCGTCAACAAGCACAACTCTTGAAATGATCACTGAAGTGCGTGACGTAATCCGAGAGGACCCAAGTCAGACCATCCACGATATTTGTGTCTGTCCTACGGGACGTTTTGAGACGATTGAGGGAAAACGTGAGGCGCAAAAAGCCAGAGATGTGGAAGAAGAAAGACTGGCTGCTCCATCACGACAATGCTCCAGCGCACACATCGCTCGCTGTGAGGGACTTCCTCAACAAAAACAACATGACCAGTGTCCCCTGGCACCCTGCGATTTCTACCGCTTCCGAAAATTGAAATTGCGGTTAAAAGGGCGGCGATTTGACTCCATTGAAGTGATCCAAGCGGAATTGTAGCAGGTGTAAAACTCGCTCCAATCTGGGATGCCCAAGGAGACTACTTTGAAGCTGACGGTGGAAATCAAAAGATCGGGTAAGTTCCGTATTTTATAGAGGTACATTTCGGGGAACTTTGGGTAGCACCTCGTATGTCCTTTCAAGAACTTAATAACATCCTCTCTTTTTAGAAACAACGTTAAAAATTATGTTAGATAAGGATTTTATAAGCTTTTATAGTGTGCCATCAGTAAGTTCATTCCAAGCATAGCTAACTTTTAATTCACTGACACGTTCAAATTGCTTATTTTGTGTGTAGACCTTATGCACAATGAATCCTCATGAGTTCTCCATTGGGTTCAGGCTGGACTGAGTGCTGACCAGTCCAGAACCTTCACTTTTTCACGTGCAAATCAAGATGTTGTTGCTTTGCTGACATGGCACGAGGCATTGTCTTGCTGAAAAGTCCACTGCGGTCCTCCAATTAATAGCCAAATGGAATCGAATGTTCATAAAATATGTTTCTTGAATCTAGTCGTCCTGAATTAAAAACAAGATCTGCCTTTCCTCAAAATCCAACCCCTCCCCCCTCCAAACCATCACGGAGTCCCCGCTAAAGTTCCTACTGAATTTAGTGCGAGGATCTTTACGTAAATCGTGCCAGTAACATGAATTGCCGTCCAGCCCATCGAGATTGAACTTCCTTTCGTCGAAAAACACAACGGTTCCCCACTCAGATGTCCCGGACATAACTGTTTTTGCCCACTCCAAACGGGCCACTTCAGTTGAGACTTTCGGGTAAGTTTTTTTGTACTGGGCGTGTTAGATTTTCATGAAGCCTTCTCCACACAGTCTGTCTGGACACGCTTGGTTGTAGTTCAGATGCAATTTGTCTTATAGAATGTCCTTGTATGGTGGTTAAATGGAAAATCCTTCTGTGGTCCTGTGCACTTAACACCTTCTTCCTTGACTTTCGCTTAATCTTGCCGTAGTCATCACTTTTTTTTTTTTAATACATTGTGGATGGCTTTTTGAGATCTTCCTAACTTCTTCGCTATCTCTCTCTGGGAAAGTCCTTGGCCACGAAATTGATAAATTTTTCTCACTTCCGATTCGTTGAACACAGATCCTCCTGGCATATTAATATATTGTTGTTGTAAGCTTTTATAAATTTCTGTTTCATTTATAGAAGAGTTATTTTATAGTAAGTAATGCAATTCCATCATTTATGTAAGTTTGGTACGATCCATTTCATTTTTTTGTTTAGTTTTAAGGGTGCTTCCATAGATATGTGACAGCCAAAAATTTGAAAATGCTGATTGTGGAACAAAATTTATATTCATTGTTTAGTGCATCATAAGGGTAAAACATACATTTATTTTGTTTTAATAAAGTTGGTATATCAGAACAATCAAACTGATTCCACATAGTGACGCACTGTATTCGTGCCAAGGTTCCAGAAGGTGAGGTTCGTTGATTTCTGAATGAAATATACCCCTTATATTAGATAGGGGGAGAACGGTCAAGTTTGGTACAGGGGAACGTTTACACAGGTGAGATAACATCAAAAAACTATTTTAATTTGAAAATAAAATAAATTTAACATAAGTTAAAGGCACCATACGGTAGCTTAAAGTTTAACTAATGAATGGATATGAAAATTTACTGAAATAGCTTTATTATTAAAAATACAAAAATAATAATTAAAAAAGTGTGTAAATATGCCCCGGTCTCCCCTACATCATTATGGGAACTAAAATGTGGCATTCCATCACTGATACCTCTCGGTCCCAGATGTAACGCCCTGAGAGTTCTCTTACAGGGAAACTTGGACAGTTAAAAACTCGAATCACAGCATTATGGGAACTGTAACGACTGATATGCAATATGCACATCGGACATTTACAGAGTCGGAACACATTAATACGACCACCTCTCCTCGAACATGTTGGAACGTCCCATGGTATGCAGATGAAAAATAATTGCATATCATTAAAAGCTGACAACAGCAGACGCGTAGTAGCATCCGTTAACACAGCAATTATCGCCGTCATGGGCAGAGCTAGGCAGAGCAAGTGACCTGTCGGACCTCCAAAAGGGGATGATCATTGGCTATCGGGCCAAGGGGGGGGGGGACTCCGGAGCAGGCGTATGGTA
>JAHWFO010057280.1:10670374-10728273 GCA_023313115.1 Rhysida immarginata | reverse complement strand
CCGGAGCAGGCGTATGGTAACAGCACCGATGTTGACGCCTGTGCATCGCCGAAAACGCCTCCAATTCGCAATGGACTATCGCCATTGGACCTCGGCCGAGTGGCAAAGAATTGCTTTCTCTGACGAGTCGCGGTTTCTGGTGAACAGAGTGGACGGACGATGGAGAATTCGCCGGGAAGCATCTGAGAACAGGCATCCCGACACCATCGTTGGCAGACGACAGGCTGGTGGGGGAGGTGTGACTGTTTGGGGGATGTTTTCGTGGTATGATCTAAGTCCACTGATACCGCTGGAGGGTACACTGAATGCTGTTCGTTACCTGACGATCGTCGCAGACCAGGTACACCCCTTCATGTCGACAGTGTTTCCTCAGGGTGATGACACCTTTCAACAGGATAATACTCCCTGCCATTCTGCCAAAATTGTCCACGACTGGCTGGCCCATGGCCACCAAATTCCCGGGACCTCAACCCCATTGAACATTTGTGGTGATGGAATTACGGGATGCACTGATCGCCGAATGGTCCCAGATACCTGCAACCACCTTCCGAGAACTTATTGACTCTCTGTCACGTCGAGTAGCTGATGTGCTTGCCACCATAGGTGGATATTCCGGATACTAGCAGGTGGTCATATTAATGTGTCCCGTCCCTGTATAATATTGTTATGTTTAAAAAAATGTTTACCTTTTTCATCTAATTTGGGCTATTTTTTGTGCTATAAGAATACAATGGTCTGAAGAAAATAGTTATAATCATGGTCTATAGATATTCATGGTCATCGAGCTTCGGCCATTTTCCATTGTTTCGAGAAGCTAAGGAAAACAGATCGCGCCAGGTGCCGCATAGATCTGGTGGCGTTGCAGGCGCAGTTGGGCAGATTGTACATGCAGCGCCACTTTTCAATAGAGTTCCCGCCCTACCGGGAGCTAGAAACTTTAGCTTCATTTTAACAATGGAGCTCGATGACTATGAATATCTATAGACCGTGGTTATAATAAAGGCATGCTTTTTTCAATTTAAATAGTTAACAAAATTATAGGAGAGATAAATATTAGATGATGAATAAGTTAAATAATGTAGAGTAGGACATTTTTGGATTGCAGCTGAATTATAACTTTTAATAGTAATTAAAGAAATTTACAAAGGCGTTGAGAATGAAGATATAAAAAGAAAGGTTTGGAAGAGAGACGATTTGAAAAATTCATTTGCTTCATAAAAAATCCGCTTCCAGGTTTTTTTGATTATTGAGAAGTGATCTTCATTTAAATTTTTGGCCTGAAAATGTCGAAGTTTTCGATGTTTAAATGGAAATCATAATCATCTAGAAAGACCTTCGAAAATTAGACATCTAAAATATTTAATATGAACCAATAAATAAGAAATTATTCTATACCAAGATCTGCATTGCATAAATTATTAAATAAAATCTTCATCTCTTCTAGCCAACATTTTTTTTTTAACGTTTGGCCTATAAAATATTAAAAATTAAAATTGCAGTCAAAAGCAAAGTTTTCGTTCCAAAAAAAAATGTGCATTTATTTCAAACAAATGATGTTAATTAATATTATTGATTTGCGAGAATTTTATTGCACTTTGTTAATGGATTACATTTTCATGATAGAAAGCTATTTTATGTGCTAGTTTTCTGCGAATGCGCGAAAATATATGTAATTTTTGCAAAAACCATCGTAAATGATATGACTATCCGTTTGTGAATAATCAATTTTTCATTAGGAATATTGAAAAGCATTCGCATAATCATATAGTTTCCTGTAACGAGATTTATCGGTATTTCTATTGCAGTCATTCCGATTACATGAAGCGTGTCGAAAAACAAAAGTTGTGCATCGCATTGTAAACTTTCCCTGAGCCATTCAAATTGGAAATTTCAACAAGCAATTATTATAAGCTACAGCGTTGCCGTTTTAAAAAATTGTCGAATTACTGTAATATAATATTGAGATTGTTCGCGTTTCTCGTATTAAATAACGAATACGCTAAATGGTTACCAGTATTTCTTTAATGTAGTAGTCGCATTTTTACCGTGAGTAATGTACTCAACAAATAAAAAGGGGAACGGAGTCATGCTTTTCTTAGTAAATGACTAACATGCCAATTTCGCAAAAACTTTCTTTGCTTTTTATTTCTGCCTCGGCTATAAACCGTATTCGAAACGGCATGGACGATGCAAAAGTGAACCGACCCCCATTCCGAATTTATTGGACACTACAAACCCCGGATCGAACTGAAATGGAATTTCACATTGACTGTTCTCCAAAATAGGTCTCGTTTATCGATTTTATTATTATTATTCTACCAAAACCTCTTATCGGAATAAACTGTCATCGTTTGACCATGCTATTATTTTTGCAACAAAACAAGCTCATCATATGCTGATATTTTATTGTTATATTCCACTTTATCAGAAACCAAATTGCTATAATTTGGCTTCGAATATATCTCCCCCCCCCCCTCCTCTTAGTGCATGTGATATACAGTAGAAAGCTTTTTGTTTTTGATGACTCATTCTTATTGATCTGAAATTGATCGCGTATAAATTCCTGAGATCGCTTCTGTTTTGTAAAATTTTGCCTTTTTGTTTCTTTTTTTAACAGGAGATGAAGAAAGATGCGCTGAATATAACGGCGTATTTGTGACGTCATCGTCATCATCATCCTCATCTTCATCATCATCTTCATCGTCATCATCATCATCCTCTCTTTCCGCTTTCTAACAACGTGGCTTGAGTCGAAGCCACCGCGATGGATTTCATGATGCCCGACCTGTTCGCGAGCCTGAGCAGCAGCCCGGACCTGGAGCTCTTCTCGCCGCAGGAACTCCCTTCGTCTCCCTTGTCGTCCAATGCGAAAACGACGCCGACGTCGCCCGGAAGGTCCAAGGCTTCCACACCGGCGGCCACGTCTTCCTCGAAATCTCAGTCACCTGCCACGACACCGAGCCGAGATTTGGACCAGTTGCTCTACTTCTGGACGAGCCCTGCCATGGGCCCTTACCACCCTGGACAATCTCTCCTCTCCGGTAAGAACCAATCAGTAGAAATAACTTTTATATAAGAACCAATCTTTCTCCTCTTAGTCAAATTATCGTTCGATTGCATGTTTATTTCATTAAGTGTTTTATTTAACTGCTATTTTATATTTTAAAAATTTAGCTGAACTATTAATGAAGTGAATAAAATATTTTATCGTGTTTGGAGCTGAATGACTCTCTAATTTGGCGTTAGTTAATATAATTAAAATCAACGTCAAAATACGAGGTAATCGAATTCTTGGATAGTACAAGCAAATTCCTATCGGGCAATACATAAATTCTTATCGTTACTTTTCCGCCAAAAATGAACACTTATTCCCATCGCTTTGATCTTCTTTGTTGTTAAGCTAATACTTTTGTAAATCAATAATAATTTGAAATAGGACATTTCCAATACTCGTGCTTCTCTATGCTTTACGTAAACATAGACTATACGGACAAAAGTAGTTGCACTCTGAAAAATTGCTTTATTATTTTATTTAGTAACAGGTAGGCCCTCCTTTTGTTTGTATCACAGCGGCAACACGTCGAGGCATACTTTCCATGATTGAGATCGGTCGGATTGAGATCGATGGTCTGAACAGGCCAGTCAAGCAAATTCACCTCATTTTCATGAAATCAATTCTGCTCACGCTTTGCAGTAAGACATGGAGCTCGATTCTGCTGGAACAAACAGACATCACCTCCATAGTACTGCAACAGTATAGGGCCGAATTGTCCAGAACGTCGAGATACTCGTCAGCGTTCATAGTACCAGGTACAAGAACCAATGGGCCGATTCCGAAGTAGGTAAAACAACCCCACACATTGATGGTTGGTTTGGTTTGGTTTGTTTGGTATTAACGTCCTTTTCAACTGCTATGATCATTTCAGGACGGCGTTATAGGGGCCGCAAATTTTGCCTCGCAAGGGTTCTTTAACGTGCAGCCGGCAAACGACTACACGGGACCAACGGCTTTACTTCCCTTCCGAAGGAAGTGCGTGATCTCAGGATTTCCCCCTGAAAAATCCTCGTCGTCCTCGGCCGGGATCGAACCCGCGTACTCGGGCTTCAGAGGCGATCAATCACGCAACCGCTGAGCCACCGAGGCCGATACACAATGATGGAACCGCCATCGAAGTTCACTATTAGAAAACACAGTCTGGAAGAACCCGTTCTCCGTGGCCATACCCAAACACGTCCATCAGACTAGAAGAGTGAACACCGTGACTCATCACTCCAAAGAACAGTTTTTCATTCTTCGACACACTAGGCCAAACGACGCCACGCAGTAATATTTTTAATCACCGGCTTGTGTACAGCTGCTCTACCATGATAACTGATCCTGGTCAACTCTCTGCGGATAGTTTTGTTACTAACGGCGCTCTCAGGTGCATTTCTAACCTCTTCAGCGATCAAAGCGGCAGAGAAAGTGTGAGACTTTTTGACATGTCGTACCAGGAATCTTCGGTCACGTTCAGTCAGTTTCTGGAGTCGTCCGGGACGTTCTTTTACTGTTGCTGCAACCGTCTTGCTTCCACCTCTTGATATACGCTACAGTCGATTTTGGGATGTCAAGTTTGGATGCAGTGCCTCGTACAAGAAGATTACACAAATGGCATCCTATGAAAAGTCCACGTTGGAACTCGGTAAGTTCAGATCCACGCGGCGTAGCTCCGCAGTTAATGGACAGTTAGCAGAACATGACCAGCTTTTTATTATATTCATATCCTTCCCAGCATACCGTTTGGCAAATCATTATTTGCATATTTTCAAATTTTTAGGGTGTCCCTAAACATTTGTCTGTGTAGTGTAGATGTTGATACCACTACAATTCCACGCAAATTTTGGAAGCTGTTATTCATCAGAGAACCAGTACATGTACTATCTAAGCTGCTCAATGACTTCCAAAAAAGATGTAGTAAAACTTTAGTCTGTAGTTTCCAAAAGTTGCAGAAACATGATGTAATGGCGATGGTAGAGCAGCAGTCTTTCCGACAGAGACCGACCTGCCTTAACCAAGCGGCCTACCACGCAAGCGCAACTACAAGAGAAGTCCAGCAAATGGTACTGTCATCACCTTAACGTTACATTTTGCTTGAAGACACGAACCATTGAACGACCAATTTATTAGAGACATGCCTGAATACGTGCTGGCATGGAGTCAACAAGGTGTTGAAATTGTTGCGAGGAATAGCAGCCCAGGCTGACATCACAGCGTCCCGTAATTGATGCAGGTTGGACGGTGTGGGAAGGCGTCGGATGGTTCTCTCCACTTCATCCCATAAATGCTCGATCGAGTTGAGATCGGGTGACCGAGCTGGCTACTGAAGTAGGTGGAAGTCCGCGTCATATTCCTCGAACCAGTCCAAGACCATTCGAGCACGGTGACGGGGAGCATTGTCCTGCTGAAGCTGTCCGTCACCACAAGGAAACACAGTCATCATGAACGGGTGCATCTGATCGGCAACAATGTTCAGCTTATGTGTCGCATTCAGGGATGTGTATACGGATATCAGAGGACCCAGTGTGTCCCAAGAGAAGACACCCCAGATCAGCACTCCTCCTCCACCCGCCTGTACAGTTGCCTGCTGACAGGATGGGTCCATGGCCTCGTGCTGTCTGCGCCAGATGCACAGTCTGCCGTCCGCATGATGAAGTAGGACCCGCGATTCGTCGGACCAGGCGACCTTCTTCCACTCATCCAATGTCCAGTGGCGATGCCTGTCCGACGCGATTTCCTATTTTGCGGAGACACCGGCGGTACCCGTACTAGCCGCATGTTGTTAAACCCAGCTCGATGCAAGGTGCGCCCCACCGTGTGCTCCAAAATGGATTGGGATGCTCCCTCAATGAACTGCGCTGCGAGCTTTCAAAACACAATTTAAAAATCAGGATATAAGATTATCTCAAGTTGATGCTATTCCTGGGAAGATGATAAAAATTGAGAAGTATAAAATTGTAAAAATTTGTCCAAAAATTTGTTAACCTGTTCCCGTCCTGTTTCTGTGGATGATTCATGCCAATCGCCGTTGGCCTCGTTCATCCATGGCCCTGTGTCGTCCGGAGTTGTGTTTGTTGGAGGTTGTTTTTTGGCATAACTGCCATTCACGGAATACCCTTGACACTGTTAAACGGGAAAACCCGAGGAGGTTCGCGATTTGCGAAATGCTCAATTGCGCCCGTCGAGCTCCAACGATCATACCTCGTTCAAAGTCGATCAAATTCTTGGATTTACCCATATTCAGTCCACTTCTGCTGCTGACTGCAACTTGTGATCCAATGCATCCCTTTTATACACCGCTTCGGCCTGTTCCATTGTTTGGGTGTCACTGGGAGGCCGATCCATTTTCCGTAAGAGGTGTCTCTAATAAATTGGTCGTTCAGTGTATAAGTAACGCATTGGCCAAGTGAAGTCGAGATAAGCACATCATCTATTGGGGGTGGAAGCTTTGAAAAACGATCAGACGAATATACCGATACGCTGTCACCAGACTTGATGGAGAGTATGCCACGACGTTTGCAGATTGTTTATACTTATAATACTGTAAATAATTTGATCACCATTTCAGGCGTCCATTTTCAAATGATCATTCAATGTACGAGGTGCGTCCAAAAAGTAAATTCCGTTCGCTAGTACAAAAAAATGCAAGTGCACACCCAGAAAAAAAATTATTACAAAAAGTTCTCCATACCTTGAACTATTTTTCTATATAGCTCGCACCATTTTGAAAGCACTTATCATAGCGGGCACGAGTTTTTTTGTAAAAAGTTGCCGCCCTGTGATGCCAACCACGTACTGACAGCTTCTTTTACCCTGTCATCGTTGTTGAACTTCTGGCCGCTTTTACCTAAAGACTTTCATCTCTTTTTTGCACCTAAAGTGAACGGAAATCCTACACTATTGTGATATTTTTTCTAGCCACTGTAGTTTTAGTAATGACCGGGAATTTTGGGGAAAATGAAAGCTGATCTACTGCGAAAGTAGTTATACAGGCCGCATTTGGAGAGTGAACTCAAAAAAGAAAATTTAACCAAAACTTATCTTTTCTTTCTAGTAGTATACCTTATATAAATTAGATAAATATTTGCTGAAAATCAATTTCATAAAGTGGACACGACACTGCATACCCTTTAAACCAGCGCTTTTTGTCTGACCCTTTAGTCTCACAGTTCTTCCAAAGTGAAATAATAAATTTCTGTAATAATTTGTATGGGGAATTGTTTTTTAATAATAATCTGTAATTTTCTGTTTATTTAGTTACGTTAAGATAAACGATATTCTACACGGTGGCGGATTAAGATCTTCTGGGGCATAAGATTAGGGTCCGACTATTGTATGAAGCTCCGAGCCCCTAGGCATGTGACTCATGTGCCTAGTGGCTAATCCGCCAGCGATTTTCCCGTTGATGAGGATTTGATCGATATTATGCAGCAGCATTTATGGCTTAGAGATATTTATTTTGAAATTTCCCCGAACCTGTCCAAACAGATACTGCAGACATTTCAAGTAAATTCATGGAACGCTCTAGGCCTCAGTAAAAGTTCGTCAAATCAACATAGATGGTCGGTAATATTCATCTACTGATAACTGAGGTCTGACAGTTGATGTTCTTGTGAATAGAGCTCTTGCAATCATAGGCGTATCCAGTATTTTCTTTTTTTAGAATTCGGTCATCACGTCTGATACTTTAGTGTCCCGGAGTAGAACGAGGAACTTTAGCATCTTGGTATTCCTCCCAAGCATATTCTCCGCTGCTAGCAATTCCCTACAGTGGTTTCAACAGTCCTTAGCTGAAACACTGATTGAACATGTTAAGTACAAGCCGATCACCCTTTTTTCAGTCAAGATTTCTTCGTGTCTTCTATTGACTGTCGACTGAAATGAGTAAACTGTCTATAAACGCTTATCTTTTCGGCTGAGTCATCTTGAACAACATCGAATAGTGCTCGACAGGTCTCTCTCCGGGTGTAAAGTAGAAAGGCACTACCTTAAATAGTCTGCACATAAAGTTTGTAATTGCGAGTATTTCACACAAAAATTGGTACTGTAGAACACTCCATCAAAGTGGTTAAGTAAACCACGTCAGGTTACGAAGTTGTCCAGAATTACTAAGTGCATTTTCGCTTACATGAAACAGCAGTTACTATCCTTCAAAGTAATCCCCGTCGATGGTAATGCACTTCTGGGAACGCCTGTACAAGTCCTGGAAACTCCTGGCGTAGTCGTTTTTAGGGATAGCCTTCAGTTGGGTCGTAACATTACGTTGGATGTCTGGCCACTTCGGGGGGCGTCTTCTACGGTGCTCCGGCCTCCTCGGAACCGTTTAAACCACTCATAAACACACCTCAAAGTAATAGCACTTTCTTTGTAAACTGTTGTCATCATTTCATGAGTCTCTTTCGTTCGCTGATCCATTTTGGGTTTCGACCGCGCGTACTACGCTTTCTCTCTTCAATGTCCTGTTTAAACACAATAAACACACTCGCAGCGCTGATTCTCTCAAATTTGTTTAAACATGTCTCGACCTGTCTGGGACAGGATACGACGATGGTGCACTCTTACGACCGTTAGCGATTTGACGTCATTCACCGTACTTTATTGTCACAGGTTGTAGTAATCTAGTAATAGAAGATAATGATCTCGATTTCGTTTGTGTCACGACCGTGTGAGAAATCGTAGAATCATGAATCTTAATGAGGTAATAACTATTTTGGAAATAAAGCAGTGAAATTATATTAAGTATAAATCATTTCAACGCTTAGGAGGTGCAAATTGGATGCACTTAATGAACACAAACAGTTCATAGGGCGAAGTTTCAAGGTCCGCACATTGCCCATTTTTAATTCGATATCTCATCATTGGATCTCAAGATTTAATTGACATCGAGTTAATCATCTTCAGAATGGCATTTCCACCGATGTCATTGGCTGGACTGGGGTCTTTAAAAATACACTTACGCCCAAATATAAATTAGTTCGTTTGTCGTCGATAGGTTTGCTAATGGTTCGGGAAGATTAAAATCCACAAGAGAGACGTTTTAATTTAAACACGACACTCATTGAACTGGGATTAAAATGTTTATTCGGCGATTGGTTTATAACATTAGAAAGCTGGGATTGGTTTAATGGCTGGAAAATATATTCCTTTCTATTTCAGAGAATCATGCAATATTTTTCTAAAATTCCGAAAGTTTATCCAAAAGCATTTAGTTCGACAATTTAAGGGAGGCCACCATGTAAAGTTTAATGATCCGAAAGTGATGGAAGGCATAAATCACTTCCTATGTCGATAGGCGATAAATATTGAAGCATCCGAAGATATGTGTTGATAATGCAGTAAATGCTACGCAAAATAATCAATATTTATGTCAGAATTTGAGATATTACATTAAAAATCCCAAGCTTTGATTTTAAAAAAATAGCTGAACCAACCTTACATCTTTCCTCGAAATTTATTTGCTTATTTTCATGTAAGCAGAAATAAAAAAAATTTAATATGGTATAAATTACTTATTCGCATTTGAAGTTGATTAATGTTAATTATTTGCCTTTGGTGATATTTTAAAGTATGTGTGAAGATGAAATATTATTTTAGAAAATATGCCTCTTCCCTCTTATTCATATTAGCCACTATTTGCGACTAAATTCTACTGAAAAAGTAAGCATTTTATTTCACTCAAGATTAATGATTGGACGATAAAATAATAAAGGAAGGGAACTAAGACAAACTTTAAGACGCAAGAACATTATCTTTAAGTAAAACCTAATTAGAAGCTACCCTCTGCAAATTTAATACATAAACAGATAGTCTGTAATGAGTATATGCGTTAAAGTGAGCGTGAATTTGACAGTATAACAATAGCAATGTTAATAAATAATCACTTGAATAAGGAAATTTTTAAAAATATGATATTACTTACCAATCTACTTGACAAATATACTTGTTATCTACTACTATCGAAATTCATGGCATCTTTCAATATAGAAATTAACAAACCAATAAAAACCATTCATATTGCCCTTCTGTCAAATCTTATTACAAAGAAAATGCCGAAATTTCACTTGAAAATATAATTTTCTCAGGTTTTCCCTTATTACATCCGATTTACTGACAATTGGTTTTTTTTTTTCAAAGTACCAGACACTAATCTTAAAATTCGCTTTCTATGAAATGGTATAAACTCCATTACTATAGTCTAGTCCCATTATCTATGAACTTGTTACGTTGTCCCCGTTGAGGTGTTTTGAAGTCACCATCAGTGGAAGCAACCATGAATGATCCTGAGTTTCTAAAAAAAAACTACGATTCTAAACATCAATCATATAAAACTTAGTGTTTATTCAAATTAATAAAAATTTTATATTCCTCTAATAACACATTTAATTGGAAAATTTCCCAATATACAGTTGCGTTAAATTGGGCAGTGCCTCCTGAATTTTCAGTGCTCCACACAGTGACAAGAATTCATGGCTTGCGCGACGGTAAATTACTTATAAGATAAAAGAAGAGTTCATATTATCAGGAATCCTTTGCTATAATATCAGTCCACACCTTGATATGCTTCCTTTATATAGATTCCTTTGAGAAGATAATTAGCCATACTCATCGGGTCGTGGTCCGTCTCAATGAATCAAGAAAATTCAATGCTCCAAGATACTTAATAATTCATTAGGCGGGGAGGGGGGTCTTTAATCCAATATGCAATAAAAAACAATAACATTAATAGTCAAGAGTATTCAATAATCAATAGAACACAATTTCGTCTGTTCTATGATTCGAACAAGTTGGGGTTCGAATCTGCGCCATCATACATAACTTCAGCCTGTTGCCAACACATACAATATCCGGTTATTTTCTTCTCCGTAATCTAGACCAATGACGTATATTAAAGATAGACTCCGAATCCTGTTGTTAACAGCGGCAAAAAGTGAAGCAAATTGAGCCATAATAGTTCTGGGCAGGAGTGAGCCGTGGAGTAATTAGCTGTCTGGCTGCTTTGTTTTTGAAAATTTTGGGCCTGAGGAATAATTAATTCAAAACCATTCCTCAAAGTTAAACTGCGTGCAACTGTACAAATAGACAAGAAAAAGGATCAGGAATCATTTTCCACAAAAATTAATCAAAAATACGTAACTAAAATGAAAATACGTAACTGAAAGACAATCGACACGAAATTGAAATTGAAACCATGATCGAAAAATTGTTTATAAAATATAATAAAATATTTCAAATACAAAGTACACGAAAAGATAAACTTATCACTCCGTGATCGGCGTGTGAAAGAATTATTAATCAGCTACTCTTGTGTTTAGCATGTGTTTTGCATCATCTTCACTCACTTTCGGCCATGACAGTTCTAGGCATGGAACTTCCCAATTTGCTTCAAGTTACAACAATAGGATTCGGAGTCTATCTTTAATATACGTCATTGATCTAGACATTAACGACAAGTAAACTGACATCGGCACAGGGACATCAATCATCAATGCAGTCCCACCACCACTTCTTAATTTTCCTTTACACAAGCCCCAAAGGAGACCTCGCTCCTCAATGGCTATTTCTCAAAAAAAAAACAAAAAAAAAACTATGATTCCATTTTCCCCAGCCGCTTCACCCAAGCCCAAACACAAGACTTCTCTTTGTGTTACCATTGACAAGACTTCTCCTCTCTTGATTATACGCAACAATCCTTATTTTAACAATCGGTGTTCCTTATAAACACCGACTTCCAAGAAGGCATTTCCTCACATCAACGAGCCACAACAATGAGATACAATTACAACATCAAAAGTCATTGCAAGAAGTTCACAACCAAAAAATAAACTATTAATAGAATAACAATTTAAGAGGCTGTTGTTAAACCAACGACACCTAAAAAACAAAGCCTGTTTACTGCCTGCTGACTGCGTCATCAAACGAGGGCCGACAATCCAACTTTCATTGTTTACAACAAACGAAAAAAGCCTGTACATGTATTTATGTATTTGAAACCTTCTTTTAATGGAAACATGCACAACAATTTTAGTAAAAATAATCCCAAATACATGCTGAATATAATATATTGTTTATTATAAAAGTTTATTGTATGTCTCGTCAAGAGATGGCACTGCGGTCATTGAATTAGGAATCTGTACCATTTAGCATTCAGTTGCGAAATAATCAAAGTAAAAGTATCAACGAATTATATTTTCAAAATGAATCAGAACGTTACAAATTTAACAAATTACTTTTTAATAGCAATTTCATGGTTTTTTACAAAACAAATATCCGAAGAGAAATGGTTTATTTCTAATGGTGAATTGGAGCGAAACGGTAAAATAACGCATGCGCATTTCGATTTCAGTTCATTCTTATGGGGACGAGGGTATGGTATATGTCAGATTGTCCATCGAAACTCTTTTTTCATACAAACTGATGCTGGTTGAGAAATGAGTTCGTATAATCCAAATGATAGTTTGTTTGATGAATATGCTGAAAATCGCAAATTAATATTTAAATTCTTTATTCATATCTGCAGCAACTAAAATTTTTAAAAAAATTAAAATTCTTGTTAATATTGTATTTCCAAATTCAATAAAAAGATCGAAATTTATTTGCTTCGCTGTCCTCTTGTGTATAATATGGTATCCGCTTTATTGTATACCCACGAGTAAAATTAAGAGATTGTTGTTGTTAAAATATATTTGGTGAATTTCGATCTGATCAATTCCCCCTCGTCCAAATTCTCTGAGTGAATTTTGTAAATATAATCATCATACTACATTAATTACCGTGATATCACTTTTACGATACCACCTGATTTTATCATGCAACTTCTGATGAAACATTCAGGGTATAATTTGTTGTTTAAATTATGGCACTCGATGAAACTGTGTTCACGAAAGAGGAAATCACGATAATGTTCACGTTGAAGAAAGAATTGGGAAAACGACAAGAGGCAATCTTCCATATAGTACTTCGCAAGAGCAATATCGGTGCGCCACAAAACTGTTTTGTATTAATATTTAAATGAAGCTAATTACATTGAAGTTAAAATTTAAGAAACCTTGAAACTATTGATTAATATAAAAAAGAGCGTTTTAATGAACACTTGTCTTGAAATTTAAATTGAAGAAAGAATTTAAAAGTTATAAATAGAAAAGAAAAAGAAAACAACAAATAGATTATTCATTTGCTTTTAAAGAGCGGGATGCCAGAACTGCTTTATTGCATTACTCTTTTCTATTTGTCGTTCTATGCTTTTGGCTGAGAGCTTACTACCAGAGGGTTGCAAAAATCACTTGACAATGAGATATTCAACTAACAAGCGACAAGGGAACACTTCACAGGCGATCAGAAGGCAGCAAATGTGTTGAGAGAACTCTAGTAGTGAAACCCTTCCAAATCGGATAATCTCAGTATCATTCATGTTGAATTACATTGAAACTTGATCGTGTAATTTTGCCCTTAACGTCAAGCAGACACATCTCTCGTGAGCCTTCAACGTTCCGATTATTCAGTTGTTCCTTGGCAACAGATTGGTTTTCATTGTCTTCCTTCTTGCAGTTTTAATGTTTTCTCCGCCACTCTTACATTAATAAATAGAGTAGTATTTTCCTGGTCTGAAATCGTTGAGGATAAAATAAACGCAAAAACTAAATTGTGCAGGAAAGATTTATTTCTTGCGCTTATTTTAGCGATCTCCTACATATTTACGCGTCCGTCGTTGTCAGCGGTAATCGCGTCGGGCAACAAATTATTATGAAATTCCTCTCCAGTGAAAATGTGAAACTCCCGAAATTTTGCTCTTGTTTCGGGAATTGTGGTATATAAACGGAATTAAGTTGAAAGTGCGTGACAAGTAAAGCCTCCGAGAAGAGCACTCAATCAAATGAATATTTCACAAATCGAGTACTTTATCCTAGACAAGTCGCCGTGTCACGGTCCGCTGAATTCCGAATAGCGGCCTAGCCATGTGGTCAAAGAGGTTGTGGCCGATCAATTCGAAATGTCCATCTCCTCAAAGACAATGGCAACTTCACGCTTCTGGTATGATAGCGTATCGCTACGCATATCGCATGAAATGGAAGTATTGCAAATATGTTTGAGCCTGTTGAAATTGCCTTCGACTTTTAAAATAAGTTCGAAACATTTATGAAACCAAATGATAACCAACATCCTTTCTGAAAAAAGGGATTTTTTTATACCTGGAAATTATAGCGATTGCAATATGTAAATATGACGACAAAACGTGTTAGAAGCTGTATAGATAAAATTTTGATAATTTCAATTTTAGAAATTTACGTTATGTTTAAACATAGCACGGCTCTGCAAATTAAAAGGAAAAAAATCCACGCCAGAGGCGCCAAGTAAACATGCCGAATTTAGCTATGTACGTGCCACGTTCTTAGGTAAGGGGTCGTCCAAAATTACGTAATGCAAAATTGATCATTTTTAACTCACCCCTTCCCTCCCTATTGTAATGCATCAGTAATGCATCATTTTTAACTCGACCTCCCTCCATCCTCCATTTTCAAAAACCGCGTAATGCTTAATTTATTTATTAGAAATTAACTGATATCCCCGGTGTTACTCGGGCTCTTTTTTGATGAAATTTTGCTGAATGTGACTATAAGTAAAAATGAACACATTAAAAAGCTTAGAAATAATACAATAAAGATTCACATTGAAAAACCGAAAATAATTATTTTAAAATGCTCCCAATGGATGGCCCTCTCCAGCTATGGCTCTCTAACAAAGTTACAGAAGCAAATTAAACTTTTGACTAGTTGTTGAAGAAACATCGTATTTTATGAGTATCAATTATAAAATTAATGGGTAATTTGTAAGTAATTCATTCTCCCATGGCGTTAAAAGACTGTCATCTAATGACCAATGAGATAATGCAAAAGTCTTCAGAGGATTAGTTTGAAAAGAAAAAGACCTTCCCAAGCACCAAATGATACTTTCAGCAAGAGGCGTGCATTGGCCTGTAATCGGCAACAATCGAGGAAGCTGTGAACTGTGCATCATGGAAGAAATAAATCCAAGCCATCAATAATTTGCAAATCCTGCAATGTACCTCTTTACTTTGACAAAGAATAGCCTCTATCCGAAACGTCAGTTTTTCAGGATTTTACCACCCTGTGTTCAGCTTTTATTATTGATTATTTTTATTCCATACACATTCAGAGAATACACACAATTGTTGCAAATAATGGGCGGAAAAGTATTTCTCTATGAAACCTAGTCTTCATGTAACCATGGAAAAACATCTTGAAAATTGAGGAGGAAAAACTGATTAAAATTTTTTTCTCTTTTAATCTTTATCAAAATTTTATGTTCTGGAAATGAAAAAATAACATCCTGACATCCAAAAACTATTAGCATTTTTATTAACAATAACAATGTTTTTGGTGTACGTATGTTTGTTATTATGCATATAATTTTATAACTAAACTAGCATTACTCTTTTTAAAACATTTAAAATATCTACTTAAGTTTTATTCCATAATTTTTGTATAGTGCAGACTGATTTTGCAGCCCGTATTTCCTGTTATATCTTTTGAACAAAGAAAGATATCAATACAAAATTGGCTATGTACATATGTGTACTTTAGTGTATGTAATACATCGTGTGATTTGCAGTAAATATTGTCGACAGGTATTTACAGCAACATGTTCCAATGATGTTTCGGATGTTGTCCTTTAAAGCGTTGAAGGGCTTCGGGTTGTTTTAAACCTCATACACATTGTTTGATAAGACCAAAGAATGTGAGATGACCTGGTTCCATAAATTCGTTTTTGATCGTTTCCTAAATTTTTGAACAAAACTGTTTGTTGATTTCTTCGGCACATCTCGAGTTGCTAATGTTTACTAAACACTGACTAAACATTTGAAAGAATTAGTCTTCTCATAATGGGCACCTTTGGCTGCACACTCCATGTTGAATCGTGTCGGGTGACTCTTTCTTCTTTAACAACGTCATTCATCTGGAATGAACTTTCTACAATTTGAATTTCAAAACGGTATCTTTAAATTTATGGCAAACATACCGGGTACAGGACTTTAGAATCATCCTGTATTTCTTAGAGTATTTATGCCAAGTTCATAAACGGTTGAAAGGGAATGTTTAATTACATGTTTTATAGATTATTTATTCAAACGTTGGTTAAAAATTAGCTTAAAGCTCAACATTCAGAATAATCATGCTAAAGAATTGACCCAGAATTATAGAATAAGTACGATTCTTAACAGGAATAAAATTAAAATTTCTTATTTCAACTAGAAATTCATTTTTTTGGCCAAATTCAACACAGGTGGGCATATTACAGTGTATTGCTTTCTTTTGTTTAAATGAGGGAATGTTCTTTTCTGATTTTATTTGCAATTATGTAAAATTGACCGGTACTGCTCTGTACTTTGGGAATGTGATGTACTAAACAGAGAAAAATCATTATGAACATCAAATAGAGTTCATATACAATCGAAAATTATTTACATCGTTTTATTCAATTGGTGTAGAAATTATACTACTTATAAATGGATCATAGATATGAAGAAGTGTCAAATCATAGATATGAAGAAGTGTCAGCTTTTGCCTTTTCTAAAAAAAAAAAAAAGTTATATTTAGCAAGAGAATGAACGAGAGCAAATTTCATTGGCAATCTGTCATCCTCGTTATTTGTAAACATTATGTCATTGTCAGTTACATTAAAAGCATAGTTTATGTTTATCACTCAAGCACAAATGTGAAATTCGAATGCTTTAACTTGATCACAATGCAATTGAAGCCATTAGGAATTATCAGTCGTGTTGTTGATGGTATAATTCGTTGAGATAATATATTTAGCACGAAGTGGGTTTTCAAAATGGCATTGCATTCCTTAACATTGAGCCTCGTGGTTAACCACAGACAACCTTTAATAAGTATAGGTTAGTTGGGCTATACCGAATCAGGTACCTAGTTAGAATGCGAGAGAACTTGCAGAAGAATCAATTTACTTGAAGTTTGTCATTGGTTGGTAAAGTTCAAAAGAAATTTAAGTTACTGAAATGGATGCTTAGATAAAACTTTTTGGTTGTCATCACCAGCATTTAGGAGAAATTGCAGATGGCTGTCACCTGTTAGCCTTAGAACACTCTTACTGTTTCGTCAGAGGTAATAATATAGAGATATTTTTTTCTTATTTCGTTGCCAGTGATAGGTCACTAGAATATTTGAGAAGAATTTTGGCGAAAATATGGGAGTGAAAAAGCACTGCAAAGTAAAGATAAATATTTAACATGTTCAAACAAAGTAGACAAGGTGATTTTGGTATTTTAGAAAAATAACTGCAGTTTGTTGATGGAACTTGATAGTGTACCACGAGTATCTAATGATCTTAAGGGCATTCTTCTTAAATAAATCCTACATGTTTTTTTTTTAATTTCTAACGTTTTTTAGAGGTAAACCCGTAGTTCCAATTGCGCAATTTTAACTGTTCATTTCATGAAGATTAAAGATAAATTTTTTGAAATCGGCCCAGTAGTTAAAGAGTTGCTTCACATTCTTCAGTCAATACATTCATGATGGATGCTCCACAGGAAAGCTTCTTTCTCGTCGAAGAGAAGCTACAGTGATTTGTAAATCATCATCATCATCATCACAGTCAACCATTTGCCGTCCACTGCTGGATGAAGGTCTTCTCTAAACGCTTCCATTCTTCTCTGTTTGAAGCTTTGGATGTCCAGTTGACGCCAGCCACCTTCCTTATTTCGTCGATCCACCTTGCATGGGGTTGTCCTCTTGGGCGTTTAAGGTCTCGAGGGTACCAATCCAGAATGACTGTGGTCCATCTCATGTCTTGTCTTTTAGCGATGTGACCAGCCCATGGCCAGTTAGAATGTTTTATCCGTTCGATGACATCAATCACCTTCGTTTGGCTTCTTATCCAGCTGTTGCATTTACGATCTCTTCTTGTAATTCCCAGCATACATTTTTCCATCCTTCTCTGTGTTGTCTGTAGTCTTTGTGTTGTCCTCCTTGATAAAGTCCATGTTTCAGCTCCATAGGTGAGTGCTGGTAAAACACACTGGTTGAAAACTTTTCGTTTCAAGCTAAGTGGCATGTTGCTTTTCAAGATAATGTTATTCTTGCCAAAAGCACTCCATGCTGTTCTAATTCGCCTGTTAACTTCATTCAGAATGTTGCCATCCATAGTGATTTCTTGTCCCAGGTAAATGTAGCTCTCTACTTCTTCAATCACGATGCTGCCTGCCATGACCTTCTGTTTTGGAGCAAATGCATTGAACATAACTTTTGTCTTATGTGTGTTCAGTTTCAGTCCCACACGCAGGCTAGCCTCTGCTGGCTCTTGTAACATTTCCTCCAGTTCAGAAGGACTACTATTGGTGATAACGATGTCATCGGCAAGACGAAGGTGGTTAAGGAATTCACTGTTTATTTTAAGTCCTTTTTTGTCCAGTTCAGTTCCTTGAAGACTTCCTCTAAAACTTCCAAAGTGTCTCCTTGTCTTACTATTTTTCCAAGGTTGATCCTTGCTTTTCCTTTATCCAAACGAATGGTAGCAGTCGCTTTACTTAAGTCGATTTGTAGTTGTTGACTGCAAAATAAAAGTTTAGAATCGAACCTCATTTTCCAAAAAACAAATCCCAAACAAAATTAATTAATTTTCACTTCCCAATAATCTAAAATTAAAATAAATCCATATTGCTTAGAAGAGCTGTTCTCCTATCCTGGATGAACGTATCTTTAAAATTCGCATTAACATAACATTGCTACAGTAGAACCTACTTTCGTCATTGATGAGCCACTTGAGGCCAGTTTCAGAATATCTTAGCTTATGTTACAATTTGGCATACGAGCTGAATGCTACATTGCTATTATTTATTAGCACAGAATGGCTGTTGTAAAATTCCATTACAAAAATCCTAAGTAGCTGCTCCTCTTTAATTTTCATTCTGAATGCCACTTTAAGTGATGTTCATGAATGTGTGTGAGATGAGAATTTGTGAAATGTTAATCGGAAATATTCAAAATGCAGGCAAACAATTTTTGGTTTCTAATAAGCAAATGCTACGGTTTCTAAAAATCCCACTTATTATCATTCAGCAGAAGAACATACTTAAGCCATGTGAAGTTTCTGATTAAAGCACAACGCCCCTTTTGGGTTTCTCTTTGCCGAATTGTCTGCGAAATCCCTTTTGAAGTCGTCGATGGTCGTTCTTTCAGGTTGCTCTTGACGACATTCGTCGTTTCGTTTGGAGGTTTTTCGCCGTGACGAGAGCCACTACAAGCGACGAAATTATCACGCGTAATGTGAATCCAATTGTGGGCCAAATGGTGGCGGTGCACGTGCCATACTCCAGCCAATTGGATTGCTGCGCCGTTCGGCCCTGCATAGTGAAAAGGCAATTGACGACGACGGTGAAAAATTAATCAACGGGGAATGTAAACAGGAGAAATTGGGAAAAAGGAACACTGGTGGTGATGATGATGATGATGGAACGTCATGCATTTATTCCATTATTTATTCTATAGTACATTATTTATGGTAATTTGTGGAGATAATAAAATGCAGAACGTGAATGTTTTTAAGTTTTAGAAAAGCAACCTTGGTTTTGTAGACGGGGAGACTGATGAAAGGGATCAATTTCAATTTCACTTTCATTTAGTTTTTAAATCAATCAAAAGCCAAAAGCCGCTCTAAGTCTCAAAGGGATTGGATATCGCGGCAATTTGGCTTTCATTTGATCCTGAAGATAAGTGGAAATATTACTTTTAACACTATTACGTTTGAGCGATTTTGTATCTAATGAAAATTCAACCCACAGGAATACAGGTTATAATTATGTAACACATGTCACGGTACGTAATTTTCTCCGCTGAGGACATGCGGTTATTTTATTCATTTTCTTTTTGAGGAGAGTTATCTAATGATCTTGACTTCAATGTTCACAAATCAACACTGTCTAGAACTGTTGCCTGGAATGAATTCCTAATATATAAGAGGAGGAAGAAACAGCCTAATCTCACAAATTAGCACAAGCAGAAGAGGCTGAACTGGGCAAAGGAATACGTATCCTGGAAAGAAGCATGGCCAAGAGTATTGTTCAGCGATGAAAAACAATTTGTTCTGGATAGTCCTGATGGCTGGAGACATTATTGGCGTGACCTATGAAAAGAGGAACAGATATTTTCAAAGAGACAGCAAGGAGGGAGATCGGTAACGGTTTGGGCTGGCTTTGGTTATAATAGCAAAACGAATGTTACATTCACATCAGATCGTATGAAAGCAGTTGATTACCAAGAACTTCTGGATGAACACTTGCTACCCTTTGGAGAGCATATTGGTGAGCCATTTTGAATATTCCGTCAAGATAATGCAAGCATTCATGTTGCAAAATCGTCATGGAAATGGTTTCTATCCAATGGACTCTATGTAATGCAATGACTGCTAATTTGCCAGAAATGAACCTCCTTGGAAAACCTCTGAAGCATTTTGTATACAAGTGGCAAGAACAATGAGCAATGTGATAGAACTGAAGGAAGCACTTATTTTGGAATGGGAAAATGTCGCATTAACTGTGCTTCCGAAACTTGTAGACTCAATGCCTGATCGCTTATTTAAACTTGTGTTGAAAAAGGGTGGTTTTCTGGCTACTACAGAGGGTGAGGTATCATTTTGCAACATGTGTTTTCTTTAAATTTGCTGTTAACTAATTTGAATATTCAAATAACTATACCGCACCTTACATTTTGTACCTTTCTTTACTTACTGTTTTCATAATATTAAAGTTTTTCCGCCAATATGTTAACTTTTTCCAAAATATCAACAAACTAAGGTGAGGCTATCATTTTGCAATGCGCTGATCTTTTTGATTAGAAATTTATGAGGTTGTTGTTCTCTGTACTGTACTTATAAACGAAATAAAGAGTTTCCTAACAGTACAAGATTTTTGTCGAAAATTATCCGACGAGTTTCGGCTTTTAATCCCGCCTTCTTCAGGGTACAAGGGAAAGAGTAGCTAGCAGCCCTTACATAGCGTTTACCACATCGCTATGTAAGGGCTGCTAGCCACCCTTTCCCTTGCACCCTGAAGAAGACGGGATTAAAAGCCGAAACTAGTCGGATAATTTTCGACAAAATGTTGTACTTGTAAGGTCTCTGTTTGATTAGAGGTTACTAGCTAATATACCCGGCGTTGCTCGGGCTCTTTTTTGATGAAACTTTGCAATATCTGAATGGGAATATACAGTAAAAATTAACACATTAAAAAGCTTAGAATTAAAACAGTAAAAATTCATATAGAAAAACCGAAAAAAATCTTTTAAAAGTTCCTAATGGAGGGCCCTCTAACAGTTCTCCCCGGTTCGTGTTAGAATGTTGTGTATAGCTGAGCGAATTTACCATAGTGCCGGAGAAACAACGTGTGGAATAATGTTTATGGCCACGAAAGTGGGAGGAAATAGAATGAAAATGGAACAATAGTTTGATCTGACGTTTTTTTTAGCCCTGACTATGGCTGTAGTTTTCTATTTTGTGTGACCTGACCTTTAAAAATTCATTTGTTTATTTAAAAATTCAACAATTCCAAAATTCTCTTCTTGGACAGCGATGGATGGCTGTTCAAGTGTCTGTGATAGCCCAATTGATAGAGGCGTCGACCATGAATGACAGTCGAGGTTCCTGGTTCGAATCCAGGTCGCGGAATTTTTCTATCAATTTTTCTAATTGGTAAACTGCTGCAATTCACACTCTGCTCTCGATGTCTTGAAGCAAAACTGGTGCATTCATCACTTGGCGTGATCTGGCAGTCGGAGTTTCTTCTGTTGACACATTTGCATCGACGGCCACAGGGTCACTCACCACTTGTTTAGTTGAAGCAGTGTGCTGGAAAAATCGATACAGCACCGAGTGAAGGGGCTGCTTTCTCTGCCGCCTTTCCACTGTTTCTCAATAGTCTGCTAACTCTCCACTATTTCCATTTACTGCTCATTTTTAAAGCTTTTCAAGAAAATGTTAAATTCTACTAACTATCAATTCTAAGAAAAGCACAAAGGACAGGAATGATATGTATTGTTAAAATTTCCGACGCCTTCTCACTGATTCTCAGAGGAGGAAGACCCTTCCAGCTGCATGCTGACGACCATTACGCGAAACTTTAAATTATGGTCAGGAAATTAGAAAGCCCGAAGAATATTATATTTTATAAGAGGGTGGTCCTCGATTTATGCATGTAAGTCGTGTGTCCTCAAAATATTTTTGTTAATGAAGTTTACAAAATGATCAGTTTTGAGATTTATTTACATGTCTTAATGAACATGTCTTACATACATAACTGTTTGATTGGCTGAATCTGGTATATTTTCTCCAATTTTTGTATTTAATGCCATATCATTTTTAGAATTTTGTGTTGCTATCACTACTGTTGAAACAAACTTTACCTCGCATTGTTCGTCATTAGACATATATTTTTGGTCGGTGCACATTGCTGTGAGATACCTCTATCAGTATGCGCTGCCATAAATTTGAATATCAATTATTATCAATAAATATTATTTTTTTGAAATCTCATGTAGACAGTGACCTTCTTCTTGCTTTGAAGTTCAAATGTGCAAATTTCATCAAGATTGGAATTAATCTCTAGATTTATATAAGAAAGAAACACACAAACAACGTTTATCCTTATCTATATATATAAAATTCTCGGTATGTCTGTCTGTCTGTCTGTTCGTTATGTATTTCAAAATGGCTAGACCTATCTTGATGAAAATTTTCATGGCAATTCCGATGGACCCTGGGAAAGTTTTAGGTAGGTCATGGTGGAGATATCGCGCTTCATGGATAGCACACTCTACAATTCGTTATCCCCCTCCCTAAATGAGGTTAATATGGTTAATTATGTAGTGCCACACCAGTAAATATGTTACGTTTGTAGTGTCACACCAGTTAATGTGTTAACAAACTTTCAACCCCCCCCCCCCCTTAGAGGTTGAATTTCGAAAAACCCCTTCTTAGTGCTCACTTACATTTTGTAAAGAACCTGTGTACAAAATTTCAAGTTTCTAGGCCTTATGGTTTGGGCTGTGCGTTGATCACTCACTCAGTCAGTTTCTTCTTTTATATATATAGATGGACGTTGCAAATACAAAAATACTTGATTAAAGGCAAAAATAAGATGAATCAACGAGGAAAGATGTATTGGTATTGAACTTATTCTGCAAAGATGGAGTTGGTATTGGGTGAACTTTTGCCACAGATGTATTTGACTCCCCCTTCCCCCTGGTGTCTTCCCTTTGTTTTTTCCAAATCCTGGCCACACCCATATAAGAGATGTTTATCCGAGAAAGAACACAAAGCTCCTACTTGAAAACGAATAAGCTGCCGGATATGTGTGGATAGATAGACACCACTGAAACATCACGGATCTCTCTAACATTGAACGGACTCCCAATGGGCACATGCTCATGTTAGTACATCCTAAAATTGTTTCATCCTCTCCCGTGTGGGGTGCATCTGAAGCATTAGTCCAAAATAGCTGCTGCATTTGCAGTCAGATATTTTTTTCTTCCTCCACCGTACAGTCCTGATCTGGTTGTACAAAGATCAGGGAAATTGGAGAACTCTATTTGGTGCACGAAGTTTGAGGAGGACGACTGGCTTGTGAAGAAGTTCAAAAGCTGCCAGTGGTGTCTTTAATCGAGCAAGCATACATATTCTATGGTTATTTTATGTACAGTGAAGCAGCTTCGTCAACTTAAGAAGCTGACGAAAGAAACCATGATTTATGAATACCTTAAAATACTTATGCGTATCTCAACAACATTGTCGCCTTCATCAGCGCGTAATTTGATTTTTTTATTATAAACAGCTGCTTCTTATGTTAAAAAACGTGGGTGCAATATTTTTGAAGCGATCCTCTATAATAAATTATAATGTAAAAAAATTAATTCTGTAATTTTAAAGATTATTTTTATATGGCGATTTAACACAAAAAAACCTTATAGTAATTTTTAAAATGACTCGCATTCCAAGACTTTATGAATTGGAGCATAAAGTCGATTTTTAAATGGACAGTAGAGAATAGTTTGGGGTTAAAATAACTTTCTTTAGCAAAAAACATACCCGCTGTCATCCTTCGCACAGAGGATGTCAAATTTGGTTGAACTATTGAATGCAAACGAATTGAACAGACGAAAGAGCAAAATGAGAGATTATTTTTAGTCACATGATCAAGTTAGTGTATAGAGGGTAGTCAAATGAAAGGCCCTCCCCCTTCCCATAGTTGTTTCAATTAGAGCTTCTGTGCCACTAGGAGGCGTCCTTCTAAGTTGGCCTCGTGGCAGGAAACGATGATGTTACCACTAATTTACAGGCAATTTCATCAGATATCATTGATTTTGTTACTGTCATCAGTTGTTGCCCATCGTCAATAAGGCGAATGATGCTGATTTAATTTTTGAGCAATCGATGCTGTTATTTTTGGATTGATAGATTAATAGTAAAGTTGAGCTGCCTATGAAAAAATAATAGCGCGGTACATTCCTGGAAATCTGAGAATGTGTAGATTGAGAACCAGTTTAGCTTCTTGCTTTTAGAATAATATCTAATGTTCCGTTAAGAATATTAAGTAAAAGCACAGAGTGTAATAAATATAGACGGACAAGGGGAAATGAAGCAGAAAAACAGTAGGTTGAGGAAGAAAATAAATTATTTATAAATTAAAGTGTATATGTCCAAGAATAGTGGAATGTGGATTATCTTATATTTCTTGGGTTCTTTATAAGAAGTGACAAGAACAAAGCCAGGGTATCTAAAAATTTTCTATAATATTTAAGCCTGAGGAAGATATACGGGGGGCAGATGAAAAATAAAAGAGAATAAGAAATGGGTTTGGCAAAAAGAAAGGAAAGAGAGCTCCTCAAGAGAAAGGTTTTGACAGTGATATCCGGAAATTTGGAGCAGATGAAACGTCAAACTATAAATCATTTTTATGTACATTTAAAAGAAAAACCCGAACTTCTAAGATCCTAATTTATAAATAAAATGAATAAACCATGGGCTCATAAATTTTTCTCCGAAATAAAAGAAACGAATAAGAACAACAGAAAAAAAATGTTGAAACGAAAAGAAACTGCTGGAGAATTTAAAAAGGGAAGAGAACACGATGTTGGGTAATCCTGTTGCCAGGATCAAAACCATTTCCGTAATAAATATAATATATGCAACTGACATCCATGGAATCATTAAAGGGATCAAAAGAAAACGTCATTGTTACTAGGAAGCACTTTAAAGAGCACCAACTATTGTTATTTATCCCGCAACCATATCACTTTAATTAGATTGGCCATTAACTTTAATTGAACAGGTAATTCAATTATTATTGATAACAATAATTTGCCAATTCTAAATAAATTAATATATAATTAAGCCAGATTATTATTAGAATTGTTATGGCATATAAGATTCCCTGATATGAGGATAACATGAAGTTTGCTTAAATTCATTCAAAATTCCCTTTTGCCGTATTTTCGCCAATATTGTCTTATATTTTTTAGTTTGCTGGTAAATAATTTTTTAAAGATGACTGGTATTGTGATGATTGATAAAGTTGAAAAAAATTCATTCCGAAATTCAAGATTTTTTTTGAATTGAAAAAAAAAAAAAAAAGAGAGAGATAGGATACTTTATGTTTAAGTCAGGGTGTGGTCAACAATGGTTACGAACGACTTTAAAATTCTATAGAAAACTCAATTCGTAAGCGAGAATTCTGCTCATGCAAATTAGTAGGCAGTATAATTTCTTGTAAAGCATTCAACTGGTTAGTGTGAAAGCGCACATGCTTCCTAAAAATATTCACCCCGTTCTAAAAGGAAAGGTTTTATAGCTTTTGAAGCAGGTCCAAGTCTGTGCTTATTCTGAAACAAAACGCTGGAATACAGCGCCTGTGAATGAACATTCGCAATGTACCCTAAAAAATTCAGTTCAAGAACCGCCGAAATCAAAAGTCAAGAGGAGGAAATGGGGGCATCCAATTGGGGTGAACTTGCTTGCGTTAAAGAGACTGGAAAAAATGACAAAATCCGCTCATTCAATGGGGGAATCTAAATATGCCTAGGTCAACGGCACGGAACCAAATACAAAATACAATTCATTTAGTTCTGAAGAAAAAAAAAGTGAAAATGCATGCCACTTCAAACTCGGTGGCAAACATCGACAAGAGGCGTCAGATATCAGTGCCATTCAGACTCGCCGTTCAGAGTACACAAGAATTTTCAGAGAACCCTTGTGTAAAATTGCCAGGTAACCACAAATATTCTTGCTGTTTTTATGTTGCCATAAAAGGAAGTGATAGAAGATATGAAAATGAGTGTACAGTGTGGTCTAAAATCTGTCACGGGGGAGCAGGAAGGTTAGCCTGTATAAATACAGGGCTGTTGTGCATTCACATCAATGACATCTCGTGCAGAAGTGAAGACAAATGGAGGTACCGAAGGAGATGGTTAGGTGTTGTTTGCTTTATGACTTCAAGGTGGGCTTAGCAGCAGCAGCATCGAGTCGCCGAATGTGTCTTGCGTTTGGGGATGATGCTGTGAATGAACGCAAGGTATTAGTTCCAGAAATTCAGGTCGGGAGAATTTGCCATTTCTGATGAACCCCGCAGTGGTCGACCAAATGCCTTAGATGACCAGACCCTGAAAACGGCCATAGAGGAGGACAGCCGTTTAACATATGGTGAACTTGCCAGACGGTATCAGGTTTCTGATGAAACAGTTAGACGTCATCTGCATATCTTAGGAAAGACGTACAAGTTGAGAAAATGGGTACTCCACACATTGTCGGAATCCAACAAGAATCAACGAGTGACAGCCTGCATGTCGTTGCTTTCTCGACGTCGTTACGCACCAGTGACGAAAAGTGGGTCCTGTATGACTCTCCTAAGCGTTCCAAACATTGGTTGTCACCCCGGGACACCGTGCCTCACACTTCAAAGCCACTCCTACACCCACGCAAGATCATGCTCTGTGTCTGGTGGACTAGACGCCAAATGGTTCATTACAAGCTGCTATCAACTGGCCAAACCATCACTGGGGACCTGTACTCCCAGCAGTTGGAACGTGTGCAACAGGCACTGCAGCAGAACAGCCAGCATTGGTGAATCGCAAAGGGGTACTCTTCCTTTATGACAGTGCCTGGCCACATGTGGCGCGAGTGGCCATGGAAACCATAGAGCGGCTTGGCTGGGTAACTGTGTCATCCACGATTTTTCAATTGAAAAATGGAAGGAAAAATTCTGCGACCCGGATTCGAACCAGGAACCTCGACTATCATGGCCGATGCCTCTACCAATTGGGCTATCGCAGACACCACGGACAACCAAGCTGTCTCAAGGTGTCTTAAAGACAACCAAGTTGTCACGGTTGAAAGCCCAATGGGAGACGGGAACCTGGCCCGCAGATCGAGAATTTCTCCACTCCAAACCATCAGAAAATTCTGCGACCCGGATTCAAACCAGGAACCTCGACTATCATGGCCGATGCCTCTACCAATTCCTTCCATTTTTCAATTGAAAAATCATTACCTATGCTTGGAGACGCATCTCCAGTTAATAATTATTATTATTTATGTGTCATCCAGCTTAGTCACCAGATCTTGCTCCAACTGATTATCACTTTCTCCATTCTCTGGACAACCATCTTCGTGGAAAATCCTACACCAATAATACAGACCTGCGAAAGGCATTCACGGACTTCTTTGAGTCCAAGACCGGCAAGTTTTACAGCCAAGGGATTGATCAACTGGAGACACGTTGGGAGAAGGTGCTAGATGCCAATGGGGATTACTTTGGGGACTAGCGAATCGTTGTGTGTACATCATTTTGTTTTCCGGAATTTAAAACGGCAAGAACTTTTGTGGTTACCTGGTACATGTATATTCTGAGCGCCCCTATGATAAGGCACCCTTGTGCAGTCCACAGTCTGGACAATGTGCAGTCGTAGGCCTGATGCCGTTTTACTGATTTTTACTGTACAAACATGAATTGTCACTTCAAAGTTTCATTTATCTGGAGTCTTCTCTTCCAGCCTGGATGCAGAACTATTATATTCCAAGGGGTTCATGATGTGGAGAGGAATTTCTTATAAGGATAAAAGCACTGCGCTGTATCGAACTAGGAGCAAAAAAAATAATTCAAATTGCTTTATTGAGAATATCTTTATACCATTTCTAATAAGGATGCACTGAAGTTATACGCAAAGGCGATGTCATTTTTCATTAATATTCTGTTCCCGCTCACATTGCGAGAAACACATTACAGTTCTCCAAGGATCCCCCAATTTTTCCAATGGATTTTTTTTTTGTTTGGTATTATCCGACCCAGAAGCTTTGATCCTTGAAAATGCGGAGTTTCGTAGGCCTGAAAAAAATTCTAGAAAGGAACGAGTGGGAAAAATGCCCAAGGGACTCATTAGAAAATTGAAATAAAAAACAATATCGACGTATTTACAATATCCGGGGACTTGAAATCGAATAATCCTATTATGTTTTTTGTAGAACTATGAAATTTTTTATGGATTTTTAGACTCGCTCATAATTGCCCACCGTTTGTACAACTCTTAAATGCATATTTTGTAGTAAATAAATAAAAGCTATTCTGATATAGTATGTTTAAATAATTAGTTTTATTGCCCGAGAAAAAAAATTTCAGTATCCCAGAACTTGAATTCGCGATGAAATTTGTTGGGAAATTTTCATGAATAGAGTTCCTCGATCAAATTCGATGTAATAAAACGTCATTGATAATTCTGTTCATTTCGCCTTACTGATTGAAGTATATTGAAGAGCTTTCAAATTTCCTTTTGAGTTTAATTTTAGTGGCGTTGGCAACCAGAAATCGATTTGAAATTAATGGTCAATTGATTACATGATCAGAGAAAATTAGTGCGATGCAAAAAGGGCTCTCATGAGGTGGATGATGACTAAAGGCCCAAACCTCCATAAATAGATGAAGCTGAACAGCGATTATAAAACTGTAATTTCTACTTTATACTCCGGCTGATCCAGATGGCTTAGCAACGCGATGCTATTAATAAACTGCGAAGATGGATGTGTATGTGTTTAAATCTTGCTAGAAGTATACTTTAAAGAGAAAGAAGGCATAGCATTTCATATTTCTAGATGGTTTTTGTGGTAAGAGCTTTTTCCTTCAGATACAGATCATTACGCATCACACTTCATTCTAATTTTTTTCTCATTATAATAAAACATGATTTTTTACGTTACACTTTCTTCTAATTTGATTTCATTCACGAGAGTGCGGATTACTGATATCATATACAAGCTCCACTCGACGCTTGATATTGAAAGAATATTGATAGCGGCATATTTTAACTATAACCATATCTTAACCTTATGTAAATTTCCTAACTTCTAAGTCGCTGTCCGACTTCTAAACTGTTGATTGCTTTAAATGTCCATTCAGTGTTTGCTATAATGTATTTTGTTTCGTTAACATTCCTTTGCCTTTCTTATTGAAATGATATTCATAACTTTAAGTTAATGACAATTTGTACCAAAAATGTGGTACAAACTCGCTTTTGGCCATTTTGGAAATCAGAGTTTATAATTTTTGAAATTCTTTTATTTTTGATTTAATTTTTTTGCGTTATTTGATTTTTTTGCGTATTATGATTTTTCCTTATACTTTTGGCCTATATATTCTTTGATAAAGAGCTTATCTAGATTACACTGATATGGCAAATTATTAGGAACACCTATCTAATAACGCGTTCGACCACTCGTGGGCTCAAATCTGCCTCAATTTGACGTGACATGGAAAAAAACGAGAATCTGAAAATTTTTTACACTTATTTTCAAAAATTTCTTTCAAGTTCTGGGAGTGTGTATCTAATGTAACACTTGACAGTCACTATCACGCTCCTTCAGTTACTGTGTGACAATTCGAATGGCGTTATTCTGTTTTAAGAAGGCCGGTCCATCGGTAATGACTATGCATATTTAGAGGTGTGCCTGATCAGCAATGAAGTTGAGGTAACGCTGAGGTAAGTGTTTAAAGAATTTTTTGTACGGATATTAATGGGCCAAGGAATTTCGAGGAAAACATACCCCAGAGCATAATCCCACTTCCATTGACTTGAACAGTTAACAACATACAGTTAGGTGCGTGGTCTCATGATACTGGTGCCGTATCCTATCTTCCCGTAGGCATGCCTCAATTGGGATCATAAAACGTTGGATCAGGCTATCTTGCTCTAGCCATCTTCGATCCAGTTTGGATGTTCTCGTGCTCATTATGGGCTAATTTTGGGGTTTACAGCAGAGATTGGTGGGTCTCGAATCGGTCGTCTGCTTTTGAATCTCATTCGTGACATTGCATGGCGAATGGTATCAGCAGAAATGTTTGTTTGGTTATCACTTAAATACAACCTGACTATCTGGTACTTCCATTTGAGAGCATTTCAAACAGGTAGATTTTCTTCCTGGTACCCTCGTTTTCATACCTGCTTTACGTCTCATTTGTTTACTCATGTTCAATCACTATTTGGTGTTCCTAATTATTTGCAAGCATGTTCTGTGTATGTCTTTTAAACAAAGGGTCTTCACTGATTTTATTTTTTTTCTACTTATTCCTAACAGATGACGAGTTTAAACTGGATAAAGATGATTTTTCCAGCTTAAGCGACTTGACCCAAAGTACATATGAGCAAAGTTCCTCTGGTTCTTCACCGTCCCGTTCGAGCGTGGTCGTTGCCGGTAGCGGTTCCCTCCAGCGCTCGATCACCTCCAACACGCTCACATGCAACAATAACAACAACAACAGTAGCAATGCCAACGGCAACAACAACAACAAGGGTGGAACTAGTAGTAGCAGCAGCAACAGCAGCAGCAACAGCGGCAGCGCCAGCAACGTTACGAACTCGACGACGGCGACGACGGGCTGTAGCACCAAAGAGGGTGGCCTGTCGGAGAAATCGAGTGGGGCATCGGAGAAAGGGCGCAGTGCTTTCAAAAGCTTCAGCAGTCCCAACTTTACGCTGAAGTTGCAGAAGGCGTTGTCGCACACGTCGTTGACCTTGGGTGGCCAGAAGCCTCGCAAGAGCAGCTTGTCGAGCAGCACGCAGGATCTGTGCGCTGACGGCTCTGCCTCCTCCCACGCTAGTTTGTCAGCAGCAGCGACCCCGGCCTCGGCTGGACCGTCCACGGGTGGCACAACCACCCCGACCAGCGGCAAAAAGGGGATTGGCATCGCTAGCGGAGCAGGCAGCATCATCGGCGGCAGCTTGCGCAACATTTCGGCCATGCGCCTCCGACTCCCTCTGCCCAATAAGTGCAACATGTGCGGCTTCGTAGTCACCACTCAGGATAAAATTCAAGCCCAAGGTCACGTCTACCATCGACAGTGCTTCAAGTGCACCAGGTAAGAAAATTTTCTTCCACCGTTCTTATTAAATGCGGCTCCCATCTCTAAGACTCTTAATTATAAATAATTCCGTGTATTCATCGCCATGTTTTCATAGATCACCTTTCTTTCCTCTAGCCATGGAAGATCACCTTAGGGCAAGAGCGAAAGTAAATATTGTGCCTTCCATCTCGAACGTGATTTGCACACAAAAATCCCATAAACACTTTTCTGCGCTTGTTTAAGTTGCATTCATTGGCTCAATTTAATGAAATTTTTAACATCAAAATACACAAAATTAATAATTCATTTTAAAAGCGGAAAATCCGTCAATCTCAAAGCTGTATATGCATCAAGGAAGTTTGTTTACTTAATCTGTAGGTTGGGCATAATACTAATTTGGTTTGTTGTTCAGTATCCTTGTTTTCTCGTTATTTTATGACATGTTTCGCTATTAAAAACTAAGGTACCTTCTACCTTGAATTATTCCTTCACGAATATTTCCGTTTTTTATGCAAAGTCAATCTTTGTCACTTCCATATTGCAATCCGAGAAGCTTTCTTTTAGGATATGAAATTAAGTTCTTACATGTTCAAAAACGACAAAAGAAAAAAGGAACCCGGGTTCGGTTTCTATTCACTTTTATGATTCGTGCGCCATCTCTTAACAACTTTAGATAAGAACATAAAAATCCTCTTAGCTCACTTCAATGCAGTAATCGATATTCAAGATGAAGGCTCTTAAAGTTATACACGAAGTTGCCTTTACGTGTCATGAATATTTAAAGAAAAAAAAGTTCCTATTTAATCTCTTCTACTCTGGGAAAAGGTTGTTTATGGGCCAAAAACGTGATTTAAACTAAGGGCTAATATTAAAAAATTTCATTGCAAGCGATATGGAAATAAAATGAATATGACAATTTTCGTGAAAGTAATTCATGGAGTAGAAATAATTTATTTTCCAGTTAACTTTTAGATTGAATTTATTGGCAAAATTACAGAATAACTCTTCCTTCTACGTAAGAGCGCTTAAATAACTAACTTAGCCAATATGCAGGATTCTTACATGGCGCATTCCTTACTTAAAGAAAACTTTATTCCTTGTATTTTTTTTAAAATTCTTTTAAAGATAAATTTTATGGGATTTTATTTTTGGTATAGAATTTCATCTTCAACGATTTTCAATATCACCGGTCTACGTCTGATAATTTTTTCTCTGCAGAAAAAATATTTCTCCTGATATCACTCCGTTTCAGGATGCTAATTCCAAATATGCAATCAGATGATGAATCACGTCATAACTTTTCACAAGAAACACAGGCTTTTCATAATTTTTCAAACATATTTATAATACAGTGGTTACCAATTTTTCTGCAGCAAAACAAACAACATTAGACGGGGTTCATACCGGGTGTCCCAAAAATGACTGATGGATTTTGAAAATCAATAAAGAAAAATAAAAAAGACAGAATGCGATAGATATGTATCGTTTGCAGCCTTATGCTTAGGAAATGAGAGAAATTTATCCCATCAAATTTCAAATTTAGTTAACGTTTCTACCAAGAGATGGCCCTGCAGGCGATCTGTAACAGGTATAGTTAAAACGAAGTATTTCAGCTCGCCATTCCATAGTTCGTCGTCAAGCTGATAGCGTGTGCTGTTGAGATTGCAAGTCCGCTCTACCAAAATGGTTTTTTGCAACAGTCCTTGCAACATTTTCATACCGGTTTTTATTTTTTCATAGTTTTCAGCGCCATCTGTGGGTGAAAATGTTAACTAAATTTGAAATTTGGTGGGATAAAATTCCCTGATTTCCTAAGCATAAGGCTGCAAACGAAACATATCTATCGCATTCCGTCTTTTTTTTTTATTGATTTTCAAAATCCATCAGTCATTTTTGGGACACCCGATACTAAACGATACATTTGCAATTAAGTAGAGTCTAATAAGTGTTTACTCACCTGATTATTAGAAAAAATTTTCATTTCTTTGATTTTCTTTGTAATTGTAAGAACAATCACCATTTGGTTATCATGTTTGTGTTCCATCTCGGCCTTTATATCCATGTTCCAAGCCTTAATATATTTTGCTCCTACTTATGGCTGCGCCAAAAATAAATGTAGACGTTTACACTCATATTTATACTTGAAAAACAGTTAGCAGGTGCTGCATTAAACGAGGTCTGGAAATTTAATCGTGATCACCGCATTGTCGGAGGGAATTGTAATATGTGCGATCCTAATTGTATTGATTGGTATATGCACTAGGCCAAACCTTTCCCTCCACACGATGTAATAGACATTGCTTTTTCACGCGCCGTGAGTGCACAGTGATGAAATAAGTACGTCAATGGAGAAATAAGTTTTTCAAATTGAAGCTGGCTTAAAATTGAAACTGCAAGGGGCTGCACGGCAAAGAAATGTTATCAAGAATTTGTAGAGGCGCGTGGACCTGGTCCAAACAGCACGGTAATGATGTGTGTGAACGCATTCAAGCTGTTGCATACGATTGCGTTGGTGTGATCCTTACCCACCAAATATCCATATAGTGCGCATTTCTTGTAACACAACTTTCGTTAAGCTCTGCATCAGTTTCTCACCAGTCCACCCATTATTCTCTTTGTCATTTGGCTGTGGCTTGCTTGCAAGATGGGATTGGGAAGTGCTGTACCACCCTCCATAGCCTCCCGATGTAACTTGATTTTGATTTATTCCCAAAACGTAAGGAACTCCTGCGCGGCACTCGTTTCCACACAGCTCCCGTCGTATCGGCCTCGGTGGCTCAGTGGTTGCGTGATCGCCTCTGATGCCCGAGGACGCGGGTTCGACCCCGGCCGAGGACGACGAGGATTTTTTTCAGGGGGAAAATCCTGAGATCACGCGCCTCCTTCGGAAGGGAAGTAAAGCCGTTGGTTCCGTGTAGTCGCTTGCCGGATGCACGTTAAAGAACCCTTGCGAGGTAAAATTTGCGGCCCCTATAACGCCGTCCTCAAAATGACCATAGCAGTTGATAATACCAAACAAACCAAACCAAACCAACAGCTCCCGTCATTATGCGTGCAGTCCACCGCTCCATCCGTAACATCGACAGATCTGAGGCTGCGGACGGAATTATGAAGCTATTACGAGGATGGAAAAAAGCCATGGACAATGCTGGCGACTATGTGAGAGGCTGTAAAAAGGAATCTGTGGTACGCTTTGAAAGCCTTTCCTGTGCCTATATGTATCATTGTGATCATTATTAAGTTTCCAACCCTCGTACAAAGAATAAAAATCAGAAATCGTAACATATCGCAATATGGAAATGTGCAATTGTTTCCAAACTTTAGGATACGGCTTATATATTTTGAGCATAATGTGTTTGAGCATAATAAAAGAATTAAATTGAAGCAAAAAGTGTTTATTCATCGCCTTACTAAACTTTTTCTATGAAAGCACCTTGTGACATAAGGGTTATGTAATAATAATGTTGATGAAATATAGACTAGCAATTTGTGGTAAAACCTGATGTGATTTTGAAGTCAACATAAAATGTAGTAAATGGTGATATTGAAAATTCGTGTGAAACTGATCTTTTAAGAAGAAAAAAAACAATTAAAAAATAAAAACTTAATCGTAATTAAAAACATGAAATTGTGTCTCAAGTAAAGGTTAAAAGTTTTCGGAAGAGTAGTTATTTCATTAAAATAGATGATCATTAGAATATTGTGGATCTCTTTGTGGGCGTTGAACACTTTTCCACTGAATCATAGGATTAACTGCCTTTTAACTGTCTCGTCGTTATTAAAAAAAAAGAGAAGAAACCAGCATTAAGATCTAAACCAATGCATGAGTCATCTTAGTATCATCCAAAAAAAGTGTTGTTAAAGTTATTGCCTCTCATACAAGAAGGTCGTAAGATCTAATGAGCCTGTTTCTCTTCCACTTACTTTTCTTTCTAAATTTATTTTTACTTCTAGGACATTTATATTCTGTTCACGAATTTAGCACGTTAAGATCTCATCTTTTATATTTCTTAGAACGACAATTGAAACCATGTTAAGAGGCAACCATATCCAAACCAAAGGTTAACACCCCACGCCTGTTTCAGGTTTCATTGTCGAATTTTTTTTTCCCAAGCTTAGATTAAAATAAAAAAAAAGCGAGACACAAACACGAGCACACGTAGTTCCGAGCCGGAAACGTTATACAAACCAGCAAAAGGCTAAAGAGCTGTTAATTTTTTTTTTAATAAAATTTAAATTATTGAAGGAACATAATTGTTTTAAAAAAATATTCTTCCCTTCATCTAATTAAAAGCGACATGAAATTGATTTTCGGTCGTGCATTCAGATGCGGACACAGTCCCAGATGTGGCGTTTTCACGTGCGATTCGTATGGAGGGGAAGAAGGTTTGCCTACAAGTCAGGGTTCAAAGGGTAAAGCGTGTTTACTCGTACGAACGTTCCGCGAAAAACTCAGGTTCAGAGGAGGCGAGAAAGAGTTGGAAAAGGAGGCGATCGGCCATCTCTTCTCTACCTCCCCCTTTCGACCTCCAACGCCCTCAAGTGGTTAATACACGACTTTTGCATTTTTCAAACTCGACTTGTTTGCACAGGGGAAAAAGAAAAGTAATGAAATGTTCAAACAAAAATCTTTTTAGCTGTTTAACAGCCAGGCAGAAAATTAGAAAATTTGTTTAGAGTCTTTCAAATTTAACCTTAATAATAGCGTGAAAGGGGCACGAAGTCAAAGGACATTTTATTTTTACACCAAAAAATGGAATTTGTTTTTAGATCAACATTATTATTCTTATTAAATCTGTTAGTTTGTGCTTTGCATATGCACGATGGATCGAAGTTTTAATGACCACCTCTCAGAAGAATCTGAGTCAATTTCATTATAAGAGTATTTAATTGAAAAATTATCTGATATATTTATTTGTAAATAATATTTGTTATATTTGTATATATAATAGTGTATTTGAAATATTAATGTATTTTAAAAACGAATTTCACTGAAATTATTTGGTTTAATCAAGGGCGTTACTATAACGTCGCTTTTTTTTTTTTATAAAAATCAGTTTGTCTGTGTCGTTTAAGTATGTGTGTGCAAAATTTGCATAGAAAAGTTAAAATATATTATTTACGCTATCTTGCTAATAGATTGGAAAACTTGACAGACCATTAATTTCAAACGGCATTATATAATTCTAATAGGACGTCGAACCACTTTTTACAGAATCGCAGCCTCTATTCCTCTAGGAAGACTTTTCACAAGATTTTGCAAGATTACAGCAGGAATTTTGTGCCACTCATCATTTAGGGCATTTGTCAGAATAGACACTAATGCCGGGCGAAATGGATAGGCACGATTTTGACATTCTAACTCATGCTACAACTGTTCTTGTGGGTAGAGGTTGAGACTCTGTGAAGGTCTTTAAAATAAAGGAATCATACCAAAAGTACAAATATGTTTGATTGCCCACGTAAACCTCGGAATCCTGTTTTCTTCACATGAATCAAAGAGGGCAAGTCCATGTATACGGTGGTGTAACGTCAGAAGTCACTGAGTTCTTCTGCAGAACCTATTTTTGTCACTGTTATTTTAAAGCTTCAGCAATTTATACCTCTTCGCGCTATGGCTAACGTCATCATCTGAACTTTCTGGTTCTAAAGGGTGTCCTAATCGTTTTGGCAAGATGGTACTCTTTTATCATAAAATATTTGAAGGGCTTATTTACAAAATCTGATTTCTCCATTGAACTAAGAAAACAAGAAAAAATGTAAAATTATTCTACAGGGTGAGTTAAAAGTCGCAGTATACTCTGTTTTTTCGAAAACCTTGCAGGAATTGGGAAATCTGAATATTCCAGTAAGGTATGGGTGAAGTGGTCCATCTTGAAATTGGCCATCTTGAATCAAAGTCAATTTTTTTTAAATGGAAAGGGGGTCGTATGATATATCAAATAACATCAGCATTTTCTGACAATTTCATTCCTGTAAACAGATCTGAAGTAGCAGTTATGGTTCAAAAGTTACAACACATTTTATTTGGCATTACAGGTGGACTGTTCTCCATAAAGGACAGTCATTTAGTGTGTTCAACATGGTGTCCCTCTTGGTCAAGGCACATTTGAAGGCGGTGAATCCAATCGTCATGCACTCGCAGAAGGATTTCTGCAGAAGTGCTGGCACACGCTTCTTCAATGCGTTCCTGGAAATGGTGTCTGTTTCTGATTTTCTCTGCATATACGAGTTGCTTTAAATGATCCCACAGATAAAAGTCATGTGGTGTGAGATCAGGTGATCTGGGTGGCCATTCCACAGCACCACGTCGGCCAATCCAATGACCAGGAAATTGAACGTCTAACCACTTTACAAGATACCTTGTGCGAAAGAGGGATCTAGGGCCCACGTGCATACGTCTGTCTGGGTCATCCTCTGCTAGGTGTTGGAGTATCTGAATCTTGAATGGATGACGTTGATGAGCATAAAGGATTCGTACGATCAATGACTGGCTGATTGCACATTCTGCTGACAAAAACGTCGTGTGCTGCGTTGTGGGCTCTTGACGAAGGAGCCAAAACCATTGTTGAGGTTGTCTCGTCAGTAGCACTTATTGGACGGCCACTCCGTGCCTTGTCAACGACAGTCCCAGTTTCTCGGAATTTCTTAATTAAGCACCTGACAGTGTTGTGTGAAATTGGAGGTCTTTCTGGGTGCCAGTTAAATGACACGGAAATTTCGTTCTCCAGACATCAAAATGACCTTAATTCTCTCCTCTGTGGTCAAAGCCATCTTCAGTTCATTACGTGCTACAAAATGAAACAAAATGTGTTGTAACTTTTGAACCATAACTGCTACTTCAAATCTGTTTACAGGAATGAAATTGTCAGAAAATGCTGATGTTATCTGATATAACAAACGACCCCCTTTCCATTTAAAAAAAATGACTTAGATTCAAGATGGCCGATTTCAAGATGGTGACCGTGTTCGTTACATACCGTAAAAGATAGACCACCTCACGCATACCTTACTGAAATATTCAGATTTCCCAATTCCTTCAAGGCTTTCGAAAAAACAGGGTGTACTGCGACTTTTGACTCGCCCTGTACTCTGTAAAATAGCTGGTTTAGTAAGGAAATTGCATTGCACTGTGTACAGAGATTCATGAGGTTTCCAGAACACTAGAGAACCATAAAAACTCGGATTTTGGGACACCCTTCAATTTTCTAGCTTTTAGAACTATACCGATAACAACATAGCATCACGCCTTAATCTTTTTGAAAGAAGTAAGCAGCACTTAGAAGGAAAGAAATTTCCTATCCACCAAACGAGCTATACACAGTCTTTGCTTCATCCACTATTAGTATTTTCTTCATCCGCCTCTTTTCAAACTTTCAAACCATACAACCTCGGTATTCTGCAGAGTGTCGCACTCGTTCTCGGCTCTGATTTTGCGGACGTATATTGGTGTTTGAGAAGGATGGTGACCACACAGCATTTGTTTGATGATAGCCGCCAACATATCGGGATTCACAACGTCAATTTCCCGCCGAATGTTGTCTTAAGCAAGCGTCTATACGATTAAAATTTAATGGAAGACTCGCGAAAATTTTATTAAATTAGTTTGATTTTTATAAGTGAAAATCAGGGACCGAGAGCGAGTAGGACATCCTGTATTTGATCCTGCCGCGCCTTTCTTGAGATGCAATCGTTATTTGGAAACCATATCAAAGTTAATGATAACATCCAGCACATTTCTCTTTACTCCATACTACATATCTCTTACATTAACATTCGGAACACGGTCCTCACCACAGCCACACCTCTTAAAATTTCATATCCACAGCACCCAAATGTTTCTTATGCTTCTCGCGCAACACCCAGGTTTCATTTCCATATCTCTACCTTGGTGACAGCACTTTCATACTCTACCATATTTGAACACACCTATAAATTTTCATTTTTTAAATACATCCCAGAGAAGCCTCGAACTTGCAGCCAGAGGCTCACCATCAAAACCACCATCTCTCTCGACCCTGCTCTCCAAATATACACATTCATTCACTTGTTCGACACATTCACTTCTATTTTGTTTTTTTTTATAATATGAACTGAAAATAAAAGTATATGACTAATAAAAGAATATATTATATACGAAGACTGGTTTACCATATTATAAGCAGGATACCTGAACCTCTGCATTCTTGTAAATAAAATTTTTCAAATTTCTTTTTCAAATTTCTTTTCTTTTGGGTAACGCCTGAGCTATTTTTCGAACTAGTAAGGTTTGAATTTTTTTGTGTGTTTTCTTCCTAAACCAAGAAACTGAAAATAAATTTGAATTAGTATAAGTTTGTTATTGTATAATCTATTTGCAGATTTTAAATTTTAATTATCACAGCCTTTCATCCAACATGAATCATTATTTAAATAGTAATATCAGGTTTTTCAGTAGCAAAAATGGAAGATGAAATAAGCCTGTTTACTTTCTATCGCATAGAATGGTATTAATTTGACCATTGAAGTGTCAAAATATTCCATTTTTATGATAGCCTCAAAGCTCCAACCTTCGGTACACACTCCTGTCAGCTTTGATTTCATGATTTAAGATAAGGATATCGTTCCAATGAAATATTTATGCACAACCGAATGCAGTGTAATTAAAGTGTATATTCCGTGATCAATTATGCAAACGCTTCTGAAATTAGTGAAATTTTATTTTATTAATGAGCCAACTTAAATCCCCTTTAAGATAAGCCTTCGAGGCCATTTAAGTTGAAAGAGAATTTTTAACAACCAGATTTACTTCGACGTCGTTGCCACTCTCCCTTTAAGAATAAGTCCCATAATAAAATTTATATCGATCTTGTTTTAAGAAGAGAGAGAGAAAATTTTATGTCGTATTCTTTATTTACTACCATTGATGTCGAAACAGGGAAACTACTTTAAACCCCAAGAAACACGATGAAAACCTATCCCGCATTTTATTTTATCTTCCTATTCGTACTTTTTTAGGCATTTATATACATACACACATTTACTTCCACTTCTTCTCTCATCTTCAAAGGCTTTTTTCCAAAGTTCGAAAACGTAGTTTCCCGCTCAGCACCATTTCTTGGCTGTCGTCCAATGTTTTCCCCAACACCCATACATATAGCTCTTTTGTAGCTTAAACGAAGCACAAATTTTCCTTTGGCTTTATTCTCTTTTCTTCTGTAGACTAAATTGATGTGTTTGCGTCCCCCTTTACGCGCAATGTCTAAAATTGTTTTAATCAATCAGCCGTCTAAAGAGGAAGGAGGACTGGTCGTGCCTACGTGTACGAATCCATTCCGATCTCGCTTATTGATTTCATTGGTTGTCCGGAATTTTTTAAAAAGCTTTTCCTTGTTCCTCCAAATTGAATGGCAAACAAACAGAAGAAAATAGAAAAACAGATTTTCATTTTTCTCTCTTAACAAATATCATACCAATGGAGTGAATTCGGAAGATTTTAAAGAAGCACAAGCGACGAGAACGATTTCGATCGTTGCTTTGAAATTGTCATTTTCGTTTCTGGTTTCCGTACGAATGTGCTAATAAATATTTCTAAAGGTCATTTAATAGAAAAGATTTCTTATTAAATCCGAGGCAGAAACTGAAGAATGAATTATCAGTTAGATTTCTCCAGTTGTCGTCCAGAGGCATCTTATTTTCAATACGGCATATCCCGCCCTCCTCAAAAAAAAAACAAAAAACATTTGCAACCACAGCATTATTTTTTTAGAAAAAAAGTCCTTTCTCGGACGCATATCTTCATCAACATCTTATTAGAAGACTTTTTCCGAGTCTGTTTGAGAGAAACTGCTTTTGTTTACTTCATATACATTAAAGACTGTTTGACTTTTTTCACTCATTGGGGTGTAATAAAATCCTAAGACGAATTGGAATAGGCGATTTAGAAGAATTTAAAATTTAAATAAAGTTACTTTTTTCATTCAAAACATTCAATGTTTTATACATTTAGGAGTAAAATATTCAAAATTGGTCTTGTATTACGTATTATAAATAATTGAAATGAAATAAGGACTTGGTAATATAGTATGCTGGTAGAGTGAAACCTGTCCAATATTGAATTGATCCTGCTTATAGTTTCCAGTCAATAATGGAAAGTTGTTTTAGTCCCGGCCCAAAGTATAGGGATTTTCATGTTATCAGACCCTGCATATAGCGGAACCTGTCTAACGTGAAAGTAGAAAGAAATTTTGAGGTCCCTGTAATACTGCTATTATCTAACACCTGTCCATAATGGAATGAAATCTACCATCTCTAAACAAAATACATTCAAAGTGAGGGGGGAGGTTCTAGAAATTCCTTGTTGGAAACAGACAATGATCTTGTTTCCAGCAACAATAGTTTTTTTTTTTTTATAAAGCTGTCGAAAAAACACGAGAGGATAAAAGAGGAGAAAGAAAACACGTTCTTTGTTAAAACAAAGACGTTTTTTTCAATCTTTTTTCGAACAGTTAAATTCTTAGAACATCCCTCCATTGAACTATTTGCTTTTACTGCACTGTACTTTTTTCTGTAGTGAATTCTGTAGAGTGAAGTGTAAGTTTGCTATAGCGTATATGGAGAAACAAAAAAGCGTACTTACCTGCCCCTAAAGGAGAAAGTGTCAAGATTTGAGGACTTTGAAAAGAAAATATTCCAGATAAAAGAACTTCAACAAAGATATGCTTGTGGAAAATCCCAATTCTAAGGAATAATCAAAAAGAAAGAGGCAATTATGAAAACTTATGAAGCTTTTCATTAGTTACGTGTAGATCTTTAGGACTAATTGGTTTTTATTTAAGGATCAAATATAAATGCAAAAAAGGGAGTTAAAAGAAATCGAGAACGACGGCATCAAATACCAAGTATGGGAATGGTTTGTGAAATGCAGGTCAAAAACATCCCTATTTCGGGACTAATGGTTCAAGCAAAAGCTATTGTTGAGAAATTTTTAGTAACCGCTTTCAAGGCTTTGGAATAGCGTTTCAATGGATGGCTAGAAAATTTTCGTCGATGCCATCAAGTTGAATGGAATAGCGTCTGTGGTGAAGCGAATTATGTGGAATATGAACGCTGTTGATGACTGGAAAAAACAATTGGCCGAATTAATTAAAGAATATGAACCACGAAATGTATTAAACAGGTCTATTTTTAGAGCAATTCCCAATAAAACGTTGTCACTGAAAGGAGAAAAATGTCTAGGTGAAGAATTATCAAAGAACAATTGACCTTACTGGTAGGTGGAAATCTTGCTGGCGAGATGGAAAAGATTCTCGTAACCGGAAAACCGCTAAGCCAAGGTGCTTCAAAAACTTCACAGTGTCAGAATTGCCTGTGATTTGGAGAAGCAACAAAACTGCATGGAATACAGCAGCTCTAATGGAGGAATGGCTTCCTAGCTTCAATAACAATCTTTTCAGACTAGACATGCCATCCTATTCGTCGATAATGCGATATGCCAGCCTCAATTGCAGTTTTGTCAATGTCAAGTTGGCATGGTTTCCATCGAATATAACTTCAATTCCGCAGACTGCGATACACACACACAAAATATTTTAGAGAAATCAGCAACTGCAAGCTATTTTATCTGCCGTTAGCACATCAAATTCTATAAATGATATCCAAAGAAAATTTCTGTTTTAGAAGCGATTAATTGGATCGCGAATATTTGCAAAAAACATCAAACACGACACTGTTACCAAGTGCTTCCAGAAGGCTGAGTTTGAGTTTTTTTCAGCAGGAGAAAGTGAATGTCAAATTATGACAGTGTTGAAGTTGAAGAAATATTCAGCATCACCAATATGAGTAATGAGGATATTTAGGAATTTGTAAATTGTCATATTTTTGTGGCGACATTTGGAAATTTCACAAGCACATGATGACAAAGACCATCATGATCAAGGCGATAATAATTTGGATGATTCATCAGTGGATGCTTCACCATTTCAAAATGCACGCCAAGTTCCACAGACAGTGAAAGACTTGGTTTCGTTATATCAGGACGGCGTTATAGGGGCCGCAAATTTTGCCTCACAAGGGTTCTTTAACGTGCAGCGGCAAAAGGACTACATGGGAACAACGGCTTTACTTCCCTTCCGAAGGAAGTGCGTGACCTCAGGATTTCCCCCCAGGATCGAACCCGCATCCTCGGTTATCAGAGGCGATCATGCAACCACTGAGCCACCGATCCCGTGACAGCTCGCTATTCGCTAGATTCTGGGAATAGTGAAGTATACCTGTTGTTTAAAAAGTGACATAGTAATTTGGAAAAAGTGTCTTAATAAGTGAGTAGTTCAAGTAGTTCAAAAACCAATTACTTATTATTTTAAACAATAATTTCTAAAGATTAATTTTTAATGCAGGTTCAGATTTTTCGATATAAACTATGAAAGTGCGCCAAAAAGAAAGTGCTCTTCCACCATGATAATGCTCCTGCACACTTGTTTCTGCAAAACATCCAAATCTACAACACTACAACCAATTTTGGCTCAAAAAACGTTAGAAATACGGGGTAAACGGAAATGTCTTCAAGAAAATCGTTTGCTTAAAGCAGAATCAGATTTGGGGGAGGCCGTGGCCTGATGGGCTTTCACTGAACATAACTTCTGTGAAGTTAAGCTACATCAGGCACGGCTAGCCACTGGATGGGCGATCATCCGTGATAGCCAAATCTTCACCCCCCCCTCTCTAGCTGCTGGAGACCATCATACAGCTGTCGTGAATCCAGGGACCCACTCGTCGGCCTGTGGCCATACAGGCCCTGGATGGACGTATTGGATCCCAATTATCCTTCTATATTTTTTCTCCCACTCATTTTATTCTTATTGTTATTTCTCTCTTACCTAATTTAATATTGCAGATAACTATAATTAGTTATATTTTTTAATTTGGTGTAGGAGTGTGCCTACTTCTAAATCTTTTTTTGAGCGTTTACAATTAAATTAATTTGACTTAATATAAAAAATTTTCTAAAGAATTTCGAAAGAATTATAATTTAGCTTATGAAGCTCCTTGGATTGAGATTAAGTGAACAGATGATGAAAAAATAATTTTATTTTGGTTTTCTTGATGTGTCTGATTTTACTATGACATTTAATGAATATGAAAATTTGTTGAGGATTTCTATCTGAAGTTGCCATAATAAAATCGTAATAGTATTAAACCAGAATAGTGGATCATATACGTAAGAAGAAAAGGAAAAAGTACACAGTTGCTTTCTTCTGTTAGGGCTTTTAATGCTATAAATGCAAAAGCTGAACGTTATACCTATTTTTTTCCTACTAGGAAGACCAACAATGTTGAGTTTTTTAGCATTAAAGTTAAAAAAATTTTCTCCCGCAAAATTTCTTTAATGAGCGTCTCCGTGGCAAATCCTAAGTGAATTTCAAAATAATTCAGAATCCTAGAAAATGTGTGGATTAATTGATATTTTAATACATGGTGTTCCATTAGAAAATGATCAAAAGTAAAAGGCATTCTCGAACTATTCACACTTTGTAATGCAGAACAAGAATGCCGCATCAACGTTGAAATGTGAACTGTGGACTGCATCTTTCCAAGTCGTAAAAAGCGAAAGATAAAGTCGGGGCACTTGTTCGAAAATTATGGCATTTTACTTTTGACGGAACATTCTACAGTTTTTTATGTAGAATTTTATAACTTTTTTTTTTTTAATAATTTTATAAACTTTAGTAAAAACATCATGCAATAAATTTCCATATGTTACTGTTGAATTTTAATCGAAAGGATTTCAAACTGAGTACAAATAATCAAAGAAAATTTTGCATAAGCTATAAATAACCGCGCAAAGCTAATGAAATGTGAATTTCTCAGAGAAATTAAGAATCAAGAACTTGGGAAGAAATCAAGAAATTCGCTGAATCCCAAGAAAGTCGTTTTGACCTTTGTTCGATTTTCAAATGAAAAGCAAAGGGGAGAGGGGGAAGAAATTAGATATTCCGGTGAAATTTGTCGTCTTGAGCGGGTTGTGGGCTCTGATTAATTAGTTGCACGGGCGTTGTGGAGAAGATTCGTTAAAGGGAAAACGGCAAAAGGTATCGGATGACCTTCAAACCAAAGGGGTCTTCGAGTAGGAGGTAGTACAACCCAATCCCCCAGGCGAGGCTTCCTTTTCCACATTTCTCTCTTTCTTAATTATTTTAATTAGCCATCGGTTCTCGATTCTTTCTCTCCTTTTAGCTTCGTCTTTCTATTCTAATGAAATTAATCTCTTCTTTTTTCCTCTCAGGTAATTCTTTGCGTGCATATAATGATTTGAAATTTTTAGAAGACAAGGAGCACAATCATATGTCATTGCATCCTTCAATTTATTTTCAGCGTTCGGAAGATATTTAACTCTATTTTTAAATTGCCCACAATCGTTATTTCTTGGATACTTTTAGCCAGAATAAATTTTAGCGCAGGCAATTAAATGAGTTGTATATATTAATAAGCAAATGCATGACTTTATTTTTCTAAAAATCCTTAAAGTGAATTGATATGCATGTTTAATATTTTTAAGCAGAATGGGAAATGTTGACATGCTTTGGCTCTTTCTATCCGTCTACTAAATACATAGTAACATCTCTCACTCTCTCTCTCTCGTATTGGGTAATCAACTTATATGCGAAATTTTTTGATGAGCTAACGATTTAATAGTAAAATGTTGATATTAACAGCAACCTATAAAGCGAAAGAAAGAAATTGAGCTTAATTAAGGAAACTCGAAAATGTGTTTTAAAATGTTTTAAGCTGAAAATGCTCTGGTTATTGAGGAACTATCACACTGGAGTCCAAAATGTTCATGAAGAAAATTTAGAAGAACGTTGACTGTATGAGGAACGAGATTCTTCTTGTAGGAACCATTGTGTCTCCATTGCTCTGCGGCTTCTACTTATGAGAACGTATGAAGGAGAAAGTCTGCCAATAAATCAGAAAATGTAATACAACCGCGAGCGGCCAACGTCACTTTTTTTTAAGATTGGCAGAGGAAATGTGTTGTAAAGTACTCATAAACATGAAGATTTATTTCGAAGAGGTTTAGCCCAACAAGATAAATCCTTGATATCCTGGATACTGTCTATCCATATGTATTCCAATTGAGTATTGTAATACCAATAAAAATGGAATATTTGGTATTTTAAAAATTTGATAAGCCATTTTCGGTATTCGATATTTCGTGCGTCGCCCTATATGAAAATTAACTACATGTTTATGTAAAACTTCTTTTAACCCCTAAATATGAATTAGGACTCAGATAGTGATTTTTTTTCCTTCACATCGTTTTGAATGCTGAGGCTTTTGAAAATGAAGCTTTCGGGTTTGTATTTCCATAGCTATTCTCCTAGAAATATGTATTCTGAACAATAACGCTTTGTTTATTCAGAACACAATTAAAAATTTTAAAACAAATTTCGTGAAACTTAATATTATAAATGTCCAAATCTGTGATTGTCTATCCTAAATTCTAATGAGTAATTGAAGGGCATGAAATAAAATTTAATTATTGTTTCTTATTAGAAAATGTACAATATTAAGAACTGATTAGGAGTGATAATAAAGGAGTTTAGTTCTTCAGCATTTAGAACTTAAGCTTATTAGCTAAGCTTTCAAACTTGCAGTGACATATGCAGTTATTCAGAGCTTAAATTAAGAAGATCAATTATTTTACATTACATGTGGATATGTTTAAAAATTTCAATTTTATCTTTTTCAAGGAAAACCTCTCGTACTGAAAAAAGGTAGATTTGTTATTTACTTTTTTAATGCTTATTCACTTAGTGGAATGCGGTGAAGCAAAATTTTGAATTTTTCAGGCGGAGCTTTCGTACATATCATAGCGCCTGTACTGTAAAATTGCTGAATAATTAGCAGTACCGTAAAAGCTCCAATTCAAAAGCTTGTAAAAGCAATCGATCCAGGCATTACAGTAATTAGATTAAATGTTAGACGGTATTCTTGAAAATATTTATAAACTAATAATTATCAATCTGCATCCCATGTAGTCTACATTGCTTAGGAACGCTTGCATTTCAACCTCAGCATTTGCCAAGAAAAATGTACAGAATAGCAATAATAGCATTATTTATTAAGATCTAAAGGGGAAAGAGAGTCTCTTTATGACTTTCTTTGTATCTTTGAAGCAGCATTTGGCTGAGTAAACTCCCGTTTTAATGCCATTTCATAACATTTTAATTAATTTCTCTTACGAACATAAAAATTATTTTTGGCGCTGTCGCCAAATTAAGAAGCAAACAATAATAAGCAAATCACAAAGGTAAAAAAGCAATTAAAGGCGAAAACAAATTAAGATGAAACTCGATTTACTTACAGTATTTTCAAAAATACTAAGTATGCAACAAATCGTGTCTAATAGGCATCATATAATAGGAAAAACGAAACCGGCATTTATTTTTAGGCAATTAGTCTCATTTTTTCGAAAAATCCAGTTCGGATACGTCAACTTTAATTGCATAGATTTCGTTCGCCTAACATCAACATTAAAAGAGGGATTAATTTTATCTTAAAATTTTTTAAATCAGCACATCATTTGAAAGCCCGATGAATTCAATTTAAAGTAGTTTTTGCAAGTTTTGAGTACCAACAGTTATTTATGTGTTCCGAAGAAATAAGAATTTATAAAGTAGAAACTTACGTGTAGCGTAGTAAGCCACCTTGTATTCAGACTATTTTGAAATGCCACTAATAAGTTTGAATAAAATAAAGAATAACAGTTTAATGGAACATAAAAATTGCAGAATACAAATGAAATATGTGGGAAAATGTATTTAACCAGCGACACTTCTTAGTAAAAGTAGTAGCACCAATGGAATAGTTACGCAAATACTTGCTGATGACGGTGTAGCTCACGATTTTGTAAAGATGCGGAGGCGAGGTCGAATTATTCTAACTTCGACGGAAGAGAAATTTTAGTTTAGAGGCAACTCTTCCTTACAGACAATGATGCAGGTAAGGCTTTAGGAAAAAGAATAAAAAAAACAGAAAAACTAAGCAATCTTAATTCAAGCACCAAAATCTTATGGAGCTTAAAATGAATTAGAAAGGCAAATATGCAAACAATATGCAATTATTTTAGCTGCATAAGACATTTTAAATCCAATACGCAATTTAGCCAGTTTAATTAATTCATCAATACGCAATTGAGAATAAAATTGGAATAAATAATTGAATTGTTACGTTCTGTTTCTGTTTAATTCTAATCTAGATAATCTTCCGCGAGAATCTCCTGACAGTATATTCTGGATAACGTAACGGCCTTCACATATCGCTGTGCTGTCAAAGTACCCGTTATGCATTCTAGAGATTAGCACCCCAAACTATGGCTTAACGGGTTATAAGCTGTGTGGTCCTCAAAAATGGTAGAAGAATCATCCTGCAATGTCTCCTCCACTGCGCATTGGTGATCATCGTTGCTGAAAAGCGAGATTCAGTGCCAACACCACAATAACGCCAGGTAGTGTTTGTGCGACACTAGTATAAGAATGCACGACGGTAATTTCATATAAGGAGCAGTATGCATGCAGCTTGTCTCCGTTGCTACTGGAGCATCTAATACTCCCTGAAGCCTCTGCAAAATGTCGCTAGCTTGAGATTGTTAGATGGAAGCAACTTGACGTCGCTTGCATCGATCTGTTCGTTATGACATTCATCTACGTTCTTCAGTCCCCATTCACGTTTCGTTCTTCAGATCACTGTTCCTTATGTTAATAACGATTGTTGCATCCCGTCCATTTTCTGTCGTAATACGAGACAAAGACCAACCTGCAGTACATTCTCCTATAACACCGTTTTATATGTAATAAGTTCTGGGCATGAAAACAGCTGATGTTACATAATTTTGGGGTGTAAATAAACGAAAATAACATTTAAAAATGCTGATTGGCTCTAGTTTCCATGATATAACCAATCACCTAATGAAGTAAGAAATATTTAAGTGTAAGAAACCGAAAGTATGAAGTATGAAAAGCCAAGAGAAGCCGAAATGACACAAACTGACGACAATACTAGTGAGAAATTTAAACTTTTAAACTTAGTTTACCATGTTAGTTTTGCTTAACTAACATATACAATATATTATTCCATGTATACACTATTGCCAATATCACTTAGCTTTATATTTATGGAAAGATATGGGTCTATATATCAGAATTAAGTTTCAACTTATTACCCATAGTTGAAAACCCTATACTTTCCATTTGCATGAAAACTAGAGCTAATTGACAAATTTCATTGTTATATTTGAATTCAGCATGTGAAATTCATTAAGAAATGACACATTTCATTTCCGAAACTGAAAACGTTGAAACTTTGTAGAACAGTGTAATTAATCGTTCAGTAAAGTCCATAAGCTTTATTCTAACACGAATAACAGCACAAACAACCACTTTCATGGCCTTGAGAAACTCAAAAGTACTTTAACAGACTACCTCTTTCCCTTTTTATCACTCTTTCCATTGAAGTCATTGACCGGAAACTTCAAAAAATAATGATGCCTGAAATTTGCATGGTGCTGCGACAAAATTTTCCTGGAGTTGCATTTTCTCTTTGAAGTAATGTATGTTCAAAAATCATATCAGTGGAAAAAGATTATTAAAAATAAAAGAGTCCCTTTTTAAGCATCTAGGAAAGACATTATGTGAACGTTATAAAATTGTATTTGCTAAGAAGATTAAATATTGAAACAGTTATACATATTGGAATATAAATAGCAGAATCAATATCATTGTCAATCATATGTCAATAAAAGTTATTTTGAAAGGAATCTGTATTCTCGTCTGAAGTATATTAGATCCCAATACTGTAAAGCGAGCGAGAGAGAGAGAGAGAGAGAGAGAGATGAACGAATCTTCTTTTTTTTCCTTTTATTTTTCTTTTTCGTATCGACTTTTTTCTTTTTTTTGGTCGTTCCCTGATGCTGCTGCTGTTCCTGTCGTCGAGGTGTTTGGCCCCGCTGACGCCAAAGTGAGGTCATAGGGTCAGGCCTTTCTTCGACGACCAGATCCCTTTCGCTTCGCTGGCCCAATGCATCGGCTCGGCGAAAAGCTTTTGCTGCGCAAGAGGAAGAAGGAAAAAAAAGCGATAGATGTTGTCATGACGACCGAAAGAAATCAGTTCAGCTACTGATAGGAATGGAGGGAGAGAGAGAGAGAGAGAAAGAATGAGAGAGCTTTTTTAAAGACTCTACCGTCATCGAGCATAATGTGAATATCTCTCTCTTTCTCTCTTCCATAATAATAGAGGGACCCACCGAGCCAAGCCTCGAACGCCCGCCATGCTTCTAATTATCGGTTGGCCACGATGATTGTTCAGCATTTCCAAGTGGGAGCTTTAACATAGCAAAAGACGATCAATTGAAAATTTAAGTTTCTTTGTCAGATGACATAATAATGAACTGATATGCACTGATATGCAATAGAAGAGGAAAAAATGAAATTTATTGAAAAACTTGACACCATATGCATTAAAAAATTGACAATTAAAATGGATATTATGAACACCAATATACAGTTAGAAAGGATACGATACAAATTTATTAAATTTACAGTGGAACGAATATAAATTGTAATCTTAAGATTTCTTAAACTAACTTTAAGGCTTTGAAAACTGGACATATTGTTCTCAGTAAAGGAATGGAATATTGATCTCGCACTACCGCGTGTCAGTGGTCGAATATTGTTGGTTTAGCCTTCACGATAGGCGGCAATTCATTTGTCTGAAAAGAATTAATAAGATAGTCCGCATAAAAAAGATACATTTATCTTTTCACGAATTTGGGCTTTAGTAGTAATTTTTGTATCGGTACATGTCTTTTTAGTCACTAATCGATTCACGTCTGAAAGCTCATTTTAAAGAAGAATTAGCATATGCAATGGCCGATTACTGATAGAGCATATATTCTATATAAATCCCAATTAATTCTCTTAGGTCCTAATCATAATTTACACCAATACGAATATCGGTGTTTCTCGCGCATCTGATATGAAATTTAGACTTCCAACAATATAAAAACTCGGATTCTTACTTTGACTTCCGAGTTTAAGCAGATTAAGCATACCCTAAATCTTTGTAAAAAGCCTTTCGCTATATATCAACATATTAATAAGTTACAAAAGTTAAAAAGTTGCCAAATTTCCTTATTTAAATTGAAAAGTTATGATTATTTAACAGCGAAAATTAACAATTTAATTTAAGATATAGTGATAACTCAGGAAGAGTAAATAGTTGGTGACTGTATAATACAAACGGTATTCCCCCGTTTTTGGTCCACGCTATATAACATTATAAAACCCTCTATAATGCAGGAGGTTTACATTAATCGGTTTCATTAATTTCTTGCAGCCGTTCTATTAGTTTTGTGGTGATGAAGTTTCTTTATGTAAGAGAATCATACCTTTAACTTTTGTTTACATTGCTCCCATCTCAAAATTCAAAATTTATGACCCGCTTCTGTTTGCGGAAGAAATTGAGATAGGGTCCAATTCCTTCTTTACTTGGAAATTGGTTCATGCCACAGCTGCAAACTGACAGTGTCGACTTGATCAAGAGGATGGTGCTTTGCCAAGTCCGTGACTCCTTTAGCACCATCCTGCCAAATCTATGTGCTTTTTTTCTTGGACAATACGAAAAAAAGACTCCTCACTTTTGTTTGAGGTTTCTGCGTTTAAGTCTCTGACAAATTGCTAAATTATTTCAAAGATTAGCGATGTTATTATTGTTAATGATATTTCATAGAATAGCGTCTCTTAAGCGCGTACTTTTTTATAATTTAATATGATAAAAGAGGCCTGAGTACTGAAAAGTCATCGACCATAGTATTCTGAGCAACAATCCAAGAAACGAAAAAACACTGATTGTTAAAATCCAAGATGGAGAAAATTTCGCTTATCTACCTGGAAGCAATCAAATGGAAATGATTCAAATTGAAATGTTTATAAAATTCAGTATTAAATTTTAAATAAATAAATTATTTACAGCCCTCCGTTATTCGCGGAGTTCCCTATTCGCGAATTTTTTTCTGGATACCAATCTTTAATATTCACAGGTATTTCTTCATTCACGGATTGAAGATAGGATTTATTTTTTTAATAAAGTAGCACATACACGCTATATAATTAAATTTAGTTTTCTCTTCCGTATATATCGGGTATTTTAAAATGGACACGTGTATAGAATTTTAAATAGGTAGATACGAGAGTCAATATTTAAGTCGCAATATGGCATAGAAATAAAAGTTGAAATATTTACTGATGAAATTTGGTTTATTTTTCAACGTTATCTCCATGAACATTTTGGCACTTGTCCCAGCGTTTCACGAGTCCCTCAAAACCAGCAACGAAGAAGGTTTGTGGTTGGAGTCGTAGCCAGCTGATAACTTCTCGATCGAACGACCTCCTCTATATCCTGGAACTGGTGACCACCCAAGTGATTCTTCCGTGGGCCGAAGAGGTGAAAATCGGATGATGTCAAATGAAGACTGTAGGGTCGATGTTCCAGTCGTTCCCAACCTAGCGACCGTATGTGAGCCACTGTGATATTCGCACTCTGTGGACGAGCGTTGTCATCCAACAGAAAAACTACCCTGGGTAAACGGCTTTACTAGATAAACAATTGTACATTTGCTCAGCAGATTTGCCCTGCGCCACAGAAATCGAATTACGGCCCGTTGTTCATCAGGCGTAGATCAGCTGACACACCTGCCATCTTAACCACTTGACACTCGAATGATTCACCACCGCACGAAAACGTGACTATTAGCGCCATGTACGTTATACGTGGCTATTAGCTGCCACCTACATTGACACTTGCGTAAACGATCGTTACAACGACCGATATTCATAGCACAATTTCACAATCCAGCATTTTGCGATATATATATATATATATATATATTGACTTACCCTCGTACGTAATGTCTAAACCAAAATTTTCAGCCTGTTATTTTAAGGGTAATTGAGAATAAGCGTGAGAAAAGAGATGTTAGAAGGAACACACTTAGCTTGATATCCTCACTCCCCGGATTATTCACTTACTCCAATACTATTTTTTTACTTTCACTTTCTTTTTAACTGCACAGTTAAGAGGTAAAATGCCTCCCAAAATTAATAAAATAGCGAAAAAAAAGATCAAATAAGTGCTTTCTCTTAAAATTAATGTTTTCGTTATTTTGTAGCACGTACAGGATGTCCCAAAAAATGTGCTACACTTTGAATGACTATAAAAAGATTATTTATGAACATAGAGACAAGTTTAAAGACGTGAATTACAGAAGACAAATGTAATTAAAGAATCATGTTCGCAAATGTTCAAATTGATGACCGCCATTGTCCAGACAAAGCTGATAACGCGCACCAATGGATTCGCAAACGTCACGAAACAGTTCATTTGGAATATCGCGACATTGTCTTTCAATTTCCAATTTCAATGCATCAATTTTTCTTGGTTTTGTGCGATAAACTCTGTCCTTGAGGTATCCCCATAAAAACAAGTCCATTGGCGTGAGGTCTGGGGAACGCGCAGGGTATTCAATGCTACCCCTTCGTCCAATCCATGTGTTTGGATAAGCTGCATCGAGGTGAGCTATTACATCGCGATGGCAGTGGGGAGGTGCTCCATCTTGCTGAAAGTAAGCTAAGTTGATATCCTACCATTATGTTACATTAGTTACACCTGAAAAAAGTCTTAGATTATTCTTTTGAGACACCCTGTATATTAATTTATTGTTATGTGAAATTCGCCTTTTACAAAAACGTTTGTATGAAGCAGTTAGTTTGTTTTTTTTAATTGCATTACTCCATATATGCGAATATATGGGATTTTTACATAACGTACTTGTGAATACTAAAAGCCCACTGTATTAGATTTAGCTCTGTTCTTTTTTAACATCGTAACCCGTGGCTACATGCAAATACTACCCAACACATGTTACGATCTTGACTACGTAACGCGGAAACTACTCGTTGGAAGTCGATCAAACTTTAACGGTATACACAGTTTTATATACCCTATTATTCCCCCCGATTTCATTATCTAAGCGTTAGAGAAACTGAGTTATTAACTTATTGATCTTGGTGGTAGAATTTTTATTTCTGTTCATATCTCAGTTATCGTTCAAATTCGGACCCTCGTTCATGTGAACTTTTTTGCTAAGAATCACCCATACTCTCTCCCCTCCAAGTGTGTACACGACGTTCAGGTACACCCTGTATACATGGAACACAATGGTTACAATGCCGTTTCATAATTATAAATTTTTATATATCAGATGGCCAACTTGAATATCAGATTAAATTTTTTAAAAAATTTTCTTTTCAATATTTTTTAGCCATTTAACCTTGTTTGTGAGCTGATCCATGTTTAATTCTTTTAAAATTTTAAATAAAATATACAATGAACCTTGATACGACTTTTAGGGTTATATATAAAAAACGAATTTTATAGGTGTATTAAGTGGGACATTATGAAATATTTGTTAACGTTAATGCAATGAGCTGAATGTGTTGACTTAAATGTGGCGAAAAGTGACCAAAAGAAGTGGCAGGAAATGATTAGGAGCCGGTTCGGTTAATAAAAACAAAATACATCTAGAAATTAATAATTAACCTAGAAGAAAGACGTGATGCCACCAGGGAACTAGAGGAGATGAAAAGGAAGTCGTAAGAAAAACACGATAAAGGAAACAAGTGACAAAAAATAGGTTGCCGATATGAAATATTAAAAATGGATAAATCTGTTCAGGCAGGGTCCATTATAACAGACTTCATAAAATGGAAGGTGAAAAGTTTGCAGAGGAAAAAGCAAGGAAAAAATACGAATTTTATTGTAAGGAGAAAAAATATAGCTTAAACAATAGAAATATGGAATTACTTTATTCGTTTGTTTATTTGTAAAAAATAATGTACAGTGTACAGTTCTCAATGTCAATATTTCGGCTTCCAGTTTCTTAACCCCCCCCCCTTTTTTTTCCTTTTTACGGATAAATCATTTGTTGTTTTTATATGGCCGTATTTCGAGGTTGATCACATTGCTCAGTATTTGTGAAATATTCTAAAGTTTTTATTTTTAAAGAGAGAATCTTATTTTAATCACAAATTTACATCTCTTTTCTTCCACTTGGATAGATATTGTCCTGAACTGAACAAAGCCGTCGAAATGATTTGTATTAGGCAAACGAATTAGACGTCTTGTGTATTTTTATTTCCTTGTGGATTTAAGGTTTGGGAGAGAAATGTGTTTCGCGGTGAAATGAAACTGTTCGACAGTCCATGTTTACGCTGCAGTTTCAGAAGCTACGTCCCAATATGAAATGCTGGCTTCGAGAAAGTTTACTCAGCTGTTCAGTGCTTCCGCCGATAATATCAAGCAATGAAATTTTATTTTTCTATCTGGAGCACTATCCGTCGATCGCACTAATCTGGAGCTGCTTTCTCGCATCCGAATCTTTGATTCTGAAGTTAATTAAATATGTTTATTTAAATTTTTTGTTTACTAAGTCCATTGTGCTTAACGTAACCTCATTTTTTCTAAAAATAATTCCTTAATCTTTATTTGTTTTCCTTCTTAACAAAATCGTATTAATTATTTTACAAAATTCACTATCTAAGATTTTATTGGGGTTTTTTACAAAATGAACGGAAAACTAATTAGATAATTTTTTACATTCTAATAATTAATAGAAAACAGCTGCTTTTAAATTCGCTTTTTCTGAATATTTAGATAGATCGTTACTATAAAATTCTTTCTGTGTTTATTAATTGCAGTATCTTAAGCATGAAATTAATAGTTATCTCTGCACCTTTAAAGTATTTAATATATTACATTTAAAAATAGCTGACACGATATATTCGATTGGAAGGGTTATATTTCTAATTATCGCCCGATATCTGCGTTATCTCCGTTTTCGAAAACTATCGAAAAACTAGTTTTTCAGCGCATGGTGGAATATTTGTGGACTAGGATTCCTATGCAACAAAAGGGTAGTCGACCTGGACATCTCCAGATCTATATGAACGCCTTGGAAGCCTGCGATCAACATCATAACTTCATTATCGTTCAAACAGACATTTCCAAAGCATATGACACTATTTCTAGATCCCAGCTTTTTTACGATCTTGAGCGTTTGGGGGTTTCACAAGGTTATATTTCTTTACTGCGTGACTACTATCAGGATCGCTTAAATTACATTGGCTCTGATCCAGTGGTCTATAAAGAATCCAAACGAGGGATTATCCAAGGGTCTGGCTTAGCGCCTCTATTATTCGCGGCATACTGCATCAATTTACGATCATAAATTCAATTTGAAAATAGTCAGCTATGTTGACGATAACATCCTGTTCGCTAACTATCCACCACACGAGTAGAATGAAATTACCCCAGAACGATTTGAACTATCTGGCAGACTGATATTCTAGTAGAGGTCTCAGGTTGAATGAGAATAAAACTAATATTTTAGTTTTACCAAAAGACGAGAATTATACCTCTACTATTAAGATATTGGGCATTACTTTTGACACCAGTTTGAAATTCAACGTTTACATTGACCAGTTAATAAGTTCTTTACATCGCAAGTCCTACCTGGTCAAAAGACTTCGATCTATTCTCACTATCTGTCAAATTCGTCGGTTCATTTTGGTTGTGATAGTGCCCGAGCTCCAAATTTGGAGCTCTATTTTGGTCGTCCACCTCCTCACCTCCTCAGTAAATCTCAAAAGATTGGCCGTTGCTTATAACAAGCTTATTCGGGTAGCCTTTAATTTGGGTAGACTGGATTCAGTGACGTCGACATGCTCGGATTTTAATCTACCCACTGTCACGACAGTTATGAAAGTGGCGTTAACTGTCGAGGTGGCCGAAGCTCTTCGGAATGATAAACATCCTGCTATATTCATTAGGCACTGGTTTAAATCTTCTAATCAACTTCGACAAACTCGAAGATATTTGTTTGAGATTCCGTTCATTGTGTCAGCTCAAAAATCTAAGAGTTTTCCGTATTCTGCAGTATCCTTATGGAATGCATTGCCGAAGGACATTCGTTCTGCCGTTTACCTCTGTACTTCCACCTCTTGCCTTACCACTTGCATCAATTTAAAGAAACGCATAACCCAATTTTATCTCAGTAATCAATCTTAGTTTTAGTCCTTTTGTATAGTGTTGACTTCGGGCCCGTTAGCCTTTTGAGAGCAGTTTTTCTTTGGTTTTGCTTCGTGACACTTGTCTCTGACGTGTGTGATGTTTAGTTCCCCAGTTTCCTTTCCCTTTTACCCCATGGTCCGGGGTGCTGGATTAATCTTCTATCTATATAAAGAAGGATGTTTGTGGGTCTGTCTGTGGGTCTGTCTGTGGGTCTGTTTTTTATACAAATCTACAGTTTTATTCCGATCTTGATAAAATTTCGCATACATGACCTTCAAAGCATGAGGAAGG
>JAHWFO010057280.1:10625454-10669974 GCA_023313115.1 Rhysida immarginata | reverse complement strand
GCAATTCACAAACACTCTGCACGGACCAACAATATATATCTCATGACTAACAATGAAAGGAAAAGTTTGTGCAAGTGTAATTATCCCGGGCAACGCCGGGTACCTCTTCTAGTAAATAAATAAATAAATAAATATACAGAAAACTTAATTTAATAAAGCTAATTTTAGGATTTCGAAAAACTAACCAACTTTTCCATAAAGGCCCTATATACTAGAGGCACTCTAAAAATTTTTAACCAGGAACGCTGCACGCATTCTACCAAATTTGTTTTACTTTCTCCAAGTACCACACTTTATCATATGGCCGCGGGCAAGATTTGAGCGTGCCACGTTGTATGTTTTCGCGCGGCACAATCCTAAAGCTAGACGTAAAACACAAAGCCGATGCAGTTACGCCGGAAAACAGATGACGGATAAGAACGCGAATGACAATTTTGACAATCGCGAATGACAATGACAATCGCGGTAACCTATTCCCGGACTGAGGCAATCGAATCATCAGCGGTTAAAACAAACTTGCATGAACACCTGCAACTCAGGTTTCATCACGATGGATCCTTCGTTTGTTGATCCAAAAGCAGAAAGCAGCCGCAGTGCAGTGGTGCCAAGAAATGATCGAAAAGTTCAACAACGGGGCATCAAAACATCTTTATCAATGACACCGAAATGAAAACGTTCTCGGAGTGCTGGGAAGCTGATGTTGGCAAGTTTCTTCAGTTCTACCGGCCATGTGTGCCCTGTTATGCTTGAAAATAAAAAGACAGTTATAGATGGCATGCGACATCCTGCGTGCCGAAAGTCTTAGAAAAATGGAAGGATAGGTGTCCGAAGACCGGAACAAGAGATTTGTTGTAACATCATGAGAACTCCCCAGCACATGCCGCCTTTCTGTGAAAATCGGGTCAGTATGAAAATACGCATCCTCCGTGTTCTCCAGACTGGGCATCTTGCGACTCCGTTTTGTTCTCCATAATCAAGAAGAATCTCAGGGGGTTCCATTTCGACAGTGACGATGACGTTCTAGCAGCGTACAACAATTACAGTCCTTACTGCTCAGGACTAGAAAAATATGCATGTCCGACTGGTTCAGGAGGATGTATAGAAGCCGAGGGAGAGTATTTCGAAAAGTGCTAAACGATGGAGAGCTTACTGCTCAGTCTTTGTAAGATGCCGCTAGCTTTTTATTTGTGAAACCCGCTTTAAATACATCAAGTCTTGCAATTAGAGCATACAAAGATATAAACTTTCCCATAACCCTACAAAACAGTCATATGTTAAGTTCTGGTGACCGTGGGGGCCATAGCGTCAATGGCACATCATTAGCGACTGCACAGTCTATCTAAAGTGTGGTGCTTCCTCTCCAAACTTCGTCTTAAAATGTCTCTGGAATATGATTATGAACACCTTTTTGAAAATTCCACCACAGAATATGCTTTTTTTTTTGCTCCAAGCGAGCAATTTGCATATGACGGACTTCTCAATTTGCTGGATAAAACTTCTGTCATTGTTTTGGTGATATATTGAGTACAGTCCTGGTGGGGCAGTTATCAAATAAAATTTATTATCCAACCAAGAGACGTGTTAAAGAGGCTTTACAAATAAGTGATTTAAAGACGACCATAACCTTTCGCCGGTTTTTAGCATTACGAATAAATAATTTATCCCTGTCTTATATAAGATAAATGTCAACATTCTTGTGAATGTCTTGTGAATTTTACTTTAAATTTTATTAAGTTTATTATATTTTTGTTTGATGATTTTTTTACAGCTTATTGGTTGAGGAAAAAAATTATATGCAATTTTTACGATTAAACTTTCAGTTCCTTTTCCTAAAAACTTATATCGTCGAAGAGAATATTCCAAAGCAGAGTTGAGAAACTGCTCGTTTTTATTGATTTGTTCCTTCTACTAACTCAATATAGACGCTAAATCGGGTTAACAAGGGGGAACGAAAGCTTCTCTCAGCCGCCTCGAGGTGTCACTCGCCTTTTTACTTATTTAGAACCCCATCCTCGGTGCTTTCTTTTATTGTAATCTACAAAGTTCAGAGGGGATGAAAGAGAAGTTTTGGAAGTTTATCATATTCTATTATTAAAACGCCTCCGTAAATATCAGTGAGGTGGCGACGGAAGGGTTTTGTCATTTTTATAGAGCAATGAACGCTTCTTGGTGCCATTAAAGCGCTGACAGCGTTGGGGATGTGATGATTGCGCCACAAATCCATCGAATGACGTTGTTGTATTCGTCGTCTTTGGAAAGGGACGACCAAGGCGTTTTGCATATACATATTCATTACCCCGTTCATTCGGTCTGTTTTAATTGCGTCCGGCAGGGCCCTAATAACCGCTCCCCATCTCGTGATTGGACAACATCTTGTTTACATATTTATTTCTGAGCGCGTGAGCGTTCCCGAATTTAAAGGCGGCAGATTTAATAACTGCTGACCTAAACCTATTAATTCAGGTTGTTATTGCTTGACCAACAACGCAACTGCCGAGTTGGCGTGGATGGATGTGGAAGGATCCAACCAAAAGAGAGGCCAATACGTCATATCATCTGTTAACAAATCCTCACGTGCAATAATGAAGTAGAACGGCTAATAAAAGTTGTGTTGACGGTTTTCGACTCGTCTACCTTCTGCTCTCCCCTCCTCCACCTTTTCGGCCTTCGTTTGATGCTCTTTGGACTCTTCGCCTTGAAGTCAAAACGGTACACCTTTTCATTAAAATTGATTCATGAAATTTTAAACCATTTAACGGGCTTTCGTTACTGCTTTCATGAATCACATTATTTTATTTCATTTTTTAAAGAGTGATTGAGCTTTAATAAAGGTTCTTTCACGCTTCAATCAGATCTATCAATGAAAAAGTGGTGATAGGACTTGATAAATTTAAGTCTTGTTTCAGTAAGGATTCAACTGATTTACCAGTACATAGATATTGTCGAACTATTTGCCATAATTTATCAGAAATTTATTCAAAATATAGCACAGAGAAATAGTACGTTAAAATTCAATTTAAACTACTGGGTCGAGTCACATTATGACCACCCCCTATGTTTATCTTCGGGATTGCCTAGCCTAGGAACATGTTCGGAATTAGTTAGGTGACTATATAAGGTAGATTTCCACTATGTTAAAAACATATCACTCATTGCTGCAATGGGTAAGAAACGTAATTTATCAGATCTGGAAAAGGTGATGATAATCGGCTTTCGGGCCAAGGATGGCAGTATTTCGGAAACCGCGCAGTTTGTGAACTGTTCTCGTGCTGCTGTAGTTAAAGTATACTATGACTGGGAAAATGGGACCGTTCAGAATAAACGGTATGGGAACTGTGGAGCACCGCGTGCCATTGATGAGAGAGATGAACGTCGGCTGCGAAGTTGCGTGGAGGCCAACCGAAGAGCTACAGTGGACCAACTTACCGCTCAAACCAACGAGGGTGCTACCAGACATGTCTCTAAAACCACAGTACAGAGGACCGTGCTACGTATGGGCTCCGCAGCAGACGGATGGTCGCCGCACCCATACTGACGAAGGTTCATCGCCAAAAACGGTTTCAATTTGCCCAACTTCCAGAAACTGGACCACTTCTGACTGGAAAAAGGTTGCTTTCTCCGATGAGTCACGAGTTCTGCTCCACAGAAGTGACGGCCCGTTGGGGGGGTGAGTCATGATTCGTCCTCCGACAACAAGCATCCTGCAACCATTGTTGGACGAATCCTGGCTGGTGACGGCAGCGTCTTAGTGTGGGAAAAGTTCTCATGGCATTGTCTGGGCCCACTGATACCTGTGGAAGGCACTCTCAACCGATTCGGTTATTTACCTATAATTGCAGATCAAGTATACCCATACATGGCTACTGTCTTCCTAGAGGGGATGTCCCGTTCCAGCAAGACAATGCGACGTGTCATAGGGCTGCAATTGTTCGGGGGTGGTTTGAGGAACACGCTCAAGAGTTTCAAGTACTTCCCTGGCCCCCTAATTCCCCAGACCTTAACACAGATTAAGGATAAACACGGCTATGCCAAGCCATTGTTAAAAATGTTGCGCTTAAACCTAGCAGTGTCAACACCACCTAGATATAAGGCCTAATAACGAAAACGTCATACATTGTTGCATCATCATTAGTCGACCATTGTTAATCCTATTTCTACCAATAAGAAGACGACTAATTGGTCGACTACGTAGCCAACGAGAAAGACAGGCCCCGGCGCGGAAAAGTCACCTGACCACACTAGTGCGAGTAACAATGTAACCTTCATTGTTTTCATCTTGGATTTTAACAATCCGTAATTTTTCGTTTGTTGGAAACAATGAAGATTAGATTGTTGGCCGGACTGCTATGGTCAGGTGATTTTTCCGCGCCGAGGCAACGCCTCCTAAAGATAAGGCCTGAGCGCGAAAATGTCAGACATTGTTACATCATCATCCGAAGATACGTTTAATCGCATTTCAGGGCTTATTATTGGTAGAAATGCGATTAAACGTATCTTCGGATGATGATGTAATAATGTATGACGTTTTCGCGCTCAGGCCTTATCTTTAGGAGGCGTTGGCCGAGGCCTGTCTTTCTCGTTGGCTACGGTCGACTAATGATGATGTAACAATGTAATAACGTTTCCGTTATCAGGCCTTCTGTCTAGGAGGTGTTGGCAGTGTATTCGGTAAACCACAGATATGCCAAAAGTATAGGCATTCGTATTTCTACCAATAATAAGCCCTGAATTTGCACTATCTATGATGATGTAACAATGTACTCAGTTTCATTGCGGAGGCCTTCTCTCTCGGTGGTCACGTTATAATCAATATAAATTAACTGAAATAACGCGAAATTTCCTTTTAGCGTTTATAATTAAAATTTGCTGTTCGTAGAATGCCAATTATAGAAGTTACTATTGGAAGAAGTGTCGTGTTTTAAAATGTCTTAGAATTTTGTCTGACAATTTTAAAATACTTTTCGGTTATTATTTTTTTAGAATTACAGGTATAGATTTGAATTTTTTATCTTCCATTACTGAATTTTAGCTCTCAGTTCTTGTAGCTTCTGCTTGAGATGACTCAAAATTAATGTGCCGTAATCGTTTGCACACATGAGGAAATCCGGAAGCCGTATAATGAGCATATCAAACGTTCTGGTAAAAGGATTTGAAAATTGCTATAATTGCAATGAAAATTCAGAAACAATGAATTCGTATTATAAAGAGTTATAAGCTCTTTGTTTACAGCTGGATTTTACGACAGTGATGCCAGAAGTAATAATCTAGCAAACTTTTATGGACGAAATGGATATTGTGTGAATCTCAGTTTAATTGAACATTCTAAATCAACTATGTTTCGAAGAGATGGAAGAGTATATTGAAGTGAGTAAAAAAAAAAAGAGCATGCTTAGAATTTAACTAACGGTAAATAGCATTCAGTAGAAACATTGACTGACCTCTGTTTCTAAACGATTTGTTTGGATGTAGTAAATGTCTATTTAATTTTTAACAAGAATTTATAGGAAATTTAAGAATAATGGATGAATTGCAACATACAAATTTTGATGTGCATGTGAAGAACGATTGTCAGCAGTTTACAGTGCTTATTCTGGTATGATAGTATGGAAATATCTACTTAAATGACTAGATAGTGTTGTCAAAACGGGCAATCTAGTTATTTTAACAGTTCAAAAGGTCCATGCAAAATCTTGCTATGAACAAAACTCTAACAGACCTCTGAAAACATCCAGCATCATAAACTAAATACTGTTGTGTAGTCTTGATTTTTTACAGGAAATAAAGGCCAGACATTTGATTAGTCATCAAAAATTAGACTGGGATGTAGTAGTCGTTTATAAGATGACTTGGAACGCAAAATTACGGAGCACTCATGCTGGTTCTTCTTTCTACGAATTCACAATTTCATTAATGAACGTTTAGGCTACTTTCTAGCAGCTTCTCAAGGCAAACATTAACTTATAAATTGTTAATTTTTGCAAAAAATTGCAGTTTTTGCACTGAACCAAGGGTGCCGAAATATATTAGAAAGCATGTTTTTACAAGAGAATAAAGGTGCCTGAAAGTGTTAGTACCTTCCAATTTCCTGGACAAATGTGAAAAGGAAATCCTAATTTTGAAGACCAAGGGTTAAATCATTTTTTAGAATACTATAATACATGTACAGGGTGGTCCATAAGTCTGTCCCCCTCTTTTATTTTTTGAACCGAAGCAGATATGTCAATTTTGATGAATCCAATGAATAGAAAGTTGTGGGTGGCCTATCCCATGGTGCACTTTTCATCATCCCAAATATGCAAATTAGGACACATTCAAAATTTATCTCAAAAACCGTAAGGGATAGAGAAAAAAACCCAATTGCAAACTTGTTCAGCATAAAAAAACAAACAAAACAAAAGAAAAATCATCCAAATCGGACCAACCAATCACCCACAATCACGTGTAGCTTTTGACCATTTCCGGAACAGTGTAGCTTGCCATCCTGGAAATGTTCTGTCTTCTGTGTGCTGAAACATGCCTTTTATTTGCTTTTCCGCATGAAAGTAAATGTGGGTATGGTAATTTATGTTAATTTTTTGATTTGCATGCTCTACATGGTGGAAATATCAACATTCAGTTTTCCTTGTGCAGTGTGACTGTTTGTAAGTTACAAACAGTTCACCACGTGATTGTGGGTGATTAATTGGTCTGATTTGGATGATTTTTTTTCTTTTGTTTGCTTTTTTATGCTGAACAAGTTTGCAATTGGGTTTTTTTCTCTACCCCTTACAGTTTTTGAGATAAATTTTGAATGTGTCCTAATTTGCATATTTGGGATGATGAAAAGTGCACCATGGGATAGGCCACCCACAACTTCCTATTCATTGGATTCATCAAAATTGACATATCTGCTTCGGTTCAAAAAATAAAAGGGGGGGACAGACTTATTGTATACCATTACTTCATGGACTGCTCTTTAAGTAAATCGTTCACTTTGTTACGCAGATTATATGCTAGTTTCTTTTAATTTATGAATTTCATGTCATCCATCTTATAATGTGTGAAGGACGTCTACATTAACTATATGATTGGGATATAACGAGAGAATGTACAATGATACAACAAAGCAATTTAACTCAGCCATGTTATCCGTGTCTGATGGTATAAAATTTCCGAGATGAAGTTAAAAGAAGAAATTTTTAATAATCATTGTTTACAGGTACTAGAAAATATAACAAACGATCATTAATAAAATTTTCCTCTCCTGCAAACAATGAAGAGACGTGTGCTGGTGCTGTTGTTTGTTGTTGTTGACACGAGAGGATTAGGCTTTAGAAGCTAAAGCGCCGTGACGCGACGTTGTTCCCTCCATTGTGCAACAGAGAAAGGCGAGAGGAGCGGCCTAAAGTTAAAAGCACCGGAGATTTGCAGCGGATGTCGTTGCTCACATTTTGCCCTGTTCGGAACCGTTTGACTAACACGGGGACCCCGTTCGGAAACAACCCATTTAGCTGGAGGATTTAACGAGCAGCAGCAATCAATGCCATCTCGCGGTAACAGGGGTTACTGAAGCGACGACTCGCGATTTCGGCCTCATGATTGGACGGTTGTCGCAAGGGGAGTCTTAACGCTCTTCTTCGTAGTCCACTGGGTTTAACAATGATGATCGACGGAGAAAATAAATTCGTTACTTTAATTTTATCTAGCAAATGACGGTGTTTTCTCAACATTAATTTTACGGTATCTCTCAAACTATCCCTTTAGAAATGCTAAGTTGAACAATCGCGCCTCCTAAAAGCAGTCACTAAAACATCGTCATATACAAAGTTACAGAAATCCAATAATAAAATGAACATAATTTTGCCGAAATATATAGAGAACTTGCGGAGTCTCTAATATCGAATCAGAAGCTAGGAATTGTAGCGAATTTCTGCATTATTCGGACCTCGCTTAAACGAGAGGAAAGTGATGCAGTTGATAATGTATGTGGTGGGAAGTACTCTATTATAATCGCCGTAGAATGTTAAGAGTATTGTTTTTTTTTTATCAAAAGTCACCTTAAGATTATTTTATGTATATAAACTGTTTAAATATTTATTTTAAAAAAGATTCCGTTCTAAGACTCCTCATCTTATTTTAAGCTATTTATTTGCTTTAACATCATCTGAAATTACATCACTCCATCTTTGTCTTTGGTTTCCTCCGTCACTTTTCCCTATTGGTTTATCGTTCTCGTTGGCCATCTCTCCTAGTTCATCCTTCTGAGATGTTCTCTCCATTTCTTTCTATTTTCCGTTATCTCATGTTGTTTACCTTAACTTTTTCTTATACATTATCTTCATTTCTAATTTTGTCTACTCTCTTGACTCCGGTCAACGATCTGAAAAATCTCTTTTTATCAGCTTCTACATGTTTCTTATCTTTTTCACTCCAAATTTCACTCCCATATATCTCACTCAAGATAGGTTTTGCAGTAATTTATATAGTTTTAAGATATACAGGGTGTAAACGGACGACGTTTCAGGATATGTAGGATGATGTGGTGAACATTTTTTATTAATAAACCCATAGTCCCAAACGAAAAGCGACGGGCCACAGCTTGTTTGATGTCCTGGTTTGTCAAGCATTGAACTAGGCACGTTTACTACGATGTCCCCTGTCATTGCATCTTGTAGGCCTTATGCAGACTGTCAGCTCGCAGGCTATTTTCAAATGGTATCGTCCGGATGCACAGCACATTCTCCAATCATATAATCTTGCATATCAGGTTGGTACGAAATTCCCGTTGTTAGTTTGGAACATTCCGTAAGGATGAAGGTTTGTTTTTGCGCTCTACTTTTTGTGCTGTATGAGTTCAGGAATGGACTTTACTGTGAGGTAGGAAACAGTGAGAACTTTCGTACCCAATTACGTACAGAACTATTACTGGACTGTCCCATTTCAGATCGCCACAAATTATCTCAGTCTACACTGTGATCTGCTTATTATTATTACTCCATCATACACGATCGCACAATCTTTAGCGTATCTCCAAAGAAGTAACTTCATGGAAGGTGATTATGCCTTCGTGAAATTCCAATGCAATGACAACATAGTAATTCAGACAGCCATTCAACGGCTTGACGCAAAACAGAGCATCAAATATGCTGTGGCTCCGTCGCTTTTCGTTTGGGATTATGGGTTTATTAATAAAAAAAATCACTGTTTCTTTTATGTTATCATTGGAGAATGATGCTTTCAATAAAACATTAAAATTTTCAAAAATGAAAAATGATTCAAAATAAACTCCAGGCTGAGATAGGAAGACAGTCGACGATATGGAATGTTCCGGAATACAACTGTTTTTCTCTCGAACTCAATTACGTCGTTGTCCTACGAAACTCGTTGTCAGTGTAAAAATCAAAATTAATAACAGCTCATGTTTCTTCCTAAGCTTTTCAAATGCCAACTACACTCTTCTTCATGCACAAAAAATATAAGATGATGTAAAACGTTATCAGATGATGTAAAACATTATCTGAAGAACTTAAAAATGACGAAACAAAATTAGAATAAAATTTAAATTTTGAAGGTTCTTTATTACTAGTTCATTTACACTGAAACTTTGTGTTATTCTAAATAATCTCTGGAGAATAAAATTTTCCACACAACACTCAAATTTTCAAAAAAGAAAAAAATTCAAAATGTTATTTTTGGAATAATTCAACGGGTTTCATAGAACAACTACGTAAATGGAATTCGAGAGAAAACAGTTAGGTTCCGGAACATTCGAAATCGTGGGCTGTCTGCACATCTATTTTTGAATTATTTTTCAATTTTGAAAATTTCAGTGTTGTGTGGTTATTCTCCAATGATTACTTAGAGTAACACGACGTTTCAATAAATCTTTTATGTTAATAACTCAAAAACTAGAAGATGAAGAATTTTTAAATCAAGAATCTTGAAGTTAGCAGAAATTTCAAATGAGAAGATCATTTTTATTACAATCATCATTGGGAGTGCGCGTCTCTCCGGGAACGTTATCTACAACTGGAAATTTTGATGCGCTTTATTGCCATTAGATATGAGGCAGATGTCTTTACGCCTATATGATAACGATCATAAATTTATTGCTTGCAAAAGATTTTTTAAACTCATAATCTCATTGTGCGATATTAAAGTTTAATAATAAAAAGAATAAAATGAACATTTTTAATTAATTTTTTTTTTACAAACTGATAATACCAACAGAGTCAATAATTTCTAAGAATGTGTAGCCTTTAGCACATGGCATTCGATCCCAGGAAACGCCATCGGGTGTACAGTTAAGCAACGGTTCAGCAATGCAGTGGTGGTTCTGAGACATATTGACGGGGAAGCTGCGAAGTACGCCATTTCGAAGGTAGAGTACTGTACAAGCATTAATTTTTGTGAAAAACTAAGGCATTCTGCCACAGAAACTGTACAGATGATCCGCCTTTGGACTTGTTCTAATGATATTTTTTTCCAGAGGGACGTAGACGTTGACGCCGCAATAATGGATTGTATGATTGGTCACACGTGACGATGCGGTTCAGGAATGTTGATCATTGTCCGCAATATCAATAAAGTCCTCGCAGATAACCATCTGTATCTTCCGCTGTTGTCTGTTAACGTGCGAACAACCACTTTCTTGTAGTACGTGAAATAACCCAAGTCCTCTGTCAGAATGGTGTGACAATTGCCATAACTGATTTTTGCTGCCCCTGGTAGATCAGCTGCAGTGTTTCTGTCGCGGAATTCCTTAGAGTTTGGCAAGGCTTACTCCTTGTATGCTGCTGCATCTCTGATATGGCTCATTTACGCAGCTTCTACGTCACCACGTCACTCAATCATCACTGTAGTGCTGCACTGAACCATTGTGAATGTGCCACATGATAGCATTGAATAGAATTGTTTGTGAAAAATTTCGCACAATTTCGCACAAAATTTGCTGCGAATCTTAGAACTTACTGACTTTTTTCGTAAATGTCGATAATTGTATAGAGAAACGATGCGGTTTGTAAAGTCGTGTTTCATTCGTATACTGTACATTCATTATTAACGTCTAGGTTAATTTTTTACAGGGATCTGAAGACGGAGCCCACTAATTAATGAAATAAATATATAAAAAATAAATCACTTAAATTTAAAAATTGGCGTTTTGCTCCATATCGCATCTCGTGTCGCTGGTGTAGAATTTTATAGCTTTTATACCACTTTTGTCCACTAGGAGCCATGGAATGAGTTTCACGATCAGTGAGATCCAAGTTCAGCTCTCAGGCCATCGGAGAAACATTTTATATGGCTTGTTTTAACGGTATCTGGGGTCCAATACTCTTTGACAAAACTCCCAAAGGGTTGTCGGTATAAAAGTTTAATAACAAAAGGGCGTGAAGTCGCCTTGCATCTCGATCCTTCTTCGTCGGTAGCAAATGCCTTTGCGGAGTCCGTTCATCGTCATAATTAAACGCAAAGCGATTCCCGTATTTATGTCGCCAATTTCCGTCCCATTCGTTATGCTGAGAAACGGGGCTTTTGGGGTAGCTTCCTTCACCCTTTCCCCGCCCTTGTACTCCCCTTCCCTCCCGCCTCTATCTTTTGCTTTCTTTATCGCCAACGAGACGAGGATGAATCACACGGCGTTCCGTCATTGTCACGACCAATCGTTGCTGTTGTTCCGCACATGGCTTAAAAGTGTTCCACGTTCACCGTTAATAATGACGAGGGGTGACAGACGATTCCCGAGTGGAGGTGCCTCTGAAAATTATACGACCTCTCCCTCGTCGTTTGTCGCCAAGTTCATCATCTTCCCACTAATCTCCCGTGCGACTACGCCAAAAATCGGCATTCATAATGGAAAGCTATTCTTTTTTAATTTTTTTAAAGTGAAAAAACCTAGAAATGTGCGCTGAAAAAAGACGGAATGCCCATGTGGGGAAACTCATTATTTTTGCAATGTTACTTTCTAGATATCTAAACGAATGCGGTTAAAGGGGCAAGAGGCTTATTAACATAGATAAGATCGTTAGATCATGTTTAAAGGGAACAAGATGCATACCAATCACAGTTCAACATGGCGGAAATCTCTCCTGCTTAAAATTGTTCCAACATTTGTAAGCATATCGAAGATGATTTTGTTTTTGTTTCATTTTGACTCCTCCATCTGTTTGGACATGAATATCCTTCCTTTAGGAGTAAGAGATGTATTATGTCATAACCACAAAACAGCCTCATAAGAAGTAGAAAGGAGAGCCATTCCTTGGGAGACTGGAAAATTTCTCCCCATTTAATTAAACTTTTCAAAATAGTTTATAAGTTATTACTTTTAATTAACTGAGAATATTATCTTCGCGGCCTTTTTCTTGGGGAATGGACCATTAAAAGTTTCATGGGGATACAGTTTTTGGAAGAAAAAAGAAAATTAAGTTTTTCGGGGTCGATTTATCTTCCCTGTAAGGCAATTTGGGGCAACTGGGAAGAAGTTTCTTCATTAATTTTGCTGCCTTCATAGACGATAAAGATCTTAACAAGAGATTTGGCCTTAGCAAGGCTGAATCTCCGTTATTTACCCAATATAGTTTTCAATTAAAATATCTGAATAAAAGAACATTTTAAGCGGTAGCAAAAATATGTTATCTGTTAGGACAAATAATGTTCATTGATAATAGACACGGAAGTATTGGATTAATTCATTTGAGAAAAATGAGACCATTATCGAAGAATTTTATTGCGATTACTTTTATGACTTCTAATAACCCTATTGCGATTGGCGAGTTTATCTTTCTCCTTTATTTAATAATAGGGTAAATATCTTTGCATATATAAACTAATTTTCTTTCAGATTCTTATATAGACGCAGTTAAGAAGAAACGTTTTCAAGAAGCGTTTCCTGTACTACCAGAAGTAAGCAGGCTTTAAAAATTGATATTCACTTTCAGAACGAGGAGACGGGAAGCTATTGGTTTATTTGTTATTTTTGAAAGGACTTACGTGAAAATTTAATTATCGATCTGGTATATCTTTTTCATTTCATAGCAGTGGGGAAATAAGAGACATCATATAGGTCGTATACTGAAATTACAAATATTTTGTTTCCTGTAAATTTTGTCTTATGTAGGCGTGCTTTCGGTGTCAAATTTTGACCACAGAAACCTTTCATTTCGAATGTGAATGAATTTTTAAACAATTAAAAAACAACATTAATTACACTGTTTTAATAGTTTTTCTTCTTCCGGGGACTATTTCGAATGATTTCACATGCTAAATCCTAATATGGATTTTTTTTGTCAGTACTATAAATAAATCTTAAAGGAATCAGGGAGTCTTGAGTAGTTAAAAAAAAGCAGTGTTCATTCATGACAAACAGATATACGTTATGGCCTGTGTTGATATTTCCAAGGCCTTTAATACGGCCTCATATCTCCAACTATTTACTGAGTTGGAGGCCTTGGGTGTCGCAGGCCATACTATGGTACTACAGTGCGTTTCAGAGCAACTTGACTGTGTTAGAACAGTTACGGGACCGAATAACATGCAGTTGATCCAATATCAATGCGCGGTTATGGCTGCCTCTGAGGATGGCTTCCTTGCAATGATGTAACTCTCACCAATCACAACAACTTACGCCGCACTACTTTTCTATGCGACGTCACATCAGGGCGTGAAAAGGTTGCCTAACTGTTCCAATACAGTCAAGTTGCTCTGAAACGCACTATAGTAAAAGATCTGTTTAATCAGCGTTCGAATTGTATTGAAACCATTAACAAGGTTATATATAGCCCAGCCAAGAGAGGTATTCTACAGGGTTCATCTATTAGTAATACCCTCTTTGCACCTTTGATCGCACCAATTTTTCATCTGGATCTCAATTTAAGAATTCGAGCATTTATTTATTTATTTATTAGTTAAGTATAGTACATCAGAGCTCGTCTAAGACCAGTATGGTATTACACCGACAAGTTAGGTCTTAGGGGCTCCATCATTGAAATTACAAACGTGATGTAGCAGAATGAATACAGAATAAAATTTTTTAAAAAATAAATAAAAAAAAAAAAGATAATAAATAATAAATATGGGTTAATGTCAGTTTTTTCAAGTGAAGGATAGTCTAATTTAATGAATATAAAATATATATAAAGTTGCAAATTATTAAGTAGATAAATTTAATTATCAACAAAAATTATCAAAATATATATATATAAGAAATGATACAATCTCATTAATACATTGGCAAAGAATAAATTGACCAGGATATTAATATGGATGTCATCAAACTCTAACAATGGTTCAATACCAGAGGCATGCGGATCAACCCAGAGAAGACGACTATACTTAAATTAGATAAATATGGTGAGCTGAGTGAACCTACTATTAAAATACTGGGTCTTAAATTTGATAGCAAATTGAAATATATGCACCAGGTCCAAAAGATTGTGTGTACAGGGAATAGGTTAAAATTCCTAGTCAAGAGACTTCGGAGAACGTTATCTAGAAAGGAAATTATTATCATCTTAAAAACTATAGTTTCCATAACTCACTTATACCTTTTTGTTATGGAATCCACCTAACAAGTACCTTCAGGAACAACTGAAAGTCGCTTTTAATAGGGTCATATGATCAGCCTTTAATTTAACTGCTAGAGAGTCTATCACACAAGCCTATAACGAGGCACAAATTATGAACTTTAACTCCCTCATGAACTTCATTAAACAAAAAAACTTGTTAAGCCCTTTTTCTGTAAAGGACACCCAGCCCACTTTGTGTACTCGTGGCTTAATGTTGATCCTACATCTAGAAGTTCACGTTATTTACTGAAACCGCCTAAGATTATCTCCTTTTGGAAAGAGAAATACTTCCCCTACAACACCATCGGTTTATGGAATAATCTACCGCTAGATCAGCGTCACAAAATCATACTTTGTCAGAACTGGAACTGTCCTAATCATCCAAGACACGCTAGTTCTATGCTCCGAGTTCTGTTTATGAATTTACAACAAAATATGCCTTTTAATTAGTGACTTTGCTCTGTGTGAGCGCAAAATAAATAATACTAATAATAATAATAATAATAATAATAATAATAATAATAATAATAATAATAAATATAAACAGGAATTATGAGGTATATTGAATACAATGAACACTGCAATGCACTTGTTCCAGAGCTCAAGAAACTTCTTAATCCCAGAAGATAATTTCAATTCGAACTGTTTTTCTGGCTGTTTCAATAACCTCCTATTCGAACTGAATTTCTTCCCTCCTAAAAATTCCTTAAGAGGAAGGAAGAGATGATGGTGGACGACTACGTGATGGATGAGATAGGACTTTACATCAAATTCTCCTAACGTTTTCATTAGCAAAGCGGCAGTATGAGAGCAATCCTTGTCCTGGAGGAAACAAACGGAAGACTAAGCAACTCTCCTCCTGGAACGAATTGCAGGCATCACATTCTGTGAGAAAATCGAGATAAAGTTTGTTTCAACATCAGTCTGCTTGTCTTGGTTTTTAACTCTTTCCAAATGAATTGTAGTAAGCATAGACTATAGGTCTTTATTTTTATTCGAATGCCCCAAGTATAAAAAGACGCTTTCAAATATAGAAAATAGCTGATATTCCCGCCGTTCTTCGGGCTCTTTTTTGATAAAATTTTGCAATATCTGGATATGATTATACAGTAAAAATGAACACATGAAAAAACTTAGAATTTATACAATAAAAATTCATATTGAAAAACCGAAAAGAATTATTTTAAAATGCTCCCAACGGATGGCCCTCTCCAACTATGGCACAGCCAGCCTAAAAAATATCTTGGCCATGTAATCTTATTTTAGACGAAACCCTCCCTGGTTCGTGAACGTCGACGATACAACGGATACTCATATTCACCCGTTATAGTTTGCTCTACCAGGGTTCTAGGATATCTTTTAGAGCAGTGGCCATCTTGCAATGGCTGACTCCTCTTCATCAGGTGTTCGAGAGGCGGCCTCAGTTTCTTTCATGGAGCTTGCTTTTTCCCTTCTTGGGTGGTCTTGGATGTACATGATCGTTATCGTTTGTGTCGGTGTGCTCTGCAATTCAATAATGTGAGTGGGGTTATTCATTATTTGGTAATCTGTTGTTGCAATTCGCACTCTGCTCTCGATATCTTGGATATTCATCACCTGGTGTAGTCTAGCGGTCGTCGTTTCTTTTGTTGACACGCTTGGATCGTCGACAGCCATCTGGGAACTTCGATGACCACTTGATCATTCAGCATTTGCTCAGTTGCAATAGTGCGCTGGCAAAACCGATACAGCGCAGAGCGAAGGGACTTCTTCCACAGCCACCTTTCCGCTGTTTCTCAATAGTCTGCTAACTCTCCATTATCTCCAGTTACTGCTCATTTTTTAAGATTTTCCAAGAATATGCTAAGTTCTAAGAACTATTAATTCTAAAAAAAAGCCCGAACGACAGGAATTCTCTGTTACAAATTCTGGCGGCTTCTCACTGATTCTCAGAAGAGGAAGATCCTACCAGTAGTAATCTCACGACAATACGCGAAAGTTGAACTTATGATCAGGAAATTAGAAAGCCCGAAGACATTACATTTTATAGAAGGATGGTCCTCGACGTAAGCATGTAAGTTGTGTATCCTCAAAATGTTTTTGTTAATGAAATTTACAATCATGATATCAACAATATCAACAGTCATGATATTACTGGGGGAAAAATGATACAAGCACAACCAGCCTCTTCTTGCAGAAACTTTGCCTTGCATTGTTGGTCATGAGATGTCGTGAGATATATATCGTTGGTCCGTGTATAATGTTTGTGAGATACCTCCTATTATACTCTGTCCAACGAAAGTTGGAGTGGGCTTCTCCAGTTAAATTTCCTATTTCAATTGTTAGACATTGTTGATTCTACTTTGGCAACAATGTCTAACAATTGAAATAGGAAGTTTAACTGGACACGCCCACTCCAACTTTCGTTGGATAGAGTATAGTTAGTATCCCTGCTATCATTTTGAATATCAATTATTATCGATAAGTATTAATTTTTCGAAATCTCGTGCAGACAGTGACCTTCCTTTTGCTATAAAGTCAAGTGTGCAAAATTTCACCAATAAAACTGCAAATTTGTATAAGAAACAAACAAATTCTTTATGATCTGAGTTTTAACAAAACCTGGCAGCACATTTATTTTGTTGTCATCTTCTTTTGTAGTCACTGGAGGGATCTATCATATAAGAGCTCAACAGTAATATTGCCATAAAAATTGTTTTTCTCAAAGTTTTAATAGCCCTCAGTTTAATAGGGAGGATTTTTGCTGCCGACCTGTCATTTTAATTAGTAGAGTATTGCATAGGGATGCCACTCTAAGTCTCTTACTTTGAAAATCTAACCTAATCTATTTTTTATAAAATTACGTAAGAATCTGAGATGTATTTTCTCCTGTTACGAAGACCGATTTTGTCAAAAATTCGTATTTTCTTTTTGTGGAGTCTATTTTTCAATTTTCAAGGAAGGGAAAAAAACCAGCAAAAGAAAGTTTTTATCCACAGCTACCATTCTCCTTTAAACTTGATGATAAATTGACTTCCAAATATCGGCTACAAATGTTTCACCACTAAGGGTCATTGACGTGATAAATGTGAAGTAGCAGAGATCAAAGAATCTAGGCAAGCTCTAAAGCCCAAAGGGATGATATTGAGCTGCATGAACCATTGGATAACGAAGAATGGATTTATTTGTTTGGGTAGTTCCTACGAAGTTCGTTATAACGAGATTTGTTCTATGTATAAAAGAATTGGGGAGGGGGGGGGAGATGAAAGAAAGACCACTGATATATTTGTTGTCCCGAAAGAGCCACTTGGTCTCACTTGAGGTTTCATCGCCTGGTGACAATGAACGGAAACATTGAAGGATGGCGGAGCAGGGAACGGGAGTCCGTGCGCGCGCCGCCGTGCCGCCGTTGCCGCCTCCGTCCACAGTTTCGCGCATTCATCATAATCAAATCCCTCCGAAGGTAGCAGCAGCAGTAGGAGTAATCTAGGGTCTCTGCGGCTTTTGCATTGTTTTGTGCTCGTGTTTTCTGTTGTTTTTTTTTTTTTTTTGTTTTTTTTTATACCTCTTTATACGCCGACTCACCTTGTTGAGATAAATAGCGTCCAGCTTTATCGGTTTGTGGACTGTGCCGAGAAACCCGTTCGGTTCCGCTACTGCTACTGCTGCTGCTGCTACTTCGACTTCTCCCACCCCCAGCCGCGAAACGATTTGGAACAGAACCGAGCGAGCAAAAGGACGAGCACCGTTCGTCGTCGGCGTCGGAGGAAGAAGCGCGCCAAAGGATCGGGTGCTCGTTTTGAAAGGCACGTGTTCCAGGCGGATGTTCACTCGTGTTTGCAGGTGGGACGAGCGAGCGTCAGGTGGTAGGCGGCGACCCCTTCTGTGACGCTGGAGCGCAACGGGTTCGCGGCCAGGAAGGAGGCGCCGTTCACGTGGCGTTGTTTCCGAGCCCGGTGGAACGGCGGTGGATCGCCACGGAGGACCCGCAGGAGCCCGAACAGCGAGGAACGGCGAGCCGTGAGCAGGAATGCCGCCTTCGGATAAGGTAAAACAGATAACGTGAAATTTTCACACACCGTTAATCGGAAGCCATATGGTAGCCAGACGTTTGGGTTACGTAGCAAAGAATTTTGTAGCCAAAAATGTTCTTTTATGTTTAAAGTTTATGCGAATTATATTTCAGACATGAAAGTTTTTAAAGTTTTATTTTTAATAATTTTTTTGATTAGAACTGCTTTAAAAAATTGATAATTTAATTTCATTGAAAGTGTTAAATGAAATTATCAGTTTTTAAAGCGGATCGAAAAAAAAATATTGTAATGCGATTTAGGCATCTGCTCAGACTATTTAATTCGTTTAACACTTTGAGAGCTTTGAATGAATTAGATATCGGAGCAGATGCCATAAGTAGGGTTCTGGTTTGATTCCCGGATACCAATAAAGTTTCTTTATGACTAAGCAAGCATCATTGTCATATAATTGCAATACTTCAATATTAGTAATCCATATTAGTTTAATTGCTTTATTTTTATATTACTATTCCGATCGCGCCAATCCCTCAAACGCTTAAAATAATGTGCCTGCCTTTTTCACCTTTTGCTATTGAAATGCTCTGTTGAGGTGTTTTGCCAACCTGAAAATTTAAAAAATACATAATAATTAAATTGAGACATTAAGCAATTCATAAATGCAATTTCACGAACCTCTCGACAATAGAAACTGATTTCGAAACCATGCAAATGATGGGTGAAGCGTTTCCTTTAAAAAATGCATATAATTAATTGCTAGATAATTACTGTATTTTGTAAATTGTATAAGAATAATTTTTGCGTTAGAGCGCTTGTTTTGTGTTGAAAAAATATCGTGTTTTTGATTTTGAATTGCCGTTTTCCTACCGCATTGCTGAAACAGTGCTTTCGTCTACTCATAAACAAACTTCCATGCTGTTTATTTGGACTTCTAGAGTGCTTGAGGCGCTGAGGTGGTGTTTTTTATTTTTTATTTCTGAAAATGTAATCGAAGTAAGCGATCTTCAATGGCTGTTTTTTAATTTTAAAAATGGAGATAATTAAGAAGATTGGAGAATTTAGTTCCAAGCGATATTTTCAGGATCTTCAATCGAATTTGGCTTTTCTGTTAATTTTAATTCCACAGAGCATTGTTTTTTTTATTTATCAAATGAAATAAAATCAGTAATTGAATTGAGTCTGTACCTCATAAATTTTTTTAAACTGGCTCATGTATGACTTTGATTTAAAAAAAAAAATGAAATGCATAAATTTCGAAAATTTTGAATACATAACCAGTAAGCATTTTTATTTAATTATCGTAAGATATCAATGAATAAATGAATTTTATACAGTATCTGGTAACTATTAAAAATTGTCCGTATCATAAAAATTAGTGATTTACAGGTTAATTCTTTATACGACAAACCAACTATTTATCTTTTCTGGTCCTCTTTTAGCTTTCACTGTCGAGGATGTTAAATAAACACTGAATCTTTGTGAAATTTAATCTAGCAGGGGATCAGCCTACTGAGGCTTTACTTGGTCTTATAAAGGGACAAACACAAATATCCATGTCCTAAGCTGGATTCGAACCCGCGACTCGCTGTCTCTATAGCGACAAGATCTGTGTCTCAGCGCTCTCGGCCACCAACTAAGAAGTCTAATACATTTGGCAAAAAAACTACCGAAAAAAAATTTCTTTTTCTAAATCCAAACTGTTGTTTTGTTTGATTTTAAAAAAATGAGTTTATTTTAACATCGAGATCTAATTTATCTCAAGAAGGCGTGACCTTTTTTGTTTGTGGGAGCACTGCATTCGTGGCTTCGCTCTCCAATGGTGGAGGGAGACGAGTGCTGAGAAAAACGCCGGGAGAGGAAATTCTGAAATCACGCCGGGAAAAGAGGAGGAGGCTCCGGGAGATATTGAGCGTTGATTTGCACGCTGGACATTACGGAACCCTAGAGAGGAGAATTTCTGGAATTCCCTTGATATTCCGATGTAATTAAATGACAAACGAAAGAACCACTTTTCAAGTCATATGTCATATGTTTGATTTGAAATCCCCTTATCCGTTGTAATAGATGGTTTCAGAGTAAACTATGAAAAAGTCTCATTTTTAATGCAATAGAGGAAGTCATCTGACAGCGTATTAAATTAACTATCATATTTTTAATTTATTAAGGCTACAAATGTCTCTCTATATACATTTATTTAATATGAAAACTACATCTCTGGGTCTTCGTTGGGAAATAAAGTTTAAAAAGAGTTTTAACAGGCATATTGATCTGCATAGAACGTTGGTTTTTTTGTCTTTCTTTTACACCGTTCATTTTACTGCCGCTCGTCCACAAAAATTTTTATTTTCTAATATGATGCAAACAAAATTTCCGGTTTAAAATGATTCCCATTTTTGTCATTTTTACGTGCCGACTTTTGCTTAAGTCGTGGTATTGTTAAATAGTATTCGTCTTATTTTGAATTCCAACTTTAACATTTCATTTTTGTTGAAGAATATTTCGTATTTATAGATTTAAAATGAGAAACTAAAATTTTTAATAATCCAAGTTTTCAGAGGACTTTTCCAAGTTCCTCGTGAACCGTATGTGAATTGCTATGTGAATAGGGGAAGAAGTAAAAATATTCTTTCCACTTCTTTTCTTTAAATCTATTCAAGGCTTCCTTTAGTAGTTGTCAATCGTGCGTCTTTCATTTTATATTTTAGTTCTATGTTTTCATTCCAACATCTCCTCCCTATTCCTCCCCTTTGTCATATAAAATTTCTACGCTCCATTTTGCCTTTTGAGAAATGTAATGAACACTGTCAATCGAGACCCGGGTTTGGATGTTCTTTCAAAAGCGACATGTCTTTTGTTATTAGCATTGCAGTAGTCTTCCGATATGGAATTTTCCAGAAAATATTCCCATTTACGTTTCGCTCTCTTCTCTCTTTTATACCTCCCTGGCGCTTCTCGAACACCGTCTTCATTTTCTCGATTTTTATCTCTCTCTTTTTTTTTTTGCTTTTCCTTAAATTTTCTTCCACCCCCTCTTCTTTCGTCATTTTCTCGTGCCTGTGTCGTTTCACTTCTCGGTTGCGTTTACTTTTCCTTGTGTCCTTGCTTTTCTGGTTGGCCTCCTTCGATATCGATGATCGCCGTTGAGTTCGGGCGAAGGGATCCAGTTGTGTGCGCCGGCGCTGCTTTTTGAATAAGCGATGGGCGAACGGCAGCTGGCGCCCGAAACTTCCTCAATTCCGTCAAAATCAACTCGGACACAAAACACTGGTACAAGACTTACACATTCACTCACTCTCTCGGCTACTCCTTCAGAGACCCCTCCCTTTCTTTCCTCTCCCCTGCTCCGCCTTCGACTCTATCCAATAACTGCGACAAAAGTAAATGAAAGGTGAAATTACAAGTAAGCCAAAATTATAATTTATTTAACCGTAAAGTAATCTTCGAAGATTGTATCTTTAAGACAATATTATTGTAAAATACAAGCAATGTATGCTATTGCACAATTTCTGATTTTAAACTGGATATCCAGAAAAAGCGATGCTTTTTTCAATATCAATTTGAAATAATAAATATAAGTATACCTTCTTATCAGCCTTTATTTTTGCATTTTTTAATGATTCTTATTGTTCATTCAGAACCTGTTCAATTAAATGTGAAAATATCTGTAATACTGTATTTTGCTTCTAAAAAATGATTGCGTAGGCTATAAAAACATCACCGGCTTTATCTTTTATATTAAAAGTCATTTTTATCTTAAAAATAAGCCACCCTGAAGTCTCATTCCACGTACAGTCAGTGCGTATATAAAAATTTAATAATCTTACGTTTTAAGTAAAGAATTTACATTAAAAATGTTCTTCTAAAAATTAAAATACAGTACGCCATCAAACTTAGGGATTTAATTCGTACCTGTTTGTAAACTGTTTGTATAAATTTTTTATCTAAGTTTAATCATAAATGCGGCTCAGATTTGAATAAATCATTTTTACAACGATCAGTAAACGCATTCAATGAAAATCAAAATAAATATTGTGAGAAAAGTGTAGACCTCCTGTCATTCACAGCTGTAGAAATTTAAGAAATGCACACTGTGCTTAATTAAGGAAAGCTCAGTGAATCTTATACGACAAATATTGCTGTAAATGCTAAAACTTGATGTTTTGAATAAGACCAGCGTGTGTCTCCTGAAAAAAAGATACGTTCATAATTTGATAGCTCGCTTCATTTTGTGATAACAAGGTAAAAAGTTCTCAACCTTTGTGTTAACTTGACGAGGGGGGGAGGGGAGGAAGTGCCTGTTTCTCCCAAATGGGCTACAGCTTAAAAATGGGATTAGTAAAATAAATAAATAAATAAATAACGATACCCAGAGATTCCGTTTTTCTCTTCATTATCTTTCTGTCATATTCTCTGCTGTCATATGAAAAACTTTCGTTTCCCCGCTCTCTTGCGATCGAGACGGACGCCATTTTGCCGATCCTTGAGACGTCACAAGGTTCGAAAGAATGCGAAGAAACTTCGAAATCGTGAATTGCAGTGCTCTTTCATCAGTATTATTTAGCGGTTTCTTTTCTTAAGTGTTATTAATAGAATGAGATAAAATATACGAGGAACCTTGCGTGGAAGTTCCTGCATAGGAAGGGAAAACATCCGAGATATACCTCCATTCTCAAAGGCAAGACTTAGAAACAAAGAATGCGTGGAAATAATTTTAATTTAAAATTCTTGTTTGTTATAAACTAACACACTCCACAGGCTTTTAAAAATTTAATATAAAGATCTCAGACTTCGCGAAAAAGGAGCTCTAATTAGCGGCATTGTTCTGATATTACTGGATATTATGCTAGCAAATAATGATGTTTCTACTGAAAATTCTGTATAAAGAGATTTTGAATATATAATGTCTATAAAAATTCGTATCCGTTAGCGTTTGTAGCGTTGCTTTTCCTTTAAAGAGAAGTGAATTATTTTTAATGAATTTCATAATTTGCCAAAGACGATAATGATAGCAGCTATAAGCTGTATGAAAAATTTTCAGACGCCGCTCTTAACATCAAATTTAAATCGTAAGGATATATGTAAAATACACCAATGGAAAAAGGAGATTCCGTTGTTGCTGCGTTTTCAAATTGCTGGTATTTTTTGGAGTACTACTGTGAGTTTGTACTAAATTCGTGTTCCCATGCTATTGAATAACAGGCCGCGCTTTTTTATTTTTTATTTTTAGAAATGGTAAAGAAAATTATCACTTTATGGTATTTTAATACGTTTCTCCTATAAGAAATATTTCATAACCACACATTGAATAGCCAATTTAAGGAGGAATGTTTTATAATACCAAAGTTTTATAAAACAGTATTAACGTATTTGATATAAATACAGCGCCTTTGAAAAAAAATTGCCACCATCTCTTTGCTTCAGAAGTTTATGTATATTTTAGAAATTAATAATTTTGTTTAAGAAATGGATGGATAGGATATGAGGAGCTCAAAACCAGAGGAGCGTAAGCGACAAAGTTGCCAATTTTGCTTTTGTCATTGGAAATTGTAGAGCCATCCTTTTTCTCTGTTGACTGTCATGGCAAAGAAAATCGAACTTATTACCATATTTTAATAAGGTCCAAACTAGTGTATATCTTCGTTTTTGAAGCGTTGGATCTTCTCAAAATGTACTTTTTATCACTTTTATCACGCCTCTGTGGTTCTGAGCTCCTCATGTATCATTGAACCACTTGTTCATGTGGAAAGTTTTCAATAGAAAATTATTTAGATTAAAAAATTTTATCAAGAGATTTCAAACTTCTTATTTGGGGTTGCTATAAAAGAAATGGACGTTTAACCGTTAAACATAACTATAGGAAACAAACCGTTAAACACGTAGACACGCAATATGCGTAATAGTTGTTCGTGACGTCAACATTACCTTAGGTCCGTTACATCATCTAAGCAAAATGGCTGAAGTTTCTTGTGGCTGGAATTAACGAAAACGAGTTTTGGTTACTGTCATGCAACGGCATCTTACAATACGATATGGTAAATGTTCCCCTAAAAATTGCAGAACACTAGTTGTTTAAGCAAAGAACTGGGATGTTCTGTGAACTGTTTTATAAACGGCTTCCACATACGAGGACTCATAGAACATCTATAACTTAGTTATTATGCAAACTTAAAGATATATACTAAAAATCCATGTAAAATTTAGACTATATCAATAATACTTGGTAATCTACAAAAAAAGTTGAACGTGTCCATTTTTTTGTAGTAAGCTTATAGAATACATGATTTATCAAAAGTCTTCATCCGATTTCAAAATGCTATAACTCCACAAGCGTTGATCGCAGATAAATAATCTGCATTTCATTGGAAAGAAGAGATCGTCTAATTTTTTGTCACTGCCGCTAGAGGTCTCCGGTGCGCGCCTGAAAGTGGTACTGAGCTCTCGCCAGTTTATGTCGAGATGATGACCCAACTTCAATCGTGACCACCTAGTTCCCCTTCAATCGTGACCACGAGCTCAAAACTCGAATCACAGCCCCCATAAATGAAGTAACATCAGACATGCTTCAGCAAGTATGGGAGGAATTTGAGTATCAAGTGGACGTGTGGGGGTCACATTGAACATATATAAGCTATCATGTCAAAACTTGAGAATATTCTGAGTAGTTTGCAACTTGACCCTTCTGTATGTTGTGTATTTTAAAAAATTTATAGAATTGTGAAAACGGACGAAGACTTTGATACTCTCTTTTGACAATGCGATTTTGATCGAAGACTTTTGATCGGAAGAAGACACTTTGGAAATCGGCCGTTTACCTAGTTGCAGCATCGTTTTGCAGCAATCCAAAGATCTCAAAAAGAAGGGTGAATTCAACTCAAAATCAAGTTCATGAGAAAATACTGCACATTAGCTCTTTTCCTTCATTTTTTACTTGCTCTAGGTTGTTGAAAACTAGAGAAAGTTTATTTTATTTTTGCAACCATATCAAAAATTCATATTCATCATAATCATATTCATAATAATCATATTCATCTGCCTATTCGTTGATAAAAATGATAGGTTTGCAGTTGCTATTCCTGGGCGGTTTTATGAATGCAGGTCTCCTTCAAGCATTTTCAGTGTTCTCTGCCCTGAGCTTTGCTTTTCCAATTGACGACCACTAGTTTTCTGTCATGTCGCCATGATCTTTTAATATTTCGTGGGTACCAGTTGAGAATTACTGTAGTCCACCTATTGTTCTATCTTCTGGCAATGTGTCTCACCCATTGCCATTTGAGAGTTTATTTATCCGATCTGTGATGTCGAACACTCGTTGGTCCTCGGATCCAAGTGGTCCGCTTTATGTCCCTTCTTGTAATATCCAGCATACAATGTTGGATGATCTATAGTCGATGGATGGTCTTGCTGCTTATTATCCATGTCTCTGCTTCCATTTTAAGTACTACATGCTGATTTTCTTTTCACGCATAGGGGCATGCTACATTTGAGGATTAAACTATTTTTTCCCTAAAGTATATCATTTTATTCAGTATATAGCGTATGTAGGTTACATATATAACTTGCGTAGAAATATCTAAACTAATTTCCCTGTATAATATTTTATCTCTTAATAATGTTTAAGAGTCTACGTAATGCAGTTCTTTAATTCCAGCAATATTTTTCTGCGATATTTTTAAAATGGCCATTTACGAATTTAAAAAGAGAAAAGGCTATCTCTTTCGTAACCTTTACTTGTTGCATTTTATTAAGTTTCCTCTAGAGCGACTTAATTTTCAAGCTTTTAAAGGCGAATTAAAAATGTAAAGGTGCATATAAAACATCTGTGCCAACTTTATTAAGGGAAGAGAAACCGTTGGCTTTCTTCTTAATTTCAGTTAAATTGTCATCACTGCAAATCTTAATTTCACATCAATGTTTCAATTGTTATTTTTTAAATTAAGCCGAATTATATTTTTATTTGATGTATTTTTATCTGACAACTTTATACATTTTGTTTGCTCTTTTTGTTTTTACGGCAAGGCATTCGTTAAATTAAAAATGGACGGTTCTTCTTGTCTCCATTTCTGTAGTTCTCTCTCTCTCTTTTTATTCCTACCGTTTCTTTCGGAAATTCTAGTTGAGCAATAAAGGAGAGAGAGAATCGCCTTCGCTGCCATTGCTATCTCCAAAGTGCACACCACATACTCTCTTTCACCACTTTTTTTTCCCCCTCGCTGCTCTGAAACTGAATGCTCCTCCATTTATTACCACGGTGGATGCAACATTCTTCGACAATAATTCCTTTTCTAAGGAAAGGAGAAAAAATGTAATTTTATAATACTGGATACAGTAAACTCATTTTACGTGTTAAAATTCTTCAAAAGGAAGAAATAAAAATTTAAGAGTGCGTTTGCTGATGTTCGGTGATATGTAATTTTGAAGAAGAGGGTGGGGGGGAGAAAGAAGAACTCAAATGGTGTTTTTTTGGTGTAGAAAAGAAATATTTCTTCGCCCCTAAATGTATTTTCATCGAGCGTTAAAAGCGGCTTAAACAGCGCCGTTTTGAATTCTAATCGTGTGCTTTAATGCGGTGAGCAGTTGCCGCCTAATTCTTCTGGCTGAAATCGATAATAAAAAAAATATTTTCCTCCCGTGTAGATTTGAGACGCTTCATTAAACGAAGGCAAAAATTCTCCACGAACAAATTAATGGATCGACGTAAACATAACAAGAAAGCTAAATTCAACTCGTGAGACGTTTAAAAATCCGTAAACTTTTTGCCCATTCAAATGGGACTTGCAAAGATGCACTCATAAAGACGCTGCATGAGCGGTAAATTTTGCAGCCGCCTGTATCATTTCTTAGGCGTATCAAGTTCCTTTTATGAAATCTTTCTTCAAGGTCCATAATTTATATTTAAAAGTAGCAAACCCTCACCATTTAAATTTGCTTACTTATATGTAGGCGATGGGTTTGCTTTAATTTAAAGCAGCGGCCTCCATGCTTGTTCATTTCAATAAAAATTTTACTCAGCCCTTTACCAAAGTAAACCATCTTAGGTATCCATATTTAAAGTGCTTTGTCAGTCCGTAACAGTATCGTTATTCTAAAGTCTTCAGTGACTAATGGAAATGACGTAATACCTAAATACGCACTTTTCATTGGCTAACGCATTCTACATAATTGTATGATGCCAATGTCTGATTTGGCAAGACAACTAGATTACTTAGATTTAGCATTTTTTACTTTTGAACGTGAAGAAGCAACAGCAATGATATAAACAGAAACCATCTCAAAACAACATCTAAAAAGGGAAACTTTCAATAATAGATTTAATATGGACTACTTGCCTGCGCTGATGTTGCAGGAGTTGAAGAAAACATGTTTGTGCAATAGAGGGGCTTAATGGAACTTGAAGTCTGGAGGGTTACATTATCGTTGCTAAACCAAGGTGAAACAGCCACCTTCAACACAAGTGAGAAAAGGCCAGCGAAGGTTGTGGTCGGGACAGACAATTTGATGGCGAACGTTCTAAATAATATTTACAGTAAAAATACAAAAATTTCCCTTCAATAGTTGTCTAGAAGGCTGTATTAACAGCATGCAGCATTTTTTTTTTCTAGTTTAGCCTATTTACCAGTTTTCTATTTTTATTTAAATATTTTTTAATTATTAATTAGATTTTTAGGGTACTGTTATGGGAAGTTTTTTGTTTTTCAGTTAAAGTAAACTAATAAACTGAATGGTGCACAGAAGAGCAAAATTGTTTGAATAACAAATAAAATGATTGAAATTTCCTTTAAATTAGGCCATTTGTTCCTTTTTCGAATATTTTAACTGTTTAGGTGTTTTAATGGCATTTTAATGAATAGTATACATTAACCTCCAAAAAAATCCACTCTCTTTACTACTAAACAATATTGAAGGATAAAAAAGCAATCTAGGGGGTGCGTTGTTGGTGACGTCTGATTTAAATGCTCACAGTTTTTTTTTTTATTGCAAATATGTGAGCAATATAGACTATACGAAATAAAACATCAAATTTTCAAAAACTACTGAGTTCAAATTTTATTCAAATGTTAAAAGTAACTACAGATATTCGGATTTATGACATGTTCGATATGCTTGCCATCTGGCTATGATGTTGCGCAGACGAAGAGCAAAACTCTGCAAAACTGTCTAAAGTGTCGAGACATCGATGCTTTCGATGACCTCCTGAATGGCTGACTTGAGCTCAGCGATGGTTTCGGGGTTATTTGCATAAATTTTATCTTTAAAATATTTCCCCACAAAAATGAGTCACTAGGGTTGAGATCAGGACAATGTGGCGGCCAAGCGATTCCCATTCCAGTGGCCTCTGGGTACCTCAAAACCAGAATGCGCTCTCCAAAGTGCTCTTCCAGGACTTCAAACACTCTATTGGTCCGATGGGGCCGTGCTCTGTCCTGCTTGAACCAATCTTTTCGAAATCTGGGTTCCTTTGGATAATAGGGATGAGATCATTTTCAACGAAATAAGAACAACAAAAACAATACGAGTGCGCATGCTCAAAAAAATCCAAACATGTCCTGCATTCAACCGCCAAGTTTTAACTGAATCTCGCCAATTGTTCAAAAGTTATCAAATTTTCTTTTCATATAGCTCAATAATTGTCACCCTATATATCATCAAGCATAATAGTTTACCAATAAGTATATTTTCAAAATGAATTTTATAAACTAATGACATGCGGAAAAATATCGTCCATCTGTTTTAATCCTAAAGATGTTCGTCCAATCAAAACAAAAATTATCTTACTCACGTGCAGCAATCGTCTCAATATACGTATTCCTTGATTTTTAATCGAAATATGACAAGTATTATAAATATTTTAACGTAATTATCTTGGGACTAGAACAAAAATACGACTTTAGATATATCATTCGCGGCGTTCTAAGACTTTTTGCTCTCGTTAACTCTATAGTTCGTTTCGTCTGTTTGCCCGTTTTTCATCGATGTCGTGTCGCGTCTTCCGTTCGTAGTTTTACCCTCTCATATCACATAGCTTACCTTCATTATCTCCAAGAAAAATCTTCTTCCACTCGTGTCCCTTTGTCTTTTCTGCCTATTTCGTATTTTGTCATTGATTTACTCTAAACTGTCTTCTCTTTTAATTTTTTTCTTTCACTCTTCATCTCTGATCTAATTAAAACACTTTTTCTCTTTCAGATGTTTTTTATTTTTTCCTGTCGTTAATCAAAGCTATCCCGAAGAGAAGGGAGGGGGTAAAGCGGATTCTTCCGATCGTCTTGTTTCCCCGCCATTACGGGATCGTGAACATTTCCTCGGTCCTCTTCCGAAGGTGAAACCGAGTTCCGAGCGCTTTTCGTGTCGTTCCGGTTTTCCGCGAACGTTTCCTACCCTCATCTCGTGGGGCTTCAATTGCAGGGGACAAATGAATTCTCTCTTCTATTTTCCCACCACCACCCTTCTTCTTGTAATGGAAAATCGATGAGCGACTTAAAATTAATTAGTTGAATTATTCACGTTCAAAGGAAAGGATTGCACGTCGGTTGTTAAAGGGAGAAAAAAGACGGAAGAAGAACGAGAGAGAGAAAGAAAGAAAAAAAGCACTGGGTGTTGTGGTGTAGGGTTGTTTTCCTTTTCTTTTTTTTTCTTTTTTTTCCCTTAATTTAACGCAATTTTTTTCCTCTTCGATCTTAATTTTTTTTCCTCCATCCCCGCATGTTTTCTTCTTCCCCTCCCCTCTTCTTATCTTCATTCAACGAAAGGTCTTGGCGTTAATTTTTGTTAATTTCTATTCGCAACTTTGATAAAGAAAAAAGGAAAATCGTGCCTCGCATTAATTATATCATAATGATGTAGAAAAAAAAATTGAGTGAAAAAACTTTGAAGAGAAGAGAGAAACTCCACAACAAGGCGAAGTTAATTTAGTAGCGAATGAATCTTAATTTCTTCTAAACCTTCATTATCATTCATTAAAAATTCATCTGTTTTCAACGTCATTTTTATTACTTTATCTGTTATTTATTTAATATTTTCTCGTTTTTGTATCGGCATTAAAGAGCGACGATCCTTTTGGTTTGGCGGGAAAATGGTTTCGGATTATCGACTAAAAATCATAATTTGTGAATTCATTATTAAACTAAATTCATAATGTTCATGATTACACACAACCTAATTAATTTTTTGTTTAGACTATTAGCATTTCCCTCGCAAAAAGATTCGTTGGTTGCAAAGCCATCATAGACACAGAACGAAGTCACTATTTGGCATATTTTTATGCTTTGTAAGGAATTCTTCTGATCACCGTTTTTAGTTCATTCTTTTTCCTTTTACCATTATGGATGAAAACCAGCTCGCCAAATTTTCCTTCCATTTTATCCATTTAGATACTCATAATTCGTATTTCTTCACAGAAATCAAAATTACTCTCCTATCAACTCATTTTGCATTTATAAAAACGAATATACAGCAATTCGCTTTGCAATTTGTTGAATAGTAACTACAATAAAGTTTAAGCAAAGTGATATACATTTCGAGATTCTTGTATTGCCTATAACAATAATAGCATTCTGATTCGCGTGGGATCGTATAAGATCTAGAAAAGCAATTTGAACCTGCTCTTGCTTTGCTAGTGTCTTGGTTACTACTCTTTGCTATTATATATTCAGTAAACGCAAAATAAACATCAAGGAAGATTAATTATTCATCTTGACAGTGAGCCAAAAACCTAATTGTGTATAGATTTTTCCATCCTTACCCAGAGTCACATCAGAAAAATGAAGAGAATTTTAAGTTGATAATTATGTCAGTTTTTTTTTTAATTTTTATTTTTGCCCTGACTTAATGAGAAAGATAAAGTCTTTCTTTTTTGAATTCACTGCTCTCTTTTTCTCGATTAATTTACGTAACAGTGTTAGAGTATAAGCATGTGCTCTAGTAATCGCTTGACATCAGACTAGCAACGGAATGAAAACTTACCGATTAATATTTGTAATAGTCTTTTATGATGGAATGCCATTAATTAAAGCTGATAATCAATTTTTCATTTATTTTCAATTGTTTTAACGACAACAACTCGACAGGACATTCGTAAACCTACGAGTACATTTTGACAATCTGAGTTAATGAAGAACAAACGAAATTTAAATGTTTATAAAACTCTTGCATAAGACTTCTTTATATAAATTGATATGCAGTGTTCCTCTTGAAGTTTTATTTAATTAATAATAAAAAATGGATGAATTCATGTATAAATTTCTATTAGCAAATTTTCTAGCTAATTAAACCTTTCAATTTGAAAAGTTCCTTATCTTAATTTTGGCGCAAAACCAGCGGATTCTCCCACTTTACGCGCATCGGCTTTTCTTTTCCTCCCTTCCAATATGTCTTTTTCGTGTTGCTTGCATTTCCTCATTTCTCAACCTTGCTTGCGAGAAAATAAAAGGAGGAGAAAAAAGTGCAGGAGAAACAGGGGAGAAAAAGGGCAAAAGAAAAAAAAGAAGAAGAACTCAGGAGCTCGTTGATGGTGTGGGTGGTGGTGGCAAAAAGGTTAGCAACGGTAGCTCCCATTCTTTTCTTTCCTCATATTTATTATTTATTTTGGGCGTTAGTAAATTTTTTTCTTCCTCAAAGTTGCTTCTTCTTCGTCTTCTCTCTCTATTTTTCTTTTTCTTTTTCTTTTTTCGTCGTGAAGAATTTTCAATCTTAGTTTGCGCTGGTACTTTGGAGCTTGGGTAGGAGAGGAGGAATAGAAGGAGGAAGAGGAGGACGGTCGGCGGCGGCAGCAACAGCAGCCATAAACAGCCGCCCCTATCGCCCGTAAATTATGTTCGCTGGCGCTTCTCCTCAAATCGTTCGAGCTTCTCAGATAAGAAGCCCTTCTACTCTTTTTCCTTACCTCCCCCTCCATTTTACAAGTGCGAAATACAGTACAAGGGCTCTCTGTCCCCTACTTATTTCTCATATGTTTTTGTTTTGTTTTTTTTTTTACTCTTTTAACCCTCTTACTGTAACGAGTTTGCTTCTATTGAGATTTCCTCCCTTCCCTATGTTACTTCAGCAGGATGTAGGAAAATTGTTTCTATTTGCCTAATGTGTGGGAGGAAAATCGTAAATCTTTGTGGAAATTTTTTTCGTTCTAAATTGCAATCATTATTGTTATATTTTTCTTGCATTTATATAGTAGAAGATTTTTACTTGAATTTTTTTAAAATGATTATTTCATCGTGAATGTGCTTTTTCTGAATAAAAAAATTACCATAAAATTTCTATTAGTAAATGAAGATAATGATTTCATTTTTTGAAATTAAAATCTGGCTTGTTTATACAGAAAATATCGAAAAAAGACTTAGTACATTAGGAATAAAAATATATTGAAAATTCAGAGTTATTTTATTACGAAGTTAAAGACAAATGACGAAAACTGTCCTGTTCTTCTACATGTACTTTTTATTCGGCTATATGGAAAGAATAATCAGCAGCCTGAGCGGCTTCTGTCTCCCTATCGCCGCCTTTATCAGTGTCGCAAAACAAAAATCTCTCTCTTTTTCGTTTCAGTGGACATATTCTTAGCAGGCTGATGGTCCCAGTCATTTGGAGCACAGAAGGAGTTGTGATATGGGAGTGGGTTCCCTAGGGACAAAAATAAACGATAATACATATTGCGGCACCCTCGCTAGCCTTCGTCGCAAAGCCGAGTAAAAGTATAAAGGAGAAATGGGCACGGGATTTTGTGTTACTGTAAATCACACGCTAAACATTAAGTACGGATGCTACTCTCTATATGGTTCACTGTCCTACCAACTTTACCATTTTCGCGCAACTTAATGCATGGGATTCTATAAGTTGAATGGGTCGTTGGACGGTTGACAGTTCACGAATAAACAACGACTTGCCGAGTCACCTCCTGCTTTTCTGATAGACTGATTTACGGAGATCATCAGAAAGTTACCGTTAAAATGGCAATGATGCATCATTTTCTGAAGCTATATGTGAAAAGAGTACAGGAGATTTTAAAATGGCTTCTTAAAATTCAGGAAGCATATTCTTCCGCGAATAAAAAGATAAACAAATATATTTTTTCAGGGTAATGCTTAGAGAATACAACGAATAAAGCTTTCGGATGACTGACACTAAGAAAAAGGAACCTACCATTATCCCGTATCGAAGATGTTCTAAGGGATATTCAGCAATGGATACTCATACATAATTAGTTAAACCACTCTTAACTATCTTTAATAGCTGAATAATTATATATGGTCAGCGGTATCACACGTATCTTTAACTTTCAAGTTTACCGCATAGCCCATTTTTGTGTCTTTTCTCAAAAATATAGGCTATGATGTAAAATTATTTTCAAAAGATCTTTGACGTTCTTCAATATTTATCCTCATTTGTCATTCAATTTTTAGGTAATGCTTATATCAAAAGTGTAATTCAAGAAAGAAATAACGAATAATTTAAGCAGTTGAATTATGATTATCATGGTCTAACTTAACTGTCCTGGTACACAATAAATACCAAGCTTTAAATTTGTTTAGCTTCTTGGGCTCAATTTAAGTAGGTATTTTGCAAAATTTTTAATTATGCAACTCTGCAGATCGTACGAGTCTTTACATACTAAACTTTATTTTACAGTCTATTTCTTCTTCATAATGCCCAATTTCCTCATAATAATATATACATTATGCACAGTCCATTTCAAAAGGGCCAGTGTCGCATCCAATCTCTTCTTCAAATTGACCTCTATCAATTTTTGCTACAACATTGTTCTCGAAGCAGAAAAGAGCAAGACCAAAATCAGCGGTCATGAAGACGACGAGAACCGTGTATATGTGCAAGTTCTGAGGAGGACCGAATATATGTAAGAAAGGCAAAATATTATTAATTTTTTCCTGGATTCTCGGCAGAAGTTTTTAAACAAAATTTAAATTTTTTGTATAAAAAAAAGCATGGCCAAAAGCACAATTGAGAAATAATTGAATTGAAGATTTAACATCTTTTTAATATTGAAACATTTTGACTATGAAAATATTCTACGTGTTCTATTTTATCGTTCGTAATCAGTAGTGGTTACACATTTCACCTTAGCTTTTTCGAAAGTGGTTAATCTTTACGAGCAACATCGTTTAATCTGATAACGCGACGTATACCACTATTATCTTTAATATATGAGCGCTTTCTTTATTACATTAGGCACTGCAATTTTTAACAGCATAAAGTAATGTATTGATAAAGATTTGCTTGTAAAAATAAATTTCCCAATTACTCATTATTTATGGTTTGGAATAAATTGAGATAACATGTTATTCATTGCGTACTTTGCAGGTTGAAACGTAACAAAAGTTTAAATGTGTTAAGCGGATTAACGTCATATAACGATTTTTTTTCAATAAAGTCCGCATTTTGTCGGTTAAGAGAGCCTCAAAAGCGATCTGTAGGTTATTCTCTCATTAAATGCAATTTATTTTCCGTGTCACTGAACCTTTTAAATTGCTCTTTGCCAAATTGAAGGCTGAAAAATGTTCTTTCGTGTCTTGAAAAGAAAGCAAAAAAAAAAAAAAAAGTTTGTACAAAATGAGCTAAACAAACCCCTTAAAATGTCGACTCGGCCGGAAGATTTCGAGGGTTTATCCCTTTTCATATCGGTGGCGATAAATCAATAGCGCTAATGCCGTGTCAAATTGCAGGCGTTGCATTTAATGTATTCCATTTATCGTATCGGCCCAATTCGAAATGTCTAATCAATGCTTCTTTGGACTATACCGCGGGGCGGGATTGTCGGGTGGTATCAGCTTCGTTTCCATGACAGCAATAGTGCTATTTTTGAATGTCGCATCTGAAATAGACCGCCCTCTGGATTGCCAACCGTTTGTTGTAGAGGAACATTATTAATTACTCTTATCACCCTGACTTTCATTTAAAAAGTGCTTTAACGCCTTTCTGTCTTTTCCAGCAATGAACTGGAAAATAAATAACCTTCATTTCCGTTTCACTTACACAAATTTTAACAAAAGACAATTAAATGATTTTAAATTGGTTTTGTTTAAAAGATGAGTAATTGTTGGTTTCGGAGTAATTGATGAGTAATTTTAGAGATACATGATAATTAATAGCTTAAAAGATATTAGTACACAGCTGCAAAAGAAAGGGGAATTATGTAAGATTTCTATTGTAAAGTAAAACTTTTATCTCAAATAATCTTCCAACGCAGTTGTTTGGAAAGATGTTAGTGATAGCTTCGTAAAACTGTATCACATTATCGCACATAAAACCCAGATCGATTTTGACTGTATAGAAAGAGGCTGCGTTGCAGTCGGTAGTAGCCATTTTATATGTTGTGTAGGAAGGCTACGGCTGCCATTTTCCTGCCATTGATTGATTGTGACAACTGCAACACGGGCGACAGCGCCAAGGTTGTGAATCAAGTTTGACATTCGAGGTTTCTGCTACTTGACATAAATATTTTTATATCATAACTTTTGAATGCTTGCCTAGAAGCTGATATAGATTTCTATCGCGGTAAAATTTATAATTAAAGAGCAGTTGGAATCATATCTTCGGAGATAATACAAACGAGATTCTTGGAAAAATATTTGTTAAGAAATTATTTCTTAATCATTAATATAATAAAAATGTTTGAAATGATTATTTTCTTTTACACTCAGTTTTTAAGTCTCGGTTAGCCAGCTTACATAAAATTATACGTAATTAAGTTCCATTTACATTATCGCGTTTAGAAGCTACGTTCATGTTCCTCTTATTAGTATTTTATTTTCAACTGGTTTTTTTTCCTCCTCAGAACAATTCCTGTTGATAAATTGTGGATTTAAGAGTGCTCACTCTCTCAGTTAATTTTTCAACCCAGTGTCATTCATAACATGTCCCTATACATCTTTTATGCGGTCGTTTGTGGATGTTTCCTACTGGCTCTCCCAATTGCAGCACGCTACCTCTGACATGTATAGCCGCTGTTATGAAATTCGTAATAATTTGTTTCCTCTTTCGCTTTTCACCTCCAATTTGAAGATGATTTATTATTTTTAAAACAAATTTATTGCTTAATATCTACAATATAAACTGGTTGAAATGTTAATTTGCAGAAACAGTAGATGCATATGGGAAATAATGCACCCAAGAAAAAAAAATCTGGCATCGCCGTAAAATGCGGTACCGAAATGGATGAGGAAAAAAAAAAAAAGAATGGTATCAAAATGCCGTCATGATACTGTGGATATATTGAACCATTTGGAAACAATAAGAAGAATAGGCAACATCTTATAACATTCCTGCAAGCACCGTATTATTGGCAGAAGATATACAGCTCTTTAAAGAAGATGCTATGCTTGAGAATACTGGTGTCTTACTACTTAAGCTTACTACTTTGTAATGATAAAATAAAAAAATAAAATAATGTACTAAACAATCAGAATATACGAGGAAGTATAAGTACATTACATTATATCTACATTTTCTGTTTCGAAGAAAATAACTTAGAAAATAACTTGAAAATTGAAAACAAAAAACAAAAAAATAAAAAACCCTCAAGCTGCCTATAACCTAACCTAACCTAACCTAACCTAACCTAACCTAACCTAACCTAACCTATAAACATTTACTCTATGCTGTTTCAAATTAAAAAAAAGTTTTTTTCGTATTAAAAATAAGCATTTTTATGAGTGGTTAATTTGTTTGCTAATTTACTGCAATATTTAAGAAATATTTTTCAAAAAATATAAATAGAGTGTTTTTAATCACAAACGTTTTTTTTTCCGCTTTGTGCTTTGCAGAGAAGCTAATTTTCGTATTTTTAGGCGGTGCTTTCGTATAGCTCATAGCATCGATCTTTTAATCATCTATGGGATGGTCCAGAGTTCAAAAATCACATTTTCTAAGAGGATAGTTTTTTAAACAGTTACCGTAATTTTCGGGGTATAATAAGCAGGGAAAAAAATAAAAGTAAAAAAAAAATAATCAATGCTACTTATTATAAAATGTAAATATTATTTAATATTCTGATAATAAAACGTAATGAAGATACGATTTTAAAAAATATAAATATTTTGGAGGGGGGGGGTCGGGAGGGAGGGTCAAAGTGGGGAAGGGGGTGCGTATTATACCCCAAAAATTACTGTAAGTTGTTTTAACAAAGAAAGCTGCTGTTGACAGTCCTCTATATCGTTGGTGCTCCGAACTTTTCACCTTTGTAATGTTGCTGGCTAGTGAAAATCACTTGAGCGATTTTTTTCCATAGGACTCGATAATGATGAGATGTTGTAAAAATCGTCGTTAATGACAACATATCATACTATGTTTCTATGGTACTACCAATTTGAGCTTACTTTGTTCAAATAGGTTAATTTCAACTGCAAAATTTGAGTCGTGAATTCTGGACCATCCTGTAGTTAACGAAGCAAAAAATGTAACTGAAAAGGTAGCAATATCAATTTCCTATACAAAATTCATGATAATCCGATAGAAAATGTGTAAATTGAGCATCCCTAGAAATTTCAGAACATGGATTTCTGCCTTCCTTAAATTTCGGAAAGTGGGAATCCAGTACCCGGAGGGCTCAGTATGGAGTATAGCTATTGGATAATTGTTATTTGTTAATTGATGATAGGGAAGAGTATCTTCAACATAAGTGGTTACCTAACTGAATGATGAACCGATATCAAAGATAAATACTGTAAAAAATTTAGGATACATCCCAGACTGTATGTTTTATGATGGAATGGTTATGAAGAATTCTCTTTCTTTATGCAAAATATGAAAAATATTTAAAATAGACTCCTGGACTTAAAAGTCGATTAATTAAAATTATTTTTTTTAAATAACCACAAAATTTTATATGTTTATTCAACAAATCATATTTTCATTGTGTAGAAAATGACCATAAAATAGTTTATTATGCTTACGATAAAACGGTCCAACATAGATTTTATAAAAATTTTTAGACCTTTATTGTTGAGCATTAACTTCCTTAACGCATTGTTATTCCAAAGTTTTAGGTTCGTCCAACCAATGCCAAAATCAAAACAGTTATGGAAAAAGCGCACTTTTTTTTTTTTATTAAATATCTATTCTTTATTAAAAGTAAAGCATTTCATGGAAGATTCATGTTTATTACATGTAACACTGTAATTAGGAATAAGCTATAAATTCGTGCTTAAATGTTTTTTGATACATCGATTATAACAAGTATACAATAGTTTCTGAAATAAGAAGTGACCTGACGGACCGAATAAAATTAAATGTCTCGAAAAATAATACAGTTTTGAATTTTTTTTGCAGGCTTTTTTTTAAATGTGACGAATTGTATCACAAAATTGTATCAGCCTTTAAGTGGTTATTTTCTGGACAGAAGTGACTAAAGTGTTCCTTGTATGAAAGATTCTAGAATGTCTGGTGTTACGAATTTTGTGCTGGAAGCTCTGCTTAACATGCCATAAGTGACGGGCGTTATCAGGCGCCCTCTAACTGGTCGCTAATGGTTATCGCCTTTGATCACGGCAGCATTTGATCAATGGGTGTAATATGTGGGTCCTCGTTCACCTGCATCCCATTGCTCACTAACTTTGTGTCATTGCAGTCTTCACGAAATAGTTTTCTAATGGTCAATGAATAAACTTGTTTTTCCGATCTCCTTGTTAAAGCGGATGATGGAATTTTGAGCTGTACTCGTTGAGCTGTTTTCGTTATATTTCCGTTGCCCCTAGATCTTTTTGGTCCCGTTTCCTGGAAGCTTTGATGGACAGAGTGAAGACGCGAGCGCGATGCACGAATGTCATTTCTTCGGGTTTGAAGTCTACGAGTATTCGTTCCATCCAGTCGCTTCTCTAATAGTTTGCAAATTTCTGCAAATGAGGACGTTATCTCATAGTTTTTATTCATCACCCATTTCTTGCTAACTGTAAATGGGTGGTTTGGTGATAGTTGTGTGTGTGTGTGTGTGTATACTTAATAAAGTATTTTGAATTTTGTGATATATTTTTGCCCTTATAGACTTTTATAAAGTAAACATTCTGCGAGCAAAGGTGACATATGCTGTTAAGTTCCAAAAAATTTTCAAACTTAAAGTATATCACAAGTGGCTTTTCCTATTCACCGAATTGTGTCTGGCAGCTGCTACAGAATCCTTTTCAGTGAAAAACGGACAGAAAAACGCGATAACTCGTTCAAATCTTCTTCTCTGCAGGATCTTTCTTTCATTGAGAAGCACAAGATTTAAAGAATAGTTGGCTGGTATTGTCAGCTTAAAATGATAAACTCTCTCGTCGACGGATGGAAGCCAGATGACGTAGTTTTTCTTTTTTCCTCTCTCGTTTTTTTTTGTCCCGCTCTACTTCCGATTTGGATTCCGTGTATTCCAGAGGCACTTCACTCGATCAGATGCGACTCGACAGGAGGTCAACGGAATGAAATTCATGCCTGCCGTGCTTTTTTCCTTCACCCCTCCTTTCACCTGCATAGACTATCTCTCGTAGACTTTTTTTCTCCTGTCGTTTGGTAGAAAATATGGACGGTGTAATTCTCTTCTTCTTTCCTTTGCTTCTTTTCCTTTTCTCTTCTTCTTTTTTGGCTTCAACTTCGCCGTGGGTTAACGAGAGCCCATCAATTACGTTTCTTCCTCCTTCCGTCGGTTGTGTGCGTGGGTGGGCTAGCGTACAACTCCTCTTTAATGAAAAACAGTACGATAATGACAATCGAAAAAAGAAAAAACGAAAGATGCCAGCTACAATTTATTAGGGTTCTTTGTTATTCATTGTAACTAGTTTTTTTATAGAAATTTCTCTTTTCGTCCGCTTCATTAGATATCTCTGTCATTGCGGTTTCTATTTTGGTTTTTTGTTTGAGGAAGCTATTAAAAAATCCCTAACGAAGAAGGTTTTATTTTTAAATTCATTCTTTCGACCTTCGACTTTAATATAAAATTTGAACAAAAAATTCACAGCTTTTTTCCCCCTTCTTGTTCCTTAATGAGAAGAAACCAAATTTAATTAATCGAATTAATGTCATCAAAATAAGAATAATGGCTCGGGTAGAATTTTCTTTCTTCTGACGAATCTTTCGAGATCACTGGACTGATAATGAAATTATCCGTTTACTAGTAACGAGAGCATTGAAGGAAATTAATATTTTTAGAAATTGATCAGTCAATTTTTATTGATATTTAGTGACATTTTTAGTCATCCTTAAATAATGATTTTTCACTTGTTTTGAATATATAAGATGGTCTAAAAATCGCAGAAGAGGCTTTTATTTTTAAAGCCGACAAGAAAATTAAACATCTGAATACCCCAATGTGAAATGAACAAGGGAATCTAATCTACAGTGAATGATAAACTTGGCTGTTCCATTTAACTCCTTCATAGTAGATAGGGATCAAGTTTTTTCAAATGGAAAATGGGTTTTGTGACATATCAAACAACATGAGAATTTTCTCAAAAATTCCATCTTTGTTGGATTTAAATTATCCGTTACGGTTTCGAAGTTGTCGTCATTGAATGTTTGCTTGGCACTGCTACATGAGGTGTTCAGTGTGCGCCCCTATTGTTGCAAGCTCCAATTGCACATACTAGTCACGAGACCTGACTCGTACAACCAGATCCGGTGAAATTTTGTTGCAGCACTCAGTGATCTTCCCTTTCAGAAGATCCCTATCACGAATTTTCTCCGCGTAAACGAATTGAATCAAGTATCAACATAGAAAGAGAACAAGAGGTGTGAGGTCGAACGATCTCGGAGGGCATTCCACTGGTCCACGCCGACCAATCCAGCAACTGGACATTAAGCCACAGATATCTCTTAGTGAGGCGGAGCATCATTTTGCGGGAAAACGAGGTGCCATATTCTGTGAAAGGGAAGGAAAGGCAATATTCCTCAACATTTCTAAGTACCGTTTAGAATTAAGGATGCTTTTAATGAAAATTGATCGAAGCACACGGGTTCTTCATATTCCACACCACCTCATAGACTTTTACACCTGATAAACTTTGCATCTCCATCTGTTCAGTAGGTTGTGTATCGCTCTAATGGCGATGGTTTTGACGGTTAACTATTTTTTGATAATTCACAAAAAGTAAGTCTCAATGTTGAAGAAGACATTCAGAGAGAATGAGGTGTTGCTGATATTGTAACGCCCAGGTACAGAATTCGACACATTATTTTGGGTACTCCTCAGAAAGTTTCTGTATCTTTTGCACTTTGTAAGGATGCCAGTTTTGGGTTTTAAGAATCTGTAAATGGACGGATGGCTGACACTAAATTTTGCCGCGTTCCATCGAGTGCTTCGTTGCTGTATAATAATCACTAGCGACTTTGGGGCAATCACTACATGGCTGATCTCATGTTTCTTTGAAGTTGGACAGGAAGCACACAACGCTGTTATGAGAAATTGGGGTCTGGGATGAAGTCTGTTGTGAAATCTGTCTGGGATGAAATTTTTGGTATGGCTCGACTGCTTTTTTCCCCAGAATCAGGATCACTTTAATTTGCTCTTGCCTTGTTAATGCCATCTTCAATCGCCTTTACGAACTTTTTGAATTATTATTTACACTTTTAGTAACGATAGCTTCCAAACCGCGAAAGATTGGTCAAATCCGACAAATGGATTGAAATTCTGAGAAAATGCTCATGTTTGATATTTCACAATATCCACTTTTCATTATTACTGAGTTGAGACGTCAGAACTTTTAATTTAAAAATTCATGAATTCCTTTGTGATTTATAAATAAAATCGTCTACTGTAACGCGATTCATATTAAACAAATCTTATTAATGCAAATCATATTTAAAGAACAAACGCTTCATTAATTGTTTCTAATCTCTAAAATGAAGTTGAGTTTTCCAAGCGGCTGCAACGTTAATTCTTTCTATTTTTTTTTTTTTCAAAAATGTTAATTAATTTTTCTCTTGATTAATTTCTTGATTTCTTAAAGGTTTCCACGATTTATGTTGCTATTCTTAAGTATTCTTAGGCTTCAGTTGCTATAATTTATTGAAATTCTTAAATAAAATTTAGAAAGAGAGAGAGGGAGAGGGAGGGAGGGAGGGAGAGAGAGAAATTGGCTAATTTATATACAAAAGCCCTGGAAAATTTGCATTTTTCCCTTTTCTCTTTCGAACTATAGAATGAAGCCTATTTGAAATTTAATGAAAATGGTTCATAGAAAGAAGAACATGACAAACAAAAGTATTGTGATGGCATGGAATACACTCCTGGTCAAAATTATATGCTCATTTATGTTTTGCACAAAACTTTAATAGAAAAGAATAAAAAATACTTACCAACTTGACATGCAAACGTATTCAGCTATCAAATGACCACTAAAACTTGCTTCATATTTCAGAATTCATAAATATTTTCAAAACTAGGGCAAATTAAAAAAGATGTATATTCGTTTGGCCAAAATTGTAAACTCACCCTGAATAAGCTTAAAATTGTTAAGTCCACTGTATGTGAATGTATTCTACGCATTTTCGAATAACATTAGGAATAACAGATTATTTAACACTATGGTTATTTGCTTGTTTTTATGTTTTCACAATACCACGACGAACTGAACTGATGGAAGAAATTCGTAAAATTTGGATACTTCATGGTTATGAGTTGTGCCAGAGACAAATTGCAGCTCACATAAACAGTTTGCAGTGTGCTGTCAGAGGTGCGCTAGCAAGAGAACCTGATGGCAAAGTGATAAAGCGATCGGGTAAGAAGAAAATTCTCAATTCTAGAGTTGCATCGCATGTTCGCCACCTTGCAACTGAGAGAAATCTTTCTGCTGCTGGTATTATTAATATTCTTGCCCGAACTGCTCTCAGCGAACTGTTTCTCGTGTACTACAGAGATGCCCACCCATCTGTCATGTAAAGTTGAAAAGGAAATCGCCTTGAAACAAGTTCATCAAACAGCAAGTTTGAACGTTTCCTACGAAAAGATGTCCTGGACTCACGAATGGTGTGGGATGATTTTTTTTATTTTTTTTTTTGATGAGAAGCGATTTAACCTAGACGGCCATGATAGATGGGATGGCTACTGCCATGATCTATGAAAGAAAAAGAAGGTTCAAATGAGTCGCCAAATGAATTGTGGTTCATTTATGATTAAAAGCTCGTTTTCCTCTACGGGTAAAAGTGATTTGGTAATGGTTGATCGTCGGATGAATTCCTGGGATATAGAGAACTTCTAGAACAACAACTTGAAGCTTATGCTGAGATTCTTGGAGGAAAATATTGGACTTTCCAACAAAATAATGGTTTCATGGAAATCATATTAACATTTTAGCTTGGCTGCACTTTCACCAGAACTGAATCCAATTGAAAATGCCTGGGGATGGCTTGCACGTCGGGATAGCTTGCATAGATCATAGACAGTTTCAAACTGTTCAAGAACTTGAAAATGCAATTAGGGATGAATGGGAAAATACTCTAGTCGAGTGTCTTCATATCTTTCTTGATTCAATGCCAAACAGAAATTTGAAGTTATCAGAAATAATAAAGGCCCACAAAGTAATAAATGTGTGGAAGCAATGTGTTTTGTAGACTGAGTTTATAATTTTGGCCAAGCTGAATGTACATCTTTTTTGTTTTTCTACATTTTTTGTAAAATTTATCTATAAAAAATCATGACAGAAGTTTTAGTGGCCATTTGATAGTTGAATACATATGCCTATCAAGTTTGTGAAATAATTTTATCTTTTTCATTAAAGTTGTGTAAAATGTAAGAGAGTTTTTAATTTTGTTCAGAAGTGTATGTTAGCCTAGTGCTTTCGTTTTGGAGATGGAAACTCGAATGATATTATTATAATAAAATAACGATACTGCATAATTTAAGAATTTAATTATGCTTTTACTGATTCCAGAGTGGCACATAATCTTTTCAGAAATAAAAAGTTAAAATATAGAAATGATAAATTAGCCATTAATTATGTATGTTGAACGTTTAATTACTTTTTTCTCACGCTGCTCTTTCATGATTGGGGGGC
>JAHWFO010057280.1:10441941-10625354 GCA_023313115.1 Rhysida immarginata | reverse complement strand
GTCGTTTCCTTCCTCATAACCGCTTTTTTGACGTCAAACTCCCTCGTCATCACCTAATCAGTTCGGGAGAGGCTCTTTGTAAATATTAAGGGGTCACAGCCCCCAATGTCCGTCCCCTTCCCCCGGGTCTTGTAAATCGTCTATCTCCCTCCCACCCTTAACTGGAATAGGGGTGGGTATGTCCTTTTCCTGTCCATTGGCTTTATCGGGCTCATTGCCGGGCGACGTTGCCATCGGCGGTCGTTGTCATCCTCTTCGCCCGATGTCAACATTTGCAGTGGTCAACGCCGAAATTAAAGAACCCTCATCAAAGGTCTCTTCCACCAATCGAATTAAAGATTTTTCTTTTATGTTTTCGAGAGCAGTCTTCGGTTGAGCAGCTGCTTAAGAGTATGAGAGATTATTAAAGCCATTTCTCCCCCCACAAGAATTGTAAATAATAACTGTCATTACTATTTATATTGAGTCATAAAGTAAACTTCATCCTTTTAAGTGGATTTACTGATACATTTTAATTATAATTCAAATTCGATTATACATTACTTTACTTTAAATAATTAATCTTTTATTTAGGCCTACATTGTGTTTCCTCGCTTTGAAAATTAAGTTGAAATGTTTATCAGCAAATATGAATTTAACTTCTGATTATATAACAAACTTCCTTATTTACTCGTATATAACTCGAAACAGTAAACTTTATTTTATTAGAATCTTATAAACCGTTTGTTTCGTGTTGTCTTCTTTTATTACAATTCAGTTTCTATTTTCAGCAGTTTGAACTTTCAACCTGTTTTCAAATTTAATTTTCCTCATGCATTCCGTTTTGTTCATTGTCTCATTTTAGAGTAATAATTAATTCGATTAACATTGCTCGAGAGCTTTCCAACACGTCCACTTATTTATAAATATAAGAATTCTTGCTCGAACATATGATGCAAATTCTCATCTTCGAAGATAGTAGAGTCTTTTGATTGATAGTCTGGAGGGGGCGTTTAATTTCTTCTTCACTTCTGAAAATTGATAAAGTGGTAAAGGCCATTGATGAGCGCTCAAGTTTAAATATCGATTGGAGAGGCAGAAGAGTGTGAAATTTAGCATCAAAGGGTTTTCGATCGTTAAGTAAAACAGACTTCAATTTCGAAAATGGGAAAGTGCCTTTAAGGTTCGTAAATCTAATTCGCAGCCTTCCAAAATACTTAAAGTCATCGCCAATCCGACTTTATGCTCCAGATCTGTCATTTCTAAAATTGCTGTTACTCATATACGTTATTCGATATTATGACACACGCATATACACGCAAAGAACTATAGATGCACTCAAGGATAATAACCCCATCACCTGGCATTCCACTGACACATATATGTAAAGTGGCAATTATTTAATAGATTTTATAAACAAGAGCAACATAAAATCTCTGGTGGGAATATTAAAGTAAGAATTATTTCTTCAAAATTTGGTTCCATGAGTGTGTTCTCATCTTCGATCATGGAAACTTAATTAGAAGTTCTTGTGCTCGCTCGCTTTATTGTTCTGAGTCAAGTTAATTGAAGTTCACTGCATGGCGGGAGCCCGCTTAACTGGATTCACATCAAATATTTTGAACGACCCACGAGAGGAAAGCGCCACTGAACTGGAAATCACGTAATGCAAAATTTGGACAATTATTTATTTCATTTTATTTCATGCGTACTTTAAGGGTGAGCTACTTGTTACTAGCGTAGATTAACATGAAAGAAACAAAATTAAAGTTTTAAATTTCTGTTAAAACTTTTTTATAATGAACTTTTAATTATACTTGCTTACATTTTAAGTATTTTTTTTTATCTACCTTATTGTTTTCTTTAAGACATTTCAAAGCATTATGATTTTTTTTTCTCTTCCTAATTTTTTTCTTATTTCCTCTTCATTGTTTGGATTTCTTTAAAAAATTAGGACATATAACTCTAATTCTAACATATATTAGAATAATCCATAAAATGTGTTGATTCGTTTGAAATTCTAATTTTATTACATTGATAAAAATTTTTGATTAAATAAATTGGGAGGGTTAAAAAGTGCAAATAAAGGGGTATAAATAGATGGCCTCAGGGCTTCCGTTATTTTCCTATTCCTCCTTGCGGGGGGGCGGCGGTGGTCTAATGCGTTGTGAAAATATAATTCGTTGATAGTGTTATTTCGATCATCTTTATCGAGAAACCGAAATTGATTTTAGGAAGCGCAGAGGTTACTAATTTGATGGTAGCACTCCATCTTTTGACGAAATCTATAATGTACAATAAACAATATATATATATATTTATATGTTAATGAATAAGAAATAATTCAGTATATGTGTGTTTTTTTTCGTTACTAAAAATTGTTGTGCATTTTTCCATTAGTGGGAAGTTTCAAATACAGGCAATCAAGCAGGCATCTTAGAATACTTTCAATTCCCCATCCAACGCGGATTGATATCAACTTGATCATGCGTGTTTCGTTTTTAGTTCATAGATAGCGGGATTGGGCTAGAGATCTGTCTTTATAGATCTGTCTTAGTCGGGTGACTTTTCAGTGCCAGGGCCTGTCGTTTTCGTAGGCTACGGAAAGCCCATAAATGACGTAACGCCGCCATTTTTTAGACCCTAAAATTTGAGTTTTAGACATTTTCGATAAGGAATTTTTTGCTTACATTGATAAATGGAATCACACTATGTAATATTATCCTACATTTTCTGAACACCCTTAGCTGTTGTGATCGCTCGTATATATGAGCAGTCCGTATCATTTTTACCAGAACATATCCATATGGTCTTCAGACAAGAAACAAGTTATTATAAATGTTTCTTCGTAAATTACACCAATTTAGCCATCTTCTTAGTGAACTTGAAAAAGCTGGAATCCTCATCACATGCTGGGTATCCCAAAAACGAGCGACGATTTGAAAAATCAATTATCGAAAAAGGGAAGGCGATAGAAATGTACGGGTTGCTGCATTCTGCTTAGGAAACCAGGGAATTTATTCGCACTAAGTTTCAAAATTAGTTACAAAGTTCATTAACTGATGTCCAGAAAAAATGATAATGATTTTTTTAGTATGTCAAATGATGAGTTTTCATTACTGCTTTTACTACTTATTTAACTACCTTTATTTGTAATGGATAATTTGCTCGAACATAGGTATAAATTAATTTTATAAATAAGATGGAAAAAGGCCCAAGAGGTTTTTTGCGCCATATCTCGGTGATGTTAATGTTATTTTCTACATTAAATTAATTTAATTTAAACTGTTTGATTCTTCAGTTTTAAAACACACACTAACTCTGTCTGCTTCTCAAAATGTGCTTAAAGACATCAAACTTGGTTTCATGAATGAGTAGCGCTAATCGTTTGTATTTGTTAAAATAGTTCATTGTAGTAAGGTAACCAGAGTTTCCGATATTTCGCCTTGGTCCCGACTGTTTTCTCCCAATTATTTGTCCTGCTTTTTGGTTTTCTGTCCCGATTTTTATAAAATGTCTCCACTTAATAGTGTACAGGGTGCTACAAATAAATACAGGGCATACTGCAAGGTAGCCTATTCTCTCATACATTGTTAATCAAATTTAGGGCTTATTATTGGTAGAAAGATGATTAATAATGGTCGAAATATGAGCGGATAGGCTAATGTAACAATGTATGAGCGGATAGGCTAACCGGCAATACTGCCCTGTATTTATTTGCAGCACCCTATATGAGAAACGTGTAAGATGGTTGCTTTGGTTTGTTTGGTATTAACGTCCTTTTCAACTGCTATGGCCATTTCAGGACGGCGTTTATAGGGACCGCAAATTTTGCCTCGCAAGGGTTCTTTAACGTGTAGCCGGCAAACGTGAGACGTGTAAGAGAATAGTGTAAAGAATTTTTTTTTCGTTGAGAGTGTGTCGAGCTGTTCGCCATAGACGACAATGCTATAACGTTATAAATTGCACAAATATCGTTGATCAATAAGTCGACACGTAAGTGTACGATTTATGTTGTCCCATAATATCAGGTTAGCATTTTGGAGATTAGCATTATATCTAATCATGAATATTTTTCAGTATAGACTCGATGCACTCAATTGAGAGTATTCGGTTTACTATTGACATAAAAAGTTTACGTGTCATATAAATTCAACATAATGATAGCTATTATAAAAATAATGATTTATTTTCAATATTATAATACTCTTTATAATATGGAAAGCATAGAAAAAGTAAAAAGCTGCTTATTTTAGAATTTAAAAATATTATTTTGAAAATTATTTGCAATAATATATTAATTAGTATATTTATTATAACATTATAATTTAACTTTAATTTCCGAAAAAAATTAACCCAATAACAATAAAATTTAAAAGATAAACCAAAAATCTTTTAATTTAAACAAATTATTTACATATTTTGTTCGTTTACAAAAAAATCATCAATCATAACCCCCCAATTTGAAACAGCTTAGAAATTACTTAACTGAGTTCAAAATTTTGGCATTAAAAACGATATGTTTATCTTTTTTTTTTTTGCGCAACCCCCACCCCCCATGTGACTTGTCCCGATTTTTGAACTGAAAAATCTGGCCACTTTAGTTGTAGCCATGCGCAGTAAGGATAGTTCGGCTGAAAATCAAGGTATAAACTGATTTTGAACTTGTCAAATGGCAATTTTTTTCCACTGAACGTCTTCCTTAGAATCTCTGTAATGCGTGACTACCTGCGTTGAATTTTCGTTGAAGAGAAAGAAATTTCTTTCGGGGATAGTGTCGAGCTCCTCGCATATCAAAGCTATAAATTTATAAAGTGCATGAAAATATTCAAATACCATCTTTAAATTCGAATTTTAATCGTAGGCCTACGAGATTTAGTTACACCCCCCGTTTTAAACAGAGAAGCAAAATGCATCAGGATGATCAGGCTCAGTGATCGTGAAGGCACTTAGGCTGTATTATTCCATTGTTTTGAATGTAAGTTATTTAAAAAACCATATTCCTTCTCAGCTGTGTAAGAATATTGTTATTCTGTATAATTCGTTACTTATATAGGAAATGCTTAAAGTAAAATATAGGTAGAAGTCGTGAAAAATTATATAGATCTGTTGTAAACCTTATTGATTTAAAGAAAACTAAAGTGTTGTTCTACAGTATTTGTTAACGTATACAGCTCAGATTAATTGCTAGAAAAATTGTTTTTAACCCATTTGATGTCAATAGATGAAGACAGCAAATCAGGAATAAACTGTTATCAAGGAAAGTTTCTATAAAAAGTGTTATTGAAAGTAAAATAAGGATTGTTTAATTTTTATAATATACGAGGGTTGGAGCATATCCATTTTTTTTTCTCAGAGCTAAGGGATATCATAAAAAGCCATATGTCTCGAGAAAGCCGTGCATTCGTAGTATATTTCCACAACATCAGATGGCGCTGTGATTTCCTGTTGTTTAAAGTTTATATAGAGCTTTGCTGTTGTTTAGGCCCTAAACTTTAGGGTGCCTGGAGCAAGCGAGTGGAGAAGGGTGATGGCATCCTATCCGCAAGCTTTAAGCGGGAACTCCACATTTTGATCCCGTAGTCATAGTGACAACTGAGTAACTGTGCTAAATTCCTTGTTTTTTAAGGCAAATTTACTGTTGCCTGAAGCTATGAAATTTTAAATTATGTACAACTACTTGCTCGATTTTATTTTATTTGTTTACATAAATTTTATAGGAAAAAAAAATCAATAAATTTTCAAAAAAGAAAAAGGTATTTTTCTTGTTTTTTTAATTCAAGTTTTTTTTGTTTTTTTAAATTTTAATAAAAAACAACAAAACTATTCCATATTTACAGATGTACATGTCTTACTCCAATAATCAGATATTTTGGCTGAGTTACATTTCTTAATGAAATCTTAAGTCGAAATTTTATGTAGCCTACGTTTCAAGAAGAAGTTATGGAATTATGTGGCTATGTTCATCACACAATTCCAAATCAATGACATTAATGAGTAAGAAGATGTCGGTGACAACTATTTTGTTGTGAAGCAATGCTTTTGAAAACTGATTCTGAATTGACTAATATGCCAGAATTTTCTTTACTTAGATAGGTCAAATTCTTATTTGCTCCATTAACTTAATATCTTTCTCTCAGATGTGTTCTTCGTTAATAAAGCTCTGTAGCATATGGAACAATTTTTTATTCATCTCAGAACATTTTTAACATTTCTCTTCTTTTAAAGGAGAGAACACGAACAATTTACATGTTTAGATCCTAATTTACATGGACCCTACCATTACCATCCGGGTAACGCACATCCATTCCTACCTCGTACAAGTTGCATTATCTCTGTAAGGATGCATTTCCGGAAAAATATTGTTCCCCGCTACAAACTGCATAAGGTATTTCATTCTTGACCTACCTTTCTGAATCACCCTGTATTATATCAATGTAAGTGTAACTACACATCTATTGAAAAAAATCTGCATTATTAACCGGTACATCCAGTAAACGTACAAAATAGTTCAACAAAAGTTGTAATTAGAAATTTTATACCTATATTATTTAACGGGAAAATGTTTTATGTTTTAATAAACTACCTTCTCCTTATTTAAAAATAAAATAATTTTTTTTTAGCATGTCAATAGTTCATTATTGATCTGTTACCTTCACCTACTGGTGCCATAACCAAGAATCTTTATAAACTAAATTAGTGCTATGTATTTAACAAAATATTGTAAATATATCTAACAGTTTTATTTTATAAAAATAAAATCTCTTAATAATCTTTCCTTTGTCTCGAGTCAGAATAACTTTTGTAAACACACCTTCTAAAGCTTCATCATCATCATCGTTGTCGCCCCGCTGGTGACATTACTGGTGATAACAGGTGAAATGTTCAGGTGTGACGCATCTTCTAAAGTGAATCATGGGGACTTTAGACCTGATTCAACCCTTCCATTATAAAGAGTGAGGGTAGGGGAGATCTCGGAGTCTCTATTAGTTTCCTTCCCTGTCTGGCTTCGGAACCAGGCAGTCTAGTCAGGGATGGCGCCGCTTTTCCTCCCCCATCGTAATCGTCATCCATTCACTCTCAGCTTACAATCCCACCCCCACCGTTCCACAATTCCATCCGCCCACCCCCTGAAGCTCGTTATCCTTTCCTTCCTCTTCCTTCCTTCTTTCTCTCATCCCGTCCTTATCTAATGACGTTGTCGAATTCTATCGTGAACCATTAAAACCCCACCCTGTGTTAATGCCTTTTGGAAAACATTCACTCGATGAACGATAGAAACGAGTGAATTCTCAGCCGCAGAATGAACTTTTGCTTTGCCGTCGTCTCATGAGAAATAAATTATGCAAATCATTTGAAACACGTAGATGAGACGATTTCCCCAGAGAGTGCATTAGATTTATCACTCCATTTATGCTGTCACTAATTAAAACTCTGGAAAAAAGTTGGTTAATAAGTTATTTAAAAATCTGAACATGCTGGCCTTTTTTTTTCTTTTTTGAAGTTTATCAGTTTACTAGTTTTTGTTTCCTAAGCTTCTCCAAAGGGGGGAAGGAAGGACGAATTTATTTGCTGTGCCATTTATTTTGAGATAAAACTTGGATATCAAAGGGTTATTTTAATCTTTAGGTTTAGAATTATTAAAATTATCTTCATCTAAAGAAATTTTACACATAAACCTAGCCCAAGAAATATCGTAAAATAAGTGGGGAGGAGGGAGATTCTCGCTAATAAGCACGCTGAAGAATCCCGAGGTATAAATAATTCTTACTTGATATCCATAATTTAGTCTTAATCTGTGAAAAAGAGCTTATAACGCTTAAAAACATAGGAAGACCAATCTTTTAATAAAACTAAGAACGCTAATTGAGTGCGCATTTTATATTTAATTTTTATGTATAGTTTAAAATTCAGGAGGAGGGTAGGGTAAATTGCGTTCTAACTATGCTAAAGTGGCCGCTATTTTCTCACCACATAAATATGCGAATAAAGCTGATCGATCAACTTCTCTAAGCATAAAAATTACCGAAGACATATCTTCAGAAAATGACAATAAATGTAAACTTACGCAGATAACTCCAAGGTGCAATTATAAGAAGTAATGTCTATGCAAAAGTTTTATCAATAAAATCCATTATGTGACAATGATAAGAACTTTTTATGGGTGAGGGCTGATTGGTACGAAACTTTGAATGGCCCGGAGTAAGCAAAACTGGTCGTCTTTTCTTTCTCTTTTTATTCCGGTTCCTTTCGGTGTTTTCCATTGCCCTTTGTCATCATTTCTTCTTCCCCGTCCTCCTCCCTTGTCCTCGTTTCCCCCCTTGGGAGAGTGAATGGGAGCCAACCTTCTATTCATCGTCTCCTTTTCCATTAGTCGGATTGCGTTGACCAATGACGTTAATTTATCGCTCTACCCTCACTTCGAACACCTCCCCCTCCACGCACACCATCACCGCTTTTCTCTTTACACACCGATTCCCCGTCCCCCTCCCCTTTTCGCTTTTCCTTTCCGGCTCCTTCTGGTCCATCCAAAGGAGGCCGGTAACTTAACCTAACCGTCGCTTATTTCACGCTCGTGGGCAAGGATTAAACCGGCGACACCGATATATTGGGAACGGAGAACCATCTTATTGGCAGAACATGACGAATCACAAAACCGTTGCAATAGCGTTTCTAAAACGGCTCCTTTCTGATCTCTTTAGTTGGTAAAGGAAAAAACAAACTCGAATTTCTTTTCTTTTAAATCACTGTTGCTTAGCCGCAAACAAAATAATTCGAAACAAAAAAGTTAGTTACAGCTATGTTTTTCATTTTCATTATTCTATATGTTTTGCTTACGGCTTTGGTCGCTTTAAATATTGGATTATTTTTTAGCTTTTATTGCCTGCACCGAATTATCATTATGCATATTCATTCACCTTTCTGAATTCTGCATCTATTTATATTAACATTTTGTTTTTTCATATTTTTTTTATTTAAACGTGCTAACGGTTTCGAAGTTAGCCGTCGAATTTACAGACCGGAATTCCGATTTATGTGTTGATGTTTTATTTTTTTATTATATTTTATACTCGTTAAAATTATAATTTTTTACGACAAAAACCATAACAAGTCCATCAAAATTTAAACTTTTTAGAATATTAAAAACTTTTTGTCATTCTATAAAAATGTTTAATTTTGTGTAAATTAATGAATTAATGTTACTTATTCTTTTGATCATTTTTTTTTAAATTTGTGCTTTATGATTGGCCTACCCGATATGGTGCCGAACTGAAGGTTCAGCGTAATTAGGCCAAGGCATAATTCAGCTGCATTCACGATGACTACAAATAACTTAAAATATAATAATATGTATTCAGTAAGAAGATATGATATTAAAAGGATCCAATTTTTAAATTAGGGGGAAAGATCTTTCTAAAAAATATGTTCACTATAAAATACAGGCGGGCTTGACGAGTAAAGCGCTGGGACGCAAAATTATCGGTCTCCAGACAAATGAGACGTGGGTTTGAATTCCACTGAGGGCATGGATGTTTGCTTTTATCCTTTACTAAGCAAGGCGAAGCCACCGCGTTTAACCCTTCCTAGAATATTGGTAATGCAAAAATTACTGAAACAGCAAGGTTAAAGTTTAGATAATGGATAGACAAAATACGAAAGGCTTATTAGATAAATGTACAAGGTGTCACGCAATAGGATGTCCATAGTCGGGCTACGTGTTCATAAGATTATTTTGAATAAAAAGTCCTAATTGAACAGTTTCTCAATAAAAACACAAATTCTAAATTAATAATTTCATAACATTTGTGATGTACTTATAACTTTGTTTTGAGGAATGCAACACATTCTGAATTAGCAAAAAATTAATCTCCCCAAAATATAGGAAAATAGTGGAAGCTCTGAGCTCAAGAAAATTGGCCCTCTAAAAGTGGATAAAAAGTGCGGATAAAAATGAGGATTAAAAGATTATAGAGAAAAAATGAGGATAAACAAAAGGTAAAAAAAAACCGAGAGGTTTAAAATATCCCGACATTTTTATCCTTTTTTTTAAATTAGAAAATTGATTTTCCTAATCGTTGTTAGGAAATGGAAAACGCTCTATAATCTTTCGTTTCTCATCATTTCTGATCAAATGACATACCTTATTTTGTATCTGAAAAATATTAAGCGCTTCTACTGATCACGTGGAAACCATTATTATGTTTGGACCGATAACTTGACCTGAAAATCCAACCCAAACTTAATAGTAATGTAGATCTTGCTTAATGAAGGCAGTATGAAAACTGGATACGTTCATATTCCCATCTGTTGTACGCACTGTGTTGGGTCTTACACAAAGGTCGAACTTAACCAGAAAAACATTAGATGGCAGTAAATTTAACTAGTTTTCGTACTGCCATCCTTCGTAAAGTGCGGTTAAACTTTAGAATGATGGTAATATTGTAGTGAGAGTGACCAATCATCTTATAGATAAAGTTCAAAGATACATCACAAACATTCTGAAAAGAATTGAGTCTCAAATATGACATTCTAAATTTTGGCTGTATTCCTGAAAAGAATTGAGTGAGATCACAAATAATTTAATTATTAATTTAGAAGGTTTTTATTGATTTTTTTTTACTGAAAATAATTCCAGATACACATCTGGATTGCAATTTTTCTCTTCTTTCGTTGAAGTAGCCTACTTGTGCAATGAAAATATTTCTTTGCTTTCATCTTATAAGAGCATCTTTAAGGAACTGACAGTCCTACCGTTATTCAGATTCCTTAAAAAAACCTTTTTGTTCTTACCTATCGGAACCCCATTTAGCTGGTAATAATATAATAATAGATGTGGATAGAATTCGAATTCAATAGTGCAAACAGTAGAGGGTTCTGGTTGTGTAGTCGATATTTACTTGATATTCTTAATATATTTTAAACTGATGCTATATAGTTAGCAATGTATTTATTTTTATCTTAAAGATTTTAAAATCTACTGTTGAACGACAATCACATTGTAATAAAATTTAATATTTTTTGAGGAAAAACTATCTCATTGCATCAGTATGAATGTCATGTGAATTTAAGGATGATTTTTAACCTTCACGCAACGGAACTGGCTGTATCAGGCCACAAACGGCTAATAATCTCAATCTAATTCAAAATGATACAAGAAAATTTTTAAAGCAAAATGACCATAATTGAATTTTTTAAAAATTTTCCGTTCCTATGTAAGAGAAGAAGTTCGTTGACAAAAGGTTAAAGAGTTTATTTATTAATTCTTCTTTATATTAGGGTTTTATCTCGGAGAAACACTTGCGTTTTATTTAAGTAACGTCCTTGGAAGCCTTGCCGACTATTACCATGAAAGGAAACGAGCACGCCTTCCTTACAATTTTGAGTTGGAAAAAAGGAGAAATGTGAATATTTGGGAGAACGTCATTTAAGCCCTCTATGACGGGCACTCTAATAAATACATGATTCAGTTTAAAAAAACGTGCAAAAAAGAGAGTCACGTTGTGAAAAATAAGGATCATAAATTTTAAAGTACCCGAATAATAACTGATCATCCATTAGAAGAATTTTGAACCCGGTCCTGTTGTCGTAGTGTGCCAAATTTTTTATTGTAGAAATGGAAGAGGGCGAAAGAGAAAGGTCGTTTCAGAAATTTCGTTTGATCAATGACAAAAAAATGCGAAAAAAAATTCTCTGGCTCGAACAAAAAGAATCGATAAACGCAGTTTTATTTTCTTTCTTTCCTTCTTCTTTTCTCGCAAAACCAACAGTGTTTGTTAGTTCAGACGTCAATGCCCTGGTGACTCCACAAACTCCATTCATTTTATAAAGCAGAAAATTATAGAAAATATAAAGTATATTAAAATATAACTCAATCCAGTATTCCATTCGGTAGACTGAAAATTAATTTTTTTTAATAAAGATTTAGAATGTAAAAGAGTTAGAAAAGTTATTATATTTTATGAGGAAAAAAAGTTGGGTGCTGAATGCAAGATTTGTAAAGTAGGGCTTACGAATTACAATAATTGTAATGTAATTAAACTGAGTCTGATCACAGCAGTGAATTTAAAAAGAAATATTAAAGACACTACCCTTAAGGATATTCTGATCGAAAACTGAAGCAATTGTGCTTTTAAAGCCAATTGCCAATATCATACAGTTTTAATATTGGACATATTTAGTGAAGTTTGTTGACCGAAATCGATTTGTATATTGAACAATTTGGAGGGATAAGGTGGAGCCTTTAACTCAAATGCTACATTAAGCTCCTTAATTTGCTATATATATGTTTGAAATTTTGAAGGGCAAAATTGCTCCGAGCAATATTATTATTAATCGCTTTATAATTTTGCAGTTTAATCGGTTAATTTTGGCTTAAACGTAGTGGTCTATAAAGTCATTACAATATTACAAGAGAATGTAATAAAAATGGATAATATGCAGGATGAGGCTCTAATGTAAGAACAAAAATTTCCAAGTGTTTTCGAAAACTATTTTCTATGTCTTAAGAGACTTGGATAAGATAGATATGTTTTTAGTTTGTCTGATTATTTTTTCAAAATTGATGTGCATTCTTATGCTTAAGTATTTTAAAAAGAGAATTAATTACATATTTTATTATCGTTATTTTACTGGAAAAAGTGAAGAAGGGACCAATGTAATGGATTATGCTCTAACCTAGTTTATAAATCTTAGCAAGTTATGTAACTTAGGAGTCAATTTATTGTTGAAAATCTAGTAAATATGATGGATAAATCTATTTCTTCATTATTAAAAACAGCATACATTTTGTTCTTAACCGCTTGGCGAGCCTTTATTTTGTTTCCATGATAAATTTTATTTACTAACTTCCACTAAATGTATGAAGAGCGTGTCTTCAAAGAATATTGACCAATTGAATTTTATCAGCTCGTGAAATTAAAATTGATTGATTTCATTTAATAGGGAGAATTAACCCCAATAAATATGTTTGTAAATGCATTTTTAACGATAGTTTGGCCGGCATTGACCGAGGCAAAGCAACATTGGAGTGCGCGGGCGGTATCGTTCATGGCTTCGGTGAACAACCTTTGATCTCTGCCGACAGCCAATCGCATTTATTATATATCAATTTAAGGGCAGAATAGTCTGCCCTCATCTCTGGTTGATCGATTTTCACCATCTTAAGAGACAAACTCCCACGACTATCCCTTCTCTGTCCATATGCTTTGGAATTTTCAATTTATCCAAAATGTTATTAGTTCGGATTGAACAACAAAGTAAGATGACGAAGTTAAGAAAATGGATAATGTTAAGGAAAAGTTTGGTGGTCTAGGATTAAAGTTTCTGGATTTTTTTTAAGATTCTTGCTATTATAGTGATACCGTATTAGAACATTAATTTGCATCAGTTTTGTAGTTACTGTAAAATGCAGATAATACTTTAAAAAACGAACGCGTCTGCTTCTGTCAGCACTTTATCGATTCCGTCAATAGCTTATAGCTTCACTGGTTCCCGATGGATAAGCATTTCGGTAAAATTGCCTTCTACATTATTTGCGTAACGATGAGGTTACACACCCTTAATGATACTAATCCAATGAAATCATAACATGTTCGAACGTTTAAAGGGAGTGACAAATAGCAGCAGTGGTTTTTAATTTTTACGTCCGGTGATGTTTTGATCATCCTACGTTGCATCGCAGGCTTTGGCCTTCATTATCGTCGTTAATTTGATGGTTGATTATTCGTAGATGAATTTGACCGAAGACAATCGAAAATGACAGCCGACATATCGGATGAACATTAAAACATATCATTTTCTGGCATTGGATTTGATAAAGGCAAAGCCTCTTAGTTGCAAAATAAATCTCTCGTTTGTTGCGCTTTCACGCGAAACCAATAAATTTTTGTGTAAACCCTCTTCTGTGAAATTTACGTTGAATATTATCACACGTTGGGAAAACATAACGCAGTGTTCGAATGAAATTAATTTCAATAATATTTTCTTTGTATCGTCAGTTTAATCTTTCACTGACACTTATTGTTGAAATCATCGGAACGCGCACTCTCAAATAGTTTGCAAGACACAATATGCAGCAATCGAATTTGTGAGACGATGAGTCTATGGATAGGCTTATTTATCAATGCCTGACTGCTCATTGAATCTTTAAGGATTGATTTCAAAAAACAATTTGCAGAAGTGTCATATGATATAGCAAGCCTTCAACGTAATGAAACCGCGAGTTAGGCATAACTTCGCATAATGATTGGCAGCTTTATTATTAATTGAAAACTTAAATTTAAATATAAACTATATCAATATCTGCTGTCTATTTTGTATACTCGTATTTCCATGTTATACAAAATTCTGAAAAATGCAATTATAAAGTTCACTTTTCATTAATTTATCTAAATGCGTCAATGCGGTGAAATTCCTAGTCCTGTATAGTTTGACATGTCCTTATAACTTTTAGCCGAAAAACGTTTTAAAAAAATCATTTAAGCATTTTTATTTTTAAAGTGCACTTCAAGTTTTGTAACATCAATTTTGTTTTGGAGAGGGGGGTTGGTTATACCAGTAAAGCAGCTTCAACTGCGTGTCTAGATTGTATCTTAGACGATAAAAAAAAAAGAAGTCCCTTCGTGCTCTCCTTCCAATCGTAGTCTTCACCTTCATGAAGGAGCCCTTGACGTGCACGCACCACTAGAACCCCTAAGTTCTTCTTTTTCCTCTTTTTACTTTTTTATCCTTATAGCGAAGAGAGTGTATATAACTTGTTCGTTTGTTGACATGTGAAGACCCTTTGGCTGCCATCGAAGGATGTCTTTACTCTCTCCCTCTCGAGACGCTACCCGCGGCTGGATCAGATGAAACCCCTTTTTCTCCATCATGCGAGAGCCACCGTCTTAACGGATGAAGGAAATAACGTTGTTTATGCTATGTCCGATTGAGCGTGTCCAATTAAATTTTTCATTTTATTTCTTAGACATTGTTAATTCTTCTTTGCAACAATGTCTAACAATCGAAGTCTGAAATTTATGTGGAAACGCCCAGTTTTTCTTTCGAGGGACAGAGCATAATACCAGTTCTACCTCTTCGCTGATAGTACTCTATATGCAATATACGTATTGTAATATTGCCTGAGAAATTTTCTAGTACGATACAGTAATGTGAAATTCACGTTCTTGTATGGTGAAATTACTGTTAATTATTGATTAAACGTGAGATTCGAATTGATTGTTTCTTTTCAATGGGAACTAATCGGACTGGAATGCAATGACGAGCCTTCTACTGTACCAAACAGGAATGGTTCTGCGTATTCCTGTTTTTCTATGAAGTTTCCAATGGGATCATATGCATATATAAAATTTCTTCTGTTTGTTTGATAACCAAGAATGGCTTTACCCTAAAATTCTTTCCAGTTATCATGGTAATGGAATGTTTAGATGGTTCGACTTTCCAGGAAAAATAATGAAAAAAATCAGCGTAAATATTCACAATGACTTTCAAAATATCGCCCAAGTCACAATTGGTTTTTTTTTTTTTTTTGTAACTCTGCAGTAGGCAGATCTATTTTTAATGTTTTTTCAATCGCATATTGACTATTCTTCGTGATATTTTTTATTTTTATCTGGTGGGAAATATCTCTGAGATTGGAAAGATTGTAGTTTCGTGGTCTCCCATAGTCTTGAAATTAAAAATGTACTGTTGAAACAGTAGCGCAAAGGTTTTTTTTTTAATAAAAATTTTTTGACGTTAAAAGAAAGGAAATTTCAAATTCGATTAAGGCTTTTTGGAACTGGGTTGCAGGAATTTACATTGGATTTAAGAACCCCATATGTATTTTAGAGCTATACTTTTAGAAGTTGCAGTGCTCGCTGTTCTTGCAAAATTTCAGAAGCCGAGGCAAAATTAGTCGTCATGGTAACACAGCTCTTGGGATTTGTACATCTATGGTTCACTTAATTTTATGTCTTTTCATTTTATTTTTTTTTTCATTGGAAGAAGATTTGGGCCAATTTTAGCTTTTTTAAAAATTTAAATTTTTCTACTGGGTTAACATGGTTTAAAACTTTGGATAAAATTTAAACTCGACACAATAATAACTGTGTAGCATTTTTTTTTCCTCTTTTGATTTTAATTTAATAGTATATTATCAAATGATGCTTTGATCAACTGTATTGCGTATACTAGGTAACCACAAAAGTTCATCCCGTTTTTAATTCCGGAAAACAAAATGATGTACACAAAAAGTATCGCTAGTCCCCAAAGTAATCTCCATTGGCTTCTAGCATCTAGCATCTTCTGCCAACGTGTCTCCATTGATCAATCCCCTGGCTGTAAAACTTGCCGGTCTTTGGACTCAAAGAAGTCCGTGAGTGCCTTCGCAGGTCTGTATCATTGGTGTAGGATTTTCCACGAAAATGGTTGTCCAGAGAAAGGAAAAGGAAAAGATAATCCGTTGGAGCAAGATCTGGTGAGTAAGGTGGATGACACAAAGTTTCCCAGCCAAGCCGCTCTATGGTTACCCTGGCCACGCGCGCCACATGTGGCCAGGCATTGTCATGAAGGAAGAGTACCCCTTTGCGATTCACCAATTCTGGCTCCTTCTGCTGCAATGCCTGTTGCACACGTTCCAACTGCTGGGAGTATTGGTCCCCAGTGATGGTTTGGCCAGTTGATAGCAGCTCGTAGTGAACTATTTGGCGTCTAGTCCACCAGACACACTAGACTACGGGGTTTATCAGAAATGGCAAATGCTCCCGACCTGAATTTCTGGAACCAATGCCTTGCGGTGCGTTCATTCACAGCATCATCCCAAAACGCAAGACGCATTCGGCGACTTGATGCTGCTGCTGACAAGCCCACCTTGAAGTCATAAAGAAAACAACATCTAACCATCTCCTTCGATACCTCCATTTGTCTTCACTTCTGCACGAGATGTGATTGATGTGAATGGCCAACAGCCATGTATTTATACAGGCTAACCTTCTTGCTCCCCCCTAATAGATTTTGGACCATACGGTATACTCATTTGCATATCTTCTATCACTTCCTTTTATGGCAACATAAAAACGGCAAGAACTTTTGTGGTTAACTAGTAGATAAAATAAAGTATAAACGGACCTTGAGGAGCTGTGGATGCATAACAAAAAAGTCCACTTCTTTTTGTGGACAAGCGTTGCCTCCTACCTCCTATTTGTATTGTATATGTCGAATAATCAACCATTAGATATATTTTTCGACTTTTCAAGATAGCATATCTGTATTAATTATAAAAGTTGAGTGCTTTTTCTTCAAAATAGTTAGCATAAATTTATTTCTTATTCGTGTAAACTGGTCACAAATGATCTCATTTGTTTTGGGCGTCATATTCCCTAAGACATAAAATTCTTAAAAACAAGTTCTTTCTTCATACAATTTGGGCAGGTTTCCTGAATTTTATTGTAATGAGTTTCCTGGCATTTTAAATTTTACGTTGCAGCTATGATTTCACGATAATTAATATGGCATTTCACCGTACTAGAATTTGGTAGATAGCCTCAGGAATTTTCTTCCAATGTATACCGAGATTTGTCGCTCCTTAAGACATGTTTTCATTGTTCCATGGTCCAGTTTCGGCGAGCTGTACACCTTTGTAAGCGTCACATTGCGTTAATTATACTAATTTGGGGCTTATGAGCAGCATGAGGTTTGTGGAGGTCGGTTAATATATTCTACCATCACATAGAATGCACGAAAAGAGTCGAGTCAGTTTGAACATGGCATGATTGTAGGAGCCCGCAAATTTGATCATTCTGTCGCACAATTTCAGGTGACCTGGTTTACTGTTAGTGAAGTTATTTTTACCGGGTAACGTCACGGAATCACTGAAAACCTAGATCTGGTACGCCTAAACAACTGGTACGCACGTGCTTCTTAAGTAAAGACCCCTAACTATTACGTGCCGGACCTATTCGACCAACTTTCTGACATGACCATTTTACAGGAGGACTGAATAGAAGAAGTTACCAAAGTATTTTTATTGAAGATAACGGTTGTATTATTAAACATGGTGTTCAGATATTTTTAGCCGTACAACGTAGATAATGCACTTAAATTCGACAGTCTGTCTTTTCAATCGAACTTCCCCAATAAAATGTCATAAATAAGTTCTCATTCGGTTTTCCGGAAACTTGTTACATATGTTCTGCGAAATTTTTTAAAGTTTGTCATAAATTGCTCGCTTCCTCATTTAATGGTATGGAAAATGCGTTGGTGTCACTGGCGTAAACAATTGTGACGTAAAACGAATGAAAACGAGATTACTCGAAAGGTGTTCCGTGTTTCTGAATGCGGGATTGCTATAAAATGGGAGACTTAGAAAGAGGGATGACAGTAAGTGGTTGGAAGACTGTTCCGAGTATCTCAAACAACTATTTTTAACATTCATTCAACAAATGTGGTTTGGATTTTACTGCTCTCATTTTTTTTTCACAATTTGCATTTTCTCTTAAGGACGAAGTTTTTTAAGGTAAAATTTTAAAATAAGATTCTTTAAATTGCGTATGCAGTTATAATCCTGTGCGCTTATACTTTTTCTGTTCCAGTCAAAAATTGATTTTGATTCGCCAATAGTTTCATTTGCTTCGTTTCTTGTGGGTTTGATCACCGAAGTATCCAGTAAACTTGCCTTTTGTTCTATCCAGCTATAATCTTTATAAATTATTTGCATTTTACTTATAAACTGCAGTAGAGAATATTTTTCTTAAAAGTGAATTTTTATTTGTATTATTGAGGCTCTATGGAATCCATCTATTGTTTAGTCATCTTCTGTCTGCGCCAGTCGAGTTTGTCTTTCTTCGTTTTCGTTTTGGATTTGCACGTGGCGCTGATGTTGACGTGACAAAAGGTCACGAACAGAAGATGTGAGGGTGGGGAGTAGTTGTTAGCCTCACCCTTCAACCTCCAGCCCTCTCTCCCTATCCCCTACTACTTTTCCTGTGACGTGACAAGCCAGAAATTGAATTCCTAACCACATTGACGTTATTTTTGGTATCGAGGAAACCGTTCGCAGCTTCCGTTCTGAGTCAACAACATTGGAGCAACGCAGTCGAAACTGAACAAACAAGCGGAGATTGAAGGGAAAAAATAACAGTGTTCTTGGTTAAATAGAAAGACTTTTCGGAATAAAAAAAAGGGTTGAAATTTTCCCTCGAAAAATTTAAAGGAGGAGCTAATTAATAAGTTTTTAAATTTCAAAACAAGAAATTGCTCATTCGTTTCATGCAGTTTTTATACTCGTGAATTTTATTTTCGTATTACCCTTTGAGCGAACTTGTTTTTATAGTTTTAGATTTGTATCGTAATCTAGGACTTAGATTTCATTTTACATATAAATTTTCTAGCTTTGTGTATTTATGTCTGTTCGAAAGTTAAAAAAGATTATCAACAGCTTTCCAAATGAACTCTCAGCCTACATCATTTTGCGATAACTACGATGCAATAGCTGAAGTTCTATAAAATAAGCTTCACTTTAAAATTTCACTTGCATTGCTGTTCACATGAGGAAGGTGTCATTGGAGATGTCCATGTCATCCGATATTCTATCTAATTAATGGAGAGAGTAAAGAAGTGGGATGTAATAAACTGTATTTTGGATTTTGATAATGATAAAAAAAACATCTCCCATTTTAAGAAAATGATGTGAACACTTTCTACAGAGTTATTCAAAAAATGGAGCACATTTCAAGTTTTTATTTCAAACAAACTGTAAAGATAGAAATATTTCATTGGATAGAAGAGGGTTCAAAGTTTTAAAAGCCCGTCTAGAAATTCCATTCAGTGGCAGACATTACTTATAACCACGGTCTATAGATATTCATGGTCATCGAGCTCCATTGTTAAAATGAAGCTAAAGTTTCTAGCTCCCAATAGGGCGGGAACTCTATTGAAAAGTGGCGCTGCATGTACAATCGGCCCAAAAACGCCTGCAGCGCCGCCCTGTCGACAGAGAGAAAACTTTACTTTCATTTTCAGTTTCAATGAAAAACTTCTATCGCAGGTCACGTTCGGCCCTGGTGCGATCTATGCGGCATCTGGCGCGATCTGTTTTCCTTAGCTTCTCGAAACAATGGAAAATGGCCGAAGCTCGATGACCATGAATATCTATAGACCGTGCTTATAACACAGAAGTTGCACCAATTAAATTAGTGGAAATTGGATTGTTTTGACGTCGTCGATTGTAGTGAATCCGTTTTGCAGCCTGGGATACTATCACGTGACCACTTTCTATTTTTCTCCAGAGGATGCAGTTTCTGTGGCGTTGCTCCTTGTTTATAAACATTTGGGGACGCCACAAGCGAAGTCACTTTATGGGCTGCGCTTTGCCAAGTGTAAATCCATTGTTCAAATTGAGGAACTCAAGTTGCCCATGTTGTGGAGTTCCTAGAGCTACGTTCGAGCGCTCCGCATTTTCATCTCACCTGCGAGGACGACCAGTGCTTTTCCGTTTGCATAATCAACCATCATCTATGAATTTTTTATGCCATTCATGAATTTGCTGATGAAGAGGCGACACTTTGTTGAATTCCAACGGCAGAATTTACATTACACTTGAACAGTGGATTCACATTTCGCAAATTGTAGCTCACAAAAGAACTTCCCCTGTGGCACCGCTCATCCACCATTATTATCCACTGCAAGATGAGGTCTCGTTCAAAATTTTTCCATACTCAAAGACTGGTTAATTTTGAAGGGAAATAAGCCTGCACGTTGGCCAAATGCGAATTGGAAGCTGTTAGTAGGGGTTAGAAAGAGCAAACATAAAATTCCATGCCACTGCGGGATTCACCCGCGACCTGATGATCATGAGAGGACCAGTGCACTCCCTAATACACCCGGCTGGGGCGTCGCTATTGTTTTTCTGTAAATAAGAAACTGCGCCACTCTGTGGAACTTTTAAACTGGGCTTTTAAAACGTTGAACCTTCCTCTATCCACAGATATGCGGAATATGTTTCTGTCTTTTACCGTTTGTTTGAAATACATATTTGAAATCTGCTCCATCTTTTTGAATACTTCCGTATTATACACTTGGAGGATGCTATTTTCTCGTCATCAACATTCTTTTAATAGACGACGTTATTAAGAATGACAAAATTATTTTTCAAGATTATTTGTCGCTCTTTTTTAAAGACATATCTATCGCGCTATTTAGGTAAGCTCCACAGATTTGCTCACAGATTATTGAGCTATTATTTTATCATCTTTGTGATAAGTATTCTTTATACGTATACCATTTATACTCAGTACTGCGAGAGATTTTTTTGTTACTCGGTAAGCAATGACTTCGCTCTATCTGTTTTTCCTGTGTTTGAAGCCCTTTGAAACAGTCTTCTATTGGGCTGGTATAATGCAATTGAATACAGCGTATCCATATTGTTAGCCGAACTGGAACATCAAGAGCCGAAACGTTCGTGGAACTATGAACTTGTTTCTGAAGAGTTTCGTTTCATTATTGGTTTTTGTTCTTTAAATGTTTTCTGTTGAGTGATAATAAATATTTGATCCTCTAGAGTTCTTTCTTTTCTTTTCTCTTCCACGTGGCGCTCATTGACCAGCGACGGTAGAACCGAGTTAATGGTTCGATGGGGAACAAAAGGTCGGTTGCTCTCAGTTTGGAGAACTTTCCTCTCCCTCTTCATCTTCGGAAACTAACAATTCTCTCGTAAATTATTAATGATCCCATTTGAAAGCTTTTAAGGAATTAATGCCTGTGTTTCCACTTGCCAGAACTCTAACGAAAACTCAGTAATATTTCTCTCCGTCTAAGTGGGCTTTTTTAACTTCTTTTTCCCCTCATCCACGGGATTATTGGTATTTCGAGACTTCCCGTAAGATACATGGTCTTTCAATCATCCATTCTTTATTTACTATGATTGATGAAATTGCTTCTAAACGATGATATTTAATGAAGTCTTTCGCTCGAATGAGAACATTCGTGGTTCGGCAATAACGAGTCTGTCTCTTTCCCATTGAGCTTAATTGGATTCCACAGGTGAAAATGACAAGCAATGACCAATCCATTGAAGCAATCGTGGTGATTAAAATACACTAAATGACGTCGTTAATTAGAGTGTCATATTAAAGCTGCTCATCCAATTACCTCTTTTTTGCCCCTCTTTTCCCTTGCCTTTCCCCTCTTTTGGGCTGAAGGAATCGCATTGCCTTTCCCCTCTTTCTTCTTTCAACCCATTTGCTTCGAAATGAACCAATGGGAAATTCTTCCTGGTTTATGTATAGCTGTAGAGTGAGAATACAAACAAGGAAAGTTTTAAAACTGGGAAGGCTTTTTTTCAAATAGAAGTAAATAATTATCTAATGTAAATCTAGGAATGTAAATTAAAACCAAGACTAGTGTAAATGTAAAACTAACGTCTCTCTATCTAACCAAGACTTATACTTTCGATCAAGATGGCCAATCTAATGAAGACATTTCGAATGATTTTAAAGTTCTGAAAAAATAGTTTCGAGAAAGAGGGGTTCAGATTAATAACTCAAAGTCGAATATTCTAAGATTCACGAACTAAACATCCCGTAAAAGAATATAAAGGACCCTGGGTCTGCATTTCGATTCGAATTTATCAGATCCGATCTGCACATGAAATGTTGGATTTCGGGATGAAGTAATTTTCATATTTATAAACACCGCCAGATGGCGCTAGTGTTTTAGTGTTTTGTTTGGATAGTGAAGGTTAAAATATCCCTGCACGTGAGCACGAATCATTTGAGTGCTAGGTTGTAATGTGATCGTACCGATACACAAAAGAAGAAAGCCAAAGACGGATATTTTTTTTTATGAGTTCAAACTTGAACACAACGCAATAGAGACAGCGAGAAACATCAAACAAAGCCTTTGGAGATGACACAGTAAGCAACGAACCATTCAGCGATGGTTTCAAAAATTCTGATCCGACAATATGATCCTTGCAAATGGACCATGTGGACACTCAGTTCCAGCCATCGTTGATCTCCGAAAGTAATGGAGTCTGACCATCGCCAATCTGTAAATGTCCACTTTTCCCGCCACTTGCAAGCACGTGATAAAGTCAACGGAGATAAAGTTATACTGTGACCACACGGGTCAAGAATAACAGTCCAAAAAATAAAGAACTTGCGCTATGATACTCTTTCTCACCCACCATACTCTCCAGATCTCTTGCCAATCGACTAACGCTTTTTTAAGTATATGAACTTTTTCTTGGCAGAAGAAAAGATTCAACAATGAAGCAATATCAAAAATGCCTTTGAGGAGTTTCTTCAGTTCAGAACGCCGGTTCTTTTATGATATCTCTGTAGAGTATAGAAATCTAATAGTGATTATATTGATTAATAACAATCAGTTTTAACACAGAGTTACTGTTATTTGAAGTTTCACAACCAATTCCAACAATTCATGTGCAACAACCCGATAGATTTCACTACTCATGTGCGATCAAAAAGTCCCGGGACTGGTTCATTTAAAAGAGAAAGTACTTTATTTAAATACATTTGCACAGTGTCCTCTTCCAAAAAGTCCCCTTGCGAAGCCATACAATGAGTCCAGTGTTCCTGCCACTTCATGAATGTGTCCTGGAAGTCTTTTTGTTGAAACAGGTCAAGCACCTTCTGCGATTCGCACTGGATCTGCTCACTCGTATCAAAACGGCGACCTTTCAACTGGATCTTCATTTTTGGAAAGAGGGCAAAGTATGCAGGAACCAAATCTGGCGAGTAGGGTGGGTGTGGAAGCGAAATCATGTGGTTTTTTTTCGCAAAAAACTAACGCGTGAGGAGAGCTCGGTGAGAGGGTGCATTGCCATGGTGGAGCATCCAGTTTTTTCACGCTACAGATCTGGTCGTTTCGCCGAACGTCCTCCCTCAGATTACTCCTTGCTCGAATTTGTTCGCTCTTAAATTTAATGTCCATGTTAAATCGCAGACGACCTCACACACGTGATCACATTAACAGTATTTTCTCAGTCCCCAATGAACATGAAACAAAATCCTTTGAAAAGCTGATTTATGAATGGTAGGGCTATAATTTACTGTACTAGTGGGCTTGTGCTGCCAACCAGTCCCGGAACGTTTTGATCGCACCTCGTATAATCTTTAATAAGAAACATTAATATAATATCATTTTGAAGAAATATTTAAAGAAAATGTTAACGATAAATTCATTGGTCACAGTAATTAAAGCCAGAGTTATAAATAAAATTAATTACGGTGCGTCTGTTTGTTACTTTATACCTGTAAATGTAATGATGAGACTCAGTCTACATGCAATCATCTTTTACCTTGAGTAAATACGATAACTGTAACCTGTGAATAGGTCAACTTGCCAACTTTAGATTCAATATTATTAATAGCTCGTGTATAAAATAAATTCGGGTAAATCATTTCGCATACTCTATAATTGATTGCTTTAAACCGCCAATCGATGTTAGATCGCTTAGATAGTAAAGTTCCAATTATTAATGATAGTATCCACAATTAGAGCAAAAAACTTGTCCTTTTAATACATTTAATGATTGGAATAATATTCCATTTTGAAATTAGAAATGATATCTTAAATTTCACAGCACTTCATGTTGACATCACATTAAACACGCCAATAAGCTCGTTAACATCATTTGGTTTAACGATTCAGTCCTGTGAGAGATATGGAGTTTGTTTTTTTTCTTGAGGAACATATGTATAATAATATTAATAATAACGTATTATTACATTTGACTATTGCTTTTTTTTTGAAACTGAAATTTTGAATTAATTAAAAATCGCCGCATTGATATTTTTATATATAAAGAGCTAATTTGAATATATCTGCATACCAAGTTCATTTTTGTAGGCTCAGAAGATATTTAAATCCATCGCTTTTTTTTTTTGGAATAGTAAACATTCCCATACAACCTGCATCAAATTATTTTTCAACTAAGAATGATCTTCTTACGTACTTCTAGAGAATCCAAACAAATACATTTGAGTAAAGGGGTGCAATGTTCACAATGATTTAATTTAGCTCTTACCATGGGAAATCAGCTAGTCGTTCATTTGTGAATAAAAAAAAGTCTTAATCTTGTCCTATTTAAATGATTTAGTCTAGAAGCGGATTTTAACCAGAAGAAATTCTTTTCTTTTCATTCCCAGTACGAAAGCAATTCTACAATGCCTCTGTTCGCTGGCAGCTCTCCAAAAGTGTGATGGTTCATGTAGCTTCACATCAATAAAAATCCTTCGTCTGTGTGTGTGTGTTTTTTTTTGTGTTGTCAAAATCTAAAGTTTTAATTTTTTTTTGTAATTTTTTATAGGTGGGTTGATCGTGCAGTTGTCTTTGGATGGCAGTTTTTTTGGGTTTTTTTTTACATAGAGATGATTAAATATCACGATGATAAATTACAAGAAAAGAGAAAGAAATTTCCAAGTGACAATTTTTTTAAGGATTACTTTAAAATGAAGATACTTAATGTATTTTTTAATACACAAATAATTACGAAAACGGAGAACCTACATTTACTGAACAAAATCGATCGATCAATAAATAACGCATTAAATTTTTCTTCGAACGAAATTCTTATTCTGATGGTGGCTGTAAAAAAATTTTTAAGGTCTTTTTTAAGAAGGAGAATAACGTTTAATTTACTAAAAGTTTTTACCTGTGTCTATTAGAAGTGCAATTTAATTTACAGAGATAAAAAATATACATTAAATCATTTCAAAGAAAAATGTGACGAAAGAAACTTCATTTCGTAGAGTTGGACAGGTTGATTATGATGGTAAAAATTTAATTCTTTGACAGTCAATCTCTTGTAATTTCAAAACCAAAAGGATCAATTAAAAAAATGTTGATTGTTATAAATAAGTTAGCCTTTGCTCTCTTTGTGAAAATAGCGCTTGACTGCAGCATGTCAGTTTCAAATTCCTATTAACAAAATTGAGTTACAATTAAACGAAAATATGCTTGATGAATTTATTCTTAAGATAACATTTTTTTCATTTAGTAACATTGCTGTGTAATAAATTAAATTGTATGCGAAATTTTGAAAATTTCCTATAACGTAAACATGTGAGGGGACGATTAATGGTTAGTTTGCATGCAAAATGCGCATCACCATTTCTTCTTAGAGCTTTGAGCAAATTCTTCACAAAGTTGGAAAATCTGGCCTGAACTTCCTCCTCAGTTATGCATCTTCAATAGTGATGTCCTTTAGTAAATCAATATGAAAATCTATATGTACTAAACAAAAGTATTCATATCCTCTTTAAAAGTAAGGTCATTCCATAGCAAAACAAGAATGAATACAAAATGAAATTGGGAAGTAGTTTACATCATACGGCAACATTATGTAGGTGAAAATATTGTTTTATACTTTTTATGAAGCGTTATAATCCTAAAGCGTCCTGCAAGATGGGCAAAACTAAAGAACATTCTCAAGAAGTCCGTGAAATGACCATCAGTTTTCACGAAAAGGGTGCAAGATATAAGAAGATTCATAAGCAGCTGGATATCCTTGTTTCTACTATACAAAGTATTGTACAAAAGTACAAGAAGACAGAACACGCACCAGTCTTCCTCGATGGGGACGATCGAGTGCATCAGAACGTTCACATTTTCAGAACGTTTAAAACGAATCCTTAAACGCACAGTTCTTCAAAACAGAAAGATGCCGCCATCAAAGCTGTCCAAGAAATTAGTTGACAGGTGTTGCACAGGTAACAAGCTTCACTGTTCGACGCCATCTGAATTCCATGGGCTTCTGAGGATGTGTAGCTAAAAAAACCCCACTTTTGAAGCCAATTCACAAGAAACATTGACTGGCATTTGCTAAAGTATTAATAGATAAAACCTCTGAAGTACTTCGAAATATCATTTGGTCAGATGAAATTAAAATAAAGTAATTCAACGGTGATGGGCGTGAATTTGTGTGGCATTTTGCTGGAGAAACACTAAGAGATGAATGCTTGAATCCATGATGGTGGAAGCATTTTGTTGTAGCGTTGTATAAGTTATTGATGGAGTATTGGATTCCCATAATTACCAAGATATTTTAAGAAATAATCTGATATCATACGATCACTAGCTTGTGGTCGCCGCTATGTTCTGCATCAGGATAATGAACCAAAACACATCTTACGGTCAACAAAGTCATTTTTCTGCTGATCGAAAGCTGCTGGTTATAACTAAGAAATATGGTGAAGAGCCCCTGTTCTTCTAATTTGACTGAATTGAAGCAGTTCAATGTAGAAGAATGGAAAAAGATTAGTCCAGAATTCTGTAAAAAGCTCGTGTATAGCATGCCAAAACGATTAAAGGCCGTTATAAAAGCAAACTTTAGCTCAACTTCTTTGTTTCTTTTTTCCTTAATGTTGAAAATTTTCTACATTAATAAAATATATTGAAATCTTAATTAGTTTTGATGCTCTTTCTTATGGTTAACATGATTGCTCACAATTTTCTTTTTATTGTAAAACGATGGAATTGGTTAGGGTATGAATACTTTTGAGCAGCAGTGTACTCAGTGTAAACACTGGAAAGTTACTTCATTGTATGTAAAATATGGAATAATTAATATGGAATTATGAAACACGGTGTGCCCGATATTAAACAGAATGGTTTTTATTCCAAAAAGTGTATATATTCCACTTGTTTATATTGTTTGTTCAAACTATTCTGAACAAAAATGTGAATGTGTCCTAATTATAAGTTTGGATTGCTGATAAGGTCATTGGAGAAATTATAATAGTTGACATATAAAACCATATGTCTAATTCTAAGTGAAGTCTTATTTTTGTCGGTGGAACTGTTTTTTTATTTGGTTCATGTATAAGAAATCAACTTTAAAGAAAAAGTTTAAACAAAGTGAAAGGGTGAATGTAAAATCTTTTTTTCCAATAAAAGGTAAAAAGTGCGCATTTTAAAAAGGCTTCGTAATTGAAAAGTTTTTCTCAGTTCGTGTATTAACAAGTTTGAGAATCAAATTACCCAAATTCGGATCACAAAAGAAAAATGTTTTTAATTTTATTACTGCCATTATTGAGTTCGAGCAGTGTTTAATGTTTTTCGTTCCACAGGCGTTCCATTTCCTTAATGTGCTGCTCCCATCTACAGATCTCGAAAGTTAATTCCATTCTTTAAAATTATATTTTAAAAATATTTGATGGATATTTTTAAGAGGCAGCAGGGTACATTTTCCGTGCCTTTTCTCTCTGTGAGCTTTATTCCAAAGGAAGAAGCCTTCGTCCTTGAATCCTAAGCCGAAGACATAAATTGAACGGAAGAGAAGGAAAGAGAAGGAAAGGCTCTGGCAAAACACTTTCTCTAATTGATCAAGAAAATTGGATTCGCTGCCAACAGATGGCTCTGCTGAAAAGAGACGAGTAAGAGAGGAAAAATTTTTTCTGGTTGCCTGCTGCTACTACGACTACTATTACTCCTCCTCTAAGCAAAAAGCACGAAATGAGGACTAGGGGATGAGGTGAGTTATCGGTCTAATGGAAACAAATTCCTTCCGACCTCGATTCCACCGAAGTGATATTGGATAGTTTTTTAATGGATAGGCTCTTTATCTATTTTGTACTTTCGATTAGTTTGTACTTCGAATACTTAAATACTGAATACTCAGAAATAAGAAAAAGTTAATGCTAATGAATGAAGCTATTTATAGTATAAGTAAATGTTTATAGTTAAGAAACTTTCTACTATAAAGTATTGGGATTTATAGTTCATATTATAAACTTTAAAAGGCTTAATTATCAATGTTAAAAATGCATTAAAAGATGTCTCCAAAATCATGTACACAAGATAAGTTAATTCGCAAGTCAAACGAAGTGAAGAATTATATTAGTTTCCCCTTGAGATAGTCTTGTTATCTAGAGGCAAAGAAGGATATTTCCACATTGGTAAATTGCTAAATAATTCTACGAGCAAATGTTTAGATTGCAGTAGCGCGACCACTTTCTCCCTGCTAAACTGTAAGATTAACGGTATTCGAAAGATAATCCCTAAATCGATAGAATAAATGCAGAAAGATAATAGCTTAAGGTAGAAGTGGCAAACTAATCTTTTTCTGAATATTAAAATTTAACTTCGAAGTTGCTGTAGAGAGGGAAAAAAGTCCATTTTGATTAAAACTGGAAAATTACACATTCAATTAATTTTCACGTCGTACTTTAAACATGTTAAGGATAATAATGTTAGATAGTAACAACAATCTCAAGCTTTAACGAAAACATGTTTTAGAATTGGGTATAAAAGCCAAGATATGGCAGGTACATTCGAAAATAAAGACTTTGGCGGACGTTTATCTGACATATATGTGAAGTGCTGCCATGTTATTTGTAAAGGTGTGCAGACAAAATAATATTATTTTCGTTGAATCTGCCTCGTAAACATGTAAGATGACTATCTGTTATTATAGTATTTGCCTCCGATGACGAAAAGCTTTTCTAACAGACTTTCTAAAGAAACTACATGACGGAAACAGGCGCCTAATTACTCTAATTAGAGAGAAAGAATTGATGTTATTGGGTTTTTTTTTTGAGGTAAACAATAAGAATATAAGTGATAAAATAATACTGAAATGAGCAGAGAAAATGCTCCAGTATTTGGTAAATATTTTAAGAGTAGAAAATATTTCATGCAAAGTGTAACAGTAATCGAGATATAAGCATTTTTAGTGTTAACGTTTAATATCTGGACAGGCGTCGTTAGTCGAAAATGATCTATCAAATTCTCTCACTGTCCTGTTGTAATGGACGAGATATCCGTCATTTTGAAAGATCATGTCCTTGCGCACATTTAGTGGCACGACTTCTATTAAAGTTGGTAAGTCATTTTCTCAAAAGATCAAATAACCATTTTCACTTAAAATTATTTCGTAAAAAGTGCGGACGCTAATAAAGACCATGCCACCAAAGACGCCTGATCATACTTTATCATTAACTGTTAAGATTAAAAAGATTGATATTTTGATAATCGTTACACATTGCATAGGAGCATACACTATTTATTTTTTCTCTTTTACCCTCCCCATCACCTCTTTCAAGATTGACAGCGATGTTCCTAACAAACTCTTGTCGAATCAATTCAGGATATTTTTTTTTCTGATTTGCTTATGGGTACATATTTGGAGAATATTATGTTAAAAATTTATTGTAAAATAGATGAATAATATTAAAATTAAAACAAGAATATAACTCGTAAAACGATTTTCAAATATGCTGAAAAGAAGAATATAAAAATTTGTTGTTTAATATTACTGTAATATTTTTATATACAGCAATGGCGAAAACTGCATGTAAATTTACGTATTCGATTGCAGCGCTCACACGAATCTTTCCAAACGCGCGCGAAATGAGAATGAAATCCTCGCACGTCTAAATGTTTTAAACTACTGGGTCTATGTTCTTTCCACTGCTAGATCAAAGTTATCATAAACGTCAAGAGAGAAAAACCATTGTTTCAAAGCATTGCCGGGTAAAATCTTTTAAGCATTCCAAGGAGCTTTAGCTCTGACGCAGATGTAATTTTAATATCTCACTTTTACTTCCACTTGGTTTAAATAAACAGTGGAAATACCTTTGATTCTATATGCATTCACGTCATTTTAAAATATAGGCCTAACTTCAATTAGCCATTTTAACAATAAGCCTAATATTAATTAGCCATTTTTAACAATAGGCCTAACATTAATTAGCCATTTTTAACAATAGGCCTAAGATTAATTAGCCATTTTGAACTATAGGCCTAACATTACTTAGTCATTTTAACTCTAGGCCTAACATAAATTAGCCATTTTTTACAATAGGCCTAACATTATTTAGTCATTTTAACTATAGGCCTAACGTTATTTAGCCATTTTTAACCATCGCCCTAACATTAATTAACACATTTAACAATAGGCCTAACAGCACTGAATTTTAAAATGAAATGAGCACGTGCATCAAGAAAGCTTCATAACGGGCACGTGCTCCAGGCTGCCATCAACAATGCTTAAATGATAAACAAAAAGTAACACTGTATTCACTTATGACTCGTCGGTAGGATTCGATTGATATATTACATGCCCTAAGTTCATATTCTTAACATTAGTGCACGTGCTTGAAGGGGTCCACGAGAGCTCATCAAAAGTTGATATATCGCTGTTAAGTTCTTCCATTTTCACGTTTTCGTGCAAACGATGGCTGGCCAGGCACATAAAGGTACTGATCAAGCTTGTATTCTTATATATAGCTTTAGCTAAAGCTCGTAATAAGGGTCATTGAAGTACTTTTTGGGGGTCATTTTCTCGGACGTAGCATTTCGCAAATCGAAAAGAATGTCATATTCGTCTTGTGCTTGTCATTCCCGTTCGAATGACATATTACATGCCTTATATTGCCAATAAAAAAATTTAATGGGGGGGGGGGGTTGGGTCTCAATAGTCACGTGACTGTTAGACCGATTTCGACGACAAACTAATCAGGTGAGCTCAGGAAGGGTCTCTATCGAACAGCGAAAAAAGAACTTGAAAAAGTTAAAGCATTCTCGAGAAATCGTCGGACATACAGACGGACGGACGGACAGACAGACAGACAGACAGACACACAAACAGAGCGAAACCAATATATGCTTTTCAGCATATAATAATGGGGACACAAACTAATTCGAAAACTATTTAGATTCAAATTTGGAGTTAATACAGAAGGAATGTTTTCTAAGCACATCCATCTATTTATTAATGAAAAATTTTTTAATAACACGCTGTAAGTAATGATATTAGAAATAGCCAAGAAATGTCCGTTTTTAATAGTAGAAATGTCACTTAAATATAAGGAATATCAATTTTGGTGAAAGTTATTGACCGATGAGGAATTACCCATGTTATTTACGTCGACTTATATCTATTGACTTTCTTGGCGAGCAATAAAATTAGTTGCCCGTCCGGATGCAGATTCAATTATAGTTAATTAAATTATTTGTTATCTAATTGGAACAGCGATTGAGATTTCGGCGTTAATTAGGCTTGTGGGCTTTCGAAGCATTTTGTTCGTAATTTTGTTGTTCGCTTCTCTATTGCCGCCGACACTACTAACTCCGGGGTTAAGTTAGAAACGTTCTTTTTTGTTTGCATTATCGATTCTAAAGTTTAATTAAGTTTTTATCGAAAATCCTTTCATTTTCCATCGAGCAGGATAACAGATTGCATAATAAAGATTTTTCAATGCAGATACATACAGCTTTAAACAAAAATTTAATACTTTAACAAGAATGCACTTTAGATTTTAAATATGTTCCTACAGAAGGGATTTAGAGGCGGAAAGGATTAGCGTAGAAAGGAACAAAAAAGAAGAGAAGGGAGATTGCAAGAATTAAATGTCATTTAATATTAATGTAATGTTTGGTCGTCGCACTTTATTATAAAGGATTCATTAATTTTACGGAATTTAGTAAAAGTTCGATTTTTTTTTCCTTTTCACTATAAAATCGAAATCATAAGTCCATGCCTGTCATTTTCGACACATGTTTTATGATGGTTTAAAACCAGGCTTCATTGCTCTCTCTCCCTCTCTCTAATTTATTTTGCTCTGTTCTGCCATCTATTCTTTGTCGTCATTCCTCAACCTTCAGCCTACTTACACTTAAAGCTCTTGATCGGATTTGTCACGGAGTTTCTTGATGAAGTTGCTTGTCCGCCCCCACCTCCAACAACAGCCTGGCTCCGTCTTTCATCCCCCCACCACCACCTCACTTTCAACTCCCTCATAAATTAACTAGGAAATAACTTGCGCTTGTTAGAACTTAATACCCGTAATTCTCCGCGCGTAATTAAAATGTTCTCATGCATTATAAAGAATTTTCAAAGTTCAACGTTTCAGTAAATCAAGTGAATTTAACCTTTGCAACGCTTTAGTTCTCGGATTTCTGCCGACTCAGAAGTGGTATGACAAGAATTATTTTTAAGAGGTTTCTTCTCCACAATCTTGAATTGCATTTGCAGTTACTGCTTATAATGGATTATGGAGCTTATCTGCATTATTATTATTTTTAAGGAGAAGGCTTTGTTTTCAGCCCTCTTAGATGTCGTTCGTTCGCCAGCGACGGCAATTTTTGAAGAGATTAATCGTTTCTTATGGCTTTACTCTTCATTCTTAGCTTATACAGGGTGTTTCATAATTGGTGTCCCGTCTTTAGGTCCAAATAGCGACTCAAGGGGAACAGATTGGGGGAAAATGAATATTGATTATTTGGTTTTAATGTTCCCTAATTCAGAATAAAAACATTTCGCGTCCCCGGGGGTGAAGGGGTAAATTTTGAAAATTTTGTAGGGGTAGTGATTTAGAAAGTTGTAGAGCATCATGTAAAATGTGGGTTTAGCAAAAAACCCGGTGAAAAAATCTCATCCCCTGCCCTTTATCGAGTGGGTAAAGAGAAAGATATGGCTAGGTAATGTAGACAAAAGCAGAAAAATTCATTTCCCATTTCCCATGCACAGTTTTCAAATTTCATAATGTTTTTCCTGGGGGGAAAAGCCCGGTCGAGTTTATTAGCTTTTCAGGATAACGACTCATTCATTCTCATTAATTTTCCAAATGTAGGCCCTATTGTTTTCTAATAAGTATGGTTTTTGTCCACATTACCCCTACAAAATTAAAATTTTCAAAATTTACCCCTTCACCCCCAGGGACGCGAAATGTTTTTATTCGGAATTAGTGGACATCAAAACCAAGTAATCAATATTTATTTTCTCCCCACCTGTTCCCCTTGAGCCGTTATTTGAACCTAAAGACAGGACACCAATTATGAAACAGCCTGTATATGAAAGTGCACTTGATGCTATTCAATCAATTGAACATTTAGTAATAATATAATGATTCTTATTAAATTGTGAAGTTTCTATTCATTGAGTTGTATAAATTAATTTTAAGGTCATCTGTTCTACCCTTCATATGTTCTTCTCTTCTGGGTCTGGCGGATCTAAGCTTAATTGCTTCGTTCCAATAATACCACCCATGAATTTTTCCTTTTTACTTATTTTTAGAATGAAATATCCTGTAGGACATCAACTAGATAAAGTCTAGAGTCAGTTTAGAAAAACTTTTAAGTTTGCGTTGCTTCCAAAGCTTTCACATCTCTTACTGTACTCCGAATCATTAACGTTTCTTGGGTCAACGTTCCTTTGATGAGTTAATTGGATAAAAAAAAAACAAGAAGCAGACGTAGTAATTTCTTATCCGCTGCTTTCAAAAGCCTATCTCTTTCTTATATAACGATACTGTATGTTTAGAATCTATTTTATGTATATAGTTTCTAAGCATTCATTGTTAATTAAAGTTTCCGTTTTTCTTCTAATATATTCCTGAAACTCTTTTGAAACCGACCATTTGCTGTATCTATCCGATTTATTACCCCCCCCCCCCTTAATATTTTGAGGTTTGAAGTTTTTAACGGCAACAACTACTTGAAGTGTCTTTTCTTATATATTTTATGACTTTGAAGAATATTTGGCTCATATTGTTTGATATGTTTATAAAAACTTAGTTTTTTATGTTCTATTTTCATTTGTCCCGAATTCGTTTTTGATAATTAAATAGTTATCGCCCCTTCGAGAATATACAGTCTGTTCATCTTAAAATACAACCTGTCGTTTCGTTTAATTTGTATGTTAATCATCTTACATTCCATACTATTATCTGATTTGTAATTCTCTGTCGATTATATTGGTCGCTTCCGCTTAAAGCAGCTCGATTATTCCCGCGGGTATGACACAATACATGACGAGTCTTTCGATAGAGTTGCTAAATACGAATGCTCTTTAGAAACTGCAAGCAAGCATTCGGCTTTCGAATTTCTGTTGTAGGCTGTGAATAGGCTGTGACTTCAAAAGGTAAGAATGAAACTTGTCTACTATTTACACCTTCTGCTCTTCTCTTTTTAATAGAACGGTAATGGACTTGTTAAGAAGGTAAATAATGTGGTTGTGTAAAGTAGGGAATAATATTTGTCAACAAAATTGCTTCTCATTAAGTTATAATAGGAGTTTCTCAAAAGATGTTCAGAGTGATTATCACCTTCTGGACAGAAACAAACAAAGTTGACGCTGCAATGTTTGTGATCATCTGAGAGACGTCAACCATTTGGATAAAAAGTGTTGTACCAACTACCTTCCTTATTAATGAAGCGGTTTGTGGTTTTTGCTTGCTTTCACGGTAGCAGACGTGTTCCAGCTATATTTTTTTAAATAACACATCAGTAGTCGTCCTGTACAATATACTTGCATACTCGTATACATTTTTTCAAAAAGACTCATTGTCAGTACGTTGATACAAAATGTTCAAAAAATTCAAAAAAATTTTTTTTTAAAATATTCACACTAACTTTTATTTACATATCTGCGATAAAGGTGCAGTTAGATGTTTCCTAACTTTCGCGGAACTCATTGACAACCCAATGACGATTATGATTTGTATCTAATACTGTATCATATCTACATGTAGTTAGTAACTAAATAAAAGACGTTACATGTTATTTATTAAAAAATTCACTGGAAAAAAACAACAGAAAAGCACAATACCAACGAACATCATTTGCGGATGGCCATGTGATTTTCCATAATTGATCGTTAATACATAGCTGCTTGTAACTGGACGGTCTGATATGTTTCCGATTTTTTTAAAACACCTGAATTTCTTAATTATGATCAAAAATAGCCTTACCATTGAAATTCAATTCAATTATTGTTTTTAACAGCAATTATTGTTTTTAACATCATTCAATTTAACAGCACTTTGATTCAATTATTGGGAAATAAGGGAACGCACTTTTACCGTATCTGTTTTTATTAATCTATCTACAAATAAAGAGAAAACAAATACATCAAGCAATATTTACTCGTATTTTCTTATTAGGGCTATGAAATGAACACGTCAGAATAATGTCCATTTAATTATTAAATTTTATCCTTAATTAATAACAATATTATATGAAATGCAATCATCGCATATCTTTATATATAAAAGACTAAACTCTTTGTGTCCTTTTGATGATTTTGGAATTTCAAAAAAATTATTAAATTTAGATCAATATCAAGTATCAATTAATGTGCAACTGAGCAACTGAATGGTTATTATGAGAGCATGAAGTGCTTTGTGAAGACATTGTTTGACCAATTTGAATTTCATTTAAAATATTTGTTAATAAGTTTTCAGTTTTCTAGAACGAATATAGACATTTGCATTTGTTATTGGTAGTCATTTATAGTTCCCTATAAATGAGGCATAGAATAATTTATGTATTCACTTCTTAATTCCCGTTTTGGAAACGTATCCTTAGTAGTCAGTGGCGGATTTAAGGGGGTGGCTACAGGGGCTATAGCTCTCCCCTACCCCCATTGGTCCTAAACTTATACCAGTTAGATAAATTGTAAAGATTTCTATACTGCAATAATCTTACAGATTTACATTTACAAACTGCAGTATACGAAGGACCCTAGGAGGGGGGGGGGGTTTTTTTAATAAATTTTAAAATATTTGGCAAACCCCCCCCCCCCCCTGGCCCATCCCTTGACCAAGTTCTAGATCCGCCACTGCCAGTAGTTGCAAAGGAGCGACCAGTATATTTATATTCAAAATTTTTTATTTATTTCTTAAACTAGGTTTCTGTTTTCAAAACTACCTTGACGAAGTATTTCGAAAATTGGATAAACGAAATTATCATAGCCTACAGCATTTAAATGTTACAATCCGCACATTCCTTTTTACCTCAGCAGCTCAGCCTCTTCAGCCTAGCTGCTGAGTTGATTCTTTGCCTCGCGCATGCGCATTTAGATGTTTTGCATTGCCAAAAAGGAACGATTTGCTGAAAATTTGCTGAATAAAAATGCGATCAGTAAACTAAAAAATCCACTAGAAAATCCTAACATTTTAAAAATTAATTTATTCATTAAATTAATGATTTCTACAATTAATTTAAGTGGCCAGCTTTCATAAAAAGGCATAAGGTAACGTAATTTAAATCTTACTGGCTTTACTCTTAGCCTTTTCCTTACAACTAACTTCATCCATGGGCGCCGCCATCTTCTTTCAGCCTTCCTCAGCATTTGTAAGCACCTCTGTGATATGCTTAGATTGCTGTGATTTGGCTGAAGCAAATGTGACGTCACAACTTGCTCAGCTAAAGCTCAGCATAGCATAAAGGAATGTCTTTGCTGAGCTTGGCTGAAAGCGGCTGAGCTGCTGAGGTAAAACGGAATGTGCGGAATATTAATATCTTAATAAACTTGTTAATGTTTATCACACACCAAATATATGCATTATATATCAGTTTTGAATTTTCTCGACAGATGGCAGGATTACTTTTCAGTTCAAGAAATGATCAGAACAAGGAAATTATAAAAAAAATGTTTCCAAATATTTTCCAATATTTTCACATATTTTTCAAATATATATATTTTTTTTACATATTTTTTCAAATATATTTTCACATATTTTCAAATATTTTTCGTATTTTGGTGTACATTGCAATACATACGAAAAAAAAGTAAACGTTATCACCGGCAATAGAAAGTAATTAAGAAATATATTCAGGTTATATTTTGGCTCGCTCGTTGGTGCAGTTGAGGATATTATGCACTGGAAGTGAAACAAGTAAACTGGAAATATTTCTAGACGAATTTAATCTTACAACATGAACATACCAAACAAGAATAGCAAAGAGGGTCGTATGAAACAAAGAGAAAGACAAAGATCAGGGAATTTGATACTATAAAATAGAGAAGAAGAAGGAAAAGAAAATTAAATGAATAGTCAATTTAATTTCACCTTACGTAAACTTATGTAATCTTGTACCAATGAAGGATATGGACTGAATATTTTTTGTTAGAGTGAAAAAAAAAAATTAGGCCCATTTACTAAGATCTAATAAAAATTATTTCTGAATGAACTTAATCTTGACGAAATACTGGAAGAAACTACGACTTATTAAACAGTCAAATTTTATTAATGTCACTTTTACTTTAAATCAATAGATGCACCAGCGCTTGTTAGTAAGAGCAGATTAGATTCTCTTCTTATTGCGCTTGGTAAGCGACTAACATTCGAGTATAATAACATTATGTAAAGTAATCGATAATGTAAACCTAGCAGAACTGAACTAAGTTACTCATAAATATATTAGCCTTCACCATTTAACCTTCTTTTTATAACGAATAGTTGTTATTCCTTTTATTTCATATCATTCCCTTCTCGTCAACGTTTTCAAGAGATTTATGTCGTAATTATTTTTCCCTCATCTTCTGGGGACGAATAATCCACGAGGACATGGCGAAAGGGTCTCCCAATGGATTCTTGTTGCTATTCTTGGCTCCCTTTTGTCTTTCTAGGTGATGTAATTCCTCTCTCCCCCGCCTCGGCAATTTGTTTCCTCTCAATGGACTGTCCGACAGAACACATGCTGCCACTAATGGAGCCCTCGCTACTTTCGAACATAAAACCATTAAACGACCATTGTTGCTCTGCTAAATTGTACCGTTGACTTCATAATCAGTGGTAGCATCGCCGTCTGCCTTAATAGTTTCATTGACATTCTCCTTGAACAGGAGAGGAGGAGGACAGTGAAGAAGAATATGTCACAGACAACGACGACGACAACGACTATCATCCTCCCTCTCTCATCTTGTTTGCTCCTGATGCTCGTATGCCTTTTCCCTTTTTTCTCTCTTTCTCTTCCCAGTCTTCAGCCTTCCTCTTCTCCATTCGCTCTATTGTCTCTTAACTTCCCTTCCTCTTCTGTTCCTTCGTGTTTGAAATGGATCCCTCCGGGGGCTCTTCGAACGCCCCCGCACTCCTTCTCTCTCCTGTGGTCGTTGATCCTCGTCGTTTTCGATTTCTTCACGCTTCTCAACTACCTTCACGCCGAGTTCCAAGTAGTGTTCGCTTCGTAGGGTTACCATAACCTTTCTCGTGTAATTGATCCCATATCCACCCACCTCTAATGTATACAGGTGACTTTCCCGTCATTAGAAAGCTTCAATTTTTTGGGTTTTCTCTTCCGAGAATGAAGATCCGCATTCCATTGATAATATAATTTTTTGAAGTCAATTTGAAATGTCTACTGTAAGTTGAATACGTTTTGAAAAATTTATTAAATAAAAATAAATAAAAAAAACAGCCTTCCGTTTATTGTTATACCATACAAACCTATGAAATTAATGGTAGTCACGTTCAAGATTTCTGAAGAATGGAATCTCACTCGCTTCCTAATAATTCATTTTGTATTCAAGTCAGTATTGCAGATATCACGATTCCTGCATGTGTTTAACCTGATTACATTTTTTAAGAATTGAAATATTCATATGACTAAATGACGGTGTTAATTAAAAATAAAATGTACATTCTAAAAAATTTTATTCTGTTTTTTTTCTGCCTTTGCAACCAATAAAAACTTCTTTGTAAAATTAAAAAGTTATTTTGCGAAAATGTTTTTGAATTTTACAGTAATGGTTTTATATATAAACAGAAATAACTAAACTTGCAAATAACTTTTTTTTTGCATTAAAGGCAAACAAAAATCTTTCTCCCAACTCCTTTGATAATGTGAATTAATTTGAGTTTATAAGACTTAAGCTTATTATATCATTCGTTATAATATTCCTATATTGTGCTTTAAAGTATTATTTTTTATTGAGAATAAATGTGTATTCATAAAACATATACTGTAATAATAAACACTAATATGCCATCATCAAAGATTCCAGTGACATCTTTTGAACTCAAATTTACTAATTTTCAGGCATTTGAGCATTGTTCGAGTTAATAACTTAATTCCGTTAAAATCTTGTTTCTTATTACATTTTCAGTACGGTCAAATTAAATTCCACTCATTTTAATTATATTTATTTTAAAATAATAAGTATAAGTGAAAATTCTTCTACTGAAAATTAAATAACATTTATTTTTAATCATAATATTAAAGCCTCACCTTGAAGCAGGAAGTGCGGTTCTAAAATGTGTTGTTTTTATTAAAGCCATAATATTAAGAGAATTTTTTTCTCTTCTATTTTTATATGATCTTTGTTTTCTCGGTGTTTATTTTTTCTAAATGCTTATATACATGCTGTTGACTTCATTTTAACCAGTGTAGTATGCTTCATAGGAAAAGTGTTGTTGCTTATTTACATAGAACTTTTGAAATTGCCATCTTCAGGGAATGCTGCAAGGCGAAGATGGCAAATGAGGGGTTAGTCAGCATCCCCCCCAAGTACCAGAGGGCGGCAAGTTCGACATAATTAACACGAGAGAAAGTAAAAGATGACAAATTAGAGGTAAATTGAGGCCTGCAACTCGACGGCAAGTCCCCTTGGAACATCAGTTCCTATCTAACAGTTCTCGAATGTAATTGCCATTGGCGTGTAGATTACTCCATGATTTCTATTTATTTAGATCGATGGATCTGTTTAACTTTATATTCACTGTCAACGATAATTTGTTGTCAAAAATTTGAATTTATACTAGGAAGAATCTAATGATTAGAATCTTGTTTCATTGAATTATTCTTGTAATTCTTGTACTTTAAAATGGTATAAGATCACTGAAACAATCGTCTCTTATGTTTATAAAGTCGGTATTGATATAAATACTAATAATAAAGTACTAAACAGATTATTTGTTTATTAATCGAAAATTTTCTCGGGACTGATGTGTATTGCCTATTTTCATGTTTCCATCAGTTTACATATTAACACCAAGGAAATGTTTCTAAGCTAGAAGTGTTGATTAAAATATATTTAAACAATTATAAAATAAAAGGCCTTCTGTGTTTATACTAAAGTAGAATACTTATAATCAAAGCATTTCTTATTAAATAATTTTTCTGGACATAAATGCGGCAGAAGCACAACTCCTTTTGGAATTTTTTTTATTTAACCATTTATAATTTTAATGGATGTCTGAGCCCGAATTTTTGGAGTTACAGAAATCCATTCTCTTTTATAATCACTTTTGTTAATTAACATCTTCCAAGTGTCGTTACATGTCAGATTCAAAATAGAACGAGGAATTTAGGCAAATGGAAATAAAACCTTATATAACTAGATTTAATGTTGCTGGCACATTTAAGGTTTAATTTCTTTGTTTAAATATGTTGCCAACTGTTCTTTCTTTTTTTTTCTTTTCTTTTGAGAATATTCCCGTCTCGTTTTGAATACCGGTTATGCAGTTCAAAAAATAATTCTTCCAAAGAAAAACGGTAGAAAAAGCATTATTAAATATTTCTTTTATTGCGAAAACGTGATTCATTAAATATGTAACTATAAAAATTACATTAACTTCCGAAAAACAGTTGCAATATTTTTGTTTTTACTGCATTGTTTTTTTTTCTGTTTTTGTTTAAATACAGACTATAAAGCTAGTGATAGTACAACCATTCATTAGCTACGATGTTGGATTTTATGAATATTTAAAATGAGCTGATTTTGTAAATTCCATCATTGATATTTTTCGCCTAGTTTCGCTGATGTTCCTACAATGATCGTTGTATAATTTCCCATATGCATCAATTAAACCAATTTGCCTAAATGATTTATTAATTCCCACATATTTAATGAAACCCACGGTACTCAAACTAAAATATAAACGGTTATGAATAAAGAATTGAATACTGAATTAAACAGGAAGTCCACGCTTGCCCCTGGCAAACCTATTATGCTGTTTTGTGTAATGCTGTTATTTGGATTTGTTGAAATTGCTAGCTATTATAATAGAGATAGGTGATAATGAAAATTAATTGGCGCTAATTTCTTCTGCGGTCATCAAAATTATTGTTTATCAACGAAAATAAATGATAAATTAAAACTATAGGGTAGCCTGTTGAAGAGGTGAAAAGCCAATTAAGAACTGAGGAATCCCATATAATGTTGTGATAAATTATACTATTGTATAAGAAATTAGAAATTTTCATTTCAAACTATAAAATCCACTTCATAAAAACAAACTTTTAATTTTAATAAGTCTATAAGAAAATAAGCAACTTATTTCAGGGCAATATAGGATTTTTCTTCAAGGACTCCTGCTATCAATTTCGTCCAGTAACAAATTTAGGATGCAAATTTTTTTATACACATTCTGGCTTATGAATTTGAAATTTGTGTGAAACATAAGTAACTTACTGAATATGTTTTTAATCTCTTTTTATGAGTTTAGTTTGAGATCATGTGATTCAAGCATGTATTTATTTAAGGAGGAGTTGGATGACTTTAATCACAGAATTTGATCAGCCTAGCGATAAAGAATACCTAACTGACTTCGAAAAGTGGACTAATCCACCTAGAGCCACGATTGAAACAACTGACTGGATTCTCGAAAGGTTCGGTATTGAAAAATGATCCACAGTCTTTGTCTAAAAGGGTACTGAGGCTCAAAGACACTCAATCATAAGCGAAACCGCCCTCGTTTAATTCCGGAGAAAACGGACATCCACTGTGCAAAAATTGACAAATGATTTTTAACCACTAATTGACAAATGCTGTTCCTGACAAATATTAGACAGGAATATGTTCCAGGAATTGAAGCGAATCCAAATTGGCAATCCCATCCCCACATGAAAATTCCTTATTTTTGCAAAGAACAGGAAAGTTTGTCTACTGTAAGTTTGGTGTCTGGAACATGGTGCTGACTGGATACGCGAAGACTGGAAGAAGAATTCTGTGGTCTGACGAATCACGATACGCGTTGTTTTGTACTTCACTATGGAAATGATGGAAAAAGATAAAAAATATTTCTTTCCTTGACATAATGATTGGCAGAGGCAATACTGAGAGCAAACTAACATTTGGGATCTATAGAAAGCCATCATTTGTTCCGAGGGTTGACAGAGGGTTTGGTGGTAGCCCCAAGAAGCAGTGGATCCAGTTGCCTTGTCAAAATAACTCAAGAGTCTGGTGGTGGTAGTGTCATTGTATGGGACTTTTTCTGCTGTTATTGAACTGGTCTCCTGATATCATGGAAAGTCTTGTGTGTTTCATGGACACCTGCTGACCAAATCTGTTCTGCAGTGCTACATTTTTATCCTTCATGTGATAGCCGCTTTTTGGTCGACAATGCTACTGTTCATATTTGGGTCAGCAATGGTTCATCGAGCACGACTAGGACTTCTGTCATTTACTCTAACCGCCCAGAACACAGATCTCAACTCTTTGTATATGTTTGATACATGTTTAAACGATATTTCCGATACCAAGATCCTCTTCCAACGAAAGTGTAGGAATCTGCGAGAACTAAGGGAATGTTTGGTCAACGTCTGGCCTTCCGTTAACTTAAAAGTAATTCAACATCTTATTGGTGACTCTGTGCTAAACCGTATACATGATGTAATTCGGGTCGAAGGAGGTCCGATAAAATATTAAACACATGTTTCTAATTCATTGGCCAATATGTATGTGAAGAGCAACGATAAAATGAAGAAATAATTTTCTGGAATTGCTTACCGAATCACAAATAAATGGGCGATTGCATAGTAATTTAACCTCTATTCTCCATATTTATTAGCTCAACATTCCGACAAATTACGCAGTAGTCGTCCAAATTGTAATTTGTAGCATTTTACGGTACATTTCATATAATTTACAATCGCTACATTTACGTAAAAGACTCGATTCTTTATTTACCTCCAGACAAGGAAACGAGAAAGCGTCTTCTATCTTGAATGGGACTTCTGTAAAGAAACAGGTGTTCAGTTTAATATATCAATTAATGACTAGTAAAAATTTGAATTTTGCACATCAATAATAAATTCATACGTCGTTTTCATATAGGAAATAAAATCGACCATAAAAGGCTTTGCGTGTAATGCAGTGCTTCGCTTTGAAAAGCTGACAGATGTAGATGCGAGAACAGTTTTACCGATTTTTGGGAGATTTTAAAATGTCCGCTTTAGTGGCCAATAAACTCCCCCTGTCTAGGAATTAGTTTGACCGAATCTGAACACGAATTTGATTATTGGTTTTAGTGGCATCCGGATCTGATTGCGCTGTGGTGTTATCGCTCAAAGTGTCTGAGGCTTAAATATTTATTTATTCGACGACGCTTGCACACGATCCAAGCCGATCACGTTCTGTTGGTTTCCGAGTCGATTTTCAAAATTACGAATTGCTTTCGAGGGTTCTGCAATTACGCTTCAAGCTTCCTACTTAATAGCCCATCGAGACAGATATTGAATATGAAATTTTATTGCAACGCTCGCTTTCTGAAAAGTTTTCCTTGTCAGCAATGCATCTGGCTTTGGAAAAGATATTCCCACACCTTAAATTTGAATATAATTTGGAAATTTCGATTTTATTTTCTATATATTTTTGTGAATATTTTATGGTATATGTGTAAGTGTTTTTTTGTATTGTGCGTGTGGAAACCGAGTTTAAAGCAACTGTTCTCACTGTCTTTTTCAATGAATTGGATTACAATGAGCAAATTTAGAAGAAAATATCAAAGGCTAAATAAAGTAACTAATGATCGTTATTAACTTTAATGAGATAATGTAGGCTATTTCGAAAGATCATTTTCATAAAGTTTGAACAGTTTCATCAAATATCATTATCATTTTTCCAATTTGTACAGATTGTTCTCAGATTGTTAATTCTCTATTGTTGAGATGTTAACAGGTCCATTTCCTGATATCTTTTGGCGAAAGTTTTCTCAGGTTTTATTATCACTAGTACATATTAGTGGAATATCAAGTGCTTAAAACTCAATATAAAGTCTGTTGTTAGTATTCGCCTGTATATCTTAAACTCTAATTTTAAATTTCAATAAGCTTGTTCTCGCCTTAGACGATGAGGCAGGTTAACAAATAGCCTATGGGAGATGAGTGAAATTAATTTAAAATAAAATCTTAATTAAAATTAGATAATTTTTGTTATCTTAATATCATTAATTCCATATCTTAGCTAGATAATATTATATAACTGCATATCTGAAGAATGTCCTATAATATCTTTTCCCAAATGCTTCATTAACGGGTCAGGTAACAGGAAGTAAATAAAGAAAAGAAAAATCGGTTAAATCATGTTTTGATGGATCAGAAATTTATTTACTCTGAACAGAATGGCTTCTGTCAGTTATAAAAGATATTCCAAGTGACCACTAATTACAGTGAAGATATGACCGACCCCATTGTGTCTTAGACTTCCTGGTCTTTCAGGAACGTTGCGCATTGTCGTCTCAACCATCATCGTTCCTCGTTAACGCAGCGACCGAGACAGCTTCCAGAGTAGTATTGTTAATATTCTGTAAGTTGAATCAACTATTTCTTTTTAAGATATTTATTCAATAAACAAGTAGTTTAATCACTCTATAGAATAAATTCATAAAAAAATTGTGTTGGATTTGAATAACTGATTTTATGAATTGCTTTTGTAAAATGTGAACGCGAAACAAAGCTTTATGAAAGCTAAAAAGATAAAAATATTTGATTGTATCCTCTTAAGAATGCTAATGAACAATGTTGTCAACTTGTAGGAGTTTATTTGTTAACTATCTAATTTCTAACGATCACTTAAAATCTTCTTTTCCATAAAATATTGCTCATACCAATAAGAAATGTCGTTATTTATGAGCGCACCCGTTTGACACCTTTCGATATTCATAAATCTACAACAAATAAGCTTAGCACGACTTAACTATGTCGGAAGTGAATTATTTCGTGGCTAGCTAATTAATTGTGACGCAATTCGGAGTAGGAATTTCCTTCGTCCGTGTAAGAAATCAAAGTGAAAGTTTCGCCGGTGAAAACTCACAGAACCTGTTTAATCGACGGACGTGTAGATTTTCAAAAAAAATTTTTTTTATTTTTTTTTATTTTTTTTTTTTGAGGGGGGGGGGGCAAGGCGATCTGTGAACCTCCGATCAACCCTTCCGGGAAGAAATGGCTCTTCTTTCATTGACGATGATAGTGAATTAGAAAGAAAGACATTTAAAAAAAAAATAACAATAAAAGGAGCGGGCTAGAAGGGGAAAGGGGAAACGGACGTAATTTCTCTAAAGAAAACTTTCAACCCCCTCCACCAGTGAGTGAGTGGCTCTTCACCATTTCTTGCAAATTGTATTCCGCTTAAACACGATTTCTTGCATTAAAAGATGCATTTCCATTAAGAAATTCCCAGGAACTTTTCTCCACATCAATTTAAATATGGAAAGAAAAAAAAACGAAAATGAAAGAAGGTGGAAGGGGAAGCCAAACTTCCATTAGTCAAAAGGATTGTGTTCCTACAATTGTTGTCCTTCCGGTAAAACCAATAAGGCTCCACGTTGACTAATGGAAGACTTTTACGCTTATACTTTCTAATCACGAAAAGAAGAGTTTTCTCCTCGGAACGTATTCATAGAGTGAAATGCAGTTCTCTTAAAAATTTTTAAATTTCTTAGGAGCTTTATTTTTTCTGGTGAGAGTTCGATGGTTGAGAATCCAAATTCGTGATTTGGTTTGTTAAGAGAGAATTTGACAGAGGTTTGCAAATTTTCTTCATTAAAGCTACATTTAAATCATCAGCAGATTAAATTACACATTTTGGAATAATTATAAGTCATTAGTCCTGCAGAGTTTATTTTTCTTGAGAGATTATACGCTTTCACCAAAAACAGTTAAAAAAATTGAGAGAGAGAGAGAGGCCAACCCTTTCCGGATGCGAACATCGTGATAATTTACGAGGAAAAATTTGAAAAAAATTAAAATTATTAAATGTGAAAAAAAAATAAAAATAAAAAAAATCACAAGATGTCTTCTGTAAAATAATTAATTGCATTTACTTAATTAGCTCGTTAACGTTAGAATACTGCAGATGCCATTCCTTGAATTTTTATTTAATCTTTCTCAATTGCCTTCTTTCAAAAGAGCATGGAACTAAGACGAGTCGGGTTGCCCGATGCGATTACGTACCCAACTCCCTACTTCCCTAAGAGCGACTGAAATCAACCAAGTGGACGACGTTTTAAAATACCTATATACTGAAAACGTACACTTGGCAAAAGCCACGCATTTAAATTGCTTTTAAATTGCTCGTTTTAACTTCAACTTTTGACGTAATTAAAAAAAACGAGGGGAGGGGATTAAAATTCTTAAAAAACGCTTCCGAAAAGCTCCCGCCGCCGACTACTTCACTAGGATGGAAAATCCAGTTTAATGGTTTCTTTGTTTAGTTCTGTCATATCGTTTGTCAAGTGGCAACTTTACTCTGAGAAGGGTTTTGGGTGTCAAGCTTTTCCTGGCTAATGAGAGGAAACCTTCTAGCGTAAGACGACTTGCCAGAGAGATCCTTCCCCCTTTTCAAATGAAAATTCTTCGGCCATTAGCAATAGTAAGCAAGAAACTACTACAAGAAGCGATGACGACGGGTTTTTCACAAATGAAAGGAATATTGAATTTGTGTACTTCGTTCAATGTGGAACTTCTTAAAAGAATATTCAGAAGCCATACAAAGCCATGTTCTAAGATTGATAACAAGATTTTAAGCAGGAAGATAATACTTTTGTGAAAATAGTTTAAATTATTAGAGTAATGGAATAATAGCGACAAAATATACAGGAATGTCCTAAATGATTTTTTTTTTCTAATAACAGTAAGAAAATTTTACAAAACAATTAAAAATACTTTATACACCAAAAATAATTCCTGAAATATATATCCAGAGAAAATTTTCGCATGATTTCCTTACAACACATTATAACATAAATTTCTTAAATTTCAGCAACTATTTTTCATATCTTTTACAGTTTCATTACGTTGATTAAATACTGCGAGTATGAAAGAATACGATTATGAAGAACCACATTGTTGTTGTTGTTTTTTTTTTAATGTCTATTGACTATGAAGGCGTAATGTTTTTAAACAGGATAATGCTAAAGGCCTGGAAACGATTAAATATGCATTTTTTTATAATGACTAAAACATTCGTTTAATAATTAACGAAACAAACAAACCTAACCTATCCTTAAGAGGTTTAACAGATGAAGGGATGAATCACTTCTTGTTCAGTTTTTTATTTTAATTTAGCATTTTATCATCTAGACAAATTGAAAAGTCAACAGTAATATGTGTATGTGTATAGATTCACAGACGGTACACTGACTTGTTCACTCATGACTTCACAAGCGCGAGAGTTTGATTGAGTTGGAACACTTCCCCGGATCTCAGAATGTTTTTTGCTCTCAAGTTCATGGAAAGAAATGGAAAAGACTTTCGACTACAATATTGTCCGCTAATGAATCATGTAATACTTGGAGAAGTAAAATGTGCAATCACTTTTTTTCAGCAAATATTTTAATTTATATTTATATTGAGCTTTTTAATTTATTGAAATTTATTATTTAATTTAACTTAAATTATTTATTTTATATAAAACTTTTTATTTCGATTAGTTATATAAATTCTCTACAAAATATGCTGTATGATGAAGTGGCAAAACTTTTGGAAATAGTGGCGTTCTATATTCCCTTGTTATTTAAAATCTGAATTTAAAAAATCGTTAATTTACTTACGTAGAAAAACAATCATAAATTAAAATTTAATCTAAAATTATTTATGAAGGGGGAAATAAGAATTTACCCAAAACTTAATTTTTATGAAGTCAGCTTTATGGCATTTTCTCATCCTCCACCTCCTCCAACATAGCAATAATCAACGATGTGAGTGAGGATTTTGGATCAAGGTTTTGCTTAGATTAAAAATAAGAAGTCTTATGATGGTATTTCAACTGTCTTTTAACTTAAAAGATAATTAAAATTTCCAAATTTTCAAAATACCGTAGCTTCACTGAAACAAAAATAACTCTATTATATTATTAAGCTACTTGGATTTCTTTTTACAAGCTTAGTATAAGATGTTAAATTCTAGTTTTCATTTTCCATTTGGAATTTTTTTCCCATTGCGTATCATTTGGAAATTCAGATAAAATAGCCTTCCTTTTAGAATGTGAATCCACTCGTTTAAATGCAAATAATATTCGTTCTGAATATTTAAACCGATTCGCCTAATTAAACTTTCTGATGTAATATTTGCTCGAGATATGTAAATAATAAAATTGCCTGATTTGAATATTTCGAGGCTTTTCAAGCTGCGCTCTTTTCGTTAATGAACTTGGGAAGCTCTTTGAGAAAAAAAAATCTCTCCGTCGATAGGTTTTTGCCGATGCAGGAAGTACGTGGCTCAGGCACCGCCTCCTTTCTTATAGGTATATGTGAAGCAAGCAAGCAAGAAAGAAAGCGAGAGAGGAGAGGAAAAAGGAACGGAGGAAAGGGGGAAGGGCTCCGGATGTTGGTGCCTTGAAGCCAGATGACGCATTCACTTCTACTGTTGGTTGCTCGTCAGTCGCTCGACTGCCAAGGATTAAAAACGAGGATCCCTCGCTCTCTCACTCGGCGTCTGGGGTGTCTCCCCCTCCCCTCCTATTCCACCACTCTTCAAACCAAAAAAAAATTTACTTCAAAACTTAACTGTTGCCCCACGAGAGCAGTCCCGTGACAATCAATAGGAAGGAAGGAGAAAGTATAGACTGCATAACAAAGGCCACCATCACCGAGTTACTTAAGATCGTCGTTGTTACTACTCCTATTTTACATCGGACGATGAATGTGCCCTTCACCTGTGCGACTGTCTGTGATTTTCACCATCATCAGTCCATTTGATAATACGTTTTAGGCGTTGCTTGATGCGGTTCGAGGAGCCATGGTGTGGACGTCGTATATTGCGCCGCTCGAGGAGGAGGAAAGGAACCCCAAGCGGTCGGTGAAAGAAATACTTACTCAAATTTACTTTCTTTTTTTTTTTTAAGAAAAAAATTTATTGTACAAGTTCATTCACGTTTTTCACTGTTTCTGAATTTGCGTGGATTCGCATTAGCGCCTACATTGAAATCATATCTTTGCCTTCTGCAATCGTACGAAAAACGTTTACTTAAGTAGTGCTTAACGATTCAAGGAATCCAGCTTAAGAGGCAGTTCGCCTTAACGCGTTATTGTATACAAATAAACAAGCCGGAAAAATGTCCGTTTTAAATTTAAAGAAAACAAAATGCATTTCATATTCTGTTTTTATTTATTTATACAAATGATCAGTATGCCTTTCTTAAATTTTACTATTCGAAGAAAGTGATCTCTTTAAAATAGACCACTTTCATTTATAAGCTTAATGAAACAACATGCATAAAATGTCATTCACTTTCGAAACATATAAATTCTTATAACGGATGTTTTTATTCCATAAATTAATCTGAAATTTTGTCAGAAGTTTCTTTAAAAGTTCCTGTTTGAAATCCTGTCGCGCCTTAAAACATGTTTGTAAAAGAAGGGACTTGTGTGGTGTGAGCGTGACATCATTCCTTTTTTTGTCTTATTTTAATTAATTTTTTTTCATTTCTTATGCATCCTTGTATTTGTCTATATCCGCTTACACAAATTTTTATAATTCAGTAAATTGACAAAAAACAGAAGAATTTTCTTAGAGTCGGCAGTTTTAGGGGAAGGCATATTAAAAAAAAGGCTGAAAATTGTTTTAAAAGATTAAAAGAACTTATGAATATGCAAATACATATGAATGAAGTAGGCCTTGTATTGCTCAATAAATATGAATGAAGTAGTCTAGTTTTAAACAATACTTAAGTTTATTAACTTTTAGGTTACTCCTAATTGCTCTGTTGATTAAGCGAAAACTTCGAAACGCGTAAGTTACAAGTTAACAAACTTAAGTATTGTTTAAAACTAGACCTACCTCATTCATACTTATGTTTTTAAAGAATTGCGAAACTATACTTTCAACTATTAACCAGCGTGCTTTCTATGAATAGTAAAGGGAAATAACAAAAGTTTTCCTTCGAAACATGTTCTCATTATGATCTGCCGATAAGAAAAGTTTAAAATTCTGATTTTTCGCGAAATTATAAATATAGTTAAAATAATTCCAATGTATTACAATCAGGTTTTTTTCTGACATTAAAAACGAAAATGATCACAGTGTTTGAACGTCATTGAGGTGATTATTTGTGTTTTGTTTCACCATTGTCCTTATTAACCAACACGCCAACTTTAAAGTAGTTAACGTTAAGTATACGGGAAAAATTATTTGTATCACATTTATGTATGAATAGACTTATATGTTTGATTTTAATAATCTTAAAAATCTGTTGTTTAAGTTTGTCTTCGTTTTCTCACAAGTTCTTGCACATTTAGGCGGCAATAACGATAAATCAAGAATGTTGATGCTTGTTTGACAATTGTCATAAAATATCAGTTCATTACTTTTAAGAAAATAATGTTGATACAAATGCTCATGACTAAGCATTTTTAGGTTTTTAAAGGAAGATGGAGTGCAGAGAAAGGGGAAGGAAGGAAATCAAACATCATTTACCATCTTTTTTCTTCCATCTTCTATTTTTCCCGTTTTCACGTCTTCGATAACTAGCTGGTAATCATTGATATCATACTATTTCCTCATAAACTTTTATTCGTAAGAAGCTTATATATTAAATCTGAGTAATCATTTTTAAAAATAATTTTTTTATAATTCCATAAAAAGTCGCCACGAATTTCTGTTAACCAAGCATCTCCTGTCTTTCTAAATTATGTATTTTTAAATTATTCTTCATCTGGTCGTTTCCTACTGCCCTTCATATGCTTTGCACGACAAGACTGTTATTTAGGCCTATACTTAGGTTATCCGGATAGGTTATCGTTTAACCTTATCTTCTCTTAAATCTTTGGATTTTAGCGTTTACACTCCCTCGTTTCCATCTCTCTCTCCCTTTAATGTTAACGTTTATTGTCCATCTTCGTTATCTTCTTTTTCTCTTACTTCGGTTGTGGCTGTTTTTGTGGACATCTCTTCTCTGTCTCTTTTTCTGTCTATCTCTCTGGGCCGACTGATTGCCCACATCCTGTTTTGCCTTCACTTTATTCGTCCGTTTTTTTGCCTCAGGTGTTTGTGTTGCTCCGAGAGATGAGCGCAGCAATGGTGATATCCCTCCGAATATCCGAAGGGGAGAGAGAGAGAGAAAGCGAGGGTGAGGACCATGGATGGATGGATGCTCTTTGCCAAGTTTATCTTCAGACTAGATAAAGTAGAGAGGCATCGAATTGTATCGATACTTTTCTCTCTCTTCGTAAGTGGGGATTTTTTTTTTCTGAAGTTACATAAATATTTTTAAGTGCGGTTATGGCAGCGATAAGATTAAAGTTGAAGTTTTTGTTGTATGAAGGAAAAGTTGGAAATGTTATTTTTTCTTAAAGTTGTCTGTGTTTACTGGTGGTTTAAGATTACTGAGAGCAAAAAAAAATTTGTTCGTGCTGTCCTCACAATTTAAAATTTTTATATGTATTTGAATTTTAAAGATAATGTTATAAAACAATTTCGTTGATTAACCTTCGATCTTTAAAACTTATGAAACTAAACAGAAACACAGACAGACAAAAGGGAGATTGGAAATTATGCAGGTATTATGAATAAAGATGAAATACAATTGGCTCTTATTGACAGAAAATGATATTTCATTATCGATATACAGACTTCACTGCCCACTTATACGATGATGTCAACATAACGGAATAGGTTAAAGTTACTCCACTTGTTTATCACAGTGCCTTAATTAAAGAAATGAAAAAAAAAACTTGACCTAAGAATGTGGAGGGGGAATTACTTTCCAAAGAATGAAGATGGCATAATTTGATAAGAGACTTCGTTTTCTGTGGAGTTAAATTGTCTTCGTGTCTTAAAAAATGTTTTTTTATTTTTGCCATGAGATGTATTTAGCAAAATTTAGAGTTAGTTTAATATAATAAGATCGTACCCCCAGCTGCCTACGTTAAGCAAAGGAGTTAATCTAGTAATAAGAATTTATTTCATTACAGCGGGTGAAAACTTGCTAAGTATTTTCCGAGAATGTTTAAAACCTGCAATGGAATTTTGATTTCACGTTTTTTATCATCCTTATCTCTTGCGCCTTGTCCTTTTTATGATCTTCGTAGACAGTTTTGGGTTTCGTTCTCCTTTTTTTTTCTGATCATAAATTTTCGATGATGAAAATTAATGAATGCAAAATATAAGCATAAACTTTCCATTACCTTTCGTTAAAAGTTATTAAATTTTTTTTACTCTCTCTCTCCAGTCCATTTATTTCAGAAGGGTGGTGAGAAAGTAAGGCTGAGTGTATCCAGAGTTGAAGGGTGGTGGTTGTGGTGATGGTGGTGGGGTATCCAAAAAGGGAGTGCCAGAGTGGAGTATCGAATTGAAGTGGCTTCCACCCAGGGTTCACGTTTCCCTCTAGCCATGCTACTCCTTTCTTTACCCTACCCTTCTCGCAAACGGTTATTGATTCTCAATTACGCCCCCCTATGTTACGGAAGAACCCATTCCCCGCCATATGATGTAGAAACCCCGGTGGAAATTGATGGCCGCACTTATTATCAGTTGATGCTGAGCGCCGTGCAAATCCGCTACCTTCCTTCAGAAACCCACAACCCACTCTCCAAAGCTATAAAAAAAATCTCCTCCACCACCACCAACCTCATTTTCCACTGTGAACTGACTGGGTCTCTCTACCTCGTTCCATTTTATTTACTTTTTATTTGAGATATTTGAGCTTCCGCGAGTAATTTCCCCCGTTTCTTTGAAAATTATTTCAATCCATAAATTTCCTCTGTCACTATCTTAATCTCCCATAATCTTCTTAATGTCTTAATCTCATTGTCTGCTCTGTTTTTCTCGTTTCTCTTTACTTCGTCTTCATCTCTGCGGACTGTCTTGGATTGTCTTTGTAACCTGTGACAACCCGCAAAGGGCGTCTGATTTCTCCTACGCAGGAGAGAAGGAGAGAAAAAAGAGCGGGAAGTCTCGTCTAAGCATCCCCTCCTTCAACCGCCAGAACTACAGGGAATCTTCTACCCTTACCCCCAACTGGCATCTCCCTCCCCTGCAAACATCCGTCCGATGCAAATGACGTTGGTAGTATTGCTCCCAGAGACAAGAAGGGAAATGAAATGTTTTCACGCCCATTTCATTCTGGATTTGCCGCACAGGAGAGTCTCTTTGCATCGTAATTAAAACGCAGTCGGTCCTAATTCCTGCCGCATTTGTTCCGTTCGAATTGAAGAATACACTTTCATTTCATCTACCTCAACGTAATAACAATAGCAAGTTTGTTTATATTTGCTCGTCGCTGGCAATCTTCCGTCTGCAAATCGGTCGGAATATTCCCAAGTTTGGGACGCTCATCAATAGGGAAACAATATGCGAAGCGTCTCTGTTTTTATGTATTAATAAAATGCAGAATTAGATTGTGGCGTTTTATTTTCAACTTTTTTAAAGAGGCAAACCTTCAAAGAGGATGCGTTTCTTTTTCTACTTTCTTATACAAAGGGGAAATTCAGAATATTCTGAAATAGAAAACTGTTTTCTAGGCCTGTTTATTCATTTAAGCGCTGTTTATTTCAACTGTTCTAAAAAGTAATCTCAATCAAGGTAAAGAACCCAATGATCAGCAGGTGAATCTATTTCCAAGCTAATGAACCGCATAATCCTGCACTTGAAATTCTTTAAAGCACTGGATCTTCTAGAATAGCCATTAATATTATGGAATTTGGTCATCTATTGGATTAAAATGATTTTAAAAAGTCAGATGGAGAAGTTCAAGTAGCTCGGGACTGCATTCACGAGTGATGGACGGCAGGACAGAATTGGACGCTGGGATCGGTGCACCAAGTTGTGTCAGACGCGAAGAGTGGTAATCCGTGGTACGAAACGTGAGCTGAGAAACAAAGCCAAGCTCTCAGTTTTCAAATCTGTCTTTGTCCTTATTCTCACTTATGGTCACGAGTCTTGAATAATGACCGAAAGAGTGCAAGTGGTCGAAATGAGATTCCTAAGAAGTGTGGCACCACTTACTGTTAGATAGAGTGCACAGCAGCACAATAAGGGATTCTTTAGGTGTTGAGCCGCTACTTCTCTGCATTGAGAGGTTTCAATTGCCTTGGTATTGTCATGTGATATGGATGCCGCAAACTGGTCTTCCAAAGGCAGTTGCTATTTTCCAAGCCCGAGCCGCTATTGACCAAGGGGACGGGCTAGACCACATGCAGAATCTGAGTTCTAACATGTGCCTGATATTGGAAGATCGCGAGCGCTGAAGATTCTCCATAGGGACCGTAACAGATAAGCGGGTTTGAAAAGTAAGTAAAATGTAAAGTAATTATTTATCAAAAAAATAACGGAATTTGGTCTTTCTGTCGCCAATTTTTTTCGAATTTTTTCGAATTTGACTTCAGATTCGGATAGAGCTTCAAAAAGTAAATGAAAGTTATAATATGGATGGATGCATGTATTCTATTAACTAAACTAAAAAAAAAAAGCACAAATGTCCTATCTATTCGGGAACATCGCCACAATGGCGGTTAAACTTAATCATTTTGGCCCTTCGAGCCACAATGGCCAAATGTTCCTAAAAAGATAAGACATGTATGCCTGTTATAACATTTACTTACTTTGTGACGCTCTATTCGAATCTGAAGTAAAATTAAAAGATTTTAAAAAATTGACACAACAACCGAATACATGGATTCAGTAACGATGCTTTTAGTAACATCGTTCTGGCAATACAGTACCACGCATTCTCAACTGGTATTTATAATAACTCTTAATAATGTTGCTAGAACTCATTCATGATGTAGTAGTTGTAAAGAATTTCTATTGTTCTCTCACTGCTTCTTTGACTTCAACGACGTCGTTTCATATAATTATTTAAAGTTTTTTAGGAAGTCGAATAATATTTCTCTTCCTCCACCCCTCTTCTCTAATCTTCCTTAATCGATGTGCATAAATGGGGGTTAATTGGTGGCACCTTGGCTCGAGCTGTTTGTTCTTCGGCTCTCTTGTTGTGTGTGTCATTAATGCAGTCGTGAACTTGCATGGATTCAGGGAGGCTTTCCTTCGTTCTCGCGAGGAGGACCGTTGCCATGGCAACTGCTTCAGTTTTTTTCCCTTTACGTCATAAAATTGACATTTTAATTACCAAGGCACGCCATCCATCATCATTACCTTTGTAATCCCCGAAACTTCTTCTCTTGTTCCGTTATCTTTTTAGACTCCCAATATTCCAGAAAATGCCTTAAAATAGCCCCCTTAAACATCTTTCATGCCCGCAAGCATCTGATACAGGAAAATTATTTCGACGTGCGGTAATCTTTTAAATACATAATTAAAAGAAATAACATAAAAATTTAAAACAAGCTTGTGAACATATTCCGATATTTGTTTCTTAATTTATGTAACTCCTACATTGTCTCTCTCATTTCCCGTTTAAAGTCCTGTGTTACGTTTCATTATCGATTCGATAGTCTTCAGTTATATTATTCAATTGGAATGTCCTTTAAAATCAGTAGCTATTAAAAAAAAGAGAGAGAATGTAGTCTCTCTGCATGAATGACTGATTCGATGAGGTTGCAGAGGTACGGGGGAGGAGGGATAAAGAAAAGGGATAAAAGAGAAAGAAGGGATTGTCGATGTCGTTTTACCCGTGTCAAGAGTTCCACTTTAATAAATTGCCTATAAATTTAAAACTTAAACGGTTGTTGGAAATGCTTTCTAGATTTTATTAAAAGCCATAAATAAGAGAAGCTGTATTATTAAAAAAAAAGTACCATAAAAACGAAGAAAAAAAATTCCTCTGAAATGTTGCAGGGGCGTGTAAGTACGTATTAGTCGACGCTGAATCGAACGCGAAACACAACTTTTAAATGGCTCGATTTTGTTCATCAGAGGGGAAATGAAATCAAGCAAGAACGAAGATGAAGAAGGAGAAAAGAAATGTTTATATGGTAGTTTTCTTAATGATGGTGGTGGCGTTTGAATTGTGTAGGTGGGGGACACGTACTATCGACACGTGAACAGACTCACAGTAAAAATAGGTCGCTGGTGCAATATTCAAAGAAACGATGGAAAGCATTGATTAAAATTCGCGGGCAGAATGAACGCGTGAAGGAGAATTAAATTAGATCAGCACGCGTTGAAGAAGGAGAGAAATAAAGAAGGAGGGAAAAAAGGCTTCGGTAGTTCTGTATGGGTGCAATTTATATTGGCTATTCTTGAAGGCGCGTGTCAAGGCCTGACAGCCATGCCGGTGAAGAAAGGTAGCGTGTTTTAATAAGTTCTCTAATAGTGTTTCTTTAAGCTACAATGGGAGCGTGTTCTCGTCGCGACAGTAATTTCCCCATACACTCTAGATATATATATATATACGCAAGCTGCCTTTTGTTTTCTTCCTCTCTTCCCCTAACCAGGATAAAGGCAATCAAGAACAATGCGCTCTAAGTCATGTTAAGTGGTTCTTTCGAAATGAGATTAAAAACCAGCCGTTCGGAAATGCATATCATTGCTTTGGCTAATAGTAATTGCGTTTAGGTTCCTTCAAGTATCACTTTTACGAGTCACGATTATTGGCTGTGTGATGATAAAGATCGACTGTAAAATTAATGACTAGTCTTTAATTTCTGAGTCTTTGTTTTTAACTCAAGGAACTTCTTCAAGCGTATTGTTCTCGTGATTTTTCATACTTCTGGCCATGAATTTTGCCGTAGTGTTCTCAAAACGTGTCTTGAAGAATAAATACCAACGTCTCTTTGTAACGCAAACAGTTCGGGAATATTATTTGAAGACAACAATAATTCGAACGTGTTATTTCTTGAATGGGTTTTTGGAATTCAAAGTTTAAGAGTTTAAGAAATCTTCTACATTTAAACCTGGATTAACCAGTTTATAATTGTGGTAAAATTTCTTGATTCTCTTTTATGCAAGGAAACGATTTTAAGATTATACATCTTTAAAATTATCATGTAAACGTAGCGATTTTTTTTTATCAGAAGTTTTCTTAAAATTTATGGATTAAAATCATACGAAAAATTATCATAAAAACCCTTGTATTTATTTCCTGCGGTTACTACAGATTTCTTTGCTTTTTTCACGTTAATTAAATTCAGTAGTCGGGAGCCGTTCAATCGTCAAACCTGCTATACCCGTTCTCCAAGTATTCGTAACACGTTTAGTATTGTAATACAGAGTAAACGAGTTTCTTTTTTTTTATTATTCATCGTTATAATGATTATTTATTTACATTGGCGGATCATCATTTGGTTTCTACATTTAAAAAATAGTATAATTCTTCCTATCAAAAAAGTTGTCGAAAAGTAGCCTACCTTTGTTGGCACCGACTGGGAGGGAATTCAAGCAACTTTTTTGTGGAACATCGAAAAATTTTGTCTTGTCATATTCTTATTTATTTCTAGGCGATATATCAATAAATATCTCGAGCAAACGAATGATGTTTATGTTACCGATACCACGTTGAATGAATGTAAAATGTATGTCGCGCCATGGATTCAAAACTTGAATTGTATGATTCCTATCTAAGCTAAAGAATAAATTAAAAACTGACCTTACCATTCTGTGGATGCTAGAATACTTGAGAGAGAGAAAGGAGACTCCACTTGTCCACAAGAACAAGGAAAATTCATAGGTCTCCCCTACAACCGAAAATTAACTGGCGGCTTAGAGAATATATGTAAAGTATACGGCCTCAAGGTAGCATATAAGAGTAGCCATAGCCTTAAACACCTACTAGGCAGCACGAAAGATGGAATTTGTAAAGTAGATAAATCGGGAATATATGAGATTAATTGTTCCTCGTATGACTGTAAATACATAGGTCAGAGCAGAAGAAGGATTTGTACCAGCATTAAAGAACACTTTAGCTATATCAAAAATTACAAGTCCGAAAAATCTGCGTTCGCTGAGCACATTTTATCCACGGGGCACATTGGGAAATTAGATAATTTTCGGATACTACATCGTGTTGACGAACCTAAAAAGCTTAACTTCTTAGAATCTCTTGAAATAGCTAAAGTACCACCTGTATTATTAAACCATGAAAGAGGCCCACTTGACCTGTCACAGTGGGCTTCACTGGTTTCAAAACTTTAACCAGGCTGAATGGTCTTACTATTACTTCACACTCCTGATAAAAGAACCTCTCTGCTTATAGTAGCTTTTCGTTTTTGTTCCTAAGTTTTTTATTTCTGTATTTTTTTCATAAGTGTATTTTGTCATTGGGCACTTGAGCCTCTCCAATCCTGAATTACCCCTCTTCTGTGTAAACCAAACATGATGCCCTGCATTCTGATTGGTCCCTCCTCTTTATATAAACTTGTATCTGAACTTGTGTAACCTGAGTCATACTGAAGAAGGCCACATTGTGACCGAAATGTATACATATAAGGTGTATTAAAATGTTCTTGTGGACAAGTGGAGTCTCAAGTATGATTCCTAATTTACCACATTATAGTGGACCTTTTGATAACAGTACCAAGCACTTTGTTTCATGTAATTTAATTTTAACACCTCAAAAAACACAAAAACTAGTAAATAATTATTCTTAGGTCTGTCCAACGAAAGAAAATCTGGGCGTGCCCAATTAAATCTCCGATTCAATTATTAGACATTACTGAAAAAGAAAATTGACAATGCCTAACTTGGAAATTTAATTTCCTTTCGTTGGACAGACCTAATAATAATTATTTACTAGTTTTTGTATTTTTTTGAGGTGTTAAAATTAGATTTCACTAGAATTTTCCCAAATGTATGGCTTTTTTTTTTAATTCGTTATTGTTTTACGACAATAATTCGCAACTCTTTGTTCATTGAGAAATTGTAACTTTTTGGCTTCTAACTTTTTTAAAAACGTAAAACTAAACATAAATTGAAGAAAAATTTAAAACAACTGATATTAGATGTTGATAATAAATAAAGACTTAAAAATCGAAAGGAAAAAAAACCCGCCCATCGAGCCGGATTCGAACCGGCGATCTCAGAACTATTGTAGATAGAATGAGGAAAAAATTTAATTATTCACTTTAATTACTTATTAAGAAAATTTTTATTAAGCATTCTAGAAAATAAGAGGCAAAAGTCTGTTTTTTCGTTATCTTATTGTGATCTGTAATCTAGAAGTTAGTGGTTAGAAAAAACTAATAATATTAAAAAATAATGTTATACCCAGTGCTCGACCAAGTGCACGACTTAACAAAAATGATTGGCCGCCTTTTATTTTTTCTCCCCTTTAAATTTTATTATTGAGTTAAGTGATTCGTATCTCTTAAGTGAAACTAATTCTCCTAATGGAGATTAAAGTCGTGAAGGGGTTGTTTGTGGGGGATGGAATGTTCATAAAATGCGATTTGGGTTAGGACGGGGGGAAGGGGGAGTAAAAAGTGATGGCGGATGGAGCGCCAGGTGTCAAATGTCGTTTGTCGGTCACGTTTAATCTTCCGTCGAGCGACCAGAGGTAAAAACAGGAAATGGATCCATCGAACTTCTCAACACCCCGACGGAACGTTTTTCCCCCCTTTCCTTCCAGGCTCCTTGTCCCCCCTTGACCTCTTGCAGCAAGGTCAAACTCTCACCTCCGTCTTTTGCCTCAACCCTTTCGTTCTCCGCCTCCTACCTAGTTTAATATCAATTTAAATATGAAAAAAAAATAGGGGGAAAAAAAGCTGCGCAGTTTTTGTTCCATTTATAAAGTTGTTTCATTTGATTAATGCTCTCATCTACCTTTTTTGCGTTTTTTTTCCTTCCTCCCTGCCTCCACCCCTCTTCCGCTCTCCATTGCATTGCATAGATATATAAGATAAAGGAGTATTTAAATATATCTTCCAACTATTTTAGATTAATAAAATTTAAAATGTTTCTTATTGTTTGTTGTCTCTTGTTTGATCAGAGATAATATAATTAAGTAGCAGTTGAGCTCGATTTCATGTAGAGGGTGTCCATTAAAGATTTGTACCATAATAATATTAAATAAATTTAGAGCGTAATATTATGTTTTTAGAATATTAGAAAGAAAGTTCCAAAGTTTTATCCGATATACAGACATGTAAAAAAATAGAAAGACGACCAAAGTGTTTGTTTTGTTCATTTTTACTCACTATTATTTACAAAACATCAAGATGTATTAACAAAAAGTTAACAAAATAATTTCTAAGCAAGAAGGCCGAATAAATAATGGAGACAAGTATCTACCATGAAGGTTCGGGCCAAAAAACGGAATTGTAAAAAAAATTAAAAACATTAATGGCATAGAATTTTTAGAAAGTTTTTAGCAGTCTATTAATTGAGCTTTCTTTAAAATAAGTTGAAAGATTCTATCTTTCATTGTTCCTGTTAATTTGTGCAGATTTTCATTGGAAATATCTTCCCAGGCTGTACGTGGTTCGGCATCTGAATTTTATTGCTTGCCATCGGCATAAACTGATCTCACAAGATCACCCCATAGATTTTCTATGGAGTTTAAATCGGGACTGCATGCTGTCCAGCCTAAAGTTGTGATATTTTGCTTCACCGACCATGCTTTTGTTGTCTTTGCTGCATGGCAAGATGCATTGTCTTGCTGGAAGATCAGATCATCTGTGATTACCTTGCATGAATGGAGAAGATGAACTTGATAATTGCATTCATTCGATCACTGCCAAATGCTAAATTGGTTTTGCCACCATAAGCAAAAGCACCCCAGACAATAACAGAATCCCCCACCAACTCCGTTTTGAAAATAAACTGGTCTTTTAAGTCATGCCAATACAATTGACAAACATGGGGACCGCCCAGGAATACGGAGTGACATTCTTGGTCCCAATGGTTGTCAAGTTTATAGATATGACTTAAGAAGAGAAGTCCTGTTTTTTCCAAAGTGGTTGGTGGAGGAGGTTCTGTTATGGTCTAGGGTGCTTTTGCTTATGGTGGTATCGTCAAGTTTGTCGTAACAATCAACGGAGAAATCTTCTTCTAAACATGACTTTATGGCGACGAGTCCACAAATTCCAGTGCCAATGACGCAAACTTTAAACTCCATCGCTAGTCGTATACAAAAGCAAGATATCTTATTATATTTCAATTTAAAGACCGGTCTATTATAAGTAATTTATTCATAGACAATTGTAAACCAACAGAATAGGAAGGGAAACCACAATTCCACAAATGCTCATTCTTATTTTGTTGGGGTTTTTTTTACCACAGCTTTTGGCACAGCTTTTGGCACCATTCTATTAGTATTATCAATGTCTTCTTCTTAGTCGTTAGTTCGTTTACGAACGTCGCGACTCATTCATAGTGAACCAGTGTTCATGAGGCAAGTCTATTATGCAGTAGGGGTCTCGCTCCTTTCTGTATTGATGAAATGATGATAATGAAAAGGCACAAACACACACATCGATGCCCTCGGCGGGATTCAAACCCGCGACTCACTAAACCAATGTAGCTAAACCAATTTAGCACTTGTCAGTGAGCGCATAAATGTCACTATCAAGAGATACAACAAGTTCGCCCTCTCCATTCATGCAACGCCATCTCACAGATCTGATCTTGTAGCAAACCTATGCATCTTGCATGCAGCAGAAATAACAAAAACATGGTTGGTGAACCAAAATATCACAACTTTGGATTGGCCAGCATGCAATTCCGATTTAACTTCATAGAAAATCTATGGGGTGATCTTGTGCGTTTATGCCATTGACAAGCAATACATGTCGGTTGCCGAAATACGTTTAGCGTGGGAAGATATTCCCAATGAAAGACTGCGCAAACTGGTAGAAACAATGAAAGATAAAATGCCGTCAATGTTTCTAATTTTTTTTCCACTTCTGTTTTCAGAACATGGTCTTGAAAGTTCATGGTAGATTTTTATCTCCATTATTTATCTGACTTTCACATATTTTGTTACCTTTTTGTTAATAAATCTTAATATTTTGTAAATAATAATGAGTAAAAATGAACAAAAAAGCCATTTTAGTAGTGTTTCTAATTTATTTTACATGACTGTAACAAATTATTTTCGTTACGTCCATTTATACAATATACTTTAGTTACTAAAGTTAACTTTCATCCAATTTGGACATCTTCCGTAGTTACAACTGAAATTCTTTGATGAACGTAACGAAAATAATTTGTTATTGTACAAGCACAATACAATGTGAGGAAAGAGAATGAATTTACATGACTGTATTCGTTTATTTCTCATATTCAAAAAGGTTTATACGCAAGCATTAATCGGCCTTATATCCGGTGGTTGTTTACAAGTTAACTGTATCCCTCTCTGAACATTGATTGGTGATTTCTGTTTTGGCATACAATGCTATGTTCTGCTTTTACTCTATGGTATACGCGATCTTACGTTCTGTCGATGCCATTCCCTCCTATGAGCAGTTTATACAATAAAAGAATATATCGGATATAACTTTTGGAATTTCTTTGTAGTGCGCTGAACAAGATATATGATTATGTTATTAGGTTCAGAAGTTATTTAATACTGCTGAATATTAGTAGTACAAATCATTTATGGATACCCAGTACTTCATTACGATAAATTACATGATAGGGAAAGCCATTCATGGGCGAAGGAATTTTGAAATTGGATGCTGTTATTTAATTGAAGGTATGAGAATGAGATAATCTGAAGCCAAAGTTATAAGACAAATTCTTTGCTTGTTTTTTTGGGCGAGTTTCATTCCTTACAAATAAGGGAAGCTACTAGTAAATATTTCAAGATTTTCTCATTATATTGGAAAATTATATACAGGTAATTTAAAATTATTTTTACCATATTTGTATTAATTAACTTTTTCTTTGTGGCTTTAGATTAAATCATTCTTGCCTCTTAATTATGAAAATCTAGCTGGAAAAGTCAATTTCAGTTTATTCTCTTCTCTTTCTTTTCTCTTTCACGTAAATTATAGAAAACTGAATTGGAAAAGGGAGCTATAAATTTTAAATGGCAGATTGGAAAATGCCTTTATTTAGAAACGCTTCTTACATTGCGCAAATAAATCAAAAATATGTGAAAAATTTTATGGCTAATTCTCCAATATTTAAACAGACGGAGAAAACCCTAAAAAGCAATAATTCCAATATTAAGTTGATTGTACCGCCACTTACCTGGATTGTTTAAATGTTAAGGAGAAAAACGGTTTTAGATTGTTTCCCTTAAAATGATAGGTGGCTTGGATGAGCATCTCTTCGATTCTAAACATTCAGTCTTTGAAATAGTGATCTTAGTTTATGAACACGATGTTTAGGCTAATAAAGAATCAAGAAGGTGATTAAAAAACAAACAAACAAAACATTATCGAACAACCGTTTTAATTTTAGCAAACGCTGAGAAGATTTACATTTTTCAAGGAAAAATTATTTTCTAAATTAACATTTGTTTATTTTGTATTATTCAAAAAGTGGAAAACATTATTTCAGATCGACATAAAAAGTGTTTTTTTTAGGCAAACGTTTTTATTTTATTTTTTTTGTAAATATTTTATTAGCAAGAAAAGGAGGTTTTTTTATATTCGTTTCTAAACAATGAAAACAGATGATAAAAATGTAAAGTAAACTTTAAAGAGAAAGAGGGCTTTCGCTTTGAGAAATTTAAATACATGTATTTTTTATTATACTAGAATATTTAGAAGATTGATAAAATATTTATCATGAGTCCACCGCCTGCAAGGCAGTTTCTCCAATTGGATTGTCCGCCGAACAGGCAGGACTGTCTTCTGAGCCCAAAAAATTGCAACAAAGCATTGTGGGCTCTTGCAGAGTTTCCATCGGGAGTGGCCGCAGGGTTTACACCCTTGTTATGTGCAGGAAGATGACCGCAATTGGACATTTTTAAATAGCTTAACAGCATTTTCCATTTGAGTTCTATTTAAATGCGAGTTTTCGTAAGTTAAAATGTGGCTTTAGCAGGCGCAATATTTGAGAGTAATCAATTTGAAAAATATATCCAAAAAAAACGTCTACTTGATGGATTCACTATGAATTCGAGATATATGTATTTGTGGATACTTTTCAGTGTGATATGACAAACAAAAGAGATTCAAATTCGATTCCTGGCATTTGAACACAAATTCTTAATAGTTTTGAATGAAGTTTTCATATTTCACTGTTTTTCTTTCTTGAATCCATGAAGTTGTGTTGCGAAATTTTTGTTTAAAGTAGTTTTCATAATAAACCTAGCCCTGATGATTTCTCTGTAGTTAACTAGTATGAAGTAGCAGTAGGCTTTAAGGAAGAAAAAATTTCTGCAAACTTCTAGCTTCGTTTGAATCTAGGCTAGGAATATTTTTATTTAGCGCTCAGAAATCAGTCATTGGGTCAGTGAAACACCTAGTAAGTGGTGCTTAATACGCTGATGTGTTCACTTCGTATGTTTGAATAAATAGCCTTTTAGTTTTGTTCGTTTGCTTCTAAGTTGAAACTTTTGTAAGTCTTATCCCATTCAAAACCCTTGTGGTAATTTGGGGTAATTTCCCAAGTTGTAGGCTATGATAATGAAAATTCATTGCACATTTGAGCATAACTTTTGATACCATTATGGTCTAAATAAGATAACTGCGTTCAAACAGCTCGGTTGTGAAATTGCATCACAAAATGCTCGTATTATCTGAGTAAACTTTGTTGTCTCCATGCTGGGACAGCCAACACGATTCGGCCTCCGATACTACCGCTGCTGCTGTTGCTCGTCATCGTTGCTATTTTTTCGACGGCGTTATCGGTTTCTGCATAGAAAATAAAAGGAGCACCACAAAAGATAAACGCGAGTTGTTTGGGAAGGGGGAAACAAGGAAAAGATCGTTGTCATTCTATTGAACTGCAGCTGTTTTTCCAGATCGTCCGCCATGATTTTGGGAACAAATAAAGTGTGACGAAAGGATAGATAGAGGGTGGGAAAGAGAGAGACGGAAAAGCTATTAAAGATGAGCGTCGGTCACGGCGAAAGTTTTTCAAGTGCTTTCCAAAAATGTTAATCTGTTTTGAGGTTATTTTTCTCCCCTTCAAATAACTTTTCCTTTCTTCCATCTAATTTTTTTTTCACTTCTTTGTACGTATTCTCATTGGCGTACTCCACTCTCTCTGTCTCCGGAATGGGAAATTCTTCATCCGCTATTTGTGAGTCATAACATTTGCTCGCTATAACCAGCTGTAGATGCGTAACAATGAAATATTTACGGAGAGAGGAAGTTGGTTTGGTGGTTGCTCCCGTTGCTATAGCAATCAAGCGCGGCTTCCAATTTTTTTCTCTGCCTCTTATATATCTTTTCGCTTTACTTTCTCTCGTTGGTGATCGTCAGTGTTTTCTTTTGCCACCGTTTAGCGCCGCTTTCAACGCAAACTCTCTATCTTTCCATTCAAACAGTTTTGGAAACGTAAAGAGAGAGGGAGGGAAGGCGAAAAGGAGAGAGGTGTGAGGATTTTTACCTAAAAAGAAAGTAAGGCGGCAGCCAAAAAAGCGATAAAAATACCTGTCGAAGAGTTTTATTGGAATTCTTGTCGGGAAAAGAAGAGTTCGCTGGATGTCGCTAAAGTTGGCAGAACCTGTTGTGCGCTCTTGTCGTTGAAGTGGGAACGAAGTTCGAGTGTTTGTGTTACCTGTCTTCATTAAGTGAAAGGAATGGAGAAAACGACTGAATAAGCAACCCTTCATCCGTCCATTTGTAACTTCAACCAAGGTTTGTTAAGTGTTTTCCTTGACGTTGTCGATATTTTAAGCGTTCACTTTCGTAAGATCACTCCACACTATCAACAGATGCATAGAGAAAAGACGGATTAACGACAATATTTAAATTAAATTTATAGTTATTTGAAATGGACTTTTTTTTTAATAAGGATGTTTATGTATACTCCTTTACGTAAGCCGGATAGTTTATATAAAAATCCTTATATCTAGTATTAATTTTATTAATGAAGCACTCTTCTATTGAGTGCTGCAAAAGTGTCGTGGTTGACCGAAGTGAGTAAATTTTGAATACATAACAAATTAATTGTTATGCAAATTAATTTTTAAAAGTATATTTAAACTACTCGCAAATGATCGGTGGACGAAACGACGATCCCTTTTCGACTCGTGGAAGAGTTAAGTATACTTAAAAATGTTAGCGCTTACGACGCATTGGTGCAAAAATTCTCTCATTTTAAATGTAGATTAATTTGGTCGTTTACATGGATGGAAAGTAGCGTTGGAAACTTAAAAAGCGCTGTGAGTGTATGTGTGGAAAACAGCTTTGAGAAGAGGAAGAGAGGGTGAGGTGGGGGGGGGGGGGGAGAAAAAGGAGGTTGGATGGAGTAAGTATAGATGTAACAGGTGATTCTTGCTCGACCACTCATTTGAATTAATAAGGAAGGTCTTTAGAGACAAAGAAAGAGAGAGATGCGCCTCGTTCTAAGTATACGCGAGTGGGGGAGGGATAAGGCTCCCTTGAAAGTGCGCCTATCATGGCGCTGGTTCACATAATTAAGGGGAATAATTGTAACGATTAGTTTCACCGTGTTTCCGCGTGAGAAGATCAGAATGGTTTACAGGCCACTTGGTAATTGCACGGGCGCTCGAAGCAACCATGTCGGCACCACGTGACGCTTCGTTCTCATTGGTCCGCTGGTTGTTGCAGCTTCTGGTCTGAAAAAAAAACACTAATAATTATTGTTTCTCTGCCTCCCTATTATTTGGAATTGTTCTCTAGATTTTAATTGAAAGAGTTGATTAACCAGAAAGTAGAAGGATGAGCAGTTTCGTTTTTAAAATTTACTTGGAAGCTAGTGTTTAAGAGTTATTACCTATTTAGAAGATCCCAGCAGACATTTCAAGTACGATTAACATCTTTAATCCAAGAGATATTCGGATGCCAATTTTTATCTTTATTTTTTGGATTCCGATAACAAGTTAAAATTTCACAATCCTTTCATCTTAAACAAATTTTATTGTAATTTTGCATTTAAGTTTTCATTTTTTCATATTACTATTTTATAAGATAATCTTATATATTTCGATATTGTGAATCTGTTATCATAAATAATGTCGACTCTTTTTTAAATCTTTTAAAGGAGCTTGTACGCTTTCATTTCTTATTATTTCTATATCGATTTAATATAACGAATATTTTTGTTTGGTGCTCCTTTTTCTCTAAAATGGATTTGAAATTTGTGAAAAGTTTATTAAAAAAATCTCATTGGTTTTATTTTATTTTAATTGAACAGAAAAGAAAACAAGCGCTAAATATCGAAACAGCTATTAGTGCTTCTATTAGCCATTTTACATGTAATAAATGAACGTATTACTTTTATTAGTTCGTTCTAAATGCTTTCTTAACTTCTGAAATTATATAAAAAATATGGATGCTATTAGTAGTAGTCAGTTTCAAGTGAAATAGAATTCATTTATTACAATTTAATGGTATTAGTTGATAGAGAACCGTTGGTGCAATGGTGCTTCACATTAATTTTGTTCATATTTCAACCAGTACTACGTTCTTCATATTTCTCTACATTTTCAGACGTATTCATAGATGCAGATTCTTTCTTAATAAGAAAGCCCCCAAAATTCTATTATTTCAGGGTGTATTGTAAATTTTTTAATGTTTCAGATGATGGATGAGACATTCGTCTTCGAAGATGTACATCTGTGAGCAAACAAATGTGAATAAAACCATTCAACTAATTCTTTACATTCAATTCTTTTAAAAATTTAAAAATACATTATAATACATAAATAAATAAAACATAATAAATTAACTTAAGTTCAAAAAAGTTTTCGAAGCATGTTTGTGTTTCATCATCAGTTTTTTTCCATTTGGATTAAAGTATTATTTATGAATTACATTTTTTGTATTAAATTTATTGTCAGTTCAAAATTTTTCTAGTTCTTTATTCCAATTGATATTTTGCACTTCATTTTATTACTTATAATGTTACAGCAGATGCCTTTTTTTAATAATCTTATAATTTTTATATATCATGATTATTTAGGTTTTTCCTAATATGGAGTAACATTATTGGAGATAAAATAGTTTGCCAAATTACTTTTTTTTTTAATCGGATGTTTCTTTCATAGTCTTTAATTTTGAATTTAAAGTTCTCTATATGATTTTTGTACGCTGAGTGATCACCTTACTAGAGACGCTACCCATTCTAACTTGGAGGCAACTTAAGCAAATCACGATAACGTAAAAGCAACGTTTAATGCATAAAAAGCAAGCACATTGTCTCTAATAGGCATAGTTCGCCTGGTATATGGGTATGACATAGGAATTGAACAACTTCGAACGTAAGTGCAAGAAGAGTTGCCTCGAGTATTCGGAAACTAAAATCCTAAGTTTTTTTGCGTGCAACAGTAACTCAGGTGTTTAGAGAATGTCAGTTCTTCAATAAAATCTCAAGCGATTAGCGCAATTTGGCAGTAAAGTCTTCTGGATGTACATATTCAAACGAGTGAAATCAGACGGAAATCAAATATTTGGTAGTTTATGATTAAAAAAGTGACCTTTCACTAAATTACTGAATTCACATACATCATCTGGTGCAGCAGAAGGGTAACAACACGACAGTTCACAGCACAGGTGCAAACACGGCGAACCTCGTCCCTAATTGGTTATATCAGGAAACCATCTAGGAATAGATCTGCTCTCAGACAAGGAGCAACGAATTGGTATACACAATGAGTGGAAAAATAGTTCCTTCTCTATCACGCTGATGACATGACGAGAATATAACGCAAATATTACGAATTCTTGGGCTCGTCTTGCTAAGTGCCAAACCTGTAGACAGGAAAATGGAATAATGGCCTGGGGAATATTTCTTTTCCGAATTTCATCTGCGTCCTAATAGCAAAGAGAAATATCTTAATGTCACAAGCTAGTCGGCATTGTTGCAAACCAGGTGCACCCGTTTATGGCTACAATGTCTTCAACGCTGACCATTTTTTAAGGACAGTTCATCGTGCTCGATCGGTCATTGCCTTACTGAACATGACTCTGGTTACCACGTGCTTCATTGGCCGGCTCAGTCATTAGATTCAACCCGTTACAGCATTTGGAAGATGAGGTGAAAAGTTCCATTCAACACTTACTAATGCCGCCATCCAATCTGAACCACTAAGGACTCTATTATTTCAATATTCTTGCGAACGTTTCAACACTTTGTAGAATTTATACCTAGTAGAATTATGGATGTGATTATGACTGAAGGTGGACCAACTCGTTTTTATTATTACAAATTGTTTGTATTTTTTTGTTTATTGTTACCTAAGTTGATTTAAAATTTTCCTTGTAAGTTTATTGGTTTTTGGTTTTGACTTGCATTGTTTATTTCATCGTCCTAATATTCATTAACTAAATATTTATTAAATTATAACTTTTTAGAAATTAGGAACGGAGCTTCTAATATAATAATTATAAAACCGCACAGTCATCATATTAATCCTTATGAAAGTCTGTATACAAGTGTGCAAAATGAATTTGTCCATTTCAGAAAGAATATTTTGTAATCCAATTTCACGTCAAAAAATAAAAGAAAACAAAAAGCAAAAAAAAGTTGCAAGCCTTTTAAAATTTTCTAAGCCCTTCATAAAGCCCGCCAGAAACGTGACAGTAATCAGATTTGTCCAGAAATGTTTCGCTTCGAAATAACTTTAAGAAATATTTTTGATGGCTACGTTGTATGTGGAATCGTGTTTCTCAGGCTTCAGATTGGCCTTAAAAAATGAAGGGGAGTAAAGGAGGAAACACGGCTTTTTCCTTTTATTCGGATTAAAATTAGCACTGAAAATCTGACGCCGTGTTCTTTAACAAGAATCTGTTTTGTGTGTGTGATTTAGTTTACTTAGCACTAAATGAAGTTAGACTTTGCTTTAAGTTCACAAACCTTTTTTAGATAAGAAAGAAAGAAAAATACACAAAAAAAATTTCTAAAGACGAATTGAATTTTCATTCCAAAGTTAGGTTCAGACTTTCAGATAAATAATAAAAATATATTTTCAATGCCAGAAAACAATTTCTCCAAAATTGCTTAATAAGTGGAGTGGATGGAAGACTTCACAAGGAAACTATTTTCTAAATAAGAGTAAACACATAAAAGAGAGGAAAAAATAGGAGGTTCACGGTTGTTTATGTTGATGAAAAGGAGTGCAGGAAGTGTTTCGGTCGGAAACCGGCATCATTCAGACTGATACTGACAATAAAATGTCGTCAACATATTGCTTTTTTGAAATCATTTTCATATTACGCGTGTAATGAAGTGTCTGTTAGAGCACTAATATTTTTGATATGAGAAGAATTTTTTCGTATATGATACAATTTTTGTAATCATCCAAGGAAACCAAAACGTAAAGTAGGTAAATAAACATTTGGACATTATCTAAATCCCAAAATTGTGGAATGAAAAGTGACTTTTCATCATCATTTTTATTTATTTATTTTAATTTTAATTAATTTTTACATTAAATTAAAGGAAGTAATGTGTTTATATCGCATGTTCATTCGAGTATAACTTATAAATACTTTCAAGTGAAAAGGTAGGTAAATAAATGTTCAGTTTTTACATTCCTTAACGTCGAAAATCGCTTAAATCTATTCTACCTAAAATAGTACATTTTTAAAACAATTTAATTCCTAAAGTCTTCATAACCATTTTATTACACTCTCAAATATTAAAAATATTAAAGTTTGAAATATATTTAATAACTAGAAATTTTTCATAAAAAGACTATATTTTACTGAAGCTGCTCTGCAGTTGTCCGCAATAGACAAGTGTTCGGGGTGAAGGGGAAGCTTTATAAAACCAGAGAAAGACTTAATAAGCGCTGCGCTTTAAAGATGAGTTAGGATTTTTAAAAAAAAAGCATTTAGAATTCGTTAGATATAAAGTTCTTTAGTTATAGTGCTGATGTTGTATCAATTATGGAGAAGCTACTGAGGTCTAAACTCGATTAGATTAGGCCATTCAACCCCTTTTGATAAAATCATGGCTACTCAATAGAGATAGGAAAAATTTGGTGGATAACACGGAGGCAAATAATGGTCGAGTGTGATATTACAAAATTTTTGGCCCAGGATAGGGTTGTAATGGATCACGAAAGCCGATTCCAGGCACGTGAAAAGGCGATTTGTGAACCGGCTAGAACAGTATTATATTTGCAAATTTTAAATTGACTTTACCTTCAATGCGGGCTTTTGCGATTAGCGCTAACGTGTTTCTGTTGTCCTAAAAGACCATTTCCTATAGACTGGCGGAAAATTCCTTCTAATATCAAACATACCTTATTATATTTGGTGTAGGTTGAATTCTTTTAAATTTATTTTACAAAAATATCTTGCCAAAAAAAGATCTTATTTTATATTTCACTTATTACTCAATGGCAAATAATGCCTTGTATGCACAAAAGCTGTGAACCAGCTAAAAATTGCTCATTAAAGCCTCGCTTTGGCAGTCATTGTCGGCGGTTGTCAAAGATTTATTGCTCATTAAATGCTCCTATTTCGTCTGTGGTAGAGAACTTATTGATGAAAGCTGTTTGGCAAAGAAGGAAAATCTTTATTTTCGCTGTCTAACGAAACTTTGACTAGACGTGTCCAATTAATTTTACTTTGTAACAAGGTTTGACAATTGATATCGGAAATGTAATTGGACACGCAAGGTCAAAATTTCGTTGAACAGATTTTTGTAAATTTTATATAATTAATATATCAGAATTCCGAAAAAAGAACTTATAACACGGCAAAATTTTATAATATTTGAAGCTATTTCCTCTTTCCACAAACTGTGACAAAAAAGTGACATTACTTTCCGGTTTCCGCGTTATAATTAAAAATTTTTTTTAGTTTGTTCTTCTTCTTGACAATGGATGATTGTAATATTTATCTTCAGTAGTTCTGCTTACAAATTTTATAACTTTATTTAAGTATAAGCAGAATTATTGAAGATACTGACTGTAAATAAAATTATAAAACTTGTGACACAAACTTAAAGCGTTCATCATATATCAGTGTTGTCCTTGGATATACTTAATTTTGCGCTATATTCCTCATCTTCATCATACAATTTATCTTCATCATACAATTCATCTTCATGCTTTACTGTCATATTAGGACGGTTTCTTCAAATTACATGCAAAGCATTAAACAAACACTTTTGTTCTTCCAACATCTCTTGAAAATCGCAGGAAATTTCAAAGTCAAACACTCGTCGCTCTTGAGCAAACTTGTCATCACGAGTTCTCTGTTTTCTTTAGTCGAAATTAATTGCCCTAGTCATTCATTGCATCAGCACGATCTTACGGGAAAATATCAAGTGAAATAATTCCTTTCCAAATAAAGATGGTTTGTTTTGAATCTTAATTTAAAACAAATTATGGTAATACTAGGTGCAAATATTCTCTGTCGCATTTTTTTCATATCTCTTAAGAAGAATTTTGAGTTGTCATAACCATAACGTAATCCCAATCTTTGTATAATGGAGTCGATAGATTTATCAAAAGTATAAGTTTGTTTCTTTATTCATTTTGAATGAAAATGTGATGATTTTTTTTATGTTTCCTGTTTTCATGGTTTCATCTTTCTTATTTATTTCTTTTGAATAGTGTTTATGTGTTTCTAAAACATACAGTTATAAATTGACAAAACTGATTTATCAAAGCGTAAGAGATGATTAAGCATCTTATTTGAGAGTAGAATCTCGTTAGATTGAAGCAGCAGCAAATGGATTCAGCAAATGTCGGTTCTTTCCTCTTTCCCTCCTTTGTGATGTAAATGGCTCGAGTCGGCTCTCCTTCACTTTTTTTGTCTCCTCTACTCTCGTTGCTAATTAACTTTTACTGTCTTGACGTATTCTGGAGAACATTTGCCTTCCCTGCTGTAATCGCACGTAACAAGAGAGAAGCATTTCCGTCGTGCAGCTCTGCAACGAACTCTAAACTTAGTTAAACTCTTGCTAAATTGAAATGAATGTGAAAACTCAAGCCGTTGTCTCCTTTCGCCGTTGCTCGGCGCCTGGAGGAGTTAGTAGCAGCCAGTCGGGGAGAGAAAACAAAAACACAAAACCATTTTCGTTGTCACCATTTCCTACAGAGGAAATACATAACACTTCTCCATGGCTCTTAGGGAGAAACATGGGTTTAAGGAACTTTTCTCCTATATGATTAAGGCAAATAAATGTTCAAATGTAACAAACTTATATGTGACATAACGGTTCCTACAAAGTTTCAGTTTAGATTTATATTTTTGGGTGAGCTGCAGTCTTGTGCATCACTGTAAATGTTTCTTTCATAATATAATCAGATAGCCTTGAAGTCAAAGAAAAATCGATAATATAATTTACGAGTAATTATCGCATTCATTATATGCTAATAAATTTCTTCACCTTAATAAAACTCATTTGAAGCATAAATATTTAGACAGAACCATTTAATCGAAAGTTGTTACAAATTACTTAAGACCTTTGATGAATGAGCTTGTATTATTTTATATTTGTTAATTTCTAAATATATTTAACTCTGTAATCTTCTGTCTTTAGAAGAAAAATAATTGCAAAAGAACACATTACAGTGTTTAGAGTTAACATTTATTCAGAACGATAATGTATTTTTTAATTAAAGCCAACATATTCCTTAAAAATCTTTATTTGTTTCTCTTCCCAAAACTTTGCAATTTCAAAAAAGAAGAGTTTTACCAAATTTGCATAATTAAAATTAATTATACGTTAGCAATCAAGGCCGACTGCTTTCGCGCCATGGGGTTAAGACCGCGACATTTTCATATTGGGGTTTGAAGCAATTAGAAACTCTTTTACGCAATTATTTAAGCATTTCATGTGAAATTGGCATTACCAGTTTAAATATTTTTTTAGCTAAATTTAATTCGTCTCTATGAAATAGCCATTCAGACCCATCGGACAATTAAAATGTAATTTAATTGCTTTAAAATATTTTTTAAGTTATAAATTAGTTCCTCCTTAGATATGAGATATAGTTGACGGTCACTATTTTACTTCGTGTTTGTCATTAATATTTAAGGTCCTAGGCGGTATTAAAATTTCCCAATATATTAACATCTAGCTTTAAACTGATGGGAGTGCTGGTACAGACAATTGGCTTTACAATTCTCCATCTGTTATTGCTCTTCTGTTCCTTTTTTCTACCGATTTGATCTCAGTTGTGTGTTATCTGTAATTCGAATAATGTTTATGAATAAGTTTCATAAGATGGCTATTGAGAGTTTCGCATGAGTTTCGAATAAGTTATATTATTCATTCTGATGAAGTACATCTTAAGGTCACGGGAACATTAGCTAAAACTCGTCTTTTGTTAATTTCATAACTTCCCAGTTTTTTCCGTTTTCATTGTATAGAACGATAATAATAATGATGTTCTTTTATGAGCTTTTGGAACTCCCCTTTAATATTATTCAATTTTATTACCAATTGATGACATTTGTAAAAAAATTACTCGCTACAATAATTTAGATTGAATGTACTATTTTTTTTAATACACCAAATGACTTTTTTTTTTTCTTAGATATTTATTTTAAATTCGCTTCTTTAAAGTTTGCCCTTCTAGTCCAATTTCAAACTTCTCGATTATTTCCATTTACAGGATTGTAATATTCTCAAAAATTACAACCCCTGGCAAAAAGTTCTGGAACATAATGCATCCTTGCTCAGTTAGCTGCTTTTATTTAAGTTTTAGGAAAAACATTAAGAACTGGTCACAAATTTGTTAATTTTTTATTAAAGAGCTCTTCAAAGGCTACAATCTGAACAAAATGACGTTGAGATTGTTGAATATAGAAATTAAGAAAAAAATTCCAAAGTTTGTGCCTGCTGGAAAAAAATATTGGAACATAAGAAACTGTGGAAAAAATAACGGAACATTGCTTTAAAACAATCTATAACATCTTTTGCGAGGCAAATTTTGGATTGTTCCATTTTTAAAAGCATACATAAAGGAGGGGTAAGGTCAAACTATTTTTTTTTATTAATTTCGATTTGCGAAAATGTCAACATGGCTGCACGAAAGCACTATTCTAGTGATATCAAAAACCTTGTTTTTCGTCGTATGGAAGAAGATAAAATACAGGGGAAAGTGGCACAAATCGTAGGATGTGGGTTTATAACTTTAACCGAATCTGAAGTAGGTTCAAAGAAACCGGCGGTACTAAACCACAATCTAGGAATGGTCGACCAAAGAAAACTTTAACATTGCAGGACCGAAAATCTGATTGAAATACAGAAAAGCATTTTCTAAAGTGATTAATAGGGAATGGAGTAAGTGTAGAGTAAACGTCAGTAATAGAGCAGTAAGAAATCGTCTTCACGAACATGGATTCAAACGTTGCAAAGCACAGAACGCACCTTGGATTACCAAACTGCAGAGACAAAAGCGTCTTCAGTGGGCCAGAGAGCATAAATATTGGGACCAGAGTGACTGGGAAAAAGTTGTGTTTAGTGATGAGAGTCGTGTACTTGTTGGATGTGGAGATGATGGAGGAAGCTTTGTTTGGCGCCGTACTCATGAAAATTATAAATAAGATTGCCTCGTACAAAAGGAGAAGTTTCCAACAGGAGTAATGATTTGGTCGTGTATGTCAGCATTAGGTGTCGGCAAATTTTGTATTGCCAAAGGAAGAGTTAATGCAGAATACAAGGAGATTTTGATGCATTTTCTTATTCCCACCTTGGAAGACCAGTTTGGCGACGAGGACATCATTTTTCAAGATGACAATGTTTCTTGTTATCGCGCAAAAATTATTACGCATTTTCAGCCAACAGCCCGGGAATCAATCCCATAGAAAACGTTTAGTGTTTTCTAAAGAAACGTGTGAATGAGAAAAACCCACAAGCAGGGATGAACTGAAGCAAGCACTGCATGAATGTTGGAATATTATTCCACAAGATTATTGCAAATCATTAATTGCTTCAATACCAAAGCGCATAAAAGCAGTCATTAAGTCCAAAGGAGATGTCACAAAATACTAGAAAAACTTTTATTGGTTCTTTATTAGCCAAGATGGCGATGTTCCATTACTTTTTTCCACAGTTTATGTTCCAATATTTTTTTCTAGCAGACACAAACTTTGGAATTTTTTTCTTAATTTCTATATTTAACAACCTCAATGTCTTTTTGTTCAGATTGTAGTCTTTAAAGAGCTCTTTAATAAAAAATTAACAAATTTGTGACCAGTTCTTAATGTTTTTCCTAACACTTAAATAAAGCAGCTAACTTAGCAGTGATGCCTGTGTTCCAGAACTTTTTGCCAGGGGTTGTACGAGACCGGAATCCAAAATTATTATGAACATATACGGAACACAAATTCAATTTATATATGTATTCACAAAAACGTTGTCATTCGAGGAATTTTGAATCAATAATAATTTAGGTTTTCGCTAAAATAAATAATAAGTTACTTTCATTTCTTTACAATTTTAATCTGAAAAATGGAATCAAATACTAAAGTTACGTGACGAATCAAGTACTATAGTAAAAATTTCTAATAATTTCTTACATAGCCAGTAACATGAAATGACATGTTTTGGTTACATAGGTTTGATCTTGGTTTTTGATTACATAGTTTTATTTAACATGTAATTTTTTTATTTTATAAATTAGTGCAAGCTTTTATCCTTAGTTTAAAAACTTATGTTTTTTCATGAAGCTTAGGTATGAAATGAAGGTATTAGAAGAGGTTTCCAAAAATAGCAAAAGGCTATTTCCCTTCTTCGAGTTACCAGAAAAAAATTCTTCATTTTTACCCTCCGTTCTCTCTTCCTTGCCCCATCCTTTCTTGAGTTGGTTTTCTTTTCTTTTCGGTATCGTCTCTTCGTCAGGTCTGCATCTGTTGACAGCGATGTTTGATTTACGTCAAATAGCTTTGGCACTTTTTTCCTTACTCCCCATCTTCCATCCTACCCGCCCGTCGTTGACACTTTATTCATGAGAAATACAACAGGAGATTGCCGTCGGCGAAACGGACAAGATCTTCGATTTATATATGGAATAGGAAACGTGCACGAGAGAGATTATTTCGTGCAGCAGCAGTTTCCCTCCCCCCCCATCCACACTCTTTGCCTTTTTTCCCAGCTCTTCCCTCTCCCTGTTTCCCCTCTTCTTTTCTTTGAAAGCTTCTCTCACTTGGTTATCCGAGTGGCGCAGCATCCCGATCTCGTTTCTAGGCAACCGCCGCATGCTCTCTCTCTCTCATCCTTGTTGTAAGGGCTGCTGCTTGCTGCTGCTGCGGCGGTCTCCATCGAGAGAAGCGCACCTGATAATAGCGTCCCTGCTTCTCAACCTTTTTTCCCTTCATCTCTCTCTCGCTCGCTCGCTCTCTCTCCTTCACTCTTATTGATGACGCAGTCAACTGGTTTTGAGCTTCTCTTTTTATTTTTTTATTATTTTTTTGCTCCCTTTGCCAGTAACCTTCTTCCATTTCATTCGTTTTTTTATGTTTCAATGGAAATGAAACATTAAAAAAAAAACATGGACCTAAGAAAAAAGAATCAAATCTTGGCATCAGTGAATTTCGTAAATTTGTTACTTGTTTTTTTTATTTTATTTTATTGATCTTTGTCGAGAAGTGTTTTAAGAGGTGTTGGATCTTTTTACGCATACCTGCACTTTGCTTATCTTCGCTCATGCCTGAAAACGGAATAAAAGCGCTCGTTAAAAATCGTAGATTATTCGTTTGCTACTGATTTATAAAACATTTGCTTATAAAATAGTTTAAGCCTAAATTTATTCTAGGTTCTTAATCATAGCATTGTTAAAAGTAATGAATACTAGATTAATACCCGGTTGGTTGAATATATACAAGTTGTTGTTTTGAATAAATTTTTACAATAACTTAATTTGACTTTTTTTTCCCAACTTTGACTGCCTGTATAAGGATAATTCATAGATGGCTTCTCCAGGGTTATTCTCAGAAAAAACCTGTTTCATGAAAAATGTCGGTTTTTTCTCTCATAAAATCCGCGCAAGCCGTTGCAAACCCGATACAAACCCTATTCACCTGTTTAAGGTAATTTTTTAGCTTGGGTTGGTTGAATAATGGGTAAATTTGTTCAGGTAAATTTTTGAATAACTAAATTTAAGGCTCTTATTATGCAAAGTGTGAATGTATTATCGATATACACTTAATAAACTTAGGCAGTGTTATCTTCGAAGATTCTTTTGTAGACAACATTTTTGCTTATCCCCCAGGAGCATACATGAAAAAGATCCAACGCGTGAGCATGCTACTGTTGTCCATGTGAAAAGCACGTACTCCAGATTGACTTCCGCTACTTTTAATGATTGTCCTTGACGCTTTTTAGATCGTCATAGTTTTATTTTTAATTTTAATAATAATGCAAGAGGGGACTGTTGGTTTTCATGTTGGCTTGCCATAATGCTGTAGGTAGTAATATTGTTGAATTTATAAATTTCAATATGTTTTATTGCATGAAAAAATAGGTGGTTTTTCACTCATAAAACCCGTGCATTCCGCGGAAATCCATGGAAAAATAGCGAAAAACCTTTCCCGGACTATGTTAAAGCAGCATGAAAAGTTTAACGGCCCTTGGTTTCGCGGTTGTAGAGATTATCGCGTATATTTATACACGGACAGACAAACAGATACGCATTAACTTTTATTAATATAGATACTTCAAATACGCATATAATACCATATAATAACCTTTTAAGATGTGCTTTATTTGAGTTTTATGTATAAAAAAATTTTAAAATAAGATGCAGAAGTTTCGATGCAGTTTGTTCTGATCGGAATGTGTTTACTTTACTAAAACATTAGCTGTGGCGCCTTATGTGTGTGTGGTCTCTTGTGAAGAAATGTTTATTTTGACGATGTTTGATTTATATATTTTGTCAAAATCTATTCATATATCATATGAAGAGGCCGTAGCAATGATCTCAAAGCACTTCTCCGTACGACCTACTGAAGTTTAAAAGATGATGTAGGATGTCATTAAGAGTATGGCTGTATGTGTAAATCTTATTAGTTTAATAGTTTATGGCGAACCAAAGTATTAATAATTTGTAAAGAAAGCATCTTATATTATTTTAATCGACATTTTTTTCCGTCGGATATTAGCGATAATTGCACACTGTCCAATTAATGTATATAATTAGATTTTTTTATACTCAAACTATTGAAGAGAGTGAAGAGAATTAAGTTCTGTAAATTAATTAAAAGATTCAAGAGGAACGTCAGTCTCATTAAAGAAAGTTATTCACGTGGAAAAAGGGGTAGTTAAAAAAAAAGATTTATAAAAGCTACATGGACTCTTACACATCCAAAAGCTAAGAGGATTTCTAAACCAACGACTTGGAACATTAAAGTTAATGAACTTAATAATTAGCTCTACCCAACGGTAGAAAAAGAGCGAGTAACTTAGCGCAAAATAATTTCGGGAAAAGAAGAAAATAAAATAGAAAAAAAAGGCGGGAAGTGTGTTTGCTTCAGCAATTTTCATTGTCTGTCTTAAATAAATGACTTGAATGTTTAATAAATTTTATCTTACAGTAGATGAATTCTATCCTTGATTTTTATTATTTACAACAATAGTTGATTCGATATTGTAATTTTAAGTTTGAATTAAAACGGATCAAATGCGGAAGGAGAATCTTCCATTAATCTTCCAAAATACACTGGACCATTTTCTTGGGTTTCTGAGTTTAAATAATCCCGAAGAACATTAAATTGTAAAATGAAACTCTAAATGGGTCCCCCGTATTTGATTGCGACCTCCATTCTGATGAGATCGCACCATTCAAAACTAGCCTGCTCGATAAAGGCGAGGCTTTACGATTGAAAGAGATAACGGATGATATTTGCATTTTATTTCCTAGGCGATTATCCAATTAATCAAAGCTTCCACAGCAGACTGTATTTAAATGATAGAGACTTCTTTCCGAATAATTTGATATCATCAGTATACAAAAGAACTATTGAATTTTTCAATGAATACTATGAAATATCAGCAGTGAAATTGTTTTAAAGAAGTTGGCACGAACATAGAATTATATAATTTAACTTTAAATAAAATAAAAAGGAAAGATATTATATCTTTGTTCATATTGTTTTTGAAACAAGTTTCCATTTCAATTAAATAGCGGAAGCCTGAAGCTTTATTTGGTTTTTCCATGTTTATCTGCCCGTCCATGTGTCTCTTGCCCCTCCGCATATCTGTTTACCCACTCATCTGCCTGCCTGCCTGCCTGCCTGTCTGTCTGTCTGTCTGTTTCTATCCTTCATTTCTCCGGCATCCTTTGAAATAGAAGGGTGAAATTTGGTATGCAGATTCCTTTAGGCAAGATCTACATATGCTATCTAAATTGGCAGGAATGGCCCACTAAAGTCGGAGTTAAAGGAATGGGCCTGGGCGATACGGTATAAATTTTTTCTTGTCCATTTCGATAGAGTAATTTTTAACTCAAATTTTCTTGAAGAATCTCAATTCAGTTCTCATAACGTCAAGGCATTAATTGTTTTATGTTTATGTTAATAAAATTTCTTCACAAAAGGATGCGTATACTGCAGATCCAAATAGAATTGAAAAAAAAAAAACAATTTCCTTGAACTGCTTCTCTACTTTCCTATATTTTTCTTGCAGTTATTTATTACGTTTGTCCGTTTATCAGGAACAATCAAAGGAGTTCAAATGAAGGAAATTTTTTAAAGCAACCTACGAACCTAAATGCAAAACAATGTGGAAGATGAGGGAAACATGGAGTGAAAGCCAAGTATTCCAACCGGAAACAGTAAAGAGTGGAATGAAGGAAAAGGGGGTAGAAAATGTTTTTTTTTTTGTTCCATCTCTTCTTCACGCTTTACTATTTCCGGTGTAAATACCTGATTGTTTAGCCATCTGCCACATATTCTTTTAATTAATTCCCTATTGGTTTTATCCTCTCTATAAAAGGATAAAGAATTGGTCTTTTGGTTTTGTCGTCGAATAAAGATCACAAGATGTCGGACAAAGACGTCCTAAATCAAAATTTTATATTATTTATAATAATTATAATTGGAACGTAAAGGTCAAAATGTAATACGGTCATGGTTTCAATTTTCATGAAGTTTGTTGGCCTTTGTACTCTGAAATTGTATGAATAAGATAGAAACCTTACAGCGCTGCATCTGATGATGACCGTCTCGTTTCGGCATGTATTCCCCCCTCTCCTCAACTGGGTACATAAGAGATGATATGAGCATATTTTTTTAAATAGTGAACAATGATACATTTAAAAAGATGGTATGAACAGATTTTAAATGGTGAATAATACAAAATTGATAAGTAATCAGTTTGGATAATGACACCTTTGCTCACCAAGATATTGCTTAGCCTAGCTCGTCTACCTTGTAAATAATGGTTGATATATAAGGATTGAATAAAAAATAATGCGATTACTGTTGCTACGTCAGTCATCTGAATCACATCATCATGGGCTGTTGTGGAGTTGAGAACAAGTTCAGATGAACTAGTGCAATGAGTGGTAACGATTGTATTATATTCAGTCAAAAACTGCAGGGCCCTGCACCATGCTGTCCCACGAAGACAGTCGGTAGATGATCCCTACTATGTCACTTCTTTGTCCAGTTTTTATGGAGAAAACGATGGCACTTTCTGGAAAAATCCTCTCCCATCCTTGATCACCATACGAGGAATCATCCTGCTAACGCCATGGCGAATCTTCTGCGCCGCTGCGGATGGAAACATCCCCCATAATGATCTGATATGAGTCCTTTGCGATTACGATCTCTTCGCTAAAATGAAAGAACCCAACAGAGATGGACGCGCTGGTGGGGTACGGTGCTTCCCACAAATATTGCAGAAGGTGATCAATATGGAGAGGTGATTTTATTGAAGAAATGTAATTGATGTGTTTCCTCTAATAATAAAATATTTTCCAAAGTATAGCACTGTTGCCTTTACTTTGATCCAACTCTTGTGTAAAGTTGGCTTCAATTAATCAAATCTTGTTTCTTTGAAATTACACTCCAGAAATCCTAACAAGAACGCTCAAGATCAATTCCAATAAAAGTCATGGTGGGCGAAATAGACCAATCGCGCATATTTAAGTATTATCACTTTAAACAAATTTCGCATGCATCTTTGCTGCAATGGAAAAAGTAACCATGCTAAAGAGATTACTGGCTGCCAGAGTAGTGAAATTGACCTCGAGTGTTCTTCTTAGGATAGTTAGAGTGTATAAGAGTTATTTTATGGTTGCTGATTCTGTGTGCTTATTCTGTGTCGTTGCTGATATCTTGAAGATGTGCTGATTGTCGGAATCTAAATTAGTCTTTACCACAATCTAATACATCTCTAATACTTTAAAGATTATACAGTACGGTATACATGTTTGCACTTTCTCGCACTTATTAAGTTCCCTAGGACTGATGTTATTCTCTTTATGCTGCTTCTAGCTTTTGAAATTTCCATTAGATTTCGATCCTCAGCAGTTATTAACTGGTTTCCCGTAATTATCATCTTCATTCGAAGATAGGACCAAGACCGTTGAATTTGAAAACTGATTCTGCTTTCAAAGGAAAAAAAAGAGAACCAAACATCCTTATTTTGTAAAAGTTTTAACGGCCGATAAGAAGGGTATTGATTTTTAATTTCAACAAAAGAAGAGTCGAAGGAGAAGGTTCGTCGTCGGTGTTGCTTCGATTTCTCGGATCTTTAGGCTTTCGGTTCGTCTCCTTCCAAGGATTTTGCTGTTCCGCTTGAAAATGTTTCGTCTCACGGAGGGAAGAGCTGTTTGCGTTAATTGGATTTTTTGGTGCTAATGAAGGCGCGCTATTTTCATGACTCTTCCCTCCCCTGCTCTACAATCTTTTTTTTTTCCATTCTACCTACTTTCTTGCTTTCGCTGCCATCTCTTCTGCAATTGTCTCTCGTTTCCTGTTTGGAGAGATGGCTGATTGCATTCTCATTTGCCCGCCTTTTGTTCTTTGGCGCTCGAAAGCAAACATCGCGGCAAACAGCCGAGCTCCTCACTTGCCATTAGAAAAATTGATAAAAACCAAGGAGGAAAAAAAAAGAGAAAAAAGGGAAAATCACAGGGAAAGCAACGGAAAAAAGAAAGAGAGAGAAAAAAGAGACGATTCACCGTTTTCATTTGTTATCTTGGGTGCCTGGGGTATTTCGCCTTCTTCATTAAAAAACCCCAGAATTGCTTCAGGCGACTCTTGATGAAAGCGAAAAAATTCGAAAACGTTGAAAAAAAAATTCCTCAAGTTGTTTCGAACAAATGATAAGACAATAATGGAAGAAAAATAGACTCAAAGATGTGTGTATTCATTTATTCTCTCCTACATACCCAAACCGACCACTTTTCCTTTAAATAGGCAAATAATTCTTGCCATATAAACTCCATTTCCAAGAGGTTGATATTCGAACGAAATGACTTGCGAACTGAAATGCAAATCCTAATTTTAAAAAATAGTTTTAATCTTAATTTCCGTTCTGGCCCTGTTGTTTAAAATGGCAATTAAAAGACTTCGCCTACCGTTAAAAAATCTTTTGTTTCCCTAGATGTTATGATTCTCTGTAGAATTCATTTATAAATATAAACATTTTCTTGTAAAGATTTGTTAGAAATATGATATTGCGACCTTAATATCTATACTCGAACATGAAATTTCGTTCTTCCGTTCAAACTTATATTCTTCAGATAATAACTTTTCTGGTCGTCGTTATTCACGCTAATTCCAAGAAGGCTTCCTTCATTTAAATTTAAAAAAGCCTAAACATTTTCATGATATTCTGTGGAACGATTGCAATAAGGAAGAAGAAATTTTACAGAGAACGTCCGTTTACACTATCTTTAAAGTTAATATCTCAATGGATACAATTTTGTCGTTTGATTTAATTATGTTGTAGCATCAATTGCTACATTCAGTAGAAACGCATTTATGCAACGGCTATCCTACCGGCTCATCTTTAATGATGTATAACTTATTTGTTATAAAATAGTACTCTTCAATAAGAAATAATTGTCTTCTTCCTTAATAAACATTTTATATTTATATTCTGAAAAGCATCCCGTTATTATCATTAAATTCTCTTCTGTCATAAAAATATGCCGATTTAGTTATAATGCACAAACATCTGGGTCCTTCTGATGCATTATTTTCATGGAAAAATGAATAAACATCTCTACTGCAGCAGAAACTTACAAAATAAAGCGTTAAACTATATTGTAGTTATTCACAATTGTAGTCTTGTTTTCCCCCTCCTATCAACGTTAGATTACTTGTAGAATGATGATACTCGAAGGGATTCGATTCTTCTAACACTTGCACCTAAATTACTTTATTTTAAAAGAACGTTTTGGAATTGCTTCTCCATTTAAACAGGTTGAATTTTTATTTTAAGAAAATGGCGCAAGGTAATGCTCGCATCAATCTCTAATTTTTTTGATTTAAGGTGTTCGTAAAAATTATTCGCGTATGTATATTTATAACATATTACTACAAATCTTAAATTAACCTTCCAAATTAATATACTATTCTAATCGACCTTGCTGAACAAAGTTATTGGAGTTGGATTTTAACTGTAGTTGATGTTATTAATATCGTATATAATTGTATGATACCCTATCTTGACTCTTAGTATAACTGCATTATTTTAATTTCCTTAATCATACAGTGTTCTTTAAGTTCTATTTTCGGTGAATCATCGGATCATTTTGAGCATCAGAAATCAATTTAACACACCTTTCTATATTTAAACTAGCCAGTTCTTTTACTACGGCCAGAATTTAATCTTTTAATCCATTTAAAGCTAATTTAGAAGGCACTAATTGAAAACATTAAACATACGGCGCAGCGATTGCAGAGTCATTCTTCAAATAAAATGAGGTATTTCCGTTGTAATTAAAATTGAATATGAACACAATTGCGTCGGCTTATAATCAATATTGGAAACGCTTTTTAATATTTCCAAAATAGACATTTCCTAGAAAAGTTTCAAGCTGCTAAAGATAAGTTGATCTTACAGATTTGAATATAATGGAAGAGTTAGGTAAAGATTATTCGCAAATAACCCGAAAAAGGAAAACGCATTTCCATTAAAACGAATTTATGAGCTAGGGCCAGAAAGGTCGCTCTACGAGCAGTTCATTCAACGTAAGAACCAGAAATATAACCATAGAATAGAATGTTACGGCTTAATTACTTTAATTATATGTACCCATTTGAAAATTTATGATTAACTCAGTACCCATTTAAATATTTTTGTAATTTTTTTCGTAAAGATTAAGTTTATAATTACGCTCTTTGTGAAGCATCATTCGCGTTACCTGCATTATCGATCGCTTAATGAAGATTTATGGTCGACACAAGTTAAATTATAGCTGTCTGCAAGCAAACGCAAACAATAATTTTTTTTAAAAAAAAGAGAAAGAAAAGGGAGCAATTAAATTTCAATTTGTTTGGAATTCGAATTCATTTATTGATTGAGCATAAGGAAAAAAGTCGCCATTCAGTCTGCATTCTTTTTATTGGGAGGAAGAATTTTTTTTTTTATTGCCAGCCTCATCCTTTTCGCTTGAGCTCTCTGCCGTCGAGATTAAGGTTCCACGAAAAACACGTGAACGCTTTTCCCCCCTTCGCGTCGTCTTCCTCTTGATGCCAATCGGTGTACTGACAACTAACTGTTTATGAACCTTGTATTGTCCATTTTCTTTTGGGGTTTGTACGCTTTGTTGTCCTCCACTTTTGAGCGATGAATTGCCTCTCTTCTCGTGCCGCCGATCGGATTATGTCGGCCGGCGAAACCCGATGAGCCTCCGCTACTACTATTACGTGGTCGGGCGCAAGAAGAAGAAGCGAAAGCTTCGCGGGATGACGTTGCAGCAGTGAGTGTTTCCCTTCCATCTATTATGTTAGTGAATTATACAAAACAGCAGTTTATGGTGAGGACGTTGGTATTGCCCATCTGAGCTGCACAGTTTGTTCAACCTGTTGGCGTAGGACGTCGAAAATGCATTACGAGGATGACTCTTGTTGGACTCCCACGTTCGGGTAGATGAACTACGTCGAAGAATTTTTTTACCTGAAAGAATGAAGCATTTTTTTAAAATTTCGTTCTTTAAAATTCGTTTGGCAATAAATTTTCATTTTAATTTGATTCTACTTTCTGAGGTGTATCCTTTTTGGCAAGTTATAGTAAAACGCTTTGATTCCATTATAATCTGGATTGGTTTGTGCCTGACATTTTGAATAAATTACTGTCGTGTCCAGGAGTAAAAACAATATTTAGCCTGGAATATTCTTATTATTATCTATGCTTTATCATATTTAGCTTCGAATTCTTCAGGATACGGATTTATACCAAGCGAAGATTGATCGAAAATTTTCTGATTTATTTTTCTTTCTCTATTTACCTGAGGGGAAAGATAGTTTTTTATGGTGTTTAAGTATGATTGAGTAGTATATTTCACCAACTGGAACCCAGAGGAAATTTATTTTATTTTTTATTTTTTGCTTAGAGTCGGGTGAACACTATGATTTTTCGGAGATTAAGCAGCAGCAGAAGTAGTATAAATTTCCTCGTTATTACTTTATTATGAAGGGAAGAAAGTTTTTAGAAGCAAAGCACTAAGGATTTAATGGAAAATTTCAAGGAGGCTGAAGTATCCTAAGCTTTTCTTTCTCGTTCTGCATTGGAAGGGAACCAAGCAAACTTTCCTAACAAATTTTATTAATTTAAAAATATTATCTTTGGAGAATAAACTTATGAATGCTGCATAGTAATATGATTCTGTTTTCCCAATTATACGCATTTCTGTTTCTTCTTCGACAATTTTTTTATTAAAAGTTGCTTAAAAACCTTTTTTTCCCCTAAATATATGTTAAAGTGAAATTTTTGATGCCTTCCAAAATTATCTTCACAGCGAAGACACATTGTGAGAGCGTTTTGCGTAATTATGAGCGGTATAAACATCTCGGTTGTTGGCAGTGCAAACGCATTAAAAGTGGCGCGGTCTGAAGCTATTCATTCGTTGATAAGGAACACCCTCGTCTCCACCTCCTCCCGAATGGTCAGAAGCCCAGTTGCCACCGACGAGGGCTTTTAATTAAATGGGCCGGAGATTTACGACGCATTGTCCTTTTCCTTTTGCTTCCTGATAAAGACGGCGGAGGAGGTTCCACCGGGGGACGGGGAACAAAAACGAAACGAAATCCGCTCCAGCGAAATCGCAACGGGGAACTGTTTCCACAAACGAGAGGAGGAGACTAGAGAAAACGAACGAGATTGAAAACAAACTTGATTTATAGCAATTCGGTTAAAGGAGGTGGTAGGGGGTGGAGGATGTGATGCCAAGCTTGATAAAGGATGATTTAGTCTAAATGAGGTGCTTGGTGGTTTCTTTTATTGCTTCGAAATTGCGACATTAAAAGGTTTTATAAACCAAACTTAAGTTGTTAAATTTTAATCCCAATCAGGTGGAACTAAAGAGTTGATAAGAATGAAAGATTACCGTTCAGATATCCATGCATATGATTTAATCTCACTTACAAGGTTTTAATATCATGAAGGCGTTTAATTAGTAGAACACCATTCGAAATAATAATGAAAATAGCAATTGTATCAGTCTCTTTAAGTCAAAGGAAAGAATAAAGATAAACTTCCTGAGGAAAAGGATGTGGCTTCCTATATAAAATGTTGTAGGTGAAATGAGCAACACTTTTCAGAATTTCTTTGGTTTGCAATTCTATTAAGGTCTGAAAAGTATTAACGCTCAAAATATAACTAATGAATAAAGTAAAAAATATAAACATGAACGTTTAAACAATTTCATCATTAATTTGTTCTATGACTGATACTACAGGATGCTTACAAAAATAGCGGTTTCTGAATTTCTTGCAGCTTTTTGGTGATAAAGTTTGGTTATATACTAGGCAAAAGCATATCTTTACGCTGTGTTTGAATTCTCCCCCATCTCAAAATTGAAAAAATTATATAACCCGTTTTTCTTTACGGGAAAAAAACCTATGCAGGATATATCTGGCTTAGACACGCTTGAAAATTTGTCGGGGATGGAAAATACCCGAAAACTAGAATGAAGAATGAGATATGAAATACGGATACATATTTCATATCTTGTTGGTCATTGTGGCTTTATGTTCTTGATTCCTTTATAGGTTTTTTTTCATGCCTCAGTTCCTTCTTATGTAATATGATTAACAAATTGGCTCATGTCACAATTGCAAACGGACAATGCGGACTTCATCTTTCAACAGGATGGTGCCCAACCACATTTCCATCGCCAAATACGTGACTCCTTGAATACCGTCCTGTCAAACGCTATAATTTGTAAACACCTTGTATTAGAGCAGCTAGATTTTTTTTCATATAATCACTATTCTTTTAATAACTTTATTGAATGGAATAATCTGTTTTGTTAATTTTTTATTAATTTTTAATATCGTTTTCATTTACCTTATCGTTAATGTCGGAAACTTTCTAAAGTATCCATTTGTCAGCGGTCTTCCTCAAGTTATTATTTTATATTCTGTTTGTTGGTATTCATGTTTTAAATTTCGAATAAAGAAATTAAAGATTAAGAATAATACAACAAAAATTAAAATTTTTAAAAAACAGAGTGAATTATTCTTAGTTTTTCAACTGAAATTTACCCTAAGAAATGACAACTTTTGAAATTCATTTATTTATTCACAACTCCCTGAAGGAATGCATTTCAAAAAAGGGGGTTTACGCATTGGATTTCGCATATTTATTTTGTTACGCATTTACTCCTACACATTCAAAAAAACCCACTCAAAATAAACACTTATTTCCTTATTAAACGTTTATTTAATCTTTTTTGTATAAATAAAAGTAATATTTGTTTTTCTTTTACAGGTGTGACACTCCTCTGACCCTCAAGACTTACAGGTAAGGGAACTTTGCTTTCTTGTTCTCTCCAATATTGACAAAAGATTCCATTATGAAATGAGAATGCGAGTTGAGAATGTAATAGGAAGTAAAAAAAATTGATAGACCAGTGAGATTTTTTTCCGTAAGAAAATCTGTAAAATTTTATTTGATTGTACGCTCAAGGCCTGATATAGAAAAGTGACTTTTAATAGATATAGATATTGTGTAGGGCATTTCTAATCTCTACTTAAGCTCTTTTAATCTTTTATTTGTGTAATCTTTAAGCTCTTAAATTTTAAAAATCGTTTTATTAGTTTACCTTACAGATTTTTTTTATATAGCCATCTTAGTAAATGCGCTGAACTTTCTTCTTCTTGGAAATTTCATACATATTGAATTTCAACTTGAAGACAGACAGTAAAGAATTCAATAGGCGAGTCAAACTAGTCTGACGATTTAATTTCAGTGTTCATTGCCATTTTATTTATTTCTCTTCCATTTTATACGAGCGCAAACTGTTTCCGTTGGTTCAGACGCATTTCCACGAAATACCAAACATCTTTTTACCGCTCTCTTCCACGTCATTCTCTTAAACATCTTGTTGCTTTATTTTTTGTTATTATATTTTTTTCTTCCTTATCCCTTCCCCCACCCCCTTCTTTCAACCGTCCTCTCCTTTTCTCTCCGTCATTTTTATGAGGTCTTTAAAAGTCTTTCGAACGAAACGCTTTTCCAAACAAATTAAAGTGCGTTGAACTTGTTCGCCGCAACGACGACAAATTGGATCTTTAGAATTTTTCTTCTTCTTCCACTCTCTCTGCTCTCTCTTTCTCTCTCTCTCTCTCTCTCTCTCTCTCTCTCTCTCTCTCTCTCTCTCTCATTTTTTATCCTTCCTTTAAAATTCGGGGAATAATATTAATAACAGCATTCAAGATAGAAGGGGGGATCGGCAGCCTCGCTACTTGTCATGCAACGGCGCTCGGCGCACGAATAAGATGTAAGGAAATAAAAGGAAAATAACTGGTCGCAATAAGCGATAGCTTCGTCTTCCACTTCTTCTTGCAATTCCTGCCCACTCGCCGTTCTTGACTCTCCGACTTCAAATGATTCTTTGTTTCAAATTAGACGTTATCATTCGAATCGCTCGTCCTAATAACCAAGGTGGAACATTCGAGCCATTACATTATGTTAATGGGTAGTTGGTCCTCTGCTCTTATAATAGGCAATTCCTTATAGGGGAATTGCTTGCTGCCTTTCTTCGTATTCATCTTCTTTTTTTATCATTTATTTCCTTCCTCAAGTCAGGTTAAAACGATTTGCACTCTGCAATTGCGCTTCAAATATACTGAAGGGGGAAAAAAAAGACAACCTCGATTGCTAGTACAGACATAGATTTAAAAAAGGACCTGGAGAAGCAGTAAGAAGTTTAAATAGCTCAAGATTAAGTTTAATTAAGTAAGGGAACTCAATTGGAATGAATATCAAACGGGCGATTGGAATAAGACGAATTGTTGCTATTCGATATGGACAATTTAGTAAAAATTGAAGAACGTTCCTGAAAGCTACAAGATTGTACTTGTTTTCAAAACTATAAAACGCTTTTTTGTGTTGTTAATCCGTACTAAATAGTGTATTTAAATAAATCGATGCGGTTTTGGTTGCACGTATTATTTTGTGTCTTGCCATAATTTATAAGGTTTTTATAATTTTAATTATAAGTTTTTGCGGTAAATTTGATTTTCAAACTCAGTTTAATGATTTGTTGAAAAATAATTCAATAGATGAAACATCAATTCCATATTTAAAAAATAATTTTAATTTGTTTCAAATGATTGGTGAAAATCTGGGTAAATGGGTGTGCGAATAGAATGGCGAGTACCTAGTATAAACGAAATCTTGTAATTAAGAATACAACATAGCATCTTTACTAAAATAAAAGGCAAGCAAGGTTCTAAGGTAGGTTAAGCATTGATCTCTGATAAAATAAAAGATATGCAAATATAATGGCGAAATGACATTTAATTTTTTAAAAAATTTAATTTTTTAAATAATGCAAACTTTTTTTAGCTTGCGTCGCAATTTAAAAGGGCGATTATCCTGCAGCTTCTTTTCGACCATTTTTCTCTTAATAAGCCTTGATTCCGTAGCAATGTACCATATCTTTAATGTATTGCAATTGCGAGTAGCAATTTTTGTATTTTCTCTTAACTAGAGAAATTAAATTTCGATTAAATAGAGAAATTAATTCTGCTTCTTCAAAGCAAAAAAATGACATTCACAAAATAGTGCTGATGATTATGAAGTTGGGAAATTTCCTGGAAATTGCTTCTGTTTGCACTCTGATGTTTCTGTCTAACACCACTGTTACTGTTTAACGAACTTCTGCAGCTACTCTTTGACTGTCATTGTACATATACAGGTATTGGACATTGAAACTGAAACACCTGGTAGAAATCCAAAATCTTTATTTAATAAGGTGTTGGGGCACCGTGGGCAGCCAGCACAGCAGCAACACGTCTTGGGAAGGATCGGTAGAGGTCCTGCACAGTTTGCACCCCAGACCATTACTGGTCCACCCATTACTGGTCCACCCATTACTGATCCACCTCCGTGTTTGACTGTGAGTGCCAAGCAGTCTGGGTTGTAGGCATCAGAGGGGCTCCTCCAGACGAATACCCTCCCTGTTGTTTGGAAGACAGTGTAGCTGGACTCATCCGAGAATATGACGCGTTTGAGGTCATCCAACGTCCATGTTTTATGCGTCCGGCACCACTGAACCCGCTTGGAGGCATTTGTACTACTGATGAAAGGCTTTGGTATAGCAACCCTGCCATGGATGTTGGATTTATGCAGGTAACGACGGATTGTCTTCGTGCACACAGGTTCCTGGAGGTGTGTATTCGTTTCTGCGGTGATTTCTGCTGCGGTGGTTTTCCGCTTTCGTGCAACAATCCTGGTCAATGTCCTGACGTCTCTTTCCGACAACTTCCGTTTTCCCCTGCAGTTGCTCCTCCTGGACGTGGTTCGTCCTTCCTGTTCATATGCACACATCACCCTGGATACTGTAGCACGTGAGACATCACAAAGTGTGGCAGTTTTGGACACAGATGCACCTGCTAGACGCGCCCCAACAATCTGCCCTCTTTTGAAGTCGGATATGTCTCCCATTATAGCGCTCTGCACAGACAATTTGAAGCTTACTATCGAACTTTTCTACTGGAGTGACTACCAAGACCTCTGACACGTGATTCATTGATATGCATACGATTAATTACCTAGCAGAAGGTTCTATTCAGCCCTGGGGGTAACCAGTGCTATTTGCGAAGGTGTTTCAGTTTCAATGTCCAATACCTGTACATACCTAGGTCGTTATTAGGTGACAAAATTTCATGTTTTATTCCCGAACTTCTAAAAATTCATTATTATAATTTATGGATCTTGTTTGTCTCGCCCAAAGAAAGTCAGCAATGTCTCTGAAGAATGTTCTCAATGTGCTCTTTTTCATACCAATGTTATGATATCGGTCTATTCATAGCTATTGGGACCTCAACCTTCACATACCAACCTCAATATGATATCGGTCTATTGGCTATCACATACTGAAACTTGGTTGTGCGTTAGTTTCCTTCAGGCGACATTGCCTAGTTCTTTCATATACTAAGAAAGAGATAACTTAGCGACAGTAAGCGCTAACGACAGAATCCTGATTTACGTCATGAACTATTTAAGACAGGAACCGCAGTTTATATAGGATTCTCAATGGATAATTTTCAAAAGCTTAATTTTCTGTTTCATAGACGAGACTCTAAGATAAAAGTTTGACTTAAGGCGGAAAAATCCTTCAGATTCAATAATAGTTCCAACTTTTTTTTTTATGAATTGTATATTTACGTGTAAAATATTAAAGATAATTATCATTGTCTATGTTAAGAGCTTCGGGACTCGTTTGGTAGCTTCAATTGAAAACCGTATAAACAAACACTATTAACTTTTTAAGAATTCAGAAGGTGTATGTTGCAATATGTTGTTTTGTATACATTACCCTAGCCCGGGGCCCAATTAATTAAAGCCTGCACCCTCTTTCTTTGGCATTGGATGTTAAGCGAATATGCATGTTAAGCAGCACTTAACTATAGACAATGGCACAGAAAATGTTTAAAATCCCCCGATGCAAAATGTTTTTTTTTGAACTGACAAAGTTTTTCCTTTTAAGTGTTATTGATTCCTCAAAGTGTGATAAAGAAGTTCTCGTGGCGATACTTTCTGACAGATAGGCTCACTGTGATGGCACGTGACTTTCCTAACCTGTGGCGGCTCCTGCCTTGCCATGTTTATCTCTCAGTCCCTTCACCTTCGCCGGGAGACAGTGCCCTTCGGGGGGCGAACCTTCCGTTCAGATGCTATTGTCTGGGGAGTCACGTGTCAAGGCACGTGACAAACGAGCCTTAAATTAAATTTTTCTCCTTAAGTGTCAGGGAAATAGTGTTTCATAGTTTTTATTTAACGTCTCGAAAGTTATTAGATCACACGTATTTGAATGATGGGCGCCTGAGAGTTACTTTCATTTCACTTTCTTTTTATTTTCTGATACAGTAAACGTATTTTTTTTTGGTCAAAAAGGCTTTATAAAATATATATGTGAAGAGTTAGGAAATGAACAGCTGTGTTGGTGTATTAAAAACGTTGAATAGTCTTTCAGACCTATATGGGACTCAGTTTTTTGTTGGAAATGGATATATTGGAATGGAAATTCAGGTTAATCATTTTAATATTCTTACTGTAGCATTCATGTAGATGTTCTTCATAGATATTTTTGAAGAGCTAATCAGTACATTTTAAATTTGAAAGTTTCCATTTTAAAGAAAGCTAAATGTTAATACTTGAAAGATAAGCATTTGTACATCTAATTTAATAGCATTTCATTTATCTCATTTCATTCGAGACTCTTTTTTTTTCTTTCCTAAACCACGAAATGTTTTGATTAATAAATTCCACAAGGGTTAAAGTTGTCATAAAGCTCCGGGGGCTTATATCGATCATTTTACTAGATTTTCATCCGGCCTGAGAGATAAATTTATTAAGGTTTTCAATTTTAATTAATTCTTTCAGTCTTTCACACTTGCGTACACTCACCTCTTCTCTCTGGTTTACTGTGTAGAAGGTACAAAAAAAAGCATTTTGCAATAAAGGAAAACAAGAGCTGGTGGCCGTTTTATTTTATATATGTACATAAAACCTGTCCTTCTCCCGTTGACATTCTGAACCCTTTTAGGCATCTCTTTGATTGACAGTTTCATTATGAAAGCAATATTCGTGTTTAGATCCCCGTGAGCAGTGAAGTGTCAGCACGAGCTGTGTTCAACCCAACCATAGTGAACACCATAAGCTGTAGTGACGCAGAAAACAAAAGAAAGAGAGGGAAAGAGAAAAAAAAAATTAGGAAAAATACATATTATTTGCATAACCTTTTGTATAATTTATATAAAGGCTTTAACTTTTAAAACTACACAAATTTTTTTGCTGAAGCTCTCATATTTCATATTTTGTGCGTTCTGACCTTTCATAGAGTTTTTTTTTTTCAATAGTTCACTTTTTGTTTGGTGCTTGAAGTAACTCTTTGTATATATATTCCAAATAGAGATGAGATGGATTAATCTTACTGAACTATTCTATTTTACAAATGTAAAGATAATTCTATTAAATTATAGTTTAGGGAAATTTAGAGTGAACCATCTTTTCTAATAGAAAACTATATTTATTATTATTTCTTAATAACTTTATTCGTTATTACATACTATCGGCAGTCTTCATTGCTTGTCATTGATTCTCCATTCTGTAATTTCAATTTATATAATTCTTCAAATTTCAGTATGTGATTTCTTCTGCATAATTAATATGTATGCTTAAATAGTGGAATCCTGACAAGGGATATCAAGAGAGTACTCAAGAAAAGATGAAACATGACACCGATTTTAAATTATGGAGCATTGTCATGGTTTGGTTTAAGTTTGTGAGGTTAGATTAGTTTACGTTAGTTTAGTGAGATTATAGTATTAGCGATGTTACATTAAGTTTAGATTAGGATAGTGAGAATACGATAAGGTTAAATTACTGAGATTAGATTAGGCTAAGATTAAGTTGTACATACTCGAATCATTAAATTAATAGGAAGTTATTAATTAAATCTCATTCCAAAGTGAAATAAGATTAAGTTAATTTGTGTATGGTGAAAAATTTTGTGCTGCACTTCGCTCTATACTGAATATCTTTTCTGTGACAGTTTCTTGAGACCATTTTTAAACATAAATCGCTTATTTTTATTAGTTGCTGTACACACATCAATTATTTTAAAAACTACTGAACTTTGAGGATAGCCTATAAAATTGAGTACTCTTTATGATAAAGATTTTTAAAAATTCGGGATATACTCTCGTGCTTTGGACATGGTGCCTTGTTAGAAAAGGACTTGCCAAGATTTTAATTATCAATCTCTTAATCAATAGTTTAAACACGATTTCTAAAACGCAGTGCATGATTTCTATTAAGGACACGCAATGCTAGAGATATAATACATGCGGAGAGATCTGTGCCACGTAGCTTTCCCATAAGAACGCATGCGAATACAGTCAAGCCTCTTTTTATGCGATTTTAAAGTCATGCGGTGCATATTTAATTGAAATTCAACCCCCCTCCCTCGTATTGCAGAAGCATACATATACGTTAGTAAAAGTACACGCAAAGTGTTTGCGAATGTCGGGGCTTCCCCGTTGTACGTTTGTGAACAGCACGTTGGTAACATACAAGTAGTGAGCATATTAGCGGTTAGCTTTTCTCAGTGGATTCCTCGGCCCGTCTAACGAATTCATTCGTCGTAGGATATTTTATTAATTGTTGGACGCAATAATAAGCAGCACATTCCCATTCTAAAGTGTAAGAGTGAAATTTAATATATCGTAAGTCTAAATTTTGGTATTTTTTTAAGATTTATTTTGACCCAATGGAGGGTAGAAAAAATCCCACCCGAGAAAACTAATTTCTTTGGAAATGAAAGTTACAATTTTGGATCGCGTAGCAAAAGGAAAATGACCAGTGGCCGAACCTTTCACTGGCCAGGTGGCCGAGAGGGCTAGGGCGTAGGCTTTCTAGTTCTCGAGTCCACCTGGTCGTTGGTTCGAATCCCACCGTGGGCATGGATGTTTGTGTTTGTCCCGGACTGCGTACAGATATAACTTGTGTAAAAGGCGCAAAATGACCTTAGTAGTCGACGCCAAAAATTCTAATAAACCAACCAATAAACCTTTCAGACTTTCGAAAGAAATTCTTAGGCATTCATATTTTCTTAAAATTCTAGTAATTTCAGATTTCAGGTTAATTTTAATTCATCATTTTGTTTTTAGAAAATTATAGAACGTTATGCCTAATTTTTCAACATTAGTTTAAGTCTATTTTTTGTGCGTTTTATTTTATAAATGCGGTTTACTGTGGAACGTATCCACCGCATAAAAAGAGATTTGACAGTATATCTGCCTGTGATTATGACAGTGGCATAGGTCAAGAAATCAAGAAAATAAAGCTTATCACTTCTTGTGCTTTGTAGTTACGGAAATTGCAACGATATAACGCTTGTTTGTTAATACCGTTAGTTAAAACCTATTGGTTTCGTCATTATACATAGTTTAATGCTAACCCAAATACATAAGTCTAAATATCTATAAACAAAAAAATATGTAATTTAGACTATTTTCATAATCACTGGAACATATGAAAATGGTCTAATCATTTTCGAGAATACACTAATTCCTGAACAATTTGCTGCCTTAATCAAGAACTAATTACTTCAATTAGAATGTAACATTTTCATTTATGACCGTAAACCGCAAACGCTTAGCCTCAAGAGAACGAGAAGCCTTTGTATTATTTTTGCATGTAACAAGCATTTTATTTGCTGTAATCGCTTGCAGATATTTTGGATGTGAACAGTTCTCCACTTGAAACTAGATGTGTTATACGTAAGAACATTCTCTCTAGTTGAGAGCAGAACACTCCAGAAGTTTTCTATGGAAGGAACCACCGTTGGCCAAGGCAATGAGCTTTTGAGCACAGGGAGATTTTAATGACCCCGCTTGACCGTAAAAATCCGGGCGAACAAGTGCTCTAGGAAAAATAATAGAAAATGGTCGGCCAAAGCTTCCGATACCGAGCCTTTGGGGGAGGTGGATGAAATTTCTCCCAGGGGTTGTTGGTTGGGTTTAGAAGCGATTTTCGGCCATTTTCTCATTTGGAAGGATTAACACGGCGGAGTAATTTAAGAGCAAAGCTGTGGTTATTGATTACGATTTCAAATGGGGAGGAAATATGAACTGGAAACAATGGGGGCGTTATCGTTCTATTTTATTTTCTAAATTGCAGGGATTTTTTAGATAAGCTAAAGAAAACATGATAATTGGATATTGCTAAATGAGTATTGATTCTGTTGACAGTGTGTTTGTATGTACAACTTCGCTTTATTGACATGACGACACCTGCCTTTTACTTCATCGATATCTATTCGAAGAAATAAATAGCAGCCGACGTTGTTTTTGTGCAAATGCCACCGTTCTTGGGTTGGTGTGTTGGGATATCTGTCAATTAATGATAAAGGATGATAGGCGTTAGATCATTGCTTATATAATGCCTGTTTTTCCTAAGCTTGTTAGTAAAGTAAAAGAAAATTAAAAATCGAAACAATGTAGCTTTTAGTTAAAAATCACTTTTTTTGTAATAAATACTGATGTTACTTAAAAATAAATTAAGTATTATTGATAATCTTCATGATGAACCAGCGGTAACCCTTCCTCATCCCCGAAGGCCAATTCAATAAAGTTTGCAAAAGAGGGAAAACACACTTTTATTTATTTTTCCTAAAAGAAAAAAAAACAAAGAAAAACAACTTGCTCTTTGAACCTGCTCCGAGGCTTTTGGTTGTTATTTCAATATATCCCAACTTTCTATTGCTGATACGATTTTTTTCTCTCTCAACAACGCGTAATCAAAGCTACAGCGGCGAATGAAAGGATGACGTCGATGTGCAGAGTTTGTTGGCTCTGTTTACTTTATTTCATTTAAGTAATGAATGCTATTTGCAAGAACAACAATGGATGAAGGGAGAAAAGAGGTTGTCGCCTGCTATTGCATTTCGTTTGGATAATTCCATAAACATCTTTTTGAGTTTCTTGTAGCGGAAGACGGTTTAAACAGCGCCAGGATTAAGTTCATCGTTTCGCTGCGTTATCAATTAACTAAGAAGCGAGAGAGAGAGTTTGTGTGTGCGTGAGTTCGTGCGCACGCGTGCGAGAAGTTTACGTCGCCAGGCGGCTGTTCGTGACGGATCGCACGCGTCCGATATGAATGGTGGAAGGCGAGATGGGAAGGTTGCCAAGCAACCGAGGATGAGATTAATTCACGAGGTTGAAAGCGAGCTTCGATTCTATTCCGGGCAATGGTGGAATTGTTGCGCTGTTTATTAACCAGCGAAAACCGCAATGCACGCCGGGAACATTAACCGGCCAGTTGACGTTGGAAGCGCGCCAACCGACCGGCGAATCGCTTCTTGTAGCTTTCTCCGTGGCAAACTGGTTCGCTAAGATTTGTTGTCGGTGCTCGGATTCAATAAATCTTCTCCCTCCTCACCAGTGACTCATAAGCGGTCGTTTGGATGTGAACAGTCCGAAATGGTTAAACCGTTGCCGGCGGAATGTCATTAAGAGAAATGAAAAACGCTTGCAGGAAATTTTAAGAAAGAAATCACGCCGTTAACTGTGATTCACGCAAGTACTACACCGGAACGAAAATAAGGAGGAGGGAAAAACGAATTTTAAATGTTGGTTTCACTCCTTTATGCTTAAGAATACGTGCGCGTTATTAATCAGAGGAACGAACAAATTGCAAAGTTCTGGATCTTTCTACGCATTTATTAACGAGATACAAAATTCTAACTTTTTGTCTGCATAAAGAATTCCATTTGAAAGCTTTGGCCACGTATCCATTCTGAAAAAGCAAAGAAAAATGTTTTTTGGGGTTCTTTGGTGTTTTTACTATAATAAAACTTGGTGTTCATAAACCCATTATTCCACACAGATAATAAACGCTGATTTGGCCGTTAAAGCTGGTTTTTGAAGTTCTCTATTATGAATATTTTTAATGCTCCGCAGAATGCTTTTTATGCAGAGTACTTAAAAATGCATCGTGAAACTTCTGCTGAATCGAGAAATTTTTATAAATACTTGTGGAAACGAAATCCTGTGAATGAGTTCCGCTCTGGACTCGGCGGACAAATGGACAGCCGGACGCGACCTTCGCCCCCGGGGGCCAAAAGAATGCGTAATAAATTCATATACGTATTCCCAAAGGCACCAAATGCGCAGAATGAAATTGAATGGGTTTAAATAGAACATCACCGAACGCATATTTTTAAAGAGTTTTGTTTAACAGAGAAATCCATTTTCTATTAACTTATCGCGTTTGGCTATAGATAATACGTTTGTGCTTTTCATTTAGAAATATAAGTTTCTGCGATAAAATGTATTTTGAAATTTTAAAATAGGAATCCTAGAACTTTTTTTTTTTAAAGAAATTTGCTTTAAAGAAAACGTTAAAGGATTCTGAGAGAAGCTCCACAAAAATAAATAAATAAATAAATAAATAAATGAATAAAAAATAAAATCCGAATTTGAGAATGCTGATTGTGCTGATGGAACATTTCGTTCTTAATTGAGTTAACGAAGAGCTTTGCCGAGAAGCCTCATTCTGGATCCTAGTCCCGAATTTCTTTCCCATAATGGTACGACTCATCAGTTTTTTACCTCCTTTAATTTGGAGCAGTTTAATTCCTTAATTGCCCATCTCTTCTGACTAAATTAAACTCTTTTTTTTGTTTTAATTAAGGGGCTTGTTAAGTAGTTAGCGCGGATGAGTGGCTATTGAGATTTTACTCCGCGAAACGACGCGAGCGCAATTTGCGATTTTGACAAAGGACTTTTTCCCATGTCCGTTGTCGTGATGACGGTTTATTGTTCCCTTTATTGCTTACCATTTATGTTTATCATTTACGGCTTTATCGTATCTGTTTACCATTTACATTTTCGTCGATGGATCGAGTGGCTTGGCAAACGATGAGATGCAATGAAAGGCGTTCGATCATGAATTTCACGACGGCTTTAAAAAGCGAAGAACTTCGTAGTGGAAAAAAGTCGTAAAACAGGCAGTGAAAATCGCTAAGAGACAAGAGATGAAAAGGAAAACAAATAAGCAGGATGTTAAATGTGAAGAGATAAAAAATTCTAATCGAAGAATGAAATGAGAGGATGATGTGTCGTTTTTGTTCGGCTCTGTCACATCATCGATGCTTAAGCGAATTTTGCTTTTTGTTGAGATTTTCCTCCGTAACACTTATGAATATCACCCATCTACTTGGAATTTATTTAAATTTTTCCAACCAGCCGTCATCACATCAGTCATTTCGCATGTAAAACAATAGATTTTTTTTTTAAAAGAATTTATTCCCTTTTCGCATCAATATTCAAGCGAAGCATTTTAATGAAAGCGGAAAATATGGCTCTACCGCTCCCTCTTCTGCGTTTTTCATCCATTCACGTGGCAACACTTTTTATCTCCGTCATTCTTCTCTTCTAATCCCCATTTCTCCTCCTCTTTTCAACATTCTTCTTTCATTCTGATGACACTTTCTTGCCTCCTTCTAACCACTTGGTCTCATTTTTTTATTTTATTTTTTTTAAAACTTTTTTTATACCTTCCTGTTTAATTTTAATTTAAAAAATCTCCCAGTGGAATAGCAATGTTAATGATGATGATGATGATGATGATGATGATGATGATGATGAGGGGAAGGAAAAGGGATTCTCATGTAAATGTTGGTGATGGAAGAGGAGGGGGTGGAAGAAGAAGAAGAAGAAGAAGAGAAAAAGAAGAGCAGCAGGCGAAAAAGACATGGAACACATTTTAATTAAACCATCAGCAAAAGTCTTAATTAGGGAAAGCGATGCACTGATGCTGAAAATGCACTCGACATTCCCTCTGACACGATCATTTATCTTCGCTTTGGATTGTTTTATTTGAAAAGACCTAAAAAATTTTTAATTTAAAAATATATTTCCGTTATTTAAGATTTTCCCCTTTTAGATCGTGACGTCATTTGAGGTGTTTATAATATCAGTTGTAAACATGATGTTTATTTGCTGCCGCCTTTTCCTTTTCTCCCAACCTCAGTTGTTTTTAATTCGTCGAAAAAATCCGAGTAAAGATTACAAAACTGTGTCATTTTAGAGTATATTACTGTAGCATGCGTCAAGACGCCCACATTAAAAATTTACATCACAGTTTAAGCTGTTAACGTTTTTCGTGGTATTGGTAAGGAAAGGGGCTGTAAAAATTTAAGTAGTTTTATTTTCCTCATTGAAATAAAACACGCAAAAGCTTTACTTTCTGTGAATGTATAAAACAGAGCACCTATATTGCAATTAAGTTATTGAATAAATTTAGAAACTGTGCTAGTAAAGAAAAAAATTATTTATTGAGTCAGTCAGTTTATTTAAAAAAACAAAACAAATGAAAGGCAAAACACGAATTGGATCATATTTCTCATTTACGTTTTGCCATTGAAATTGGCGTCTACTGCATTTGCTTAATTTACATAATACGTTTTTGCTATACATTTCTAAAAGCCTAGTAATAAACAAGAATTGTCGTATATGTCGTAATGAATTTTTCCCACTCATTTTTTTTACCATTCAAGGTTGCTTTAGAAAATAGTTTCAAGGAAATCCATCGCTCTTTTTTTTATTTCCAGTGGTTGTGGATTTCCTGTTGGAAAATTTGCTTTCCGTTTTCCTTAAAAAGTACGATGCTTATTGTAGCATATTACCCATTGATGACATATTTTTATCACACTATCGATGCAGGGAAGAGGATTCCAGCGTTGTATTCCGATTTCCCTCTTTCTCTTGTCTTCCTTCTTATTTCTTTTCTGAGCGCCGCACTCCGATTGGCCAACGCCCCCGACTTCCCTTCGCCGCCACTTTCCTTTGAATTTGTCTTGGCGCCACTTTCTTCAGAATTTGTCTTTGGCTGGTGCCGCTACCTGGTGGCAAAAAACGAAACTTAGATATTAATTTTTTTTTGTTTAAGTATGATTAATTTGATTTGATTATTAAAATTTTTCTTTTATTTCAGCTTTTTTTTTTTTTAAATAATACTTTTATTTTTTTGGGTTGTCGAATCTGTAAATACATATTTTGTTGTTTTTTTCCTCCCCCCCCCTAAAAATGTTATCAGTTGACTGAAAAGAAAGCAAAATTCATAAAGCAGAGTGATATGTGAAATATTGGACACATACGTATTTCGAGGACTCTGTTTCATTCTCAACGACAAAATTGAGACGTTTTTAAAAGTGGTATCCCCCCCCCCCCCTCCCCCTTTCTTTTCAGGTGCTTCTATTATTTTAATTTTGTTTTTTTTTTCTGAAAGAAACCCTGAGAGAAAGTATACACTCATTCATTCTACCAAATGTATTCTTTAACGGACAACTACATCACTTCGTGGAAGAGTAACTCCATCATATGAGAAGAAAAAATACCTCTTGTCCTCGAACATTTATTTTTTGGCTCTTGATGCGCATTTCAGCCACATCGTTCTGTATTCAACGTAAATTTAAAGGAAATACACAACGGTTGAGAAATACATTAAGGTCTTATTTAAAAAGTTTACACTAAAGTTGAGAAGCAAATGTATGTTTTAAACTGAAGAAATTTTCAATATAAGGTGAGCCAGTCAGAAAAACATTTTAAGATGGACGTCACAATAAGAGACAACTTATCAGATTTTTTAAACAATTGAAGACGCCTAGATTTTTTAAACAATAGCAGCTGACTTAGAAGATCGGAATCTAAATTAAGTAATAAATAAATCAGGGTAATCGCATTTAGCAATTTCTTAGATTTCGTAATCGTCTAATAGGGTCCTTTTCGGACCCTTGACTCTTTGTCTCTTATGACTCTTTTTCTGCACACTTGATGCTTTGTTTCCAAGACGTTTTTAGCTTTGACGGACTTCTCTGGTCTTCTACATTTTAAGTGCGACAGATGGTTGAAATGTGCATCCAGGACTAAAAACTAAATATTTGTGAACAAGAAGTATTTTTTCTTATTCAAGTCTAACCACAGTGTTTTTTGGTTAATTATTATAACTCTATCATGTGTATGTAGTTGTAATCTCGCCGTACTTCGAAATGAGAAGTTTTTTCATGTTTTACTTTTCTGAACCATTTTTAGTTACTTTTATATACTAAATAATATTGAAAGGAACTAATGAGTTGGCTGGAGTTGATAATAAATATTTTTATAAAAAAAAAATTTCGCACAATTAAATTTATTGACTTCTATTCATTACATTTGGTATTCTAAGGCCTGTCTTACCTTAAATTGTTTTCTCTTAAACTGGTCTGGAAAAGTTTTGAAATTGAAGATTCGCATAATATGCGTGGACAAAGCAGTTTTTATAACCTCTTGTGCAGAAAATCATTTCTTCAAATTTAATTTTCTTGCAATTTATTTTTTACTCTGCAATTTAAACAAACGATGTACAAACAAACATGGATGTAAACAGCGTTCCAAGCAGGAAAGGTAATAAGCGAGAAAGAGAGACAGAGACAATATATTGAGTTGGCAGGGTTTCTTTCATTTGAAAATTTTAAATTGCACATATAATGTCAGTGACGTTGCGGTTTCATTTGCATCATTCCCGCGGAAAAGTAATTTTTGTTCTTTTTTTTTCTGTCTTTCTTCCTTGCTTAATACTTTTGTTATTTTTTTAGTGGAAAGATTTTTTCTTTGCTTTTAGTTGTGAAAGTGGCGTGTTTACGCTCACTGAGTCAATTTGTAGTTTCGTGGCTAATGTTGAATGTTTCAAGAATCTTACTTTGCAGTTCCCTCGGGGAGATAGAAAGACAGAAAATAAAAGAGTAGAAAGAAAGGCGAAAGAAGAACAGGGAGGGAAAACAGAAAAAGATTTTATATTTTAAAGACGAGAGAGGCGCAGCGTGTGTTTCATTATGAAATCCATCTCACATTTTGGGTCGACAATTTTCCATACCGCGCGTCTCTGCTTTTCTCTTTCCCTTGAAACCTCCCCAAGCTCAACCAACTTCTTTTCTTTTGATGATGACGGTTTTTTTAAAAAATCTCCTTCGATAGAGTGAGAAGAAATTGCCTCAACAGGGCATCGAGACCAATTTTTGTGCGTGATGCCACCTCCTGCCCACTCCCAACCACCCCATCCATTAATTTTCTCTTCCTCGTTTTTAGCCAAGGACTCACTGCTCCTATGGAGACAGAGTCTCGGTTCCCCCAATTCATTTTCCTTCTCATGCTTTCTCCAGTTTATTCTTGTACTTAACAAAGTACGAGCGTCTTTTCTGGTTTTAACATTACATTCTAGTATATAGAAACCATATTTATATAATATAAATGCATATATAAATTGCCTTGTTCGATATATTGCATTTAAGGAAATCCAGTATATTCTTCATTCATTCCTACAACGTTGCCGGCCTGGTAGCCGAGAATGCTGGAGCACAGGCTTTTCCATTCTCGAATCCATCAGGCCAGCACTGGTATTAAAATGCTGCTACGACCTTCCGCTTCAATTCTTGCACATCACAGTTGGGCGTTTAGCATATTCAGCATTCTTGATGAAGCCCCATACGAAAAGATCTGAGGGGTAAGAATTTGGTGGCTATGCACTGGAGCATTTTGGACTCGCAAGTTGTCTATGAAAGCAACTTTCAGGAAGTTACGTTATCTCAAGAACGTAATGCGGCAGAGCTCCATCTTGTTGGGCCGGCCAGGTGGCTGAGAGGGCTAGGGCGTAGGCTTTCTAGCTCTCGAGTCCGCCTGGTCGTGGGTTCGAATCCCGCCGTGGGCATGGATGTTTGTGTTTGTCTTGGGCTGCGTAAAGATATAACTTGTGTAAAAGGCGCAAAATGACCTTAGTAGTCGACGCCAAATTTTCTAATAAACCAACCAACCAACCATCTTGTTGGGAAATGATTCCGTCAATGGCATTGTCTTCCAGCTGCGGGATAAGAAAGTTCTGGAGCATGTCAAGGTAATTGTTTCAGTGGATGGTCGATTTTACGAACATCCCAGCAAGTGTTGACACTGGACTTGATCTTTTCACCTCATTAAGAAAAGCGGAGATCGTAGCAGCGTTTCAACACATCAGATCTCAGATGCGATGGTAGTCGTGTAAGAGACGTGAGAATGTAGCCATATTTTCTGCAATATTTACCGTTTTTGTCAACGAACTCTGTGAACAGTTCGAAAGTTAAGACCTTTTACTTTTGACCACTTTCGAATGGAACATGCTGTATTACGATATAGGAGTGGAAGAGCTTATATTACAATAAAGTGCAATGATATAGGAACCTAATCACAGAAGGCTAACTGTTAGTATGTTTAATGTCTGCACGATTTCAGTACTTGCTCTGATCTAATTGAATTCAGAAATTGATCAGAAATTGTTTGAATTCTGATTTTATCTAAATTTCTGCAGTCTATTGCTTATATTTCCTAAAATTAATAAACAATTTGCATTGCATTTTAGCCGTTAATAATAATAGAAAGATAAGTTATAATAATAGTATATGTAGTTCGGTTGCTTTTTTCTGCAAGAAATTACGCTTTTTTTCAAAAACTGTGGCTGTAACTCTTTAAAGCATATGTATGTGTAAATATTATTATCCACGTATTTTATGTTTATTGATCAATGCCGATCATTCACTTGTAAAAGAAAAAATACTCAGAACGGACATTTAAATACAGTAAATGGATATAAGCTTCACTTTCCATTCCAAATGAGAAATGCATGCTGAATTCTTTCTCCTTGTTGGTTGGTCAAAATTTGATGTACAAAGAGACGAATTTTGAAAAAGCCAGACCTCAAATCGGATTGAAGGAGAATTTGAGCGAAAAATCCTCATTCGAAATGAAGTCCCGTCGTCCATAGTTCCCTTTTCCCTTTCGCCATTGGCTCACATCCCCCTTAGGAATTTTCCGACAATCAACATTTTGCTCATCTCGTTCCAGTTAATTAATAGCATAATTAGCGACGCCAGGTGATTAATGTTTCTATGAATCTATAATAATGTTTCGCCCGTGTGAGAATGTCCCAAGTCAATAAATTTCGTGCACGTGTTCAGAGGGAGTAGAGATCAAATCCCGTGAAAACTGCGTTGGAGCCCCAAAATATTCATTTCAGTTTTAATTCAATCGTTACGATTTTGCCGAAACCCAGGTTAAAGCATTAATCAGGGGCTCCCATTCTTAGGTCCATTTTACTCTAACGAGCCCTTCATTAAAATCAAATTACGGTTCTTAAGGCCTTTTGGATTTGTACGCCACTGATTTTATTTCACTAATTTTATTGAATTAGATCCGCTTTTCATTTAACTGATCCTTAGGATGAAGAAGTTAGTTAAATTAAAGTAGAAAGGGAAAACAAGAGACAAAGTGGAAGCCAAACTTTAAAAAATAGAGTTTCATCGACAACTTGTTCGCGACGCTTCTTTTTTCCTCGAAATGCCATCTTGTCACAAGTAATTTGTTTAGCGATAAAAAAAGGAAAGCCTTCTCTTTTTTTTATTGATTTGATTTTCTGTCTTCTAGACATTTTCTTCATTTCGTGTGTAATTCCGAATGGGTCAGCTTTCTTATTTCAAGTCTTATCGTCTTTTCTCTTCCTTTTCGATTCCCTCCCAAAATTATTCTATAAATCTTCTTGTTTTCTTTCTTCGTTTTCTCTGATTCCCATCTGTTCTCCGGTCGCAGAGCCCTCCTCTTCCTCTTTCCTTTTATTTTCTTCTCTTTCCTCCCCCCGCCAGCACTTTTCTTTATTTTCCTTGCGGTTGCATCAGCGATGACGTCGCTGGTCACTCATTTGCATGGATGGTTCGTGTCCGCGTGGCTTCTTTCCAATCTCATCCTCTTGCCATAAAACAAGGGATTCATTCGCACGCAACGCGGCTGTGCCATTTCTCTCGACCGACCCCAGAGAAAATTGAATTCTCAACCCTTCACCATTCCTTCCATCCTCTGTGGGCTCTTTTTCTCTTTTCCTCTTGCTTCCCATCTCCACCGACCTCTTCCTTCTCCTTCATTTCTTACTCCTCTCCTCTCTGTCTCTCTCTCTCTCTCTCTCTCTCTCTCCCTCTCTATCTATCTATCTATCTATCTATCTCTCCGCTTGTCTATATATTTTTCCGTTTATGCTTCTCACTGATCTCCCGAAAGAAGAATGGTTTTCCCTCGTCCGCATGATTTCCGTTTAGGCTTTTCCTCTCTCACCCCGCAAAGAAAAATAATGCCCCCCCACTCCTTCTCTTTTTTTCTTTGATCTGGCATCGAACGGGAAACTCAATTGGCATAAATGACACCCATGCTCATTCCCCTCCCTTTACTCACCCACCTCCATCCTACTCCTCTTTACTTTCTTCTCTGCGCCGACTGACGCCTGGTGAGAGGAGCGATAAGTTCTTCGCCGAAACGAAGGGACTTGGATGTAGTAAAGAATGAAGCGAAACTCTTGCCAAGATATCCCGACTTTTCTTTTTTTTTTCTCCTTTTTTATGCCATCTCTCCCCTTCCTTCGCAAACGCCATCTACAGTTTCCATCCGTCTCCTTTTTCCTTTCCTTCCAACTGTATTCAGATCAATCGAGCAGATTTTGATGCGGGGCAAATTTTGTTTATGCGCCCAACGGTACGGGGAGGGCAAGGAGTTGCTCACCACCACAGTCAACCTAGCGTAGATCGTCAATGGAAAATTCCATTTGATTTCCACGCCGCGCATATGGAGACCATCTTCACGATGCATCTGAAGTTGATGAAGAGAAAATGTACTGTGCTAAACTGATTACTACATCGAACTAATTATACGTGCGGAGATCTGAAAATGTTAACACTCTAGTTCATCCTAAAAGAATACAGCCTGCAAGTGAATATGTTACTTGTTGTCGGAAATAAATGCCAGATGATATTAGATATAAGGTCTTCAGGATAGAATGCTATCCTATTCCATTCTCAAAAGTTCACATTTTTTTTTCTTTTGAATTGTTAGCCTACAAGAATTAGGTAATGCTATATATCTGCGCATTCCATAGTATTAATTCGATCGAATCCTTAATTGGATTCTAATATCATTGAAGTTATAACATTATTAATATACATAAAACCAAGATACGACTTAATTAAAAGAAATCCTATTTTGAAATGCGTTTTGAGCCGTCTAATTATAAGCATGGAGCAGTATCTAATTAATCAGAAAAAATAAGATTAATTAACATAATAGCCATTTCAAAGCACGAAATAACTAAACTGAATTTAGCTACCGTGTTGTTTCCGACTGTTGCGATCGCAGCTTAAATAGCGATGATCTACAAATAACTATCAGTAAAAATTATTATCGTAAAGATACGCCTGTAATTCGTCTTATTCGTCACTTGTGGTAATTATTTTCACTTGATAATTGGATTACAATCAGAAATTCATATTACGCATGAAAGATTTAACAAATTTTTTCCTTCAAGTATATACTGCATCTTGTTCAGCGTACAAAAATATCCGCTATATACCAGGTAAATTCAATATTGTAATAGTAAGCTTTAGCCACAAACAGTATTTCCACTGTTATTGAAGCAATTGAATCGCTTCTTTTGAGACTGGCCTAAATGACATTTTCAATGTTTTTAAACGGCTAGACCAGCTTTATGTCCTGTAAAGTTTTTCCTTGTATTTTTCAGATTCTGTTTACGTTTTTTGTGTAGGAAAGTTTTCGTAAGTTTGAATAGGGCATAAGTCGTCATACATGCGCCGTGTTCAACTCGTAAAATTTTCGTCCACAAAAAAACTGGTAACTTTACCGTCGTAGAGAGCGTGTGTTGAGAGATAAGATATTGCATCGATGTATAAAAGGCCAGGCTCAAAAGAAAAGTTAGAATAGCGCTACAATGCTAGAGGACATCTGAAGATTTCTGCCACACTTTCCATAACAACACCGCAACTTTCTATGACGAGATATTTCTTATCTTGGGAAACCATGTATCGGAAGCTTCCGATTCCGAAGACTAGTAGTGTTTTACTAGACCTTTCAACATTAACAACTTTGTTTGATATTGAGAACACCTTTTCTAAGAAGCTCAATGTTTGCATTGAGGAGAGTGCCTAATCACTTTTACTTATCATTTTAAGCTTTAAAGAATTAAATTTTCGTTTGTAAAAGTGGCTGAGTGAATTCTTTAAAACTGTTATTGTGTACCCATAGGCTCCCATAACATGGCAATGATTTTGAAAAGGGCATTAAGTAAAAGAAACAAAAAGTTGCACCCCCCCCCCTAATGAACAATTTCCAAACTATTACGAAAATTTAAATTAAGAAGCATAATGGACAACAGGAGTAATAACTTAGGTATCTCCATAACTGTATTACTTCAAGGAAATCCGTGTAAGATGTTTTCTTGAATTTTTTACAAGATTTTCCTTTTAGCTTTTGGATTTTTACAAAATATTACTTTTAGCATTTCAATAAGATTCGTGTGGTATAAAATTGCTGAACATAGGTTGTGTTCATAAACACACACTTTGTATTAACTAACAGGAGTGTTAAAATGAAATGTTAACAGATTGTTGATAAGCTTGGCAACAATGGTAAACATCATGAATTGAACTCTCGGATATGCTTATGAATAGATCCTTGGAGATATCCTGCAATTTTTTTAATATATGTTTTTCGGCAACTAATCGTATTTTCCGCTTTAAACTTGTAGAAGTTGCTAGTTTCATTTTTCATCAATGTCTAAAATTGAAATCGGAAATTAAAAAATTTAAATTGGACACGCGCAGTTTTTCATTCGTTGGCTAGACTGTATAGTCTGAGGAGATTCGTAAAATAATAAAAAAAAATTCATTTCAAAAAAGAATTGAGTTGATAACTTTTACGATTGTTCGTGGGCTATTTGTTTGTACGATCTTAATCAACGTATCATGTCTTCAAATTAAATTATCCACTTGGTTGTAATCGTACGACAAGCACAACACCCTGTTTTAGTAATGGAAGTTCAAGGGCAATGGGTTTTCATTAATTTTCAAAATTTATTCCATTAGCTAGTCGAACTAATGCGACCGCATTAGGGCGGAATTTATTTATCGTGCATTAACGAAAATCTATCCACTAAATGGTTCCCAATATTCCATTCCATTATAATAGCACGCTTTAATCACGAACTCCTATAAATCAGCCGTCAGTCTTTCTCATCAGTTTATCTGATGTAACTTTGAAATTTAGTAGTCGCCCTCTTTTTTTATCCTTTTGTTTTCGAAAGCTAGAAAGTTCCAAATGTTGGTCGATTCACATCCTCTCATCCTCGATCCGATCTCGATGAAATTCGATTGATCATTTAATTCGCACTTAATGGCAATTAGTGTCTCGAGTAAAAAGAATTGATGAAGTTCGGCAAATGGAAGGGGAATCGATCGATAGAGGGTTTGCGCGCGCACACACGCTTATACTGGCCGTTTATCATAATTTGTCCCAAGTCGACGTTTGGCGAGGGTGAAAGGAAAATGAACGACTTCAGAGTGGTGGCTTGTGATCCACAGATTAAACGTGGTGGGTCTTTTGAAAAGGGGAGTCAAAACATTTGGTTTAGAACACCATGTTTCTGAGAAGAAAGAGACGTGAGAAGAAGGAGAGAGAGAGAGAGAAAGAGAAAGAGAAAGAAGGAATTTGCATTTGTAAGGACTTAAAACCGTAGGTGGTTATGGTAACCGCTCGGAAACTCTTTCCTCGCATCATTAATTAGAGAAGCTTTTTCTCTGCGGTTACAAAGGCTTCCTTTAATTTATAGAATGTCTTAATTCACTTAAATCTCTTTAACTTAAAAGTAGAGCGACAACTATTAGTGTAAACAGTCGATTGCGGTCGGGGAGTCGCCGAGCAGGATCTCCTTAACAACGCCACAGACAATACACGTTTTTCCGTCAGAGCGTCCAGTCGCACCGAAATTCTCTCCGGCAACTTGGATCAACCCTTCCCAAATCTGGCGAAAATAAATTTGCCAACGAAACACGTATTTTGAGTCGTTTCTCGTGTAATGTAATGAAGACTCCTTGTGAAGTAAAGAGAAAAAGTATCGGGTAACCAGCTGGGTTTTCACAGAATAACCACAAGATGCCGATAAAGAATGAGTTGGTCTTCTGCTCCTTCCCTTTTACAGAAGCGGTGGCTCCCCCTATATTTATTTACTTTGTGCAGAATGAGCCTGTAAATATTCACATTAGGGAAGGCCCCAGATCATTTATAACCGGAAATTGAAATGAAGCGAGCATCTTAACCAAGGCTAATCAATTTAAAACGGTCAGGATAAAAGCGAGAAATCTGAAATGGTTCAGTAGTGTCCAGGAGTTGGACAAAATATTGGCTGTACGGCTAAATTTATCATAGAATACAATCTGAGTTCGCCTGTGAATGTAAGCATACAAGTTCTTCAAGGAATTAATGAAATTTGTACCATTTCAACATACGAGTATAAAAGCTACTCAAAGTTCCTTGAGAGTTCCATCAATCGGCTCTAGCTCTATTTTCCAAAATGGACCAGAGTAACTCGATGATATTGAGAGGGTGCTCAACTTCGTTTTCATGCTCCTCAAACAAGGTTGGACATCGCCAGCGGCATAAATGGAGACATTGTCATCTTGGAAAATGTCTCTGCGGATCCGTATCATGAGGTGGATTAATTACTCAAAGTTTTTTCCTACTCCTTGCCTATTCACTTTGCTTAAAACTATGCTATGGCTGCCCAAATCATGACAGAACCTCCATGCTTCATCGTTAGAATTAAGCAGTCCAAATCGTAAGGCTTTAGGCCTTCTTCATACGAAATTCTTTCCAGGAAATGGTGGGGAACTTTTCTTTTTAGGCCACATGACATGTTTCCACTTTTTTTTAGCGATCCAGAATTTATGCTCATTGCGCCACTGTTTACTTCGTGTTATATTTTCTAGCTCAGCAGCTCTCAACCTTTCTAAAACCGCGTACCGTTCAAACAATATAATTAACTAAACAAAACATTGCCAACGACCGTTTCCAAATACCACCAGTTAACCGCTTGCGTACCATCGGAAATACACCATACTGTTTTTGTACAAACTAGTTTACGAATAATGTATTCAGCTTTGCAGCGATTTTCATAGTAGCTGACTTCTTACATTTCATCTTTAATGTTCGTCTACATTTTATATTTCCGTCATGTATTGTGTTTAGCAAAAATAGATCCCCTTTAACAGTGTGTGCTCTTTATACATAATAGAATGGAGGTTTGTGTCACGAATTGCTTGAAGGGTTGGCATTAACAGTTTGCTCACTCCGAAAGCCCATAGTTCGGACATAATGCTCAGTTACACAATACATTTATGCTCACAGATGTGCTGATGTTAGCTAACAGGTAAACAGAGTACACAGTACAGGAGTAAATTTATAAATGATAATCAAAATATTTGCGCGTATCTACTGCGATCGCTCATCCGCATATGAGCCTAAGAAATTAGCACAGGAGACTAAAATCATTTTAAATGATGAACTTATTAATAATACTTTTTGGATCATTTATTCGACATGTTTCAGTTGGAGGTCATCAACAGGAAATAACAATCCTTTTTTTTCAAGCCATTTCCGTACTTTTACTTTTTTATTTTCATTTTATTGTTATCCTTGTTGTTCATTTTATTTATTATATTTAAGTGACCTTTAAAATAGGCCTATTTTATTAGAGTTGGCTCTCATTTCAATAAACACGCCGTCCTTCATGACCTTTCCTGTTATGACCCTCTTCATGGATTCATGTTTTCCGCCGATGTTTTCCTCTTTATTACCCTACCTCTATTCTTCATCACCTTCTCCCAGTTTCTCTTCTGCGAATCGATTGTTATATCGCATGAAATATCTTGATATACGTTGTTGACGGTCACTGCTAGAGCATGTGCAATTGACTTGAAGGGGTCCATTAAAAAGCCTGAAAAGTTGAAACAGCCGAGCTAAGACCTTGATCTTCATATTATCGAAAATAGAATTTGAAAAAAGTTAATCCGTTTTCGTAGTGTTTTAGTTTTTTCTCTTATTCCGAAAAAATAATACGAAAAAAAAAATAATAAAAAAATTAACTTAAAAAAAGGATAATAATTTATTTTAAAAAATACTCATTTTTTAAGTTAATTTTTTTATTATTGGGTTTTTTCCGTATTATTTTTTCGGAATAAGAGAAAAAACTAAAACACTATTAAGATTTATACCCAATTTCATTGTTTTCAATTAATCCGTTTTCAATTATCGTGCAAACGGCGGCCGGCCGGCCTAACCTAACCTACTTAACCTATCCAGATTCTTATAAGTAGTTTTTAGCTAAAGAAATGGTTATTAATTCCTATACAGGTTTTTTTTACTGGATGGCAATTAGCTAATTTTAATAATCTATTTTTAAAAATTAAATTTATTTAGAAAGTTCAAAATTCATTCAATTTTCGTCTGCTGCTCCTTCATAGGAAGTAGGTCCATTGCTTTCATGTGTAGTAGATTCGTGCGTATTGTCGAATAGTGAAGAAAGAATTCCATCAAGCGCATTAATACACACACCGATTTAACTATGGCGTAATAATGGAGTCTTTGTAGGGCTATGTGCGCTCGAATTTTTTTGTTTTCGCGGTTTATTTTGAAAGAAACAAAATGTAGCGGTTTCTTTTTAATGCAAGCATCAATAGTAGCTTTAGCTCAGTAAAATATTTCAATTTGGTGTGAAACTGGGAGATCTGAAACTGTTCGGAGAGTTCCATTGTAAGAGTGAATGGAGTCATATGTATCCGTTTCCCCAACTCAGATTTTCAATGATGTCAAAAACATCATTACTGAATTTGGGAAATCGGTCGTTCTATTGCATATTTTTCTTTTTTTTTTATTTTGACTCCAGATTCGGATAGAGCATCAAAAAAGTAAGTAAAAGTTATAAAAAGCACACATGTCCTATCTGTTTGGAAACATAGCCAAAAAGATAGTTATGACATTGATTTCGTGACCCGACTCGAAGGACCAAAATGTTAGCTTTAATCTCCGTTTTGTAAATAAATTGTTTGTTTCTGATAAGCAATGTTTTTTAATAATCACCTAACCTAACCTAACTCCCCCAAGTTTGTTTTCTTCAGTTTTTTTTCTTTTCATGATGAAGTGGGAGGGCTGTGCAAATGTACCATTCCACCAATTCAATTTAATTTTCATTATTTTTTTAATGATGTCCTCTTGCCGAAACAATCGAATAAATGATTCTAAAAGCATTATTAAAAGGTCCATCATTTAAAATAATTTCTTTAAACAGTAATACAAGACCCATCTCCATCGAGACTGAAACAACTTGGAATCTGCACAAAATCCTATCAAACAAAATCTGATTCTATACAGGGTGTTTCATAATTGGTGTCCCGTCTTTAGGTCCAAATAACGACTCAAGGGGAACAGATTGGGGGAAAATGAATATTAATTATTTGGTTTTAGTGTCCCCTAATTCAGAATAAAAACATTTCGCGTCCCTGGGGGTGAAGGGGTAAATTTTGAAAATTACAATTTTGTAGGGGTAGGGGTTAGACCCCATGTGCTATTTAGAAAGTTGTAGAGCATCATGTTAAATGTGGGTTTAGCAAAAAACCCGGTGAAAAAATCTCATGCCCTGCCCCCTTTTTCGAGTGGGTAAAGTGAAGGGTATGGCTAGCCGATGTGGACAAAAACCATACGTACTTATTAGAAGACAGTAGGGCCTACATTTGGAAAATGAATGAGAATGAATGAGTCGTTACCCTGAAAAGCTAATAAAGTTCTAATAAGTAATAAAGTTCTAATAAGTTTCTAATGAGTTTTTCTGTTTTTGTCTACATTAGCTAGCCATACCTTTCACTTTACCCACTCGATAAAGGGCAGGGGATGAGATTTTTCCCCCGGGTTTTTGCTAAACCCACATTTTACATGATGCTCTACAACTTTCCAAATAATACATGGGGTCTAACCCCTATCCCTACAAAATTAAAATTTTCAAAATTTACCCCTTCACCCCCAGGGACGCGAAATGTTCTGAATTAGGGGACATTAAAACCAAATAATCAATATTCATTTTCCCCCAATTTGTTCCCCTTGAGTCGTTATTTGGACCTAAAGACGGGACACCAATTACGAAACCCTGTATACATTTAACTTCAGCTTCTTCCACTGACCTTGGGTACGGTATTTCCATTCTCAATTCAGTACATGGGCTTTTTTACGACCGCACTTCATTGAGGTGCAGTTCGTTAGTAGAAGATACCAAGAATAGATTATAGAGCAGACATATTCCTGTTTAATAAACAATGTTTCCTTATTTGTACGTATGTTAATATCAACTGATTCTTTTCTTACATGATCATTTAAATCGCCCAATTTATATGTTCATTACTAAAGACAGATGAAAATATAGCCTGTCCAAAGAAAGAAAACTTTTCTCTATCCCCAATTCAATTCTGTGGTTCAGTACAAGAACCCTGTAACCAACAATTTGTTCATAAACTTCTTTTTTTTTGCTACAATATTAGGCAATAAACTTACGATACTTTATACGTCTCTTTTTCAAATATTTGTAAATACTGGTTACAGAGTTCTTGGACCGAACCGCAGAATTATTAGACTTATTGCAAAGGAAAATTAGCATTTCTAACAACTGCACTCGAAAATTTAATTGGACACTGTTTTCTTTCTTATACTTTAAAGAAAATTTTAAGATCAAAGCAGGAAATGTTCCTTTGCAAAGTTTTTCAATATTCGAGAGCTGTTTAATTTTCTTAATTAAATATTCAGTGGCTGGTGTATAATGAACCGTCATTAAACAAACACTTTCGATTTTTCTCATGCTATAAAAATAAAGATTTTATTTAATAATAAGGAATATTTCGTCTTCATTTCGTGCAAGAAGCTTAGAAAGACTACTCTGAAAACACAAGTTTCAATCTTGAGTTGGAATAATAGAACGATAAACACGCGGAGTTGGTTGGGGCGAAAATTTTCTTCTTTGCCAAGCGTAGAAGGAAAATTTTTGCATTATTCACGAGGGACAGGATTTGCGACCGACAATCGCTCGTCGTGTAAATGTAGTGGGGACGTAGGGGCGCTCGTGTTAAGAAGGCTTTAGAGAAGGGGTTTGAGGCAAGGGGTGGTGGAAATGCGGACGCCTTCACTCTGATTCTCAAAGCCCCCTCCCACCTCTTCTCTCTCTCTTCATGTAACAAATCCTGTCCGAAGATGGATGCTTGGCTTCGGCCTCTTCCTCATCGCTCATACTCCATTAAGAGAGAGAAAAGCGAGGCATAAAAAGAGCGCCCGCCATAAATATGAGCGGAGAGAGCATTCTCGCCTGTTGGTACGTTGTCTCGAAGCGATCTCGATTGCTACGAAAAGCTCAACACTACTCGCCATCTATCGAGGGAAATTTCAGTTAAAAGCAGGTTTCAGTCTAATATGTGAGGATTGTTTATTTTTAATTGGTATTAAACATATTTAATTTTCATGATTAATATGAATAAGATTCCTGAAGTTTAAGTAAATAAAGCTGAGTTGAAATCTATTTTAATTTGCTGATCTTAGCAATCTGAAAAAATGCGATATGCTAAAAAATGTTATAATTATAAAATTACATCTAAACTTATTTCCTCGTTTTTCACGAAGTTTAATATGGTCTACGAAAATTATCGTCTAGATGAATTTTTCTATTTCTTATTCGCATCAAAATCCAGAAAATCAGATTGTTCAAAGAGCTTCTTAAGAAAGCATAATAAGAATAAGGAAAACCATCTTTACAAATCTTAACTAATAGACTTGAATGAACATGTGATATGAACACATAACTTCTTTTAATTTAATGTAAAAATAAATTAAAATTAATAAAATAATAATAATAATGAAGATGAAAGTCCACAGTTTTGAGTTTTAGATAATGTTTATTCCAGTACAACTTATATTTCTTCCAAGTGAAAAGATATTACAAACCAATAGATTTTAATGAATTTTATAGTTAACATTCATTCACATTTTCAGAATTTACTGAATTATTTCTCCATCTGTTTGGAGAATATTTGGTCATCGATATCTCTAGACTGTAAAAGTAACTCAAGACTCTGAGATCAGTACGGAAATTGTGTTTATCCTTTGCTTCACCATTCATTTGTGATGAAACCGAAGTAGGCACTTTCATTGAATTCTTGACAGGATGTTCCTTGTCAACGTGAAAAGGCAATTTATTTACTTCTTACTTAACAGATTTTGACATAGAGAAGCATCTAATGTATACTCAGGATTTCAAAGTCCACTTCCGGAAACTGTTCTTGAAAGGAAACTCTTTAGATGAATATCGATTCGAGACGGTTTCAGAAATACCAATCTTAAATGATTAAACCTGATTGGAACATGGTGCCATCTATATCGTTTAACTTGTTTACCTTAATTTTTAAATTTTTAGCTCAATCTTACTACATATATAACGAATCCTCATTTAATTTCTGAAATATAAGTGCATTTATAAGCATGTGTTCGGTTTTTCAGCTGTAAACGCAAATCTTTATCCAAGAGAGTATTGCATTTGATTATACCATTACTTATTAATAAGTGAAAAATAATTTATAAATATTTCTTTAAAAAATCATTTTAAAACCTGATCTTTCAATTGAAGACATAAACTGATTTTATTAATATACCGTAGCTTATATTGTCGCTTCCAGCTAACCTGAGAAATTGGATCTACTTGCAATACACTATGGCGTATCGCGCTTCTGATCTCATCACAGGAAGGCCTTCATAAATAAAACAAAAAAATTATTATAGATTTATCAATTGAAATTTAGATATTTTAAGCCAATTTAATAATATTTTTAAACATTTAAAAGTTAATTTAAAATTTTTAACACTCCTGAAGCTTAAAAATAAATTTAGGAATAAATTTTAAAAATTTAGCCTAGTAGTAAGAGTGGATTTCTTCAATTAGAAATCGCAGTTGGTATCTTCAGAAGATGAATATTGAATTAGTTGATATGCAGAATATTCCAACGTTCAATTTATTTAAACAAGTAATAGGAGAAGTTGAAGCTTTCGCATTAAATGATTTAAAAAATTATTATTGCCTTAAAAACTTTTAAATTGGCAAATTCATGACACTTTTATTAAATAAAAAAAATTGCAACTAAAAGAAATATTTTTTGAGTTTCGTATTTTTATTAATTTGGTTAGACTGGTTATATTCATTAAAATAATAAATATCAAAAGTTACAATATACGAATTATTTTTAATAATGAAATATTACTTTATAAGTAATATAAGTGTTGAGTTAAAATATCTGCAGTTGTAATAATGTTGATTATCCTATCTGTGATCTTATCTGTGGAGCACCAGCTAGAGGGTGCTTGCGATACTTTCCTGTAAAGCACAATTTCCAGCCTTCTTTTGATGACGACAGAAATGAGTGCGCAGGCCTTTTTAACTAGATGGTGTTAGTTTCATTCGCTTAAAACAATACGTGACGCCACCAGCTTGATCATCATAGCTATTCTATGCGGAGAACTGGAGAACTGTTTTATATTATTGCACAAGTGATTGTTACCTCCCGGAACTAAGTAACTGGGCTCTAAGGAATTCTCAAAGTTGGTTGGCGTCGACTATAGTATGGAGTTGATTTATCAAATTTGCAGACCCGGATATGAGGATTGGAGAGCATGATGTAGTGTTGGTATCATGTGTAACAACAATGTTCATCGAAGTCTGATGTCCATAGCTAGGTCAAGGATGCCACACTTTTCTTATATAACGATATTCATTTGTCAAGTTGCACAAACAACTTGAAGTTACGCTGGATATCTTAACACAGATCTAGGTTGAAAACTGGAACGATATATTCCATAGGTTCCCTACAATAAAATCACGAAACCAAGGAGTTCTCTTAGTATCCTCTTGTATTTATTAGGAGCTTTAGCTAAAAGCTACTTGTAAAACTGCACGCTTGGTTTCTATACGTTTATCCGTCCATCCGTCTGCTGCTTAGACGATAACTTGAAAACGGATTAACTTTTTCAAATTCTGTTTTCAACAGTATGATCAGTAAGGTCATATCAACCTTTCAGGCTTTATCGTGGACGGCCAACAATCCAACCTTCATTATTTCCAACAAACCAAAAAATACTGATTATTATAATCCAAGACTGAAACAATGACATTTACATTGTTACTCGGACTACTACTATGATCAGGTGACTTTGTTAAGAAAGCTTCGGCACTGAAACCATCATACATTGTTACGTCATCCTAAGTCGACCAAATTTAGAGCTTATTATTGGTAGAAATGCGGTTAACAAAGGACGAAGTATGATGATATAACAATGTATGACGTTTCAGTACAGAGGCTTTCTTTATAGGAGGTGTTGGCTCAACACCTCCTAAAAAGAAAGCCTGTGCACTGAAAATTCATACATTATTACATCATCATAAAAAGGCATTGTTAATCGTGTTTCTACCAATAATAAGCCCTGAATTATGACTTCTTATGATCATGTAATAATATATAAATTTTCAGTGCATAGGCTTTCTTTCTAGAAGGTGTTGGTTGGCTGGGGCAACACCTCCTAGACAGAAGGACTGATAACGGAAACGTCATACATTGTTACATCATCATTAGTCGACCAAATTTAGGGCTTATTATTGGTAGAAATAGGATTAACAATCATTAGTATGACGATAGTATAATGTATGACGTTTCAGTGCGGAGACTCTCTATAGGAGGCGTTGCCGCGGCATTGAAAAGTCACCTGATCGCAGTATTCTGAGCAACAATGCAACCTTCATTGTTTCCAACAAATGAAAAAACACTGATTGTTAAAATCCAATGTGGAAACAATGAATGTTGGATCGTTGCTCATACAGCTATGGTCAGGTGACATTTCAGTGCCGCGGACTGTCTTTCTCGTCGGCTGCGGGCTGTACGAGACATACTATGATTCTCATAAAGCAACTTGTATTATTTGGTAAATTGGAACCCGTAAATTTTAACGTAAATCGTTGTTTCTTTGTTTTTTCCCTGGTTGGTCTTGACTGTGTTGTTACAAGTAATTTAGTGGTCTTGTTAAACAGTTTTGTGTGTTTAACGACTTTGTTTTCTTGTTTTATTTTTCCGGTTTATTTATCTCTTCGGCTCTTTTTCGGTTGAGCAATAAAATAGACTTAAATTTGGAAGGAATTTAATGAACTAGTTGTTTATTAGGAACTTTCACCTAAAATTTATATTCTCGAAATTAACATTAAACTTCTGCCTCAAAGCTAAGCTCCTTCTTGGGTTGTTTACAAGATTTTATGTATATTTTATTTTGTATAATTTATAGAAGTTTTTTACCATTTTTAATAGAAATAAATCTATAACCTCCAGTTATCAATGTGTTGATTATATCATTAAGTTTATAAGTCTTTAAGATAAATTTAATTGATTTATTTCATTTCTTTATTAATTTTAATTTGTATCCAGCTTGAATTTTTTAATTTTTAATTATTTTTATATTTATTATTAAAGTTGTTAGCATAACATCTTTTGTATTTATTTGCTTGTTAAGGCCTCACTTAACTTCACTCGCCACTAAATCAGTGTCAAAACAAGAAATTTCCTCCGTTACAGTTTGGATTCCGTCGTTTCCGCCCTCGGTTGTCTCCCTATCTCTTGTTTGTTCTCCCCTCTCGGTTCCCTTATCCCCCCACTTATTGTCACGCGATAAAATAAAAAAAAGGGAAAGGAGGAGAGGAAAAAAACAAAAGTAGGTGGGTACTCAGAGTAGGGAAGGGAACGAGCGCTGAGAGAAGGAAGGCGATTGGTTGAAGGGTGCGAGGTTCGTGCGCGAGTGCTGCTGTAAAATTTCTTTTTATGGCTTTTCCTTATTACTCGTCGTCTCGGCATTAATGCTGGCGTGAACCGTCTCGGAGGAAGAAGGAGGAGGAGGCGCCCGCCATCATCTGGGGTGCTTACGTTATAGGTCGTTGACCCCGACCGGGTACCTTCCACCCCCCAGCGACGAGAAACGGAGTCTTTTTCTTCTTCTTATAAGAATGTTGACTTTTACAATCACGACAGCTAAGAAGAATGCGACGAGATGCTCCGGCTTATTGGTCGAGGCTTCGTTCCCGCGGCTTAACAAATCTAATAAATAAGAATTACGGACTAATAATTTTTCTCGTTTCTTTTCTATGGGGAACCCTCCCCCAGAGAACCCCTTTCATTCCATTCTCCCCAACTCCTTTTCAAGAAGCTCTCCGGCGCCGCTTCCTTTGTCTTAATACCATCTCTAAATTATTTCAACGAACCGCCCTGACACGCTTGTTTCCTACGGAGTAAATCATGGAAGATTGTGAAAAGCCAAACAAACGTAAAACCACTTTTTCGTCATCGATAAGGATTTTTACAATGAAGATGGGCAGAAACAGACTGAGAATCTTCCTTGGAAATGGGCATTTCATTATAAAAATGAAGAAGTGAACACATGATACCAAATCCTGATTGTTAACTTTTCTTGTTTAACCCTTTGACGTTATTTAGCCGTTTAAACTTTGGTTGCGCATTGTATTTTTTAGGAAAATATTATGAGGGATTGAACACTTTTTAATTGTATTCAGCATGTGCTTACATTGCACTTTAACGTAAATTATTAAGACGACAACAAACCGTCAGGAAATTCTTATGAAGACTAAGCATATTAGATAACTGGTAAACAGAAATTTAAGAAGTGTGACTTCGCGATCGCCGAGTACGAGTTTCCTATTCGAAATACAATGAATAATTCATTAATAATTAATATAATGTAAATTATTAATAAAAGTAAATTAACAATTTTCTTCTTCGAAATTGCCATTCTACATTCATCATAGAATATGTAAGAATTTTTAAAAGTAAATTTTTGTGATCAATCTAATACCCAAGTAAAAATTAGCTGAGAAAAATTTCAATTTCCTTCTTTTAAATTGATCCGATCATTCGGATTTACTGTATTATGAACACACTTTAAGATTTGTAATTAATTTGAGACTTAAAATATGAATATTCCTTTAAATGAGGGTATATAACATTCAATATACAGTCATCGTCCAATTTAGGAACCTCCACTCCCCTGACGTGCAAATGGGTCGTGTCCTCGTTTGCATGTTCACATGATCTCATTCCGCGGAAATGCCAACATTGACACAATTTCGTTCAACGAACATCATAGTGCATCTTCACTTCAATTCCAACTCTCATTATGGGCAAGGCAAAAGACCTAATAGACTTTTGAATGTAGTATCCAGCTAGACATTGTTAATTTATTTTTCAGAGAAAAATGATATTTTTCTATTACAACAAGAGTGGTTGTCACCTACCCGTTGTAACGTTCGGAATACCAGAGGTCTGCTTTAAATCTCATTGATACTTTATAAATTGTACCGTATAATGCATATTTAACTTAAAATCTGATTGTTAGTCGCGGAAGTGTTATTTTTTATAGTGCTGGTTGCAATGCACTAGTACTGTTCGCGCGCGATGTTTCCGACTAGTGTGGCTAGATCCCTGGAGTATGTTAAATGAGCATTAGAAGAGCAGGATGCCAGCCTTAAGAAACAGTGGTCATTCATTTTAAGATTTTCAAAGACTACTGTTTCATAATCAAGGATAAACAACCACCTAAAGGCATACCTGTGAACGTCCATGGGTCATAGATATCTGTATGAGCGATTGATGGCTATGCCCATCAGAGACAGACGACCTGCCACTATTTACCGTAACTCAGTAGAACGCTTAATCTGTGGAGGACATTTCGAAACGCAGAAACCGTCGAACTCGTGCACAAGTTACAATAGACGGAACAGAACGGAAAAAGAGACTCTAATGGGCGCATGGCCATCAAAATTGGATGGTGAACTACTGGAGAAGGCTTGTCTTGTCTGTCGAGTTCCATTTCCAACTACTACAGGTCATCAGCGTTTGACATCAGCCGCATGAGAGCATGGAGCTTCTTTTCTGAAGCCAACTCTTCAGGGCAATGGTAATGGGAAGGTTTGGGGGAAAATGTTTTGGTATTGCCTGGGTTAGTCGGTTGATTAACGACTAACTGTTATCGAATACTTAAACATCATCGCTGACCAGATCATCCCTATATGGCCATTGTGTTCCCGGATGGGATCTTTGCAACATAGTTATCCGATTTCAAGCCAATCAAACGTCTTTGGGACGAATTGGAACGGGCAGCCCGGCTTACATAGTTACAATCAACTGTGTAATTTTGGATTAACAGATACGCGTTACTAACCTGTAAGCTTGTGAAACGTTTCAGGCACCTTATGGAGCCAATGTCCAGAAGATTCGGGCAGTTCTGAGGCACACAGAGGCGCATCACCGACCATATTAGGTGGGATTCGTGATAAATTGTCCGGTGAGTATGTATGGCAATAAATAAAATATGTTAAATTCCAGATTGCGCATTATATAAACTTAATTAAACCAACAAAACGTTTTTCACAAACACGCTAACGTATTCTGTTTCATTTAATTTTAGATGGCAGACATTCATTCACTGAAGACAAATGACTGTTTAGTACTTCATCCGATGTGTTTAGTTTATGGGTCATGTTAATCTAACATTTAAACTTTAAAATAATAATTTCTTCATGAAGTAATTTTATCGGAAAAGGGAAAGACGAGAGAGGGTTCTCTTTTAATCTATGAATTCCAGTTGCGAGGGTATATAAAGTCGAAACGAGCGGTAAAGAGATGGGAACAAAATGAACATTTTTACAAAAGTATTTTATTTCGCCAAAAACATGATCTGTGTAACTTTTCCCCATCCAACCAAATGGTACTAATGGTTGAGAGGAGGAAGAGGAGGCGTATGAGAGTTGGTGGTGCCATTCAATCTTTCGTCGTGAGGAACGTGGTTCCTCCATAAGTGATTGCCGTTGTAATTAGAGCGTCGACTGGGAAGAGCAAAGAGTATTCCTTTCTGCTGTCGTTCTCCCCGTTCCACCTTTCTAGCGGGTGAAAAAACTCCACCAACGGCTAAAATTTTAAAATATACCCTCAAGTGAAAAGGAAATTTTTATTAAATTTTCTTGAACGCTGATGATAAAAAGTCTTCTCCTTTACTTCCCTTTCGATGCGCTCTTCAATTTTTATATTTCATTTATTAAATTTACCTGATATTTTGTTTTAATACTCTTCAGAATTTTTATGTTATCCAAAGTCATTTTTAGGCTGTACGAATTGCTTTAATGGATAACATAATACTGTAATAATTATTCGTTATAAAGAAATGTTGGAGCAGATTTCAAATATTTATTTCAAAGAAACTATAAAAGACAGAAACGCATTCCGCACATCTCTGAATAGAGGAAGGTTCAAAGTCTTAAAAGCTCGCCTAGAATTCCATTCGGTGCCACAGAACTGCGCTGTTTCTTGCTTATAGGAAAATGGCGACGCCAAAGAAGGTTTGCTTTTCAAAGTTTGCGAAGTGTAACTCCATCGTTCAAGTGCAACATGAACTTCGCTGTCGGTTCAACAAACAGCCGTCTCGCCGTAAGCAAATTCGATGATGCACGGAATGCGTTTCTTCTGTCTTTTACAATTTGTTTGAAATAATTGTCCCGTCTTTTTGAATTTCGAATGTTGAGTTTTTCGAAAGGGCATTATGTCATACACTACCCTGCCAGAAGTAACCAGACACACCTATTTTATTCTGTTTTCATCTCCCATGTACACTCCCTCACTTTTGATGTAAAAGAAACGTAACAACAGCTAGCATGTCATTGACTCCGCCAGCCAGCATGCCAAAAAAAAACATGAGTTGTTCGACTTTCAGAGAGGAGTTATTATAGGGTGCCCATTAATGAAAGTCAGTTCGCAAAATCAGTGCTTTAACCGGACATCCTCGATCCACTGATATACGAACGGAAAGATGCAGTAATGACGGCAAAACTGTCGGGCGGTCTAGAATCACGTCGACAAGAGACCGAATTGTTATTCGCGGGTGTTGCTGAGTACATTACTATGGACATTACAGCGGTCCCAGACGCCTGCTCAACGGCCGTAACTCATGGCCCATTTGTTCGCACAGTGCAACGTGTCCTTCATCTGATGGTCGTAGCATGTATCTGGAGGCAAATACGATCAAGAATACCTCGTACCCACAGTGAAGGACTCTTGTGAAAAGGTCATTGTGTGGGCCATATTCTTTGCCGCAGGCATGGGACCCATAACTGGTGTTGACATGCGAGTTATTTCCCCAAGGAGGATGTTGGAAAATCGCCTTCCTGGAGCGATGGCAGAATTTGTTGGTAATGCACAAGACTGCTTCTTCCAGCAAGATTCCATGACATGCTGCTCGTTCAACCAAGGCATGGTGACATCAAGCCGCTGCATGGCCTTCCGAGAGTCCGGATTCAAACCCGATTGAACTGATGAGGGATGTGCTGGATACATAAAATACCGGCACTAATCGTCATCAGTTACAGGATCGTTTAAAGGCCAAGTGATGACAATGTCCCGACAGAGTGTTTTGTCGACATCCTATTCGTCGTGTAGCAGTAGTCATTACAGCAAAAGTTACATGATCAGGACTGTGTAATTTTTATGTAGGTACGTGAATAGGGGTGTCCAAATATTTTTGGCAAGGCAGTTATTTTAGAATAGCACATAAAGTTCCGAAGAGATTTCTGGTCTTGCAGTTGAGATCTTATAATAAATGTTTTCGTTTATTATTGATGAGAGCTATGTTTGTGTCGAAGGATGCATACAATTTCTCCCTGTGCATCATGCACTCTTAAAATAATCTACAAATTAAAGTAATATCCGACTATTCAAAGAGACTGTTAAGTAGAATGAGGTAATCAGATTTTGTGCAACTTCTTTTGTTTCAGCTACTAATAAATATCGAGTGAACCAATTTAAGCAAACCAAATTTCCGATTTTATTTAATATAGGCGGTTTCCTTTGATGTTAGTTACTTGTGATTCTGTCTTCCTATTAATGATAACATCAAAAACTTGAGAATATAGTTTTAAAAAACGAAATGGGGATGATTTCAAATTCTTCATCTTCAGCTAGTGCTTCACTTCAGGGTAGAAGGAGGGTGGTAAAAGGGAATGAGTGAGGAGGAGAAAGGGAGCTGAATGTCTATCATTCGATGACTAATTAAAGGGGGATTGGGACGCAACTCTTGAAAGCATTCAATCTGAACTCATTCATCACGAGTTAATTAGTTTTTCATCGCTCCTCTTCTTTCAAACTTTGAATTGCTGTTCTAACTTTTTCTTTCCCTTCTGCTAACATGAAACCAGTCTTTAAATTATCTAGAAGATGTAGATATCTAGAGTACCAAAGAATTTTAATGAACCTCTTAAAATTATTGAGAGCAAGACAACCTAACGTTGGAATGCATTTTTCACAAGGATTTTGTCAATGATTTTTTTCAAGGGAAAACAAAATGTTGCTCTATTTCATTTTATCATATTATAAACGAATTTAATAGAACATTCCTTGGTTCCCATTCATCGTTCCTCTCCTTTAGCTTTAACGCTCTAGGCTAATGCTCTGTTAAAAATAAACAAGATATTTTTTTACGAAGTTAAAAAAAAATAGGGCAAATGTGGTTTCGATTTGTTTCGCTTGTCTATTAAATTGGCTTCTACCCTTCGGCCTTCTCTCTTTTCCATCCCTCACTCCTTTTCTACTGGGGATTAAAAACAAAACAAAAAAGAAAGAAGGTGAGGTGAAGATGGGCGAAGTCGCACTGCACCTAAAACCACCAAAAATAGAACAAGGGATCAGTTTCGCTCAACACATGTTAAAACAACAACAGTGCTTTTTGTGTTTGTCATTCTAAGCGGAGGCTCCTCACTCGAACGCATTTGTCATGGTGGCACTCACCAAGAGTGAAAAACAAACCGAAAACGCTCACTCGCCATTAACAGATTATATACCACTTTTGTGATAGATATATTTATTCTGAATTGTATTGTTCAGGTTGAAGAGGTTACATGTTCAACATTACAGACTTGAAGATTTTATTGCATTTTTTTCCCCGATAGATGTAATAAGAGTCCATTGGGAATGATATGAGGGGCGTCCAGTAAATATCTGGACTGATTTGATTTCTAGAACAAAAATCGGAGATAAATTGAAATTACCTGTACTATTTTTGACTTAATCCCTGGTTGGTCATGAACCGTTGGAGAACTGTTTGAATCTCTTCGTCATCCGTGTTAAACTTTTATGCTTCGAGATGCTCCTTTAAACGGCCGAAAAGGTGAAAATCACTCACTGAGCCAAGTCGGATCTGTAGGGCGGGTATGGCACTAACTACCAGAGCCCGTATGCTGTGGAAACTATCCCTTTACCGGACGTTTCTTGTGAACAGCCTTATGAACTTCAGAATGCCGTCGTATTCAGCATTTACGACATTGTGTATGGCTTCTCTCGTAATAACACTTCTGGGCCGACCTTCACGGAGGATATTTTCGATGGATTCACGACCTTAAGGAAGGCATTTACTCCATTCAAGCACCGATAAAAGTTCCACAGTCTGTTTTGCAAATACACTCGACAATCGAAGATTTCAGTAAGTTCAAGAGCACGCGCTGTTTCTATACCCGAGTTAACTGAACGGGATCGGTCCGGTGGCCAAGAGTGCTAGGCGTAGGCTTCCCAATTCTTAAATCCGTGGAGTAGTGGGGTGCGTGTATGGATGTTTGTGCTTATCAACGGAATGTGTAAAATTTAATAATCATGTGGATTGTGTAAATATATATTCATGTGAAATGGCGCATAATGATCTAGATGTTGACGCGCCCAGATAACTTACCAACCAACCAACTGTTCGGGCGCCATCTTAAATAACAGCACGGAAAAACAGCTGATATTTGCAACTTCCACCATAATATTTTTATAATAATATTATAATAACTATTATATTCAATCAATAATGTAAACTGGTTTTTCCTTTCACATTAATTTCTGGAATTACTTTAGTCAGCGTTATAAGAAAAATGCTGAAGCTTTTAAGGATTATATGAAGACTTTTTGAAAGATTGATCATAAAGCCTGTCTAAAATTTGAGTAAACATATACGGAGGATTCTGCATGTTTCTACTGCGTTAATGTCCGTTTTTACTCAGAAATCTGAAGAAATCCTTGTGCGCAACTCTGTATGGATTTCCAATCGATTTCTTATGGAACCGCACGATTTAGTTATTCAACCTAAATTCAAAGAAGAAATTTGAAGCCATTCAAAGAAATCGTCTTTCTTGATGGCTAACCCGGTGTTTTATATTTAAAAAAAAATTTGTAAAAATGGCGTTTCTTTTGTATTTCGTGAGTGGAATTTATGGCAGGAAGCCAAGTGAAACAAAATTGGGTTTTCTTTGTCCAGATCGAATTGGAATTTTTCAAAGTGAAGGCCATTATATTGAGAATAATTTTTATTAAACTCTGTTGGTTAATAAGTCAAACAGGAATGCGTGGAATTATTTTACTTTAATGGAAAAGGGAAGGAGTTTAATTTAGCAATTGTCGATAACGACTGACGAATTTATTGTTCCAGAATGAGATTCCTTATCGCAACCCTGTGGTCATTCTTGGACTGCGGTCAATTTGTCTGCTGATGAAGGGAATGACCAACGTTGCAGTAGCGAGCCAATAACGCCTTAGGCCTTCAAAGATACTGGATTCCTTCTTGGAATTACTTCTCACTTCTTACCCGTTCTTATTTGGAATTTTAAAAATATCTTAACCTTTTTTTTTTCTACATCCATTAATTTTACATTCTTCGTAATATTTAAGTATTTTTTTTCTTTTGTTTTAATTTTGAGTTAAAATCCTCTGCCCCTTCTATGAAGACTTGAGTAGAAAACGTTTATTGATGGAGATATTATTAAAGCAGGCACGTGGAGATTTTCACCCATTCGGATGGCGTGTGTGAACTCGCGTTTCACAGCACCCCCTCCGAGCTATTGTGAAAATGTCTCTCAGTTGCGACCTTTGCAATCAGCGGAAGCGGACGATGCGCGCGAGTCAAGAATTGTCGCGAAACGATGCGCCACCAACAGACGAACGTCGGTTGCCAGGACGGATGCGGGCACATTGTTCATTGGCGTCAACCAAACAAAGATAGGGAGCGAGGCTGTCACGCGATCGGTTGACAAGGGAAGAACCTTTTTCCATTTGTTGGATGCGTGAGACGCATGCCACCGACGCCAAATGCCCCGCCGCACGCGTTCAAAACTGACTTAGAGCCGCCTACCCCCTGCGCTGCAAACGGAGGCAAGAAGTACTAGAATCTTCTCTAGACGTTAAAAAAAAGAAGAGACGAGAGAAAAAGAGCGAAGAGACGACGACTTTATGGATGGATGGAAAAATCGTCACCGAATCTGATGAATGTCGAAAGTTATTGCTAACGCTAATGAGCACTAAAAATCTGCTTTGGGAAAACAACATTGGCAAGATGTTCTCCTTATTGGAGTTCTCTTTACCACACTCAGTCTTAATTGCATTTATAAATATATTAATTAAAGAAAAGCCCTAAAAGGATTAAGATATTTTTCTCATGATATACTAATATAAAATATATAAAGATTTGAATAAAATGTATTCCCTCTTTCCGAAAATACATTTCAACCTTGTTTTATTTTAGATGTGTATCATATTTTCGGACAGGGAGTATTAAATAAGCAGTATCACAACACATTTGAATAAAATTAAACACTCCAACACATCATTTATCTAAGAAATTAATGAAAGCTATGAGAGCTTCTCTACAGGGTGGTCCACGACTCACATTTTGTAAAACTTGTGCCCATCTAGTCGATGCAAGCCTGCGGGCGAAGACCATTTCACATTATTTTCGGCACGTCCACCGGTAGAGCGGTAAACTGCAAAGTGTTGTCTTTTAGTTGGTTAATGTCTGCATTAGGATGCTGCTGGTTCTTCAAATGACGCCCACAGGAAAATAAACTCCGAAGGTGTGAGGTCTAGGGAGCGCTGGGCCATTCCGATGACAGATTCATTGTCCAGGGAAAATTTGATTTAGCCAGTCTCGAATTTCTGCCGCCACCATTATGTATTCATATCATATCTCCCCATCAAAAGTGAACATCGTGTTCAGATGCATATCGCCGTTGATTTCACCTTCCAGAAAAAATTTTCCAATACTAGTTCAATATGTGGAATGTCTGCTTGCCAGATATGGAGTTGTGACCATTGGCGACCATTTCTCATCTACTATGAGACTTGAACTTTTGCCTCTTTTCGTCCAGGTCACTTTCCTCTTCCAATTTCTGCAACCATTCTTCCGAGACTTGAAAGGTCGGGTCGTCTTTTTCAGCAAATATAATATATGGATGAAATTTCTGCTAATAATCTCATCAACAATGCCCCTTTAATATCCAGAGTTCTCGAAAGCATGGGAGAGGATTTAAACTTCTAGCAGAATGGCCAAGTTGACGATTTTACTCTTTTACAACCATTTCCGATAAACCACAACTTGGCGGATCTACGCCACTTCAGTCTTGTTAAACAACAAATTAATTCATGTTTTATTTTTCCTTGTTGGTGCGGTGTTCTAAAATTTGCTGATATTTGTGATTCACATTTGATGTTGTTGGTTAGTAAAATAACCTTATAAGGACATTTTCACGAATGTCCAGTTTCACTCTAGCAATGCCATCCGTATATTTGAAAATAATTTCCTTGATGACCTTTTCTTTTATAAACAAATGAAAATTAAAAAAAAAAATTACAATTCGTAGATTCTAACTATTTTCAGGCATTACAGTGATATTCTTAAAAGTTAAAGAGATCTTCTTTTAAAAATCTTAAAACCATTTTGATATCACCAGAAGGAAATGTAAAATTCATTAAATCGATCAAGTCGACGGAGCGGCAGAAAGCACTTTTTTCCCCTCCCCTACATTCGTAAAAAGGGGAATAAAAGCGAGGTAATCCGTTATCTTAATTTATTTTTCATTCAATTTGTAAGGATCTTCCCATCCAATTAGTGTAATTGTCAAGTTTCCATCTTAAATGTTTCATGACTAACTTTGCTAGAAGTGGTGGAGCGCAATCTTATAAAAACTACTCTCGGTTAAAAGTGTATGTTCTCGCCGTTTCTCTCCATCAAATTTTCATCTTAGTTGTTTTGCGCAAATAATCCAATAAACACATGCTCTCTTACCTGTCCCCCTCCCACTTCCCGGACTTGTCTAACCACAGAAGAAAAGCTCAAAACTGGAAGGAAATTAAAATTCATGCAAGGAAAACCTGAGGAAAAGGAGGGAGAACGACTGAAATTGAATCCGTGTTTGTTTGTTTCGCTCTCGAGAAATGCCTTAAGCCCTGTTTTTGTCTTCGTGATACCGGTTGACTAAAATTGTGTTACGTGAATAAAATGCAATGTTTTTTAACGCTAAAAGAAAAAAAAAAAAAAGACGAAGAAAGCAATCTCTCTCTCCCTCACCTCCACCTACCCATCCTCCATCAACCTCTCTTCGTGTCATTTTTTTTTTTTTTTTTTTTATTGGTGTCTGGTGAAGCGTCATTGATCGTTGTTAGGAAACGGGCACAGATTGAAGGGGTGCATCGGTGTTGTTGTAGAGCACCAGTGTCTCGTCTGTTTGTGTGCCCTCTTCCTCCTTGGAGGCCTCTGCATCAGCATTTCATTTGCACTCGCCGAGATGGGGGCGGAATGAGAAAGAATAAAGCGAAAGGAAAAGTCCAAGGATGCGGAAGGTCGTAAAACCAGCAGGTGGAGCCAACGCTGCGGAAGAAAAGAGTCGGACGGCGGCGGCGACGAGGGGAAGGAGGAGAAGAAGAAGAGATCAAGGCAGAAGACGACGTCAAACGAACCTTAAAGGAAAAGGTCAAACGAGTTCAGGTCTCCGCAAAGGAGGAGAGAAAAATATTAGTACATTCCACTAGGGATTGAAATTGGACTCCTTGACATGTATAAATTATGGATGATCGATATCTTGATAGATTGAAAGCGCTTTTTGAGAAACATTGATTCTTAAAGGGGAAGATTATTGCTTTAAGGGAATGTGAACAATGTTTAATGTTTTGCCTGTGGCTTAGTTTATGAAACCATCGTTTTATGGATACTTTACTTGATTTATGTTTATGAATAAACTTACGATAGATGAGTAAAGATAACCTGAAACTGCATTCTCGAATAATATGCTTTAAATCATTCGTGACTATTTTAGTTCTTCTTTTATAATAAATCCTGTAATAAGGTCCTGGACAAGCTTTATCGTTTCGTCTTCATATTTTTGCAGTAGAATAACGATTATTAAAAATCAATTTTTACCTATTTTTATATCTACAATGTTTTATCAAAAAGTTAATGCAAAAGAAAGACGTATGAACGTTGATATAGATTCTTCAAGAAGAAATGTTTATACTTACAAAACAACTGGTTGATTTACACAAAGCGAGCAAGCCCGATGGCGTTGCTTCACCTCTGGTTTGGATACCATCTCTTATCCGATGTAATATGGTTTCGGATAGTGTCTTGAGGGATATACAGGGTGAGCACAAAAACACTCCGCGATTTTAAACAGTTATAAAATTAAAAATTATTGAAATATTTTTATAAATATGGTAACCGGATATACACTAACTCAAAAAATTTCTCACCTTGGAGGTTAAACGTGACTCTCCAAAAATTAATGTGTTTTGTGCCGTATCAGAGAGGATTGTGTACGTCCTATTTATCTTTGAACGGCAAACTGTTACTGGTCAAAGTTACCTGGAAATGCTAACCAACTGGTTGCTTCCAGAACTAGCTGCTGAGGGTGATGACTACCTTTTTCAGCAAGGTGGGGAACCGGCTCATTGGCAACTCGTTATCTGCAGATTTCTCAATGAGCACCTGCCAAGCAGATGGATTGGCCGCACCGGACAAAATGACCAGATGTTCTGCAAGTGTTCCCGAGATCATCGGACCTAACTGTTTGTGACTTTTTCCTTTGAGGATACGTGAAGGACAAAGTGTTTTTACCTCCACTACCCGCAACCCTGGATGATCTGCAGAGAGTCAACAATCAACTCCGGTGTGCTATTTGCGTGAAAAACTACCAAAAACTTGATTTTGAGTTGAAACCACTTCTCTTTCTGAGATCTTCAGTTTGGTGCAAAAAAGGGCAAAACAGCGCGTGAAGTAGATGAACAATCAAGGAAAACAGCATTATGGAAAAAAAACAACGATCAGGACGGCCGAAGTTCAGTACAAGAGCTGAAAGACAGATCCTTAGATTGGCCGGTGCTACAGGTGCCTCATCCAGTTCAATTACAAAATCACTGCAGCTGCCGGTTCACCCAAGAACAGTCCGAAATGTGTTGTCAGGAAGGGCGTACATCGAGTATGTATGATGACGACCAATACCACATGAAAATTTGAGTTGAAGCAATTTTAGCCAAGAATGTGTAAAAATATTCCAATAAGTTTAGATTTTACAACTGTTTTTTGTGCTCATCTTGTATATAGGGTGAAGCCTTTATCTTGAGACTACTGAATATCTCGGAAACTAAGAATTGTACGAAAAAATGTCCCAAATCAAAAGTGAATTATTTCGCGGGGGAAATTCATTAGTTAAAAAATTACCCCCCCCCCCTTATGAGGAGGAGGGGGTAACTTTGAAATCTTAAATAGGAACTCCTATTTTTAATGGTATATTCTGATTGTACACAATATTCGAGAAATGTTTTATTCTTGGTGTTTTTTCAATTGATCCAACCGTTTAAGATATAGAGGCCCTGAAAGTGTGGAACTTTTAAAGTTTTGAACCCAATTTTATCGATGAAGACAAAGAGATAGAGAGTGGGTCTTACAGACATTCCTATTCTACTTTTTAATAGTCTTTAAGAATCCGAAGTCAGAATTTCAAAAATCCAATATTTTTCAATACAAAGGCATAGACTGTCTCCATAAGACTGCTGCCCCCAAAAGATTACTTGTGCACTGAAAAATTTTGAATTTTTGAAATTCTAACTTCGGATTCTTAAAGACCATCAAAAAATAGAATGGGAATGTCTGCAGACCCACTCTCTATCTCTTTGTCTTCATCGATAAAATTGGGTTCAAAACTTTAAAAGTTCCACACTTTCAGGGCCTCTTATCTCCTAAACGGTTGGATCAATTGAAAAAACACCTAGAATAAAACATTTCTTGAATATTGTGGACAATCTGAATATACCATTAAAAATAGGGGTTCCTATTTAAGATTTCAAAGTTACCCGCTCCCCCCAGCGCCCCTCACAAAGGGGGGGGGGTAAATTTTTAACTAATGAATTTCCCCCGCGAAATAATTCACTTTTGATTTGGGACATTTTTTCGTACAGTGCTTAGTTTCGGAGATATTCAGTTGTCTCAAGATAAATGCTTCATCCTGTATATCCAATCACCAATTCTGCAATTCGTCGATATTATTATCGGTTGGTTGCAAGCAACACTCCATCACATGACAAATCAGAGGCAGTCTATGGAGGCCGGGCATTATCTTATTGAAATGTAAACAGGGCTATGAAATGAAATGGCACTTTAAGCCATTATTTCCCGTTTTCGGGCCATGTAGCATGTGATAGTAAGAGCGAGATTCTTCACTGTCTTGGCTCGTGACTAGACACGTCTGCAAAATTTTGATCATTTGCATATCCGGTCGAAAGGTATTTGCATATGAAGTTTCGTTGCGTCAATTTTTTTTCTCAAAGACTATAAAATCGTTTTATTGTCCGAGGCATAAATTTCAGGGTCTTAATATTTTGTCTGCTTGTATTTGTGGAACCCTTCAGTTTGTTCTTGGCCGAAAATCTACCTGAGATGGTAAATTTTCCATGGTAGCAAATTTTCGGTCTGTTGGAAAGTCGCCTTAGATTGTTTTTTACTGTACTATGATTTTGCGAAATTCGACTGGCTATATATTTAATTTCTAAAAATGCATTACAGAAACTCTTGCTTTTGTTGACATTAAAATAGATAAGGACCTTTTTCCGTGTTTAGGAAAAAAAATCAATAAGATAATTTTTATTTGTTAATAAGCAACTTAAATGACTAGATAGCTAATCAAGAAAAATGTGGCTATAGTTTTTAAGAAAAATGCAAGAACTAGTTTTTCAACATTAAAATAAATTTAGTCCATCACCAAGAGATTGTTCCAATTTAAACAAACACTACATAAGAAATCGAACTTTTGTATAATTTGACTGTTTTCGAACTTTAAAGCAAATATTGCGTGCCTTTTTCCCTAAACCATTGAAACTAACCACAGGGGTTCCACGATCTATGGATTTTATGTATACATAATTCTTTTTCCTAAGTATATCGAAGGTCGTAAAAAGGGGGGTGGGGTGGACTATGGAAAATGTTTTTATTTACAATTACACGTCATTTTGAAAGTGTGTCGCCATCGAATTCCAATAGAAACGTGCTTTTGTGTTGGAAAAATGTGACTCTTAAAATTGGAAACAATAGTATTGAACGATCAGTTCTATTTTAAGAGTACCGCCGTTCTCTGTCGGTTGGCTCCTCTAATGCAATTTTAATTCGACATTAAAAAATCATGACTACTAAAATTTTAAAATAAAATAAATTCAGGCGATTTGATTTACCTTCGGAATTGGAATTTATATAGATAATGCAGGTATCCAGGAGTGTTTCGCTTTAAGAGCACGGTTTTTGCCTCTCCGGGCTTTTATTTAATATACTCGGTAACGTAACACTGAGTGCTGACGACACTTTACATCCGAAGGAAAGCAAATTTATTAGCTTCTTGAAATTTGAGAACATCTTTAAATGATGCTGGGCACATTTTTCGGTGCTGTTGTAGGTGGCCTTGGAAGATACGGGTAAATTTCATTTTTAAAGAAGGAATGCCTCTTCGCCTCAAACGTAGAGTCTTTTGTTGGCGTTTCTCCTTTTAGTTCAGGCAAAGCTAAAGTAAGTTTAACAGTAGAACATCCGAGAGAAAGATCCATTTTTAAAGAAGACTATTGGAAAGCTGTAAGTAGACTGCGCAGTTACATGTAAAAATAATCTTCTTGCAACCAATTTCAATTAGAAATGCGAGACCTGATCAATTAAATATTCCGTCTGGAGACTCTTTTTAATAAATTTAAGTCGTGGTGAGTTGTGTGAACCATTTATTGATTTTAATGATTTCTTTAAAGTTCAGCGAAGCTAATTGCACAGGTAAACTTGCAGAACAGGATCTCTGAATGTATTGGATGCTTGGGGTTATAGAATACATTCAGTCCTACAGTAGACAAGAATTTTAAATTTTGTCTTCAGTTTTGACCTTATGGAAGGCTACAATTTATTTTACTCATTGCAATATCTTTTTTCGTTTATTTAAAAATTTATCCATTTTATTACGCAATCTGGCACGACTTTTATAAGCACCAGCAAAAGTTGGCTGCATGATAAATGTAAGTAATCGAGAAGCATTAATAATGCATCTCCATTTATAGATGCACTATTTCTGAAGCTAAATGATTGCGGCGGTTTAACAAAATCTTAGTGCGTTTGGCAGGATGATGTTTAGGAAGTCACGGATCGAGAGTGAAAATGTGGCGGAGCACCATTCTATTGAAAGATGAAGTCACTGTCACTTTTCCGCTGCGGTATGTGTCAATATCCCAATAGGTGAACTCTTTCTTCCGCAAAGAAAAACGGCCTCTAAATTTTGAATTGGCGGGCAATTCAAAGAAAAATTAAAGATTCGTTTCTCTTACATAATCTGACTTCATCACCTAAATGCTAACGATTGAAAGAATTTGTAAACACCATTTATGGGGGTGGCTGTGGCCTGGTTGTCTCGTCGGTTGGCTCGCTGATCGATGGAGTTAAGCAACTTCAGGCGCGGCCAGCTGCTGGCTGGGTGACAGCCAGTGGCTTAAGGACCACTGCTGGGTGGGACGGCTATTTGGGGCACAGCTGTTGGGGGACTTTTGTCTGACCCATTTGCTGAGTGACCAGTGCTGGATGTCAAGCAGCTGGTGATAACCACTGGTTTGTTCGTCCGCCAGCAGCTCTTTCATCACGAACCCCCCGTGCTTCGGAGGGCACGTTAAGCCGTCGGTCCCGGCTGCTACTGTCATCTCGTAGCAGTCGTTAGTTACTGGGATGGCGCAAAACTCCCTCGAAGGAGTAAGTGCCATCCTCTGTACAAGATAAACACCATGTACGAGGGCATTTTGAAAAGTCCCCCCCCCCTTTGCGATAGCTTTAGCTGTGGGCGAGATAGAGACTTGGGCGACCCGTAACATCTGAAGGGTCAGCGTTACATATATGATGAGAAGGTGAACCCAGCAGTGCTTCACTGATACCGGCAACAGACGCCTGATATCTTCCCCGACGGAAAGAAAAAACAGGGATGGTGATATTTTTTAACATAAAGATACTGTCTGGTAGAGGATTTTCCAAACTTTTATCTGGTGAGTGTTTCGAAAGATGCATAGCCCAAGTGAATGTTTCGAAAAATGCTGAAGTTATCGCCGAAGAGGTAAAACTCTCCATTTTTGAGTTACCTGAGTTAAGTTTCCACTTCCAAATTTTGTATGGTCAGTGCTAATGCTAATTAATAATGGGTATTCCAAAAAATTGCTAGATTGATTAGTGAAGATTTGGAATTTGGTATTGGCTTAGTATTTGTGTTCTATAAAAAATTAGGAGATTAGGAATTAAGATTACTTTAATCTTATCTAAGCGATCTAAATAGCTTGGATTGTCCCAGTACTTCTGTTACAAGAGGTGCTAAAGACGTCATCATTTAACTTCAGAAAATCACAGACGGTAATGTCTTTCAGCATATTAGTATTCATCGTTTTGGGAAGTGAGCCTTTTTTGTGCATTTAAGTGCAAAGGTATATTGTTAGTGATGTTAATTTTCACGTGGAATTGCTCGTTTAATTTTAAACCTTGCAAATGGTCTACCAAATACAAAGGTGGAAGGTTCGTCTTTAGGTTTACTATATGGTTTGTGGGCAAACTTGACATTCTTCCATTGCAACTTCTATGGATGGGTTTACTTTTGTGAAGTTGTATCGCGTGGAGTTCGTTTGTTAGTGGGAACTGCTGGAGAAAAAAAAGTAAAAAGAGAGAGAAATAAAAAGAGAGTGGAACAGAATGTGTTTCCAAGCAGAAGCAGGAGCGCTCGTGAAACTCAATCTGTCATGGTATCTGGAAACCTCCCAGAAGAACTTGGGACAGAGAAGAGATTTCGCAGAATCTCTTTAAGAAAAGGAAATGAGAGCTGCGGCGCAAGTGGCGATGGGAAAATGCACGTGCGTGAGGGTGATAAAAGTTGAATTGGTTAGAGAAGATGGGTTGTATTAAGAAAAAAAATTAATGTTAAGAAAAAAAAATAAAGTAAGAGGACGGGAAAAAAATGAACCAAGGAGGGAGGGGATGGGGGTAGGGAAAGTGAAGGGAGAAAAGACGAAAGAAGACAAGCACGTTTGTCCGTCTCCTTGACTGCGCTTGTATTGGAAAACCCTTCCAGCTGTGTTTCTCCTTTTATCAGAAGCGGTACAATTGGCAGGTTGCCCGGCAACGGGTCTCGTTTCAATCTCGTCTGCGCAAGTGCCTCCGAAATTTTCCTTCGTCCTTCCAATCTTGCTTGTTCTGAATAATCTCAAGGGTCCAGTGACCTTTCCACTCCAGAATGTTACCTGCAGATGGTCGAGAACGCTTTTCAATTCCTCTCGTTACCGTTAATTTCTTACAATTACTTCCAACGACTAACAATGACGTGACGTCTGTCTGATAAAGATTCACCATCCCTTCCGCCTTTATTTCTCTTTTCTTTCCTTATCGTTCTGCTCCTTTTGAAATGTAAGAGCGATACGTTGTTTCGTCTTTACGCTTCAATTTAATTAACTCGATGGAGAAAGAACAAATTGTTACCCCATGCTCGCAGACTGTACACTTTTTTTTAACTCTTGTATATTCTTTTCCTTTCTCTCCTTCTTCCGTGAAGGGGTTGGTATCGATTTTCTTTGCGTTTCTTTTTCCTTGACAATGACGAGGGTCGATACCTCCGAAGCGCGTCGAAGATACAACATGTTTTTGCTGCCAATGAAATCAACGACGGCGTCGCAACTTACCCTTTAAAACGAGGAGATTGACGTTTTTATTTGATGGTGATGAATCCGATTAAGCAAGGAATTATTCAAGTGAATTACAGTAAATTCGCATGAAATTTTAAATCTTTCTTTCTCTCTGAAACCCACCAACCAAGCACGTTCTTCGGTGGCCTTCGGCAGTTTGAATGCGAACATTAGGAGAGATTCACAGATTTTTGAATACTTTCACAGAATTCGGTTTTATTTGTGAATAAACATAATTATCGTCTCTGCTATTTTTTTAAAATTGTGTTACGAAAAATAGTTCGTTAGTGCAAAGACTACACACTCTCTCTCTATTTTCCTTTCTCCGCCTCTTTAATAATTTTCCTGCGTTCGATTACGATTGAAATTGTTAGTTGTAAATGTCTGTAATAATTTATTCGGATTTGAACCAAATTTGACGGATCCAAATTGAAAGTCTGATTTATACGATTATATAAATGGAAATATTTTACTGAATCACCAATAACCACTTAGGTTACATGCAATTATTATAATGCGGTTTAAATTACGCTAAGCTCAGCTATTATATACAGTGAATGTAAATATGAACTCAATTGACTGCAAACATTTTATTGAAGGTCATTATGCACAATTCCCTTTGTTAAGAGTTAATTGAACAAACTAGAAAGTATTTTAAAAAGCCATTCAAATAGAAATCTCAATACTTTTTAATATCATAGATCTGTAAAAATAACACATTCAAGAGATGATGTAAATAACTTACAGTTGCATCTTATACAAAGGAATCTTCAAGTTTCATTAAGTAGAGGAAAGTGACCAAAAGCGGGCCTCATTTTGTTCTTGACATGTACGAAGTAAAAAAAACATTGAAAAAAATATGGAATATATGCATGTTTTAAGTTACTATAAAGTTACTATAGTACTAGCTCGCGCAATTAAAAACTCCTTAAAATAAATCATTGTTTTTCTTAAAAATAAATTCCAAAACATTATTCTTTTACCATTTCAAAAAAAATGCTCCAAAACCGCCCCCCCCCCTAATTTCATGAAATGAAATAGGTATTAAAAGGAGAAAATAAATATTGAATGAAAGAGAAGCATTTATTTCCTATAAAATCATTCATAAATAGCAAATTCAAAATTTTTAATGAAACATCAGGTGTTCAATTACTTCAAAGGCATTTAAGATAAAAAAATAAAAAAATAAAAAAAAAACTAAGGCATATTTTTCCCTAGAAAGTCGTTGTAGGGTAAACCTTGGATCCTACAACAGAATTTTAAGAAGATGAGAATAAGTAATTGCAAAAAATATGAGGGATCGCTTGAGAAGCAAAAAATGTTCCGAAATACACATAAAACAATATGTCGCCATTAGAAAAAACAACAGATTGAGTAAACAGCTTGGGTCCTCCAATAGGCAGTCGCGTAAACTACTACTTCAATTTTTCACTGCTCTGCCTCAACAGCATACAGAATAGAAATTGGGGGGGGGGGACTGCTTTTGCTCACTTTCCTCTACTGATAGCTAACCGAAAAGAAATTGCTACATGGCATTATTTATATAAGATGACATTTGCAAGACATTTATAGCTTGACTACGTATTCCTGGGATTACTTTGATTAAAAAATAAAATCATCATAAGTCCGAATTGCAACGGTCTACTCTATGAAAAGAAATTCTAAATTGATAATTTTATTACTTGGGATTTAGTTAGAATACGCGGTCAAGCAATGGACATTATTGCGGTATTTTATTCCTTTACGACTTACTAAATGCTCACAGTAAACGTCTGCCTGTTTTCTGAAATGGCAGTTTGTTCGATTTTTTTTTCCTGAAAATTAGTGGTTATTTGAAAGTGTGTAAGGTGAGTAAGAAATACGAGGAAAAGCCATTAATTAAAAGCAATTTCAGTATAATGAGCTGAAACCGATGTTCTCTGAATTTTGCTGAAGATATGACAAAGCACATGTTCATGGTCGTAGAAAAGCAAAGTAAATAGTATTCTCTATGCCGACTTAATGATACAGTCTCCCGAAATTGCCTGTAATTAACGACCCCCCCCTCTCTCGCGGTTCTATGAAATATAAAAAGAGAATTGTATCCACGCCACAGTTTTCTTACTGATAGAGATACATGTCATGTTTAAATATCAGTATATCATGTTGCAGGAAAGATGAACTTAGATTGTATTGCAGCCAAGGAAATTTTTAAATTAATAGACGAAGTTCGTCAGCGAGATGCAATAATTGCTTCCTAAAACATATAGGAGACTCTTCTGTTTGTTAATGTTAAAAATTTAACAATATGGGAACAACTCTGCAACTGGACAAATTTAGGCCTTTTTGACGAATTTCTGAACCAGCATCTATCAGTTATATGTAACTCATTTGTCTGTGGAACATTCGTAGGATTATGATGATTTTTTTTTACGAAATAATCTACTTCAAGAAGAGAGGTATTTGTAAAATATAAAATTAAACATTCTGAAACTATACAAGTAGAAATAGATCGAGACATCCTTGTACACCGGATTTTGAATAACACATTATCCTATGAATCTTCAATATTTAGTATTTTGGCAGACGACAGGATACCCAGGGTCTTTATACCTGTATGGAACAAATAGACATCAATATTCTGTAATCAAGATGTTAAAGCTTTCTTACTAACTTATAATAATAACAACAACTGAACTTTGACATCATGCCATAATGGTTCTGGAAGGGCAGGCAGCACCTAGAAAGAAATGTAATTATCTCAATCAAACGACGCCACACACATTTCTTTTTCTACATACAATACTGTCATTCTTCATAGAGGTTCGACTTTTATTCAAATTTTTAATCGTGGGTTTTTCTCTACTTCATCCTGCCGCATTTCCTTGGCCTTCCTTGCTCACATTTTCCATCAGCATAGTAGGGTCCGACCGAAAGCGTATTTTATCTTTCGGCCGAAAAACCGAAACCGAATCCGAAAAAACGAACTTATTTAGATATTGATTATACAGAATTAGAACGGCATAGAATATATATTTAAACTGCAAAATGCACATATTTTCCCATATTGCATTTTTACTTCGTGACATTTTTATCTGAAACATTAACTACAAGCTTGAGTTGCTTTGCAGTCCTTCATATTCAAAACGTTTGAGAGTAAATTATGAATAAGTTATTAGTCATACGTTTTAAGTATTAGCTGTGATCGACTGAATGAATTAGGCCTAATCAACGATTAAACAAGCTAACAAGTTCTTACTTCTCAGAACAATTTGGAGCTATTTTTGCTAACATAAATTTGCTAATTGGAGGTTAGTTAGAGGTATTAACATTTTACATAGATACTTACTTAGTTAGTCACATCAGTAGGCTAATAGTAGCGCAATTTAACGGTGGAGAGCTGTTATTTTGTGTTATTGCTCAGTCTCCGACACGTTTTGAGCGCGTAATCGTGAAGACGAAGAAGACACGTGCAAAACTTTCGGTTTGTACCGAAAGATGCAACCGACTGTCACCCGAAACCGAAATTTGGCCGAAAAAAGGCCGAAAGTACAGAAAACAGAAAGAAAAACCGAATATTCGGTCGGACCCTATAGCATATTCGTTTAGTCGAGCGCTCAAACGCTCATTCATTCCATATGCCCAGACCATCTCAAACCAGATCTAGTATATATCCACCACATTTTTCTTTATTCCGTACACGTCTCTTAATTATCCTTCGGAACGCGATGCCATCTACCCACAGAACCTCGCTATAGATTCCCATTTCTGCACATGTCGAAAAATTCTCATTAAAGATGCCCGGTACCCGGCTGGCCTCTGGTATGGCAAACAACCGTAAAACTGACAAGTCCTTTCATAGGGGGGTGGGGGTCGTCTGATATCTTAGGGATCAGCCAATTACCAGACTATATCACTTTTTAACAAAGATCAATGAAATTCACTCTGTTGGCCAATCACCACCATGGTGAATTTTCCTAGTTCAGAACCAGCCCTCGAAATCGAGAAAAGTGCGAAATTGAGACATTAGAGCTCTGGTTTCTCAACGCCCAAAAGTGCTTCGTAGGATGCCTTAGAATTTTGGCTGCTTCTGTTCGTACAGTATTCAAAAATGGGTTGCCATGGCTGGTGTTAAGATAACAACTTTTAAAGTCATTACAATCAAAATTTGCTTTTTAGTTGGATGTTCTGTTTTTTGGACGTTCGTGGCAAATGTTAAATATCAGTAATACTATACTCTTCTGTCCAATGAAAGTTTGGCTTATGTTAAATTAAGACATTGTTAATTTTACTTTGCAACGATGTTTAACAATTAAAATTGTAAATTTAATTGGACATGCCCAATCACACTTTCGTTGAACGAAGTATATGTACAATTAATCGATCCTACAATTTATGAGAATTGAATCTTGTGATATTTTGGCAGCTTTACACTAAATTAAGTCCGACTAATTGTGTATGATAAGTGTGTGTAGAGTGTGGTGTTGGAGCGGCCGGAGAAGGAATAAAGTTTAAGATTCTGAAGGTTTACTCTAAGGTAAAGGAAAGATAGAACATTGAGAACTGAACAATAAGAAGCGAGTTGGGAAGGAGATCAGGAGGAAAGAAAGCAAATGGATCGATGGCTTTGGGTGTTAGGAAGCTAGGATCTGTGGGATCGTGGTGTCGCGAATGGGAAGGGTGCGACAGACGATGAGGGCGCTTGCACCGCACACGCACACACGCACAAACACTAATAGACGCAGACACAGAGCAATGTCGACCTTCTGAGGCCATTTTCTTCGAGTCGTTAGCGACGCTTTGATGGAGTCGGGCGCAGTTGATGCCGATCGCCGGGGCGAAATAAAACGCACCGAGGTTATCGCTGGCTGTTGAGTGTCGACCGCTCATCGAATCGATGTCGTAAAATTAACTAAGCCGAGGCTGGGTCGCGACATTGACTCCTATTTGTGTAGGTCTCTGCCCGTTTTCTCACACATTTTCGTAATCCGCTGACTTGGATTACTTTCTTCTTTTATTAATATTTATTTTAACAAATATTTTATTTTGTTATACGTTTCTTTATAGCTTATAAATTTTGTTATACGTTTCTTTCTGAAATGCAGTATAAATATAAATCAGCGTGAAATAAAATAATTTATATTTATATTCTTCAGTCATTTCTTTGACGGCCCTGACCTTTGGCTTCTAGTTTATTTTTGACGCAAACTTAAGGAAATGCAAACTTTGTATCAGTTTTAATCTGCTAATTTAAAAAAAGTAAAATCAGATTCATCTTTATCGTTATTTATGTTCCGAAAACTTTCCTTTGTTTTGTAATACGAGAAGCGATCAAAAAGTTTCGGGACTGGTTGCGCAACTCGCCAACAAATGGCAGCACAAGTCCACAAACACAGTAAATTATAGCCCTAACATTCATAAATCAGCTTTTCAAAGGATTTTGTTTCATGTGCATTGGGGACTGAGAAAATTCTTCTATTGTGACCACGCGTGTGAAGTCGTCTGCGATTTTATTATGGACATTACATTTGAGAACGAGCAAATTCGAGCAACTAGCAATCTGAGGGTGGACGTTTGGCGAAAGCGACCAGATTTGTGGCGTGTAAAAAACTGGATGTTCCACCACGACAGTGCACCCTCTCGCCAGATTTGGCTCCTGCAGACTTTGCCCTCTTTCCGAAAATGAAGATCTAGTTGAATGGTCGCCGTTTTGTTACGATTGAGTAGATCCTGTGCGAATCGCAAACGGTGCTTGTCTCGTTTCAACAAAGGATATCCAGGAAACATTCCTGAAGTGGCAGGAACGCTGGACTTCGCAAGGGGACTATTTCGAAAGAGACGCTGTGTAAATGTATTTAAATAAAGTACTTTCTCTTTAAAAGAACCAATCCCGGAACTTTTTGATCGCACCTCGTAGTCATCATATTAGCGTTATTTTATAAATTTTTACACATGCATTTGTGAAAGATCCTACCGAGAATCGTGATCTATATACTAAAACTCTTGCGTGTATCTGTAATTCTATCTCCTCCTAGACGGTTTGAGCTAGCGACTTGAAATTTTCAGGGCAGGCTTATCAATAAAGGACCTGCTTTATCGCCAAAAATCAGCCCCCGGGGACCCCCCCCCCCCCCCCTTCCCCACTTTCTGGAGTTTTCATTTAAAATTATCTGCGTTTGCTTTGTAATTCCCCTCAACAGATGGCGCGGGCGGGCGAAGCCGCGGGTAACAACTAGTTTCTTATGATTAACGGTATTTCTGACTAACGGTATTTACTCTCCTCACCTACATTCTTCGTTCTTAGGCTTTACGGCTTATTTAAAAGCCCTTTAATTTACAAGCATATTAGGACAAAAAAAGGCCTCACTACATTCGGGATTGTAATAGTAGTGGATAAATTTAATTTAATAGTAAATCATAGTTGAATGAATCTTCCCAAGGATTATAGATCCCTTGCAAACTAATAAACGCCCTCCTGGAGATTTTTCTGCAGTTATCGTATAGCTTCTCATTAGAAAGTTGCCTTCATTGCTTATCTTATCTACGAGAATTTCATCTTGTAGAATCCCATTAGCATAATTGGTTCTCTTCCAATATATTAAAAGTCGTTAAGAATTGTCCTAATATCTTCCCACTCAATTAGATTACAGAGCAACAGTATAAAATTCAAATTACTTCCCGTAAAATCCATTGACGGAAAACAACAGTTAGAAGAGGGATAATCTTGTGAAGTATACTGATACGGATTTCTAGACGGCTCACTCATCCAACTTCACCTAAAACTCTATAACTAGTGGCTAAATTTCGGACTTGAATCTAGATACAGCCTTCGGCGTTGATGTCATATTTAAATTATAATCTGTCCAATGAAAAAAAAATCGGGCGTATCCAATTAAATTTTCCAAATTATACTGTGTTCAACAATTGAAATTGGATATTGAATTGGACACACGTCCGGTTTTAAAAGCCGTGCAACTTAGCAGGTTCCTTTAAGCCTACTTTGGTTAATTTCGATGCCACAATGGATCTCTATACAAAGAAAAATAACTCCGAAAACACTTTGTACAATGGATCTCGTTAGATCTAAATCTCGGTATGTTCGACTTTTCTTCACTCTTACCTCTAAGTTATCCAATTAAAAATTCCACATTTGACACAATTTGTATAGTTTCATTTGGATATATTGAAAAAGTACGTTGACTTTTCATAGATGTGCCTATAATCTTTATCCGAAGACACGCATTAGACGTTAAAAAAGCTTATTATTATTTTTTGTATAAGCTCAGTTTTCCAGGCAACCAATTAAAATAAAACATTGTTTGTGAAATAAATATAAGCGTTCCTAGCAGAAATCCTAGTCTCTTAATTGTTGCCATTTAATATTTAAACTTTTTATATGTTTTGGGACTTGTATGTCTACCGAAGACAAATATAGAGACGCAATTGTTTTATCATGTCTGGTCTTTTGTAAGATGACGACACTGTTTTTATCAACCTTTCATTCTAATTAGCCTGCTCGTGCAGCGTGCAATACAGGAATGATAACCATTGTTGTCATAAAAAATTTCCACTCTGTGTTGCCAAGAAAGTTATAGCGCACACTCTTTTCTTAGACAGGCGGTACTACTTTTACATAGGTCTTTCGTTGCTAGAACATTCGAGTGTGAGTATTCAGAAACTTCGAGAGAGAACGTAGACGATATACAAAGGAGCCAGGCCAGCCGGTAGGCAGTCAGTGTACAGCTGTCCGACAGTTTTAGAATGTAAATAAAGATTTGTTGGTGATAAAAGCTGGGTCTTACTTATCCAAGGAACCCACTATACGCAATAATATTTCGTAATTTTATTGTAAACATGTCCAAAACATTTAATTAGATTTTGCTATATATGTGTGCAAAATAACGTTTTTAAATCAAAGGAGACAACGTCCACAATGTTAAAAAAAGGCATATCTGCACTATTTTGGATTTCCTGTTTCTAATCAGGATAAACAAAAGGTGCCACAATCAGCTTGTGGAAATTGCAGAAGAACCTTAGCAAAATGGGCACTGGGTGAAAAGGTTTATTTAAAGTTTGGAATACCAATATTGTGGCGAGAACCATGGAACCACAAAACGGACTGCTACTTTTGTTTGATTTTAACAGCAAAAACAAGATAAACTGACCCAAATTTATATAAAAAGATGAGTAAAGCGGTACATTTTTAATTTGTGTATATATGTGAAAAAACTGTTTGTTATAAAATGGAATTAAATATATAGTTTGAAAATGTGACGTGTCGAACATTTCTGGTAGTAAATTTGGATTTAGCGACCCCAAACCCCCCAAAATAACATTTTTCATCACAAACATGCAAACTTGTGTAATCAATATCCCCAAATTAAATAATATAGATAAAAATTTATATCATCATACTTTATGCCGAAAGAAACAATTCGTTACGCTTATCCTTTCAGTTTTCTTGATTAAGTTTAAAAATAGGAGTTCTTTTATAGTTTTTAATAAAGAACTTAGCTAAATCGCACAAAGAAAAATAGTATCGTTGCCTGAAAAACATATTTTAATAGATGTTTTAGCTAAGACAATTCAATAGCTAGCTTGTATCAATTAAGGGTTACAAGTTTGTTTGTTTTTCCAAAAAAAACCCAACAAAAACTAATGAACTCTTAAAAGCTGAGTAGGTTTACTTTATCTCCAATTTAAGTTACTTTAAGAATTAGTTTTATTAATATTTATATTAAGCAGGAAACATAAACTACGGTTGTGTTAAATTTCGCTCATTAAAAATTTAAAATTAGTTTTTCTCTAAGGTGTAGTTTATATAGGCCACTTAACACGGGGAGCTTTATTTTCTTTTGCACTTTGTTTTAGAGAAAATGAAATATCATGCAAATAGCTTTATAATTAGATCGTCTTTGCACTTTAACGATAGCATAAATAAAAAAAAAATCCTCCGCGCTGAAAAGTTTACGATGTGAAGAGTTTAAAAAAATTGCTTAAAGGCGAAGCGTCGGGCTTGGCGGACAGATTTGTGTCGGGGATTCGTTTTCTACCGGGGCGGCCGATCGTTAAACAGCCGGCCTCTGTCCAGCCATCGTAGACGTTCGCTCCGATTAGAACCTCACCCTCTTTTGCCGGCTCAACGAGGGTTAATAGCCGACCTGAATCAGAGGAGAATGAAGAGGAACAGCCGAGAAAACTTTGAAGTGCACTCGAAACCTTTCGGGATATAAAACTCGAAGGACTCCGGTTCCGAGTGAAGACGACGTAAGGCTTCGAACCCGGTATTCTCTTTTGTTAGACGGTGTCACTCGCGGGCAAACATATATTTCTTCAAAAGCGTAAAAGCTATTGGACCGAAAATCTGGAAAAGACCGATAAAATAACTCAAAAAAGGAATAAAGAAGACAAGTGAGCAGTGAAGTGAAAAAAATAAAAATAAATAAATTTACAACAGGAAAAGAGTTATAAATAAGTAATCTTAAAGAGGTGAACCCCAACTTCTTCCAAAAGACACAACTTTAATATTTATGACTAGAAAAATAGTAGTCTAATAATAATAATACCACGGAATTTAATTATTTCAATTCTCAGATTATTCAAAAGTGCAGCATTATTTTGATATTCCAATATTTCTCTAAATATGTCAAATCTTGTCAAGGAAGAAGGAGTCTCAGTTCTAATTTTCGAAAGATTATGATAGCCATCAATAAGCATTATTCGCTTAAATAAATCCATCTGAAACGATGAGAATTTATTAAATAGACATATCCATAAGATAATGTTCGTTCATCGGTACCCTCTTTGCAGTTACGATGTATGAAAAGAAGGTTGCCCTCTTTTTTTTTTCTAAATTTGACCAAGTATAAACCAAAATATAGTCACGGAATTAAAATTGGTCGGCCTCTAACTGTAGAGAGGAGGCACCTGCAGCTTCGATGAACACCTGTCGATGTTCAAAATTTTGTTATATATAGAACTTGAGTTTTATAAGGGTGCCCACATTGAAGCGCAGGGTGTGTATAATAAGTGTGCAACTTTTTTGTTTAAGCAGAAGAAGCACATTAAAACCTCTTTCCTGCTTTTATTTATTTATTCGAGGTACTGTTCACTTTGAGACTGCCGCTAGGAAAGATGTTTTAAATTCTCCTATAACTCATTAAAAAAATGTCGTGCAAGTGCCTTTTCGATATTTCAGATTCTTGAAATCTCCCTAAGTTGGGGGATAAATCGTTTGAATTTACAGATCATGCCTTTTTTGCTTAAATATTCAAAGAGATTACTCAAAGCACGTCTGAACATTGAATCTTAAATTTGTTAAAAGATTCCTTTAAATCAATACTGAAATATCAACACTGTTATCAAAAGTATCCGGACATGACCATTTTTTTTTTTTTGGAAAAATTGCTTTATTATGGCAGTTTGTAATTCCTCGGTCCTTTGTTCGAATGGTAACTGGAACAGGATTAAGCTCAGTCCTCTCAGCAGGCCGCTCGAACAATTCCACCTCATTTTCCGAAAACCGGTCTTATAGATAGATGCCATGCGGTTTGGCAAGAAGAGGCAGCGATCTTAATACTGTACATTAACGGTAGGGAAGTTTGTCCACAACATCGAGATGTACTTAAGAGTTGATTTTTTTTTCTTTATCTAGAATAAGCAACGATCTGAATCCCATCCACGAAAACTAATCCCATACCATTATGGAGCTCCTGGTGACGTTAGCTGTTAGAAGAGCACAGACCGAGAAAAATTATTGTTACCAGACTTAAACACATCCATCAGATGGAAAGTGTGAAAAGCGTGACTCATGATTCCAAAGAAAAGATTTTTCAATCATCTAAGGTCCAGAAATGTCGGGATATACACTTTTCAAATTTACAATGGTGATGTGCGGCTTCTGTCCAGCTGCTCCATCATAATAACCCAGACTATTATTAATGCGGATTGTTAGGAAACTACCTGAGCCACCATGCACAGCGTGATTCAAAAAAAAGTTACACTTTTAAACATTTATTGCAGATTAAATACTTATGACAGAGGCCTATGCAAGGCTCCAACAGAAAGTAAAGCTGACAAGTTTCATTTGAATTTGCCCCTGCCCCTCTTCATTATCGCAAACAGGTATGCATTATCTGAATGAACATCTGGGATCTACCTGGCTGATGCACCAGTTTCACCGTCTTGCTTCCATCTCTTCATGACTTCATTTCTGTCAATTTTGTCGTCTAGTTTAACTTACGTATTTCGTATGGAAACGCTTGCTTAAGAAATTCTATGAACAACCCATGCTGGAACTCGGAAAGTTCATGTCCACGTCCGTATCTGCGTTTAAGTTCGAATAATTTTGATAATAGAGCTTTATTTATAAATTTAATTCAGGTTTTTATTATTTTATAGCGAAAAATTTCACTCTTGATTACATATTGAAGGAAAAGTCTCCTTGAATTGCGTTTCAAAGTTTGCTTAGATCTGCCTTTGTTTAGATTTTTTTAATTTAGCAGAGGTTATTTAACTATTGAGTAAAATACTGAAATTTTTTTTTAAAATTTTATTGCGATCTCCTTTTTGTATATTTATGTTGATTTCATTCAGTTCTGGTTTGTTTTCTTTAAGTATGATTCTTCGGTGCATTACTTCCTCTGTTCAGATGGACTTAGAAAAGCGTGAATAGAATTCATTAAATTTTTTTTCTCTCAGACGATTAAATTGATGGACGTTTTGCTAAACTCATTTCATTTTTACCTTCCATATGGGATTTTGCTAACCTTTTTCTTTTTTTGCATTATTAAGTTTTGATCTCACCTCTTCGTGGATGTTTTCTCAACCCAATGTCCCATAACAAAGATCCTTTTTCATTTTCTTCGCCACAGATTTCCTTTGTTATTATTGTATACATTTTTAAATCGATACTCGGCGTTGCAATTATTTTTCCTGACCTTCGTGTCGGGTAGGTGGGATCCAATAAGAGTATCCAGCGGGGGCCTCGCGGGACGAACTCGTTGCTGATTGCCCTTAATTGCCAACGAACGAACCAAGTGACAGGGAACATTTATTCTAGGCCTCGTTCGCTCTCTTTCTCTGTCTCTCTCGTTGGCTTTTCACGATATCTTTCATTTGTCTTTTCCTTTTCCTTATTCCCCCCCTCCCTGTCCCTTTCGTTTTTTCGTTTCTTCTAAATCTCCCTCTGGGAATGACTCACCGACAGCAACTTGCTTCTGGAGTGACAAAGATAACTATTGTACTTCTTTCAATTCCCGAAAGAATCACTCTTCTAATCACACTTAACACACTCCTATTGTAATTATTATTATTATTATTATTATTATTATTATTATTATTATTATTATTAAAGTTTTGTGTTTGTTAGACATTATTGCAAAGCAAAATTAATAATGAATGTCTAATGACTAAATTGGTCACGATCGATTTTTCTTATGTTGAAAATGTTTACAGTTATTTAGCGTTGAACTTATAAATACCATGCATCCTAACTAAATAATGGAAAGTTTTCTTAGAAAAATGCCGTAAATGCCAAAGCTAACACATAGAGTCTCTATGACAGAGATGGCATATAGAAACAATCATCATCTTATTCCGATGAGCAGCTATGAATACGTAGTCTTTCAAATGGTGCTGTCGTTCTTGGAAGTGTTCTTTTCAAAGCGTTGAACTTAGAGGTCCTAAAGATAGTCGAAGATCTAGCCACAAGCCACAGAAGTACAGGTTCTCGCATGGACATAGTCATAATCTTGTTCTTCGCAAAGAAATCTTCCATTATCGAGTTCTTCGCAAAGTTATGGAATTGCGATTTCTCGGAGTTTTGCACGGTCACGCGAATTACGCCATTTCAGTTTCGTTTACATAAACGTGAACCAGCCTCTTTATAAAACGATCGTCTTAAACTTTGTTTTAAGTTGCTCATCTTCAGTTTTCAATTAGTAGTTGGTTAGTTCAACCGAATGGTACGCATTTTTATAGTATTTGAAGCAACACATATACACTGATTGGAAGAAAGTAATTGGACACCCATCCACCCGGCAAAAAATGGACCTTTCCGCTACCACACGAGTCATTACTGTATGGAAATGCAAAGATAGTCATCAGACAACACCATTGACTCTAACTGAAGCATCATGCCGCGACTGGCGGAGCTGACAGAGTTCGAAAAAGGTGTCTTGGTTGGAATGTCGCTCCTAGGCGCATACATACGAGAGATTGCCAGCAGCCGGAACCACCCGAAATCAACAGTGGCGTATGTGCTGAAGAAGTACAGAACCAGTGGACATTCTACGAATGCATCAAGGCCTGGTCGTCCACCCGCATTGACCGACAGGGATCGTCGAGTGTTGCAGCGGGAGATACGGAAGAACCGACGTTCGACGATGACCACCATCGCCGGGGAATTCCAGCAGGCATCTGGATGTCACGTATCCACCAAGACCCTCCGAAAGGAGGCCCACATGCTGGGCTATCACGGCAGAGCAGCAGCCCACAAGCCGCTAGTCACACCGGCGAACAAAACGAAAAGACTGCAATGGGCCAGGGAACGCAAAGATTGGACCGTTGAGGACTGAAAACGTGTTCTCTGGAGCGATGAATCCCGCTTCACATTGTTTCGATCGAAGGCAGATTTTGGGTGTGGCGTTTACCTGGAGAACAGCTCCTTCCTGAGTGTATCATCCCAACAGTGAAGTTCGGCGGAGGAGGAATTATGGTGTGGGGCTGTTTTTCATGGTATGGCGTAGGCCCGGTAGTGAAGGTGGAAGGCACCATGAGGGCTACGGACTACACTACCATCCTAGACAATTCCGTTCTCCCAACCCTTTGGCAAACCTACGGTCTAGAGCCATGCCTGTACCAAGACGACAATGCCAGGCCACATGTTGCAGCTCATACTCTGCAATGGTATGCCGATAATAATGTTGAACGCATGCATTGGCCAGCCCAGAGCCCCGACCTGAATCCCATCGAACATCTGTGGGATGAAGTCGAGCGTCGGTTGAGGGGTAGTAGCCCACTCCCCAAAACACTACCTGAACTGTGGACGGCTGTACGGGACATTTGGCGGGAGATTCCTGTGGGGGTCGTACGTACTCTTGTGGAAAGCATGCCCCGGAGAGTGGCCGCCGTGATTGCAGCCAGAGGGGGGCCGACAGGATATTAGCTGTTATCAATAAAAGCAAATAAACGCACTGTGCGAGGTGTCCAATTACTTTCTTCCAATCAGTGTAGGTTATGTAAAAATAGCTAATATATTTAGGAAATACGAGTCCGATGGAATCTTTTTTAATAAAGTAATTTAATTGTGATTTACGTATTTTACATCGAGCCTTCATATTTGCATTTCTCTAGCCGAACCACTTTAAAAGAAAATGCAATTTGAATTGTCTTTCAACTCCTAAGGATATTTTGACATAATGACTAAAGTATTCATAAACTTTTTTGAGAGCTTTATTTGTTTCTTAACTTTTTAAATTATCACAATAGCAATATTAGGATGAGTAGTATATTTTAATGCTATCTACGAAGCCAGAGTTGGTCCCTTACGACTTTTGAGAGAGTACTATGTAAATGTATGAAATGATTTTCAATGACTAATAGGAGCTCGTGTTAATATAAATTTGAGATAAGAACTGTTGTTCAACGATCCTTAATATCTTCCAAAGATAATTTTAGGAGCCTTTGAGAAATTGTTATTGTTGTTTATTGTCCCCTATGATGGTGTTGCTGATGTTGTTCTATTGAGGTGAAGGAGCAGGCAATAATACACAGCCGCGGCTATTAGAGTAGAACATTAATACCGTAAAGCCTTCCGATCACCTCAGCGTCTGCTTCTACTCCCCTACTGTAATTAAGTTAAGTTGAGGCGCTGTTTACGAACGACGACACATGATTTGTTGAGGCCAAATATTTGCTCGCGAATTCGGGCTGCGTTTGGTAATTGGCCGTTTTGGTGAAACACGAGCAACTTTTAGCGCGCCAGAAAAGCACTCGCGGAGGGCCCTCTCGTCATTTTCGCCCCAATCTGGACCCCTCAAAAGCCGAGGAGATCAGTTATTGGCAAATAAGAACAGTTGACACAAGCGGTGGGGGGCGGTGAGGCCGCTCACTCGATTTATCTGCACTTTTAGCTTTTTAACAGCTTTTCCTCTCAGCTGAATTCCCGTCCATCCCTCCTTTTTCTCTTCTCCACTGTTTATTTTTTCCCTTCTCGTTTGCGCCCTCCTTTGAAATGGCTATCGAATGATAAGAAAAAAAAAATTCGTCTAAATTTAGGATTGCGATCCACTCCTGACACCTCCAAGTTAAAAAAAAAAAAAAGAAAGAAAGAAAAGGGGAGAGTGGAAATGCTTAAGGAAGGGTGTAATTTAGCTGTGCGTGTAGTTGTTTGTAATTTGATTGACACACATTCTTCGCCATTTTTTCACATCCGGTTAAACTGTATCGTTTTGACGGCGAGTAGGACGAGTTTACAAACGTAAATTCCATTGATGACAGTTATTACGCGTGAGCATCTAATTTCTAAGTTATTAAAGTTTTTAAATGAAAAACGGAAAAGTGTTTTCTTTCTGGGAATCGTCGGGTTTGAGAATTATAGCTGCTTATTTTTCTTAGCTTAAACGCATTTCTTAGCTTACTCACCAAGACAATAACGAACGCCCTTTTATATAGAGAATGAGACACGATTTAAAATAGTCAAGCAATACACTTTCCGACATGGCCTGCAATTTAAAAAAAAAACAAACCCTATCCAGTTCAGATAACGTTTTTTTTTTTTTGCTTGGTTTTAAAATATGTGTTGCTTTGATTACGTAATAAAAAGTATGCAAATTGGGTTTTTAATTGCATGTTATGAATTTTTTACAAATTTTTAATGTTTATCGTAATAATGAAAGTTTTCTTTACTTTTAAACTTTGTTGCAATCCACAAATAAATCTAAGCAATAATCCACAAGAGTCATCTTGGATATAGAATTTCAACCAATAACACACTGATCGCTTTAAATTTTTATTTTTAATTTTAAAAATGTTTCTTCTGTTACATGTGACATCCAGTCTTGAAAATCTGAGGATGACCTTTTTCTAGATAACAAACTGAGACAGCGAAAGAGTTAGGAGATGAGAGAGAGATGAATAAATTTGGAACGAAGATGAAGATGAGTAATGGTGATGACGTCGGTGGTAATGGTGTAAGGTATTGTTGTCGGCTACCATGGCAACTGATTAAAACGGATGATGCGCATCGATTGTGGATTACGGGTGAGGGAAATCGACGAATGGTAATGAAGGGTTTTACTTGGCTTCCCTCTTCTATAAACGTGAATATTGGATGATGGGTATTTAATAACATTGGTGATTGCAATTTGCATTCCCCATTTGTTCTAATAAGAATTTATTGGAAGAGTTATTTTGAGGAGCCCTTTAAGAAGAATTTCGAGCGCAGCCTCTTTTAAATGCGGACTAAAGTGAAGTTCTTTGACGTTCACTCTGCCGAAGGAATAGCAGCTCCAATCGCGTTTATAAATAGACATTGATATTAATTGTCCTTCAGAAAATCATTAAAGGGGACTGAGCTACTCTTAATCTGTGTTGTTGCTGGAAGAAGTCTGCACCACATGGGCTTCGTCATTTTGTCAGTTTGTCACCGCAACTCATATTTCCATCGGATCTAAAATTGTGGTTGAGGAATGAGGGGAGCGACACTATTCATCTGTCGGCGCTCAGAAGTAGGGTAGTTTTGAGGGATTTTTTCCCTTTCCTTCCTTCTTATTTCCATCGAGATTATATCTCTGAAACGGCGGTTGCCGCTTTTTTGCTTTTCGCGCTTCTTCTTGCGCCAAGTTGCCAAGTTTCAAAAGCAACCCCAGCCAACGAACCACTCGCATGCAGTTCCCCTGCAGAAAGGTTTTTTTTCCATTGTTTTTAAATAAAATAATAAGGTAATAGTTATAGAATAATTTAAGACTTAAAACAGATTATTTGTTGTTGTTGTTTTTTTTTTAAAATAAAGTTTTCCTCTTTGAGAGGTTACTATGGTGAACGCTTCAGGTGGTAAACTGCTATCAAACCGTTGTTCTGCAAACACTTGAATTACAGGAAAAGTTATGCTTTCTCCGTGTTGGATACATAATTTTATCGACAGCTTATTTTTTTTTTAAATGACCTCTTTATTTCTCTTTAAAATGAAATATAAACGAATTATATCTCTAGGCGACAAGCTGCGAAAATTCAATAATGTTGATGCCTATCCCAGGTTGGCACAACCTTGCATTTTGGAAAAACATAGATATAAAAAATACATTTTTTTGAATTTGAAGTGTTTTTTTTTTTTAATTATCGCTCTATCCATAAATAAACTCGCGTATATGAAATATTTTCCCCTTGCCAAATTGAGAGGTTCGATTGCGAGACGTTCATATTATGGCTTGCTCTGGAATCTAGGAACCTGCCGGAGTTTTTAATGCATCGAGTTAAAGTTTCCAGGCTGTTTTCTCCATGTACAAGTATAATGAATGCGCATTTAAAGGAAACTTCAAATTGATTTTTTTTAAATAATTACCTGGTCTGTTGTGGTTACGGCTAAATTTGGCTAAGCGCTTCTCTGCATAAATCACGAGACAATTGTCCCAAGGAATGAATTTTATCAGCGATTAAACCGAGAAACTCTTCTTAGTTATTCATATTTTTTTTTAACTCTAAAGTGTAAAGTGCTTATATATTTCATGCGGAAGCTTTATTTTCTTATTTTATTTTCGAAATACTAAGTAAAGCCATAGGTATTTCTTAATCTATGGTAAAGCTATCTGTAATTATGACTCGCTTAGATGGTAGTCCATTGATTTTATTTCGAAATTTAAAAAAATGAATTGCGAATTTCAGATGGCACAAAAGATTAAATGCGATTTGATAAAAAGTAGAATTCGAAATTAAAATTGTAACGTTCAAAATTATTTTTAATAATAAAACTTATGAGGTTAAATAAAATTAAATTTTCAATTTATTAAAAACCGATACAATCATGAACTCTTTAAGATTTCTTAATTTTTTTTTTCATAAAAACACTTAAAATTTAAATAAAGAATTCTTAAAAACTTGAATTGTTTAAATTAGCAATTCTTCCAGAGCACTTAATTTTAACAGTTGTTACAGAGACGTTAATGGAGATTTCATCTTGATGAGTTTCACATCTTTTAAATTATTAAAGACTTCCTTTCTGATAAATAGCAGTCTTCTTATTCCATAAATAAATGAGTGTTTAAAGTTTTTAACACATTTTAAAACTTCAATAAACTTCCAAATAAGTTTCAAAAGTACTTTAAAGATAAATTCGCCAATAAAGGATCATAAAAACAAAAATAAAAATGGCATAGATTAACGTTATCAAGCACAACACTCGTCTTAGGTTAATGAAATTGTTTAACGTTTATTAATTCTTGCTGCAGAGTGTAGAAGAAAAAAGAAAAATATATTTCTATTAAAGATCTATCAATTAAGAAATTGAGAGGAAAGTTACATTCCAATAAGAAGAATAATTATAATTGACCCGTAAATGAAATTTATATTCCATGTAAGAAGAATAATTATAATTGACCCGTAAACAATCCACCCGACTTCCTTACTAGTCTCAGAGTTGTTAAGCTTTCGCTCTAAAATCAATGAGATATAATTCCATGGAGTAAAGTTTGTCGCAGATATATCTTATCTATAAAAAATGAAGTCTATAAATCTCCCCCATGCGTCTGATTTCGGATTTAACGTAGATCCTTTTGTTCCACGCCCCCCTCTCCAGTTGATATGCAAATAATGAATTTTTAAGCAGTTAAATGACTGATTTGAATAGCAAGGTTATTAATCCATTTCCCTCTCTCTCGAATTCTTTCTTAAAAATATTAATTTTATTAATGATACTAGACTTAGGATTTATATTTAAAAAAATTAATATTTTACAGATAAAAAAATATTTTAAAGAAAAAAATATTAAAACATTTTCTTAAATGACATACGTTTGGCAAAAATATTTTGATGTTTATTTTACTTTTTATCACACGTTGAGAGTGGTTGGAAGCTACTCTCTTTTACTGCGAAAATTTTATTGTTGGACGAGAAATCATCGACAGCTTACAGTGGCGGATCTAGAACTTGGTCAGGGGGTGGGGGTTATTATATCAAATAACCCCCTTATAGGGGTCCTGAGGTCTTTCCTGTACTGAAGTTTATAAAATAAATTTGTAAAATTCTTGCAGTATAAAAATCTTTACAATTTATCTAACTGGTATAAGTTTAGGACTAATGGGGGGGGACTATAGCCCCCCCCCTTAAATCCGCCACTGGCTTAGATCAGCTAAGGATGAATCTGCATCTGTTTGGCTAGCCAAAAAACTTTTCAGTTCTTCACAGATACAAAGTGACTTATCGTACATTCACACCCCTTTTCACATTTTGCCTTCGAGTTGAATCAAATGAGCTGATGCTTTATAAGCTGTCAAAACTTTTGATGAAATGAAGAAAATTCCAGGATTTATTCTTTACTGCAAACCTGGAAAAGTTTTAGAAACAAATTGGTGAATCCGTATACAGACCCACACATTTGGTTGAAATTTTAAAATTTTCTCCATTGCTATCTGACAGTGTTGAGAGGAGCTTTTCATTTCTTTACTGGGTTCTTGGCAAAAAAGAAAGCTTGATAACTTTTAAGCCTTAAAATGATAATGATATGCAACTCAATAAACTCAACGAACCTTACAATAAAAGTTTACTTTCAGTTTTTGTGTTTTTCTGTTTATATATTTTTTATTGTGCTCGTTTAAGAAATATTTCGCCTGTTTTTAGAAAATAAAAAATAATTGTTTTAATGGCTTAAGAAAATATTTATCCGAGGCTTAATGATAACATTAATGCAATGTTCTGTTATAATACTAATAGAGGACGGCTGCCGAAGCTTTGGACAAGTTTGGTATTTAACCTCGATTCTAGTTAAGCTTTTTTTTATACTCTAATTGCTATACTACGTAGTGAGGAAGGTTTTATTCGTATAGAATACGCTTATCGGGGGATCGAAAATTCCAATTTCACCAATCAATAACGGACACCTGGGTATTTGGTCGGTCTTTCCCTACATCCGTTAGTCCGTTTTCTTAAAGATTGGAATGAAATGACGGAAGAGTTAGTGTCGGTTAATTATGAGTACTGAAAACAATTAATCTGTTATCGAGAATTTTTTTTAGTTTGTTTACATAAAATTTATGAATTCAATAAACAAGTTATAAAAGTTATTAAAAAAATATCAAAAATAAAAGATTACGACTGGAGTTGGAGAGAAAGAGAGGTAGCTTTTCCGTTTTTTTTTTTTTTTTTTTCGTCTTTTTTTTTTTTTTTTGTCCTTAATTTTTGTCTGTATTTGTCAGCATCGCGTGTGCGATCCTCCTTCCCGTTCTCCCCATTTTTTTCTCCTCTGCCGCCCCGGCGCTCTCGCTGCCGACCAACTGCTGCTGCAAACTATTGATTGCGTAGGAGGAGGAGGGTGGGGACGGGGATTCTTGTGTCTTTTCTCACTCCTCCGTCCGACGGATCATCGACTCCGTTCAGCGAAGACGTGAGCCACGTGACCTAGATGAACGCCTTGGCTCCGGCTTCCCGCCTCTCATATGTGTCTCTTCCCGCATCCACCGCGGCGACAAAGAACATTCCCACCGAGAGTTGATTTTCAGTTCTTTGCTTTCACCATCCCGGAAACCGTTGTCTGCTTTTGAGTGTCAGGAGGATCTGTGATTTAGAGGACTTTCAGGTCGTTGTAATTGGCCACAATTAAAAATTTAAAAAGGAAAACATCAAATGACGTAAAAAAAAAAAAAATAATAAGAAACAATTTTCATTTTTTTTTTTCCTTTATCTTTTTCTCGTCTGTGATGATTGCTAAGCACTAGAAGTAGTGTGCTGCCTCTTCTTCCGCTTTTGCGTTGTCGAGCAGTGAAGACGCTCTTCTCCCTCAACACTCTCACTCTCGGCCCCCTCAACGTCATCGAAGAAGCTCGTGGTAGTCTCGTCGTTTGCACTCGGGCAGTGGAGTGAGTCTCAGACGGATGCTGCTCCTGACGCTGCTGCTGCTCCTGCGACCGTCGGGGTGCTGCCATCGGTGGCGCTGACACTGGAACCGCCAAGGTGTGTTGTTGTCGTTCGGTCAAAGGAAGGCCCGCGGCGGCCATGCCCTACCGATACACATATCATCCCTATCAAAACCATCGCGACAGTCTCGGCGACTGGCAGCCGCCCACCGGATAAAAAAGCTCGGCTGAGCCCGAAGACCCGTCATCTCCGGCCATGGATGCTCCGGGCACCGACAAGTTTGTCCGCCGCAGTGCTTCGATGTGTTTCCGGCGGTCGTGGAGTCAATACATGCTCCTCACGTCGCTTCGCATCAGTCGTTCGTCCTACAGGCTCAGCAGGTAGACAACTGTCGAAAACTAATATCTTATCCCCACCCCCTATTTACCTTTCGTCTAGTGTTTGTCTTTAAATTCGTCAACACTCGATGACCCTTCCTCCGCGAAATTATTTTTATCACTGACTAGCTTGCCAGCGGGTTATTCTAGACGGAAAAAAATTTCATTTTGGTTGATGAAGTAATTAAGCGGCAACCTTAAAAATAAATCTGATACATTTCAACACGCGTTATTCAATGTAATTTATGGGAACAAAAGTTTTAAAACATTTGAATTGCTGTAGAAGCTAGCTGTATTGATAATTATATTTGAGCGAAAATATTTTTAATTTCATTTTTCATTTAATGTTATTCCAAGGATGAAAACAAACAATTCTAAGGTATAAGAAAAGATTGTTTGTTCTTCCTTTGGAATTGAGACTACTTTTTATTTGCTTTTATCTTATTAAAATTTTATCAAATGAAAAAAAAATGATGGGATTACTATTTAAGAATAAGGTTTATTTGGGGAGGAAGATAATATTTAATTTAAGGAACAAGAACCATTTTAATGATCTTTTTGCTTTTCTCGAATCTCAGTAATTAATTAGAAAGTTCTCATGCAGATTGTGAACAAAGAGAAGAAATTTAAAACCAAGAGAAGATTTTCTTTCAGATTTACGAAAAATTTTTTAAATCCTACCCCATTAAGCTAATTGTATAGTTATAAAAGCAGAATACAATAAACTTATCCTAATTGAATGTACAACATTTTATTAGTATAAGACTTGATAACCAAAATAGTATGAATGTGGGTGTATCCAATTATAAGAATACAAAATTATATTGTAAGAATTATAAAAAGGAAGTAACCCGTTTTAAAGGCCCACTACAGTTTTACGTTTTTGGGAGTCTCATATGATACCATTTGGGAGGCGCGCAAAGCAAATCGATTGGCTTGGCGCAGCTGCTTTAAGACGAGCGTGGACGGGACCGTCGCGTGACGAAGGGCGCCAATTAAAATTTGGATTTTATTTATTGCTCTTAAATAATCTAATTGTTTATACGAGCCTTAAATCTAATTGTGTCTTGTTACGATTTAAGACTTAAGCCGGAATAGTTTACTGCCTTCTCGGTCGAGTTTTTCCACTTCCTATGCAAGCCTTCTGCGGAAGCCAATAAAATCTGAACGAGGGCAAGACGAGTATGAGCTGTTCTCCTTTTTTATTTTGTTCAAAAATAAGTTCAAAAATATTTTTAATGCCGGTGTTTCCTAGAATGAGTCATAAAAATCGCCTCTGACGTAGGTTGGCCGTGGTTTTGAAGAATTACGTCATTCGTTATTTGTTATTCTTCTGTTAGTACTTGCATGAAATAGATAAACTCCGGTTTCGTTTTTCCTTTCTCCTCGCTTACTTTCTTCTTAAGACGAAGAGAAAAACTATAGAAGACCTAGAAGGAAAGAGACTGATTTTTTTTTTTTTTAATCCCAGAGAAGTTTTTCAAGTTTTGATATTTTTTTTTCTTATCCCATCGAAGTTTATTTTTTTCCACTCCATGGAGTATTTACATTAAACCCTCATCTATCCTGTTGTTGAAGTTCTTTAGAAAAAATTATATCTTCTTCTATCACTAGTTGTTTCACCCATTTCCTTTTCTTCCAATATTTTTTATATGTTTGTTTATTTATTTATTTATTTATTTATTTATTTACTTCGAGTTTGTTTGTATTTTTTTCTGTTTATGGAGGGGAAGAAGATAAAAGAAATGAAATCCCTTTGAGAGGAAAATTTCTTCAAACACTTTTCCACTGTGTTTATTTTTCCTTTAAAAAAAAAAGATAAAATAGTTCTTTTCCTGTATCCTCATTTTTGCTTTCATTTGAAATTAACATTCCGCTGGTTCACTCACTTTTGAATCTTTACCGTCTCTAATAGTTGTGACAGAAGAAGACAGAAATGAACGGGCGCGCGGAAAAACTGCCTTTGGCTCAAGAGACCGGTCCAAAAAAGGAACTATTTCGTCTTTTCGTGGCCTTTTCACTGTCTGCTTCCTTATTATTTCAAAAAAAGTTTATTTGTATGATATAAATTATAGAGCTGTAAAAAAAAAAAACCGATAATAATTTGCTTAACTTAATTTAGTTCGATGCGAATCACGCGTAATTGGACGTGCGAACTTTAATTACCCATTTAACGAACTATGCATGCCATTTTTTTTTGAGGTGTGGTGTTTTTTTCTAAAGAATCTTTCTTCGTCCGATCTACTTAAATTTAGCATTTGATATGGTTTCTTGTTCTATTTTTGATGTTCTTTCTTCTAACTTCAAATTTTTTCCTCGTCTACATTTTTTCCTTTACAGACCAGTTTTGCGAATTTCTTTTTGTCTAAACTATTTTTTTTCTGCAGCCATTGTTTTGTCAAGATACATATATTCTTTTTGATTTTTTAAAATTAATCCGTCTCTCTCGATGCATTTATATTCATTTATCTTTGTCTTCTAGCACTATTAATTTTTCTTTCCAGATTCGTTTTGATCGGTTTTTCTCGTATTTATTTTTAAAAAATCTACAAAATGGGTTTCTTCCTTGGTTTTTGTGGTTCACATTTTTGAACATAATCTCTGGAATGTTTCCATTTCTTTGATTTTCTTGTTTCCATCTCGAAAGAAGCAATTTTGTTATCGCTCCAAAAACCCTTGATTCTAGGTTTACCCTTTGGACTTAATTAAAAAGTGATCGCGATCGAAACTGACGTCAACGATGACATCTGTCGGAATCTATTAGAAAGAGAATTGGGATAAATGAAAGGAATTGGTTTTTCTTTTATAGAGCATTTGATCTTCTAGTTGCCATTTCTCTTGATCTCTTTCTTATCTTTAAATGTTCTTTAAAAAGAAAACTTTATGTATTTTAATATTGTATCTGGCCTTAGTGAATCTAACCTAACCTAACCTAACCTAACCTAACCTAACCTAGACCTTATTCTTGGTATATATTTGACATTACTATTCAGCAAAATGGTAACATTTGCTTCGCTATACTTAATATTTTGCTGTTTTAGCTAATATTAAATAGGTTAATCTCTGAGTAGGGTAAGGTAGCATTGACATTCTTAATTAGCTTTAAAATTTTTCACTTATAATAAGAGAAGAACAAATAGTATATAGTAATTTGAAAGAAAATTGCTGAGAACTATTTATTATTATTGTTTTGGAAATAAAAAATCGCATCAAATTCGGACGCTAAGTCCCAGAGGCGGGTACATGAGAGGGCCAAACCCAAGTGAGAAGGGAAAAATTACGTGTTGGTGGGAGTATTAATGTTTGGGTGTAGGAACTTCTTTACTGTGTGACAAATATTTCAGATTGTGGCTTACTGTGAGATTTTGTGTAACTTAAATGTTGACAAGCTTTTGTGAAATGAGTATGGAATAACCGTAATGGCAGAAAGAACGATAGGAACAATGTGTATTATTATTATTATTATTGTTGTTTGGGGAAACCAAACTCGGATCAAGTCCGGAGGCCAAGTCCCAGAGATGGACCCAAGAGAAGGCCAATGGGCTCAAATGTAAGGAAGGGAAAAGTACGTGCTCGTTGGAGTATTGATGTCTGGGTGTAGAAATTTCCTTATGTGACAGGTGTTATTATTATTATTATTATTATTATTATTATTATTATTATTATTATTATTATTCAATGTCAAACACATTAGAATAATTTAAACTTATTTATTTACCACAAGGAGAGTATACTTTCTATTATTGTTACTCTTTCTTTTTTGTGCTTTCCTTTAAATGGATTTAAAATATATCAAACATCTTGGAATGATGTGCTATGAATGAATATAACCTAAAATTAATGATAGTCGAAATTGGTTTCAAGGAACCTGGTTTAGTGAAACCCTTATGGTTCATTGGAACTTTCACTGCTAAAATATGGCATTATTATTATTACAACAACAACAAAGACCTCCTACCCACAAGTCTCCTTCCCCATATCAGGAATAGGTCCAATAATGGTGTTAATGGGAGGATAATAGACCAAAACCATTAATCTCACAAATAATAGAATGACAATTTAAAAAAGGCCAACAAACTGCGTCAAATAGCGTGAAGAACAGAATTGCAAACCATTATGATTAGAAACCTGGAACAGCTAAATCCAGCAGCGCTAAGGAGAGTAGAAACACCATAACTATTAATGATCTTGAAGTATCCTTCAGAATATGATGATCCAACGGCCCTGTTAAAAAAAATACGAAAAGGTGGCATTAAGGCACCTTTAACCTCCTTAGCTTAGATCCAGTAAACTAAATATCATAACAATAAGAGATTTTAGAAAAAATTGAAGTATTAAAATTTAGCAAAAAGATTAGAATCATTAAAAATGCTTAAGATATTTAATTACACCAATCAAATTCGATTTAATTTATGAACACAGATAACCCATGTAGACGAGTAAAGAGTATAGACTATTTCTGATCTCTTTTGATGATTCATCAATGTGTCTTCATACAAAGTTAACATGATTGGATAGCGAGTATTGTTGCAATCGATTACAATCATATAATATTAAAGATTAACTATAAAATCAATATGGACTACTAATTAATTAAAGTTGTATTATTATTGCCTGCAAAACTATAAAAAAATTCTTCCAGTTGGTTCATTAATACAAAGTTAATAAGGACAGTAAGGCAAGCTTTACTTCGCAAAGCAGGCTCCAAACACAATAGAAGATTTAGACGCTTTGAAATTAATTATATAAGAAGATGTAAAGTTAAACATTTTATAAAATACTTTCACGAGACGACAACTTCAGCGACGAAAAGAAAAGTCCATCGAAATTATTATGGTAACCTTTTGTAATGTCTGCTGCATCTGCTTATGCTTTCGAGAGCTCCATCTCGAGTGTAAACCATAATTAGAACTGAAAGCTGTTATAATGTCTAATTAAAGCATTTGGAATAAGCCCGACACTGTCATGGTTTGATACCATGAATAATTCAGTTACGAAACTCGCCTTGTTGCCCGCGTTGAGTCACCGCAGAAAAGAATCTCGCTCCGAACGAAACTGAACGACAATAGGGAGAGATAGAGAGAGAAAGAGAAAACGAGGTTGATATGCCTTTAAGGCAAACATTTACACGGACCCTCTTCGCTTTCATTTACAACGGCCCCCTTATGAGGCAATCTCTTTTTATGGTTACTTAAAAATCAATAAAAAGTGGAATAAAATTTTGAGATTCGTGATTAATGTTGTTAAGCGGAAGGTGTGGAGTTATCGCGGTGGCGGACGACCTTTTGTTTGCTTAAAGCAGGTCACGCTCGAGATTTGTCATCAGTGACGTCATGGAAAGAAAGAGAAAAAAAGAAGGACATCTTTGAATAAAGAGTTCCTCTTTAGAAAACTACGATTTGACGAAACAACTTCTGTAATGTCCTCTTCCACGATTAACACGGAATGTTCATTTGCCGTAGAAGCTAATTAAAAAGTTTAGTCGACATAAGAAGCTGATGGTGGTGTGGACTTTGTAGGGAGATGATAATAGTGTTTGTCAATACGCAGGTTAAAATAAATGAACTTTTTTTTTCCTATCATTCTGGATAAGATTGAACCAAAAAAAAGTTCGCTTTGCTATGTTCTTCAAATCGAATAAGAGAAGAGGAGGGGACTGGAATAGGAATTGCTTCGAGTGTCCAAGAGGACAGTTGGAAGTAAGTGTGAGGTTGGATGGAGGGTAGGGGTTTTAAACCTCTCACCTTCTGCATCGAAGTAGAAAACTTTTGAAGACGCGGATGTTGAACGTGAGCCAAGATCTCGTCTGCATTCCCGTTCTAAACTCATCTGAGTGAGCCAACTTCACTAGAAAGTGAAGAAAAGTGGCTGCTAGAGAAAATGGAGGCATTGGAAGAATGTTGAATGGGAAAATAAGAAAGAAGAACCCTAAAGAGAATAAGGGAACACAGTTTAAAAAAACAACATTCTTTTCTGTTTTATTTTTTAAACTTTGTTCTAAACCTTGCTGAATCTCCACAAAGAGGTAATTTTTAAACACTAAATAGAAATAAATTTTATCCGAAATCACAGTTCAGATTCTACTTTCCGTATTCCTAGTTATATTTCTTAAAATAGATACCCAAACATTACCCATTATCCAATCAATCGCTGAGGAGATTCGATGAACAACAGAGTGAGTGTCAACCATGAGCGCTGGAAAGAGAATTAAGGAAGGAAGGAAAGCACGAAGGCCCATGTAAATCAACGGAAGGATTATCCTTAAGCCGCAGAGAGAAAGAATTGTTGCCTGAGCCCTAGACATGTGTCGAAACAATTAAACAAATACGTAACCGACTTGAAGCCTTAGCGTTAATTATCATGTGGATGAGCGGATGAGAAAGAAAGCTTACGCACCCAGAACAATTGACTAAGAAAGTTTCCTTAGTCGTTCAAATGCTTAATTGTTGTAATTACTGCCCAAAGGAAAAGGTCTGCAGAGGACAAGAAGAAGAAATGAGCTATTAAAAAAAAAAAAGCAAGCAGATTGGAAGCAGTGTTCGAGCTTTAACGGCCAAAGTGACCAAATTTTTGATTTCCAGCGTTGCGCTGGCGTGTAATAATTTACTATGGGCTTTGAGTGGCATTGGGTGCGCTTTCTTTATTTCATTTTTTTTTGCGAAGATTGGTAAGGGGAGGATCGTCATTCTTCCATTTGACGAGTCTCCTTGTGAAACGCTCCGTCTGCTCTAATTCACTCGGTGAAAAGGCGTTGTTTACAAGCTGCCTCACGGTCCATGACGTCGTGGACAGAGCTGAATTAGAGGGTAGGAGAAGAAAACATATAGACGTCAACCTAGAATCTAATGAAAGCCGATTACATGTTTGCTCACATTCATTGGTTCCTATACTTTTTTTTTTCTATTATAAGAAGTTTTTCTTTATTAGGCCCCGTGCTCGCTTGTTTTAGCTTACTTCCAAGTGCATTATAGTCTACCTAAGCACTTTTCTTCTTGTCTAAATTAAGAATGCTCGTCGTCTATCCTTTAATACTTACTGCAACTTCCTTCTGACGAAAGTTACTCGCGATTTATTTTCATTTAATGAAAGGTTTATTTATGAAAGTCTTTCAACACTTTTATTGTTTATCCCGTCCTCTTTTCCTGTTGAATGTTCCGTGTAATTTAGGGAGCTTATTAGTATTTTAAAAAAATGAATTCTTTTTGGCACTTCTTTTCGTGCATTCTTATTAATCTTACCACATTACGTGTCTCTATCTAAAACTAATGGTAATTGAATGGGACATCATTCATGAAGGCTCTAAGAGCTACCGATTGCATCCATCTGTCAGCATTCGTTCGTGAGTGAAGTAAACATCCCTCGTTCCACTCCCATTAACTTTTTTTTTTGCTTTTTACTCACCGTCTCTAAAGATCAATTTCTAATCCCATGCTATGCATGGAGTTCACGTTCTTTCTCTACTGCTCGGTCCCTCATCATCCCCTTGTTCTACTGGTCGAGAAATGGGAAAGGGAAAAACAACAGGAAGAGAGTTCTTGCAGGTGTAGTGCGAGTGTTCTATTTTCGTCTCCCCTTCTTCTTTTGCTCATTCACTCTTTCCGCAGACCACCTGGTGTGCCGATAGCTTATAAACGATGCCCTCTTTCATCAACCCATGAACTTCAGTTTTTTTCTTCATTCTCCTGTTTAATATTTGAAAATCCGGTTACTATTTGATTTCATACAAGTCCTGTTTTGAAAAGTAATTTATTTCCTCCCTGGAGCAAAACAGTATCCACCGTTGCAGTTGATAAACAACCATAAATTGTTTGATGTTTTATTCAGCATACTTTTTATAGCATTTAACGTCTCCTTTCCGTGCATTTTTGTCATTTTCTCTTGTAATCTAGTTTTTATACTGCTAAATAAATCAAAGGGAATACATGGATATTTCTCAAAGGGTAATAGAGAATTGATATGTCGAGAGCTGTGTTGCTTTCGCCTAACTACAAAAGTTTAGAAAAACAATAGCTTAAATTAAAAACTCTGAATTTTCTATTTAATATCGGGAAGCAATCATAACACTGACTTTTTGAAGATTTTAACACTATTTTTTTAATATGATGATTTAATACATTAAAGGCTTATTATTAATAGCGGAGCACTTATTTGTTTCACAATGTCCGTCTATCCGTCTGTCTGTCCGTCTGTACCCTTCATATTTTCCCATTTTTTGACGTAGAAGATTGAAACTCGGAACGTAGCTTACCATAGGAATGTCCTACTTCACTATTTATTTTGATTTTGATTGGCCCACTGGGATCGGAGTTACGGGGGTAAGAGTTAGAGGGGACCAAGTGATCTACGTGGTATTTGAACTCAGGGTTTCCTCTACCTTCCTATACTGTCCTCGGGGGGATTATTTCTTTGTTGTGTTATTACTTTAACTAGAAATTTATCGAAACAATTGGTATCATATTCCATTCTTCTCTATTCATTATTGTTGACGAACTATTCTACAAATATTATACAAGTAAATATAAAATTAATAAAAAAAAATATGATTCTATTCTATTTCAGTACAAAAAATGCTTTGTAAGCACTGTTAATTACTAATCGATAAGCTCCAATATTTTACATCCATTAGAAAGTCTTATCTTTTCCTGTTTTTGAAAGCGAAAGTACGATGACGGTCTTTACTGCCTATCTGCAACAAAACGAAAACATTATGGCTTATTGTGTATCTATAAATGGATCAAAATCGATTATCGATTATGCATTGTGAGGTTAAAAAAAATTCAATATGAAAAAAAAAATCCCTTTTTGTTGTGAATCTGTTAACAGAGGAGAACGAAAACTCGACTCATATTTTATAAAGTCATTTATTTTCTAAGTTCATTCGTCTTATATATGAGCTTTGTACCTTGATGAAAATAAAAAATACAGTAATTCAGGCAGTTGAACCTCTTTTTGTTTATACCTTGAATATATTTTGATGTCTCTGAAGAGCTCATGATTTAATTTGATTGATTGAATTAGGGCATCTTTACTCCTTAATGTGTTTGCTTCTTTATTAGCGTAACTTTAAATACTTTGAATCGCGATTAAGTAAGAACTAAACTCCAGATTTATGTGGAATGAAACGATTTAATTCGTATTCCAATTGGGTGCAAATAGCGGCTGCAGGTAAAAATAAAAAAGGGAAAGACCTATTGGCAATTCAAATTGCTTCCATTTTAAATTCTATTTGGGTTTAAATGCGTTGTTTTCTGAAACTTTTCCTTCCTTCGCTTTTGATTGACTCCATTCTTTATTTTTCTTTCTTGACAAAGTCTCACTTTTATTTTCTATTACATTTCAAATTTTTCTTTTATATTCTTTTGCTCGAGCACAATGGAGTCACTCGAGTGACGCCATCGGGTATTACAGTCCGTTTAATTGCCCTCGTTTGATTTGTAAATGAGACCGTTTGAACGTAATTGGTGGAACTGAAAGGGTGAAATTCTCTCTACCCAATCCTCCGCCATCAGCTGGAAGGAAAGACGTTGGTCGGTCAATTAAAGGAGATTTTTCCTTTCGCCCCCTTTCCTTTCCTTTTCTTTCCCATAGCTATAAGGACTCTTTGCAAATTTGTCCATTGTTCGAAAGGAAAGTCGTGATTCAGCCGCCGGCCACTCGGGGTTCGCTTTGATTAGAAGACGAGAAGAGAGACGAAGGGGTGAGCACCGTCTCTTTAAGAGAAAACGAACGCTCCTCTAAAACCCATTCTTCTTCTTTCTTACCCATCCTTCGTTCACTTTCTTTCTTCAGAAAGTTTACCACGTAAGAGAATGCGGACGCCGTTTGTGGCCAATGTTGATATCGAAAAAAAGTAGATCGATATTGCCAAATGTCTCTATTCTTTCAGTTGTTAGTGTTCTTTTTTCCTAATATATCTTGATTCTGGTTCAAAAGGGATTCGCTAGCTTTTTGTATGCTGCAAAAAAAAGATACCGTAATTCTGGAAATTATTAGCTTTCTTTCTTAAGATGCTACAAAATGGAGCCGAGAATACTAATAGAGTTTTCTCTAGTAATTATTTTTCCGTATTTCGAAATGGACGATTGTAGATAATATTTACAAAATATTTTTGGATGAATTAATTGCAAATGTAAGAAGTACTGTAACAAAAACTTCTGGGTAAGCCAATTCTTGAAATTCAAATTAATCCTAGAATAAAGAAATTTATAATTCATAGATTGAATTACGAGGGGCGATTGATAAATAAGGTCTCCATGGCTGTAACTTTTTTATTTGTTAACCGATTTTCAAAATTCTTTTTGTATCTTATACTCACATTTGTCCTCTATGTAATGCACTATTCACTTTTCGACATAGTCACCATTCCTTTCCAAGCATTGCGCCAACGCGTGACTAGTTGGGTGAACCCGTCGGAGAGGAATTCCGGAGTTGTTGTCGACACCAGGATTGAATTTGCCGTGGATTTTGATTCAATCTGTCGCCATTTTGCCAAGAGACTCGCTTACTTATTTTTTAGATAGATAACGGCATAATATCCATTGATCTATTATTTTTATTTTTTCACCGCATGTTATACCTTTGAATTATCATAGTTCTTTATTAATTCCGAATGCGATGCTAATAATAATAATAATAATTTAGAAATAAAACCCTTTTGGGGAGCAAACAGAGTACACATTTTTCCTATCGTTTTTTCTGCCATTGGGGTTTTTCCATACCCACTACGTATCGTTCCTTTATATAGGTTTTCAAGCTAAATTCATGCTTTTGGCCCTCTCCCTTTAAGCTAAATATAGCATAGGGCCGTAAGCATAGCTTGTTCAGCTTATACGTAAATCCGGCCATGTCTATACCAACATATAAATTTTTAGGTTTATTTATTTAATAACAACAACATAGTTATTTAATAACAACATATAAATTGTTAGGTTTATTTGTACCAACATATAAATTTACCCTTCCTGCATTTGAGACCCTTGGGCTTTGTCCTCTCTTGGGTCCACCTCTGGAGTTTGGCTTCAGACTGGATCTGACTTTTTATTTTTTCAAAGCAACAAATAATAAAAAGAATAATTAATAATAAGAAGAAAATGCCAACAGAGTATATACAATAATAATATACACTTCATTTTTCACGATAATAATACAGTGGGCGCTGCTTTATGTGGTCACATCAAGCCAATTGATAGCAATAACCGAAGTTGAAAAAAGAGGCATGTGGGAACTTTACATTGCACTGTACAGTCTATACAGACTTTATAAGTGAAACAATCTTTATACTAATTGTTAAACTCTACAATAAACAAGAATACACTGATATCATTGACTTAAAGGGAAATGAAAAGTGGCTATTATAAGCGGAATTCGAGAGCTAATCCAAATATCTTTTCTATATTTAGGGAAAAAATTTAATAATTATAATAATAAACAACCCTAAACACTTGTCACATAGTAAGGAAATTCCTACACCCAAACATTAACACTCCCACGAGCCCATAATTTTTCCTTTCCTTGCATTTGAGCCTCTTAGGCTTGCCCGTCTCTTTAGTCCGCCTCTGGGATTTGGCTTCCGAACTTGATCCGAGTTTGGTTCTCCATCCAAAACAACGACAACAACAATAAGAAGAAGAAGAAAAAAAAATTATTATAGGAAAATGCGGAAGCAAGATTTCAAGGTCCGTATATACCATTCCCAATGTTACAGTCCGTTCCAAATTTTGTAAATGTCGAAATATAAAACAGTGGACATGAATGAAGTAATATGTAGCTTCATACTTAATAATATTGAGGAGAATACACGGATATACAATAGTTTAAATATGTGAAGATGTTTACAACCTGATGTTAATAAAATTGTTGTTTTTCCATCAGTAATTAATTTCAAAAAGCTAAAAATTCATTTAAAAATTATAAATTATTTTCCTTTCTTTTAAATGTGTTTATTCTAAAGTTGACAAGCAAATATATGTTTTAAAATTACTTCTCATATACGATAATCTCAACTGTAAATTAGGTTAAATAGTTTTAATAAGAAATTAACCCCCTCTGAGGAGGGTATAGGAAAGTAGCGGACCCTAGTATTCGTCTAATTTTTTACTCTTTATATCCTTCGCACTTTTTAACCCCCATTTTTTCCAAAAATTGATTTTCTCGAACGTACTTTTTAGAAAATAAAAAAGAGCTCCATCTTAGTTTCTCATCATTTCCAGTTTCTCATCCTGTAACATGCGTATTTTGCATTTGAAAACGTTAATAGTTCTAAAGACCACGTGACTGCTGCCCTCATAATTCCGACTCCACTGGGATAATTGGACCCAAACTTCGTTACTATGTAGATCTTACCTAGAGGAATCTGCATACTGAATTTCACTCCTTTCTATACCTATATACCATGGAGACCAGAAGTTCCCGTCTAACTCTCACCCGCATAACACCGACCATAGTGGGTCAATCAAAACCAAACTAAATAGTGACGCAGGACATGGCTTTTGTAAGATACATTCCAAATTTCAATCTTCTAAGTCAAAAAATGTAGAAAATATGAAGGAGACAGATGGAGAGAAGGACATCGTAAAGCTAATAAGTAGCTTCATTCTTCCGCTACTTAATAATGTGGTTGTTCGATTTATTGGAAAATTCTTATGAATCCATTTAGTGGATATATTGAAGTGAATGTAAACGTTTATCTATTTCTGCATTTAATAAAGGGCTGTTTGAACTATTAATTTGCTACTAATTTTTACCGTGCTGATGATAGTTTTTGTTCACAAAATTTTATAAATTGCTCCTAATCATAGTAAAAATATATCTAAATACAAAATATCTAATCGAAATTTCATTATTATACGTATTACCGTTTGTACAGGAAATTATTTATAAATTTGGTATACGTTTATGAAGGCAAGACCTATTTAATATTTATCATTTGCTATACTAAGGTGTTCTACAATTGTAATACCCTCTTTATGAGCACATTCCTGCGTGAGCTTTTCTCCCGGTGTTTTCTAAAATAGAATGTTAAATAAAGTTAAGTTTTCCTTTGTTAGTTTTTAAAATTATTGATTGCCATGGCAGAATACGTGGAATATATCTTGGCATAAACCTGCTTAATTATTTTACCTGAAAAAAAAAGCCTTAAAACCGTTGTATAGAAATAAAAAAAATGGTTTAGAGAAGTTAAGAGATATAAGATGGCTACTCAGAGAGGGGAAAGAAAGATAAGAGAGATAAGACTGTGTTAGGCGAGGCTGTGAATGAAGTAAGATAAAGAACTTGGGAAGTAAATGGAGTGAAGTTGGAAGCCGTAAAAGAAGGCGAAAGGAGAGAGCATTGAATGCTCTAAGAACAAATCAGCATTCGCCCGGGATTTACCTCTAATGATGCTGGAATTCGGCTTTTCTGCTTCTTTTCATGTTAATGATTCTGGTTCCTGTGTGCGCATTCCATTGCTGCTCCTGCTCCCTTTTCTTTTCTCTCTCTCTTTTCCTTTCTTTCTTTCTCTCCACATTTGGTGCCTCTGTTCTTTTTAAGGCGCGATTTTCTCAGGGAGATTTGTTTTCTCCCCTTCTTTCTTTCTTTCTTTCTTTCTTTTTTTTCCGCGTGAATTCTACACCGTATTTTTCTCGTGCCACCGATTAGGGTTCTGGGACGATAATTGATTTTCATTTTAATGCTTTTTCTTTTTATCTCCTACTTTCACAAAGGTTGAGAATGGGATGGCAGGGCGGATAAGGAGATCGATCTCCAATGATATCCTGTAGGTTGTCATAGTCTTTGGGCTTATCTTTCTCTATACTTGTTAGACTAATGGGAATGTATTCAACTTTAAAAATGATATAAACATTGATTAATCAATAAAAGTATGTATACATTATTTTTTTTCAGTCTAAATGCAGTTAATTGGTTTTTGAATATTCGGTTTGTTTTCGTCTTCATTGCAAAATTGCTGTTTCCTAAATGTACACAGCATTTGAATTAATGTCCTAATTCAAAGTAATTAAGATTTAAAAAAAATAATTGATGATGTTTTGTCGGTGTAATAAACCGGATTTTGTCTACAGGAGCGAAAAATTAAAATTATTCAAAAGTCAAAATTGAATTACTGTATTTCCATACGGAAATTAATTAATTCTTTTATAGTTTAGAATTAATTCTTTTATAGTTTGATTTTTTCTAATTAAGAAATCGTTTTTGGGCGTTAGGTTTCACATTATAACCAAAAGTTGAAGGAACAAAAATAAGAATCAAATTATTCAGTCGCCATTGCTTAATTATTATAATTTATATCTTGTGACACAAAATTTGCTGAATGTAGTTTGTATTTATAAATATACACTCGGTAAACGTCAACTTAATTATTTTGTGAAATGAAATTATTTTGGTTATTTTTGTATTTCCTCGAACTGATCGATGCATAAATTAAAATAATATTTGCCGGAATAAAATATAAAAACAAGACTTGGAGGATGATTCTATAGCTTTGTATCTGAAAGTTGTCTTGATGACGCTGATACTACAGACCATAGTATTACAGGTGGATTTACAAAGTGCCAAGTATGCAGACAAAGTAATCAACTAGAGCTACTTTAATCAATGAATATGATAGGTTAAGCTCGGGATTCTCAAAGTGTGGGTTGTGATACAGCTGTCTTCAGCGACTTTTATATTGTGAAAAAGAAAGCAGTGTCTGCAAATCCAAGGTAACAGAAAAGTCCTACGAATAATATACACTAGCACAAATCATTCTAAAGTGTAATCGTCATCGTTTCCCGCGACATGTTTCTACTGACTGGACATGGATATGTTCTTGTAGATATGTGTCAGCTTGGACGCAAAAAAGTGAGTAAGTACTCGTTTGACATCGTCTCATCTAGAAAATGCTGCATCGACCGAAAAACTTGCAGTCGCTTGGGACAATGTCTGATGATTAGGCTGGTTGCTGAACAAGTCCCAGCCCCTGTTGAATGAGGTACAGATCGCCCCTGCTGAATCAGCCCTTTGTTTTCTGTTGACTTGAGTTCATGAGTATCCAAATTCCCTCTTGGTCACCTTATCAAATTAAACAAGTTTGTGTGGTTAAAAACCATTTGTGTAAGTTGACTTAAGCGTTTTTACACTTTGGTGAGTCTCCACAAAGTCTTCGGTATAACCATAGACTTTATTGTTGATCTTCTGGTTTCGTGAAAATTTCTTCCTCGAAACCGTTCGACTGGAGACGTATATGGAATCGGGGTACACACTTGTTATGCATAGGAGGTATTTCAACATGCAATAACGGATATGATCTTTGTTCACTTCCACGTCGATTAACTTGTGCGAGCTTAGAACCACATACCCGATGATGCCAAGCATGTGTTCTGCACTGTCTCAGTGGCTCGTATAATCATCGGAGATTCTTTTCTAAACAATAATTTTCTAAACAACAATAATAATAATAATAAACAAACAAAAAAACATGTCAGTGTCTCAAGTTATGATTTATTTTTTCTTAAATATGATGGTAAAAAAACCGAAGGAATTATCACCATTAATATTTCAAGATAATAAAATTTTGAAAATTATTCTTTTAAAAAAGAAAACCTAGTAAAGAATTGAAAATAAATATTCAGTTTATAAAACAAATCTGCCATGACAATCTAATCTCTAATTCTGATTTTTTTAAACTTTTACTTTTTTACATCATATTAGTTAACTTCAGTTGATACTATTTATTATCGTGAGATGCGATATTTGTCCTCTCTATGGGTTTCAAATTTGCATTAATGATATACCGGAATTTCATGTTAGACTAAATACTGTATAATCCGCTTAATACGAAATCCAAGGGGACAAGATTTTATTTCGTAAATATCCGAAATTTGTACTACTCCGAAAAATTTATTTACGAAATTTATTTATTTACGAATTTATTTCGTAAATATCCGAAAGGTTTTATACAGAAAATACAAATAAAGGAGCAGGAAATAATTTCGTATTAACCGTTTTTGTATTAAGCGGATTATACTTTATATTAGTCTAATTATTACTTTAAATAAATTTATTTCGATTCAAGTTAATTTAATAAAATAGCATTTCATTATGTTTAATATTCACTAATGTTAATTGCCGAGTTTCACGAAATTCAATGGTACTTTCGTTTTAAGTTAAATGTAGGTTAATATTTATTATTAAATTGTCCATGTTATTGTATTATTTCTTGCTAGGGTGCGTTTATCCCTCGTCGCCCATCATGTCTATTTTCACTTTTCAGCGAATTAATTAATGTGATGAATGAACATCCGTCACTTTGTTGGTTGTTATCTTGATAAAAATGGGGTCTCCTTCCCCCACCTACTTGAAACTGACTTAGTATTTTTTTTCCTTTCTTTTAAATTTATCCTGTTGTAGAGATTCTTTCATCTTATTTCTTTTGCAGTTCTTTCCACAGCAGTTCCTTTTCTTGTAGGTTGTTTGCGTTTTTAAATGTTGTATCTTTGAAAAGTCTTTTTATTCTTTAGAGCATTTCCAGTGGTCTCTTTATTTTTCTTCTCTTCTCTTTTTCAAACCCACCAATATTTAAATTGAGAGCGTCAGCTCAAAAAATAAGAAAACGAGTTCATTTTTTACCATTCGTCTACTGAAAGAAAATTAACAAGTCATTCAAGGGAAAACAGACCTATAAGATGAAAGAAAAAAAAAATATCCCAATAAATAATGCAATGTTTCTTTTTTATTTTCGAGATTCTTTTTTATTCCTTCGGCTTTCTTATAAACCGGCCATAATTTTTTCGTAGACATTTGTTAGCAAATAAATGGTCTTTCTTTCTATTCAGAGTTTTATAAGGACGTAAAAATTCTGCCTCCCCCCTACCTCCTTAACTCTCGAACCCTTTCCCGCCTCTTGACTGTTTGTGTCCCGACGACGGGATTTTTTTCCACGAAATTTTTTCCGCCTGTTTTGCTTCTGGTGAGTAAACGGCGCCATTTTCCCCGGCCGTATATCATCGTCAGCGTCGCGCGAAAATGCTCTTCTTTCCTCTGTCCGCAGCATTCAACGATAACTCCCACGCCCCCTTCCCCGTCCCCCGTTACTCTTACAGACTGTACGAAGAAGAGGAAACGATTTTTAAAAATATAAGAAACAAATGCAGATATTTTTCACCCTTTTTCCCTTTTCCGGAAGTGGAGCTGCTTTGCTTGGAAAAAAGAAAGGCCCAAAGTGACAGAATTTTGAAGTCAATGGAGATGACAAAGACGACCACTGAGGCACTGTATTTTATGAGACCATTCTATCTTTATTTTTCGGAAATTGCACAAATACGCGCACATATCATTCGCCATAATAGTTGCCGCTGTTATTGTTGTCATTATATAATTTTGAATTGTGCAAAATCTTGAAAACTGTTATTATCTTATGAGTAAGAAACCGCTTTAGATTCTACTTAACAAGCATTACGGGCATAAAACGATAATTAGGAAATCATAAAAAATGTGACCATTCAATAATTGAGAAAAACATTATTTAAGGTATTGTATGGGATGTAAGGATGTTCAAATGATAAAATATCAATGGGTGCTATCTTCGCTTTATGTTGCATCTTTTGTGTATAGGCTACATTGTGACACATACGCTTAAAATCAATCCAAACCCGGGGCAGCCTTTTATAGCGCACTATATGAAAAAAATGCAGGATAACTTTTTGGAAGAGAAAATAATGACTTTGCAAAGCTATTCAATAGCATATTTTTTTCAAGTTTTCTTTTAAATAATTCATCACCATCACGATGACAGCTACAACTTTCATTGAAGCATTAATAGTTATCAAGGACAAAAACTCATTCTACTTAATGAGAAGTTTTGTATTGTTTAATAACAATACCTGCCCACACACAACCAACATCTCAATAAATGTGCTGCAGCAGTTTTGATGAGAAATTTTAAACAGTCTTCTTTACTGCCGTTCTGTCACTATCATATGTTGAGTTTCGTTAAACAGGGAACAAAAATTCACATCGGTCAAGAAGTTTGTCACCGCTAAGTTGTCGAGCAGCCGTACAAGTAGTCGCTAAGTTGTCGAGCAGTAAAATTCGTCAAGACCCGTCTCGCCGACAAGTAGTTCCAGTTTCTTATTGCTTAAGGGAATATGAGGTGAATAGACTGGTTTAACATTGTCTCTATTTACATATCTTACTTGCATTGAATCATTTTTCTTCAGTCAATTTTAAATTAATGTGGTGACCTCCTTTGGCATCTCAAATGCGTAGCTTCGTTAACCTCTTATCGCTTTGGATTGGCGCCCTAAAGGCCATCCATAGCGATAAGAAAATATACACCCAAAACATTATAAAAAATTGATTCAAATTGCTTTAATTAAAACTTTCGAATATAAATTCCCATTGAGTCGCAAGATTTTTTTTGTAAATGAAGACAATTAATATAATTATTTTTCAAGAGCTACATTGCATGTTCTTAAATTTGTTTGAATTTATACGAGGTAAGCAATCAGGAAGAACTTGAGAAAAAAAGTCTCCTTATGAACAATTACTTTTGTAATAAGAGTCTCCACTAATATTATCATGCAATTTCGTCATTGTAAACTTTATTTGTTTGTCTCGTTCTTTCACTTCCTTGTTAAAGTTTCTCTACATAATAGAAATACTGTACTTCGTTCAGACGAATTATGTACGAGAATGCAGAAAAATCAGAATAAAAGATTATCTTTCAGAAATTTTATTTTTAAATACCAATGGGTTTTTTTTTCTTCTCCATTTTTAAGTAAACTTTTAGCGCCGCCGTCTGATTTCTATTCCGGATCGTTTCACTTCAGAAGATTAAGTTTCAAAAGCAATAATCTTTTGCTTGGAATTTCAAATCCTCTGGAGTCAGAGAGATTAAAGTTGATCTCATTAAAATTTGAATTGGTGTATTCGCCCGAAAAAAAAAATGAAAATGGAGTTACGGAATATCAATTAAGACTGCATATTTTGAAATCACATTAAAGAGGATTAGAAACTTTTGATGCAGAGAAATTATTTTCGTATATCATTAAAGATAGACCTAATGTAAACACAGTTCAACGAAATAGGCAGTTTTCTTTAGTTGAAGCTGTTGTAATATATTTCGTCAGAACGTAATGTTATTTTTACCTAATTTGCAATTAGCGTAATGTATGGACTTCTTTCCCGGATTTTAATCATCACTATTTTACTATTTCTATTCATTTTTGTTTGTTTGTTTGTTTAATGTTACCATAAATACAGAAGGGGCCAAGAAAATATATACACACCTCAGCAAAAGAAAAACCTATATGAAAGTTATAATATTAATTTTTATAAACAAATCAATGGTGAAATTAAACCACCTTTTGCCTTTTACAAATACAGCAAATGTGCTCAAATTGGTTACTTCTAGACAATTCGATTGTCGCAAACTGAAGTTGGAACAATATTGAGCAAAGTATCAATATCATATGCTTATGTCCATGGGTGTTAAATCAGGAAAAGAAAACCCACAGATGATATCTATTAAATTGTGTATACATTTTATGACCCCCTCTATAAATATAAGTCTTGTTTATTCAGACAGTGTAAACATGAAGACATTGAACCCGACGTATCGACGACGGTACGGCAGAACAGCTGATTCGAAAAATACAATAGCAAGCAATTGGGCAAACCAGTTGGCAGAGCAGTCGTTCGATTCGAATCTCTGTCCTTCGACAGTATTTTCATTCAAATTAAGTCACACGACGAGATGTGTGGTCTGTAAGGGAGAGGATGAAGTAAAAATTCCCGTCGAAGTTGTTGTAGTAGCGTTGCTATGGATATAGTTTGTGACATGGGGCGGACATTTTCATCCAATAAGACGATTGATTTGCTTGGGCACTTGAGTACAGGGTGCAATGCACTTAACTGCGTGACATCCTCTGTATCATTTTAACTTTTCTTATTTAATTTTTGAAAAAGTAATTTTTTTTATCATTGAATAATCGTCGTTACGTGTTCTGCGTTAATATTTGCTGTAATAACTATGGAGGTTATTCTTGCATGGTAATTGTGATTTCAATCTTCATTTCATTTTTAAGCTCATTTATCATTTCAAGGAAAAAATTCGAAAATGGAGCTCATACAATAATATTCTTCTTCTTTCCGTGATATTTTAAATATTTTCTTGGATTTTGTTTTTATAGATGTTTATGTTCCCAGGGACATTATTGCAACTCTGCTGTCTGTGGGCAATTAATTAAAAGCTTTTAAGTGACTGGAGGGTGGGAATGGAGATGTGGTGAAGTTGTTGCTTCTGTTGCTCAGCAAATGGGAGGGAAGAGTGTGTTATGTTAGGTAGGGTGGATGAGGTTCATTTTCCTGTTGCAATTGCTCTCGCGGAGCACAGTGCTACTCCTTGTAGCTTTTATGGCGCGCAAGATGGGAAAATGTTATTTTTATTTTCACCGGATAGCAAAAGAGTTGTTCGTCGATTGCAGTCGGCGGAATTGAACCTGGGGAAATCGTCGCGTTCCTCTTTTTTTTTCCCCCCCTACTTTCTTTTTTTCTTCCTAGATGCAATCCAGTCAGGAAGATATTTCTTTTCAGGGTTAAGTCTTAAGCAACAGGAAACACATGAGTGTGCATAAGAAATTTTTATTAAGAAGAGCAGGAATAGGATTTATTTTTCACGGATTGAGATCCATTCCTCGGCGCATTAATTTTTTTATGTTAAAAGATTGAAAAATTGAATAATCTTCGAGGATAATGGAAATGATTGTTCGATTTTGCATCTTTCATATATTTTTTTTTTCGTGTATTTCATTTTACAATCGCTAAATGTGTTCATACTAATGAGGTTCGTTTTTTTTTGTTACCACTCTGACAGCAAGAATGCATGGCTTAAATATCTGTAGAGAAGTTGTTATACTAGTTCTTATTCTTTCTATTTGGTTTGTCCGAGATTCTTTAAGATGCTTACGTATTCATTTTGTAGAAGTATTTTTTAACATTTTTTTTAATAAACAGGAAAGAAATCTTAAGTTACCAGCGCCTTATTTATTAATTTTTCTCGAGGAGAAAAAAGTAATTGCTCATTAAGTAGAATAAGGCATGGATATTTTTGGATCGAATAAGCGGGAGAAAGAGAGAGGGTGGAGAAGTCCTATTAAAGACCAAGGGAAGGCAAAATGGAACGGAAGCCGAAATTCGCCGACGCTTGACTCAGAAATTGCGAGACGATTTCTTTGAAAAAGCTTCGTCTCTGGCCTCATCCAAAATTATTTATTTTCATTTTCTGTCTTTTACACTTCAACAAAACCGGTTGCTTGGAAAGCCTTCTCTGCTTGGCTTCAGATGTGTTATTTTAGGGCCATTTATTGAGCAATGAATGAATTAGTTTTCCCCTGGCAGCAGATGTGAGAGCGGCGTCACGGCAACGGTAAAAACGCTTCGATAAGCCGCAGATGGAAACGATGAGCGGTGCATGTCCGATCTCATCTGCAAAAACAGGACGAGATGCTAAATTATAAATCGTCATAACTATGGCGCGAGAGGACGATAATGCACCTTCGGTTATTAATGTTGTTATTAATATTGGTGCAATAATATTTTTAAAGCCAATCTTAGTTGAAACGACTTTCGATGATCTCAACGAGCATACCTTTTCTCCCTTTGGAATCTATTAAACGACCTTCATTCCGCTTTCCAAGCAAACAGAGCTTAATGTTCATTTAATATGAATCACACGCGCTTAAATTGTTTATTTGTTATATTTTATAATTTTATATATTGACCAAGGATTAGAACAAAAAACAAATTCGCATGTTTTAAGGGTTGTATTACTATTAAATAATGTAATTCTCAAAATATAATTTCATTCACACATAATTTATATCAGTTCCCTACACGTTTCGCCTGTCAGCATTTTCGGGGAAATGAAATGAAAATTCCATAAAGAAAGAACCAGTAGATATGAGAGAAGTGGAATATACAAATTAAATATGGATCATGTGCCA